>CAMZMU010000068.1:46599854-47237255 GCA_947311845.1 Poa pratensis
GGAAGCAGGGATTAAATCATGTGCTAGAGCTTTTTAAGTTTTCGAAAACATATAGAGAGCACAAAATAAGTATATGAGAGGTGTTGTTGTTGTCAACGAATGGTAGTGGTAGCACTCTAACCACCCTGTCAACCAGACTTTCAAGAGTGGCTTCCCATGAAGGACGTTATCTCTACCAGCAAGGTAGATCATCCCTCTTCTCTTTTGTTTACACATGTATTTTAGTTTCTTTATAGATGACACTCCTCCCAACCTTTTTCTTACACAGCCATGGCTAACCGAATCCTCGCGTGCCTTCCAACATTCACATACCATGGAGAGTGTCTATTTGCAAAATTAAGTTGCTTACTGATAAATCTGGGCAAAACATGTGAAGAGAATTATTAATGAAATGTTGTAATTAATTGGGGCTGGGCACCCCGTAGTTGCCAGCTCTTTTTGCAAATTATTGGATAAGCGGATGTATATGCCACTAGTCCAGGTGAAAGTCTGTCAGAAGTAAATGACAAGATTGAAAGATAAAACACCACATACTTCCTCATGAGCTATAAAACATTGACACAATAAGGAGTATAAAGTTTTGAATAGTTTAAAGGTAGCACATGAAATATTTACTTGGAATGGCAGGAAATACCACATAGTAGGTAGGTATGGTCGACACAAATGGCATGGGTTTTGGCTCAAGTTTTGGATGCACGAGAAGCATTCCCTCTCAGTACAGAGTTTAGGCTAGCAGGTTGTTGAAGCAAAACAAGTATAAACCGGTACAGCAAGAATCACATAAAAAACATATTGCAAGTATTATAAGACTCTACACTGTCTTCCTTGTTGCTCAAACATTTTTACCAGAAAATATCTAGACCTTAGAGAACAAATATGCATCCCAAGTCTCAACAAGCTCTACGGTAGTTCTCCACTACTAGGCTTTAACTACATGATGCAAGAGCTTAAACATGATCTACTTGAGAGCTCAAAACAATTGCAAAGCATCAAATCAAAACAAGACAATGATCTACAAGAATGCATATGTCTTTTCCAATCAATACACTACATGTAGCATTTTCTTTCTTCCAAACAAACACCAATAAATTTATTTAAACATAAACTCTCCAAATGATAATATAATGCAGCAGAGGATTTTATAAACAAATGTAACAGCTCGAAGAGATGCATGAAACACAGGAGCTAAAAGCATTGCAGTAGCTAGTTAAGAATACTCAAAAAATAAGCGAAGAACATGAGTATTCATATGAACAAGCGGAGCGTGTCTTCTCCCACACAAGGATTGCTAGGATCCGAATTTATTCAAACAAAAACAAAAATAAAAACACACAGACGCTCCAAGTAAAGCGCATAAGATGTGAAAGAATTAAAATATAGATTCACTACAGATGACCTGATAAGTTTGTTGATGAAGAAGGGGATGCCCAGTCTCTCTGAATAGTTGGGATGAACCACGGGGGCATCCACAAGCTTAGGCTTTTCATTCTTCTTGATCACATAATATCACCCTTCTCGCTTGATCCTTGAAAACTTCCTTCACACCAAACTCAAGACAGTTCTCATTAGAGGGTTAGTGCATAATCAAAAATTCTCATATTCTGTAATGATACAATCAATCCCAAAGCTTCTGGACATTAGCTACAGCCACCAATGCTTTGTGGAGCAAGAAATCCACACAAACACAGTAAAGAGCGAATGCAAAATAAAAGGCAGAATCTGTCAAAAATAGAACAGTTTGGAATGACGAATTTTTTCGAGGCACTTAAGTTGCTCAAATGGATCTGGCCTAAAATAATGAAAGTTGCGTACATATCTCAGGAATATGCCTGATTTTCTCAGAATTTTTTGAAGTTTCTACAGGGAGATAAGCTCAAATCTGTGACAGCTAAAAATCTATTACTGCGCAGAAATCCAAATCTTGCATCAACTTTCAATATAGAACTTTACTTGGCACAACATTGCGATAAAATAAAGATACAAAGGAGTTGCTACAGAAGTAACAAAACTCCTTGACTCAAATAAAACAAAAATAACAGCAAATAAAAACGATGGGTTGTCTCCATAAGCACTTTTCTTTAACGCCTTTCAGTTAGGCGCAGAAAGTGAAAATCAAGTGTTATCAAGAGAGAAGCATCAACATCATAACTTGCTCTAACAATAGAGTTAAAAGGTAACTTCATTCTCTTCCTAGGGAAGTGTTCCATACCTTTCTTAAGAGGAAATTGGGTACCTTATATTACCTTCTTTCATATCAATGATGGCACCAACAGTTCGAAGAAAAGGTCTTCCCAAAACAATAGGACAAGATGCATTGCATTCAATATCCATAACAATAAAATCAACGGGGACAAGGTTATTGTTTACTGTAATAAAAACATCATTAACTCGCCCGAAAGGTTTCTTCATAGCATTATCAGCGAGAAAAACATCCAAATAACAATGTTCCAAAGGTGGCAAATCAAGAATATCATAAAGCTTCTTGGGCAAAACAGAAATACTTGCACCAAGATCACACAAGGCATTGCAATCAAAATCATTCACCTTTACCTTAATGATGGGTTCCCAACCATCTTCTAATTTCCTAGGAATAGAAGCTTTAAGTTTCAACTTCTCCTCCCTAGCTTGCAAAAGAGCATTTGTAATATGCTTTGTAAAAGCCAAATTAATAGTGCTAGCATTGGGACTTCTAGATAATTTTTGCAAGAACATAATAACTTCAGAGATGTTACAATCATCAAAATCAAAATCATTATTGTCAATATAGAACTTTACTTGGCACAACATTGCGATAAAATAAAGATACAAAGGAGTTGCTACAGAAGTAACAAAACTCCTTGACTCAAAGAAAACAAAAATAACAGCAAATAAAAACGATGGGTTGTCTCCCATAAGCGCTTTTCTTTAACGCCTTTCAGCTAGGCGCAGAAAGTGAAAATCAAGTGTTGTCAAGAGAAGAAGCATCAACATCATAACTTGCTCTAACAATAGAGTCAAAAGGTAACTTCATTCTCTTCCTAGGGAAGTGTTCCATACCTTTCTTGAGAGGAAATTGGTACCTTATATTACCTTCTTTCATATCAATGATGGCACCAACAGTTCGAAGAAAAGGTCTTCCCAAAACAATAGGACAAGATGCATTGCATTCAATATCCATAACAATAAAATCAACGGGGACAAGGTTATTGTTTACTGTAATAAAAACATCATTAACTCGCCCCAAAGGTTTCTTCATAGCATTATCAGCGAGAAAAACATCCAAATAACAATGTTCCAAAGGTGGCAAATCAAGAATATCATAAAGCTTCTTGGGCAAAACGAAATACTTGCACCAAGATCACACAAGGCATTGCAATCAAAATCATTCACCTTTACCTTAATGATGGGTTCCCAACCATCTTCTAATTTCCTAGGAATAGAAGCTTTAAGTTTCAACTTCTCCTCCCTAGCTTGCAAAAGAGCATTTGTAATATGCTTTGTAAAAGCCAAATTAATAGTGCTAGCATTGGGACTTCTAGCTAATTTTTGCAAGAACATAATAACTTCAGAGATGTTACAATCATCAAAATCAAAATCATTATTGTCAATGGTGGTGGAACCATTGTCTCCAATAGTTTGAAAAATTTCAGCACTTTTATCAGAAAAAGTTTCAGCAGTTTTAGGCAATTTCAAACGCTTTGCAGAAGTAGTAGAGACATTACCAACACCAATAACATTACCATCAATAGTAGGAGGCTTACTAGCATGTAAAACATTAGCATTACTAGTGGTGGTGATAGTACAAACTCTAACTATACTATTCTCTTTTTCAAGTTCTTCCTCTTTTTCCCACCTAGCATGCAATTCAGCCAACATCCTAATATTATTATCAATTCGAACTTGGATGGCATTTGCTGTAGCAAATGACTTATATCTTTAACTTCATTAGGCATAACTTTCAGTTTTAGAATTTCAACATCATGAGCAAGACTATCAACTTTAGAGCAAGACATCAATTTTTTCAAACTTTTCCTCAACAGTTTTATTGAAAGCTTTTTGTGTGCTAATAAATTCTTTAAGCATAGCTTCAAGATCAGAGGACACACTTCTATTGTTGCTGTAGGAATTACCATAAGAATTGCCATAACCATTTGAAGGATAAGGCTTATAATTGTTGCTACCAAAATTATTCCTATAAGCATTGTTGTTGAAGTTGTTGTTTTTAATGAAGTTTACATCAACATGCTCTTCTTGAGCAACCAATGAAGCTAAAGGAATATTATTAGGATCAACATGAGATCTACCATTCACAAGCATAGACATAATAGCATCAATCTTATCACTCAAAGAGGAGGTTTCTTCAACAGAATTTACCTTCTTACCTTGAGGAGCTCTTTCGGTGTGCCATTCGGAATAGTTGATCATCATATCATCAAGTAGCTTTGTTGCTGCACCTAAAGTGATGGACATAAAGGTTCCTCCAGAGGCTGAATCCAATAAGTTCCTTGAGGAAAAATTTAATCCTGCATAAAAGGTTTGGATGATCATCCAAGTAGTCAGTCCATGAGTGGGACAATTCTTCACCAAAGATTTCATTCTTTCCCAAGCTTGAGCAACATGTTCATTATCAAGTTGTTTAAAATTCATAATGCTACTTCTCAAGGATATAATCTTAGCAGGAGGATAATATTTCCCTATGAAAGCATCTTTGCATTTTGTCCAAGAATCAATACTATTTCTAGGCAAAGAAAGCAACCATTCTTTAGCTCTTCCTCTCAAGGAGAAAGGAAAAAGTTTCAGTTTTATAATATCCCCATCCATATCCTTATACTTTTGCATTTCACAAAGTTCAACAAAGTTATTAAGATGGGCAGCAGCATCATCAGTACTAACACCAGAAAATTGCTCTTTCATAACAAGATTTAATAGAGCAGGTTTAATTTCATAAAATTCTGCTGTAGAAGCAGGTGGAGCAATAGGAGTGCATATGAAATCATTGTTGTTTGTGCTAGTGAAGTCACACAACTTAGTGTTCTCAGGAGTACTCATTTTGAAAAACAAAATCAAACTGAATTAAACAAGTAACTAATTTTTTTGTGTTTTTGATAAAGAGAGCAAACAAGACTAAATAAAAATAAACTAAGCAAGACAAATAACAAAGTAAAGAGATTGGGTGTGAGAGACTCCCCTTGCAGAAGCAATTCGGTTTTCCCCGGCAACGGCGCCAGAAAACGTGTTGGTGGCTCAAGTTGACGAGGGAATATCTCCCCGGCAATAGTGCCAGAAACAATGCTTGTACGTCACACGTCAGTTGGGAACCCCAAGAGGAAGGTATGATGAGTGCAGCAGTAAGTTTTCCCTCAGTATGAAACCAAGGTTTAATCGAACCAGTAGGAAAACGAGGTTTGCTTCGAAGGTGTTGGTGAAGGAGTGTAGTGCGGCGCAACACCAGGGATTCCGGTGCCAACGTGGAACCTGCACAACACAATCAAATTACTTTGCCCCAACTTAACAGTGAGGTTGTCAATCTCACCGGCTTGCTGAAAACAAAGGGTTAAACGTATCGAATGGAAGATGATGTTTGTTTGCATAAAACAGTAGAGAACAATGATTGCAGTAGATTGTATTTCAGATGTAAAAGAATGGACCGGGGTCCACAGTTCACTAGTGGTGTCTCTCCAATAAGATAACTAACATGCTGGGTAAACAAATTACAGCTGGGCAATTGACAATTGATAAGTGCATATAACATGCATGTGTGAGTTGTGGTGTCTACTATGAGATTCATTTGGGCATTACGACAAAGTACATAGACCGCTATCCAGCATGCATCTATGCCTAAATAGTCCACTTTCCGGTTAACATCCGTACCCCTTCCAGTATTAAGTTGCAAGCAACAGACAATTGCATTAAGTAATGTGCGTAATGTAAACAATACATTCATCCTTGAATAAAGCATTGCTGTTTTACCCCTAGTGGCAACAACACATCTACAACCTTAGAACTTGCTGTCACTATCCCAGGTTAAATAGAGGTTGAACCCAACTATCATGCATAAATACCCCTCTTGGAGTCACAAGTATTCACTTGGCCAAGGCTTCAACAAGTAACGGAGAGCATGCAAGATCACAAATGACATAGACATGATAATATAATATTCAGCTCCACATAGGTATCAATATAAGTCAGATCCCAGCAAACACAACATGTAGCATTACAATAAGATGATCTTGATCATGATAGGCAGCTCACAAGATCTAAACATGATGGCACAAGTGGAGAAGACAACCATCTAGCTACTGCTATGGACCCATAGTCCAAGGATGAACTACTCACGCATCACTCCGGAGGCGGGCATGGCGATGTAGAGCCCTCCGGTGATGATTCCCCTCTCCGGCAGGGTGCCGGGAAGAGCTTCAGAAACCCCCGAGTTAGGGTTGACGACGGCGGCGGCAGCGAATATGTTCTGGATGAAAGGCTCGGTGTTTTAGGGTTTTCACGCCTCGGGGAATAAATAGGCGAAGGGGCGATGTCGGCGGACCCCCGAGGGGCCCAAACCACAGGCAGGCGCGGCTGGGCCCACTGCCGCGCCACCTGGTGGTTTGGCCACCTCGTGGCTCCCTTCGTCTCTCCTTCGGACTCCGTGTACGTGCTGGAAAAATAGGGACTTGGCCTTTTGTTTCGTGCAATTCCGAGAATATTTCCAGAAGTAACTTTCTGAAACCAAAAACAGCAGAAAACAGGGAACTGGCACTGTGGCATCTTGTTAATAGGTTAGTCCCAGAAAATGCATAAAAGTGATATATAAAACATGTAGCAAATGGTATAATATAAGCATGGAACAACAGAAATTATGGATACGTTGGAGACGTATCAGCTGGCAAACCCAGCCAGCCCGAAACTCGGCGATTGGGATTGATGGATACGCTTGTGCAACACCACCAAAAAAAATCAAAGACGAAACAGATGAAAACACAAGTTCAAAGACGCAGCAAGAGGAGTCGAAGCTCCTCGTCAGGTTCACAGTACACAAGTCTAAACATGTGGCAAGACGAAGACAAAAGTTCACTACAGTTACACCCGGCATCCGGGGACTCGATCAAGCTGCTGGCTCCAGGTCCTTCCCGTCCGCGGCTTCCGGCTCCTGGCGGGAGCAGCCGGCCATGTCAACATCCTTGCCTTTCCCAGCATCCTTCGTCGCCACTTCATCCGCCTGACCATCCTCCCCAGCAGCCTCCTGGTCGGAAATGAAGTCGTCGAAATCAGCAAAATCCGCTATGGTGCAGGCGGTGTGGCGGATGCCTTGGGACCGGCAAAGCTCGGGTTAGCTGGTGCCAGTCCGGAGGCCCTCCCTAAACACCTCCACGTCAGCACCCGGGTACCAGGAAAGCATCAAGGATAAGGCCCACTCGGCTCCGCCGCGGGCGGCTGACTCGTGCAGCGGAGGATGGCGTTCGGCCCTTCGTCGAGGCGATGAGCAAGCTCTAAAAGGGCGCAAGGCACCATGTCCTTCGGCCAGAGGTAGTCAAACACCTCGATGGCAGCCTTGGCCAAGGCCTGGGCATCCTCTACAAGCTGCGCCACCCGATCCTCCACCGTCGTCGAGCAGCCGGACATGGCAGCCAGAGTATGAGGCAGTCCCATGCCAGTAAGGGCGCTCTTCTTTGCCTCCTCCTCCACAGCCGGATAATACCTGCAGATGGACAAAAGTCAACAAACCGAGCAACTAGATGAACACCCCCAAACAACAAGTTGAAGATCACCTTTGACGGCGCAGTTGATGCGGCTCATCTCCCCCTTTAGGCCCGCCTCAACCTCCTTCAGTCGGGTGATCTCAGCCTTGAGGTTGCCAATCTCGGTGTGGTCCAGATCCCGCTGCCCATCGGCCGCCTTCTCCAGCTCAGCGAAGGCCGCCTTCTGCACACCGAGGATGCCGTTGAACTCCCGCGCCGCTTGCTCCAGCCTTTGCTTGGTTTTAGCCAGCTCGTCGAGCTCGGCCTGGTGTTTCTGGTCCTGCTCCTTTAGGCGCTTAACCTCAGCCTCCAGCTGGCCGAAGGATTGGGAATCCTTCAGCTACGCCCGCAGCTCCAAGTCCTCCTCTGCGGGCAAAAGAAAGAATCATCGATAGTTGAAAATACGGCAGTAAAGCAAGATAGGTGGGCAAGCACTCACTCTTGGCAGCCTCCAGCTCCCGCTCGAGCCGCTGGACCCTGTCGCCAGATTCCTTCTGGGCGACCTACGAGAAAAGCATCAATATCAAGACCTAGGCCGGCCGCTCACAACCGGCCCCAGACAAAGAAACCAAGGCAAGATACCAACCTCGAGTGACTCCCAGAATAGCCGGAAGTCAGCAAGCTGAGTCTCTAGCCCCCCCCCCCCTCCCCCTCAATGTCCCTGGCATATGGAAGGTGCGCCGGCGGCTTGCGCACCCTTCCCATGAGGCCATGACTGGCCGCCACGCTCGTCACCATCACCTGCGAGGAATCTGGGCAGCAGGCGGAGACGGCTCCTTGGGCGGCTCCCTGGCAGTCGGCTGCTCGACGGCCGCGGGTTGCTCAACCGCAGCGTCCTTCTTCGCCGGCTCCCCTTGGCCGGCTCCGTGCCAGCCGCCTCCCCAACGGTCGCCTCCGGGTCAACAATGGAGGCATCGGCCTCGACATGACCTCCGTCCCCAGCACCACCCTCTCGGCCGCAAGCTCCGCCTGGCCGCCCTGAGGGCTCGTGGCCACAGGGCCAGTAGCCGGAAGAGCGCCGCAGCCGCCTCCGCCAGCATCGCCAACCTTAACCCGGTTGGCCATCTTCGAGGGTGGAGTCGGCGCAGCGGTCTTCTCGCCAGTCAGCGACCTCGGCGCGCGACACAAGAAAACGAGTCAAGACCAGAAGAAAACAGAAGAGCACTACATCGACAGGAGCAAAATTACGTGTTAACCGTTGGGGGAACAGCCGGCTTCCTCTGCCGCCTCTTCTTCGAGAGCGGCTCCTCGGCCTCCTCGGCCTGGCCGGCTGTCGCAGCCGGCTTCGGCCGCTTGGTGCACGGAACCGTCGACGGTCCCGCGGTGTCTGCACTCTCGTCAGAGTCGGCAATATGAATAACTTCCACAGGCCTGGTGTCGCCAGGCAAATCTCTCGAATCGTTGGGCACATTCGGCTTACCCCGGATGGCCGGCGCGGTGTCCTCCTCGCCCTCGTCATCCCCAGGGTTTGCTCCGCTGCCAGCCGGCGTTGGCTGTCGGTCGGGTGTGAAGGTAGGGCCGCTGGGGCCGTCCTCCGTCGCCTGGACCATGAAGAGTTGTACAAAGCGCAACTAAGAAAAAAGCTCACCTTAGGCGGTCGGTTCGCACGGTCGTAAGGCGCCCGTTTGAACTGCCACCCTGCCCCACATGCTCCTTGGTGATGAGCCAAAGCCAGCCGTCCAGGTTCGACAGCTTCAGGCTCTTCGCTGACAGCCGGGTGGGATCGTTGCGCCCGGACATATGGCAGATTTTGTGGGGTCGGGCCTGCAGCGGCATCACCCGGTGGTAAAGCCAGCACAGCGTCAGATCCTTCGCTTCCAGGCCCTCGCCCACCAGCTCCTCGATCCGCTTCAGCATCGCCTCGACCTCGCGCGTGTCGCCGCGATTCCTCACGTCCCAGTTCTCCCTCGATGGGGGCGTGAGCGAAAACGCGGGCAGGCCGATCCGGTCTACCTCCGTCAGGTTGCGGACATAGAAGTACGACCGCTGCCACTCCTTGACGGAGTCCTGCATCTTAAAGGTCGGCAGCTTCGTGCTCTGCCACCGATAGACGACTGCGTAGTCGCAGTCGACCATCTCGCCGTCGCGGCCAGACTTGTACCGGCCCCGGAGGAAATACATCCGGCAGAAGAGGTCCAGACTGGGCCGGATGCCCAGGTATCCTTCGCAGAAGGCGGCGAACGCGCTCAGCTGCGCGATGGAGTTTGCCCCAAGGTGATGGGGTTTGAGGCCGTAGAAGCCCAGAAACTCCCGGAAGAACGGGCTCGCCGGCAGCGCAAGTCCCCGGTCCAAGTGGTCTGCGAACACCACCACCTCGCCATCACGAGGGGCGGGGACGATCTCGTCCTCCTCGGGCACCCGCGCCGCCACCTCCTCTGCGTCACGAAGAAGCCCTCGCGCCGGAGCCGCTCTGCATCTGCCGGCACCAGCACCGAGCCCCGCCAGTCCCCATCTCCTCCGGCCATCTCCAGGCTCTGCGCGGTGGAGGTAGGATCGCGCATCGCCCGTCGAGTGGCGGTGGCCCGTAGTCGAACTCCTCCGCGTCGGCCTCCGGGGTCGCGGCAAAGACGGAGCGGCGTCGTCAAAGAAGAGGCGACGGCGGCGGCGCTCGCACGATGTACTGCTAGAGATGCTCTAACAAGATATAAAGAGATACTACATATATATAACATGTTTGCCGACGTTGATATTTCGTGGATGTGTACAAATTGTAGTGGTAGTAATTAAAGTTTCAACTGTAAATCAAGTGTAGAGAGCAAAAACAGCATTGTTTCTAACAGTCTCATTCTCAACGAAGAAGGGGAAGCATGCAACAGTCAGCGACGCATACATGGTTGGCAAACATGCACCATAGCCAACTGAAAAACGTCCTTTATCTGTGCCAAGTTAAAGCAAGCACAATCGATGATTGTTTTCATTGCATTTGTTAAAGATAGGATCAGTTAGTGCTATTGTATAGGGATTTGCTATCATGTATTATAAGAGAGGATCGTCTGTGATCCTTGCCTTGCCGTGTAAGTTGTAACACTGATTGGGGAGATTACAGCAAAACAGTCTGCGCGATGACCTCCTCCGCGCCGCCGCCGGCACGCTCACCTGTCCCGTTTCCGCATCCGTTCCTGCACATTTGTGCATCCTAGTGTTCCAACTTTGTTATCCTTGTCTTGCAAGATTTTTTTTGGACCAGCTGATGAACTGGTTAATTAAACATGGGATCCGAAAAGGGTGGCGGCCTCCTGCAACTGCAAGCTATGTCTGAATCTTGTGGAATTGTATGTAAAGACAGATTTTGCTGATTAATTCGTTTTGGGGTCGAGAAATTCCGTCCTATCCATCACACATCTTAAAATCATCATGTACTGTTGTGCCTATGTAGTTAAGTCTATATGACAAGAGAATGAATCTGTTTACTGTGTCCTGTCATCCTTTGAAACATGAAGAACTAAAAAGAGTACGGATATAATTGCTTAACTAGCTAGCTGGTACTACTGATTGATTGCTCCTGTGATGGCGTCTTCTTCATGAGGAGCTCCAGCAGTGCAGAGGGGCAGCCCGTCTTGAGCTTCTCTAAACCGTCGGGCGACGCCAAGACCGCGTTCAGGTTACCGGGAGAAGAGAGGAACCGCATGCACTCCTCCCTCAGCACGGGGCAACCGTGCCGCTCTGCCAGCACCAGGGCGTCGGCCACGGAGCTCATGTCGATGTCCTTGCATAGCGCCTCCTCGCAGATGAGCTTCAGCTGCTCCAGCTCGTACCTGTCCGCCGCGACGAGCAGCCGCTCCGCCATCGCCGCGAGCTGCGGCGGCGGCGAGTTGGTGTAGATGAACTGGAGCAGCGCCTTGCACACGTCGGCGTCCATGTCGTCCACGCGTAGCTCTGCGACGGCGGTGGCGTCTGACGAGGCCACGGCGAGGTCAGCCTTGAAGACGGGGGACCGGGCCTCGAGCACCCAGCGGTGCGCAGCGAACGTCATGTGTCCGTCGCCGCCGACCACGATCTTCACGTTTAAGTCCTGCGTGTTCCAGACTGCTTCCGCGAGGCCATGCAAGGCGAACGGGGGTGGCGCCTTGGCCGCGGCGGCCCCGTCAGTGTCCTTGCAAAGCGCCTCCTCGCAGATGAGCTTCAGCTGCTCCAGCTCGTACCTGTCCGCCGCGACAAGCAGCCGCTCCGCCATGGCCGCGAGCTGTGGCGGCGGTGAGTCGGTGTAGATGAACTGGAGCAGCGCCTTGCACACGTCGGCGTCCATGTCATCGACGCGTAGCTCGGCGTCCGACGAGGCCAGGGCCGCGAGATCAGCCTTGAAGACGGGGGACCGGGCCTCGAGCACCCAGCGGTGCGTGGCGAACGTGTGTCCGTCCCCGCCGACCACGATCTTCACGTCCGTCTCCTGCCTGTTCCAGATGGCTTCCGCGAGGCCGTGCAGGTCTAACGGAGGTGGCGCCTTGCCGAGATCATCGGCCGCGGCAGGCTCATCGGTGTACTCGTCGGGGTGCAGCCCGAGGTCGACGGTGAGGTCGCAGAGGACGGAGAGGCAGTCGTCCTCGAGCAGTTTCTTCTCCTCCTCGTCCAGATCTTGAAGCTTGATGAATTTGCGCCAGCCACAACTTCCCCAATTTGTGCCCAAATTTCCGTCCGTGAACTGTTGTTGGATTAGGGTACGAGTGCGCGTCGGCTCCGAGGCCTTGTCGAGTAAGCTTAGACTGAAACTTGCCATGGCGTCGCCGGTCTTGTCGTGGCTGGCGTGTCGGAGGTAGAGGGAGATGCAGCCCTTGTCCTCTTCGTAGTAGCCGTTTGGGTAGCACCTGATACGCCAGTCATGGCCGCCGACGCTGAACGGGCTTGACGCGACGAAATCGCCGTTGGCCACCTTCTCCCTGAGCTGCGTGAACCTGTGCATCCTGAAGATGTGGGACCCGGTGGCCGCGTGCGACCTCGCGCCGAGGGTGGAGGCGGTGATGTGCTGCCGGCCAGCGACGCGCAAGGCGGACAAGAGGGCGGACGTCGTCATGATCGATCGACGCGGCCGGTCCGGCCGGGGAGACAATGGTGGCTGCCGATATGATGCAGACGGTACGTACTATATGATGCCGATATGTACAGCAGATCAAATCGTGTTATCGCTGGGCTCTGATACTTGCACAACCAGAATAGAGTCATGCATGGCTTGGGCTACAATCAATAATTAGCAGACATCGTTTTCTACACGTCTCAAATATTTACATCTATAGCAAGACTTATAGAAAATCAAACTACTATTTTCCCCTAAATCCACACCACCAGCTTTACACGGGACGGGATAACCAGATCCTCCGACCTAATCAACTTGAACACACCCAAGTGTCCACGTTACATCAATGGTTTGTCACTCAGATCAACGCTTCAGATCAAATGTTCTGCTGCTGACAGGCTGTCCCGTGCAAGTCCTGCTAGCCCACTACAGGAGAACATATTTTTAGAGGCACTTTGAAATGCCACTAAAAATTCCCAAAGTGCCTCTAAGTATTTTTAGTGGCACTTTAAAAAGCGTTGCCAATAATCGTGTTGCTAAAAATCATAGAGGCATTTGAAGTAAAATGCCACTAAAAATGAGTATTTTTAGAGGCATTTCCAGATTTGCCTCTATACTTTTTAGGGGCACTGTTTTTAAAATGCCTCCTAACTAGTTTTAGAGGCATTTCCAGAAATGCCTCTATATTTTTTTAGGGGCACTGTTTTTCAAATGCCTCTAACTATTTTTAGAGGCATTTCCAGAAATGCCTCAATATTTTTTAGGGGCACTGTTTTTAAAATGCCTCTAATCAATTCCACTGTAAAAAGTACTCCCTCCATTCCAATTTAGATGTCCATTCCAATTTAGATGTCGCGACCGTAGTACACTGTACATTTTGCAAATAAACCCGTCATACATTCATCCCCTTACAAATTTGGCCTCCAACTTCAAAACTGAAACTACGAACTTTGTTGTCCACCGTCCGCCGCAATCCGCCAGCGAGCGGAGGCTCGAGCAAGGCTAGCAGACGCCGGGTAGCAAGGCCGTCCCCCTCCCATTCCCTCCCGCTCCGGCCTCTCGCCATGTTCCCGTCCCCGATGTCGATCTCGCCCTCCGCCGCCTCTTCCTCGTCGACCAAATTCAAATCCCTGCAAGGCACGAGACAATCACAGTAGCTACTCAAATATTTGAATTGTGTAAACAATCAACTTCTCAACAGATTGTACTGCCTAAAAACTTTCAGGAAAAATTTGGGCAGCGCAAGATAGATTGACAGTCAAAATTTTACTTCAAATTTACTTCAACACGTGTAAGATATGAGTAGGTGAAGTAAGCATGTGCAAGTTAGGAGTAAAGAAGCACTGAATTTTGTTCTGAAGCACTGAATTGTCAATCCATGCATTTACTTGGAGTAGTGAATAATGAAATTCAGTCTACACTAAATTACCCTAGCACCAGATTACATTGGGTCATGAAGAAGAGCTGCACTGTTAAAAGCAAAAAAAAAAATCAGCGGTTGAAAAAGTTCAGAAATAATAATGCAGATATGTACACTGAACGAGTATGCATCTAGGAAGTGGAACAGATATTGACTCACAAAAGATTATGGTTGAGCTTTATAGCTTTGCATGTGTTAACTTAATTACATAAGCTAAGATGGGAAATGGAGAACACTTTGATTAGTACTCCTACTGTACTGTGCACCACATGTCATGTTTTCTGAAATACTCAAATGACCACAAATATAAGCAGAATTCAAAGCACCTCAATCGATGGCAGCTCCTGCAGTGGGCCTCAGGATAGAACATTCAGGCAAACATTATTATTCACCCTGGTTAATCGTGAAACAAATGTAAACAGCTGTTTGACAGATCTTATTTCCATCTTCCAGCGTTCATTTTCAGGGGAAAACATTCAGGCAAACATTATTATTCAGGCAAACAAGGATAGGAAATACAGTATCCAACTAGTCGAGTTAGCTCTGCCCAAAGTGCAATAAGGATAGGAAATACAGTATCCTACCACTAAGTAACTATCCAGATATAGGCAAGTCTGAACCTGTATGGGCAGTGAGACTAAATTGGCATTCAGTACAACTGATTTGAATTAATGTGGCATGCTTTTTTACAATACCAGACTACTTCGTCTTATGAAATGACAACCAACTAAACCAGACTACTTTAATTTTGTTAGAGAACCAATTTCAGGTGTAGAATATGAAGTTGACTATACAAGTGGAGAAAACATTAGCATAAAATGAATGTATATGCACTGAATCTATAAATTTTGTTCTGATTCAGTAAGGAAATCAATGGCACACGAGATGGGTGATTCATCAAGCTTTTAAGTTTCAAGTTCTGTCATTATCATGATAGAACCATGCTAAATTCAACTTGCGTGTCACAGTGAGCTAAACTGAAGATCAACAGGAAGAACGCAACAATCATGAACAAGGCAATAATGAATCAATCTAAAGCTATGTTAGATGAGTAGTGAATCAATCAAAAGCTACTCCATCTTGCAAATACGCCAGGGGTGATGCAAGCAAAATTATTGTGTCAAGCAAGCAGTATATTCTTCCTAATCTTGCAAGCAAACAGAATATTTTGCTACTGCAACAACTCCAGCAAGCTTGCTTGCAATAAAAATGAGCTTCTCTTACTACTCGAAATAGCACTGCAGGAAGTCTCAAATGTACTCCAGCACATGTTCCAAAGAGAATATATTCAACATATGCCAATCCACAACGGACAGAGCAACTCCAAGTTTAACTAAGCAGGAGTAAGATGATCTAGATGATCTAGTTGGAGTATTTCCTACAGTCGTTTCATCTCCTTAGTTAATCAAGTTCATTTAGCTTGAGATTTTTCATCATTTAGAGCCTTTTGCATCCTGCAGCCATACAAATTTTGGATAGACAGCAGTAGTTATGGCAACTACTCCAAATATAAATAAACATCAGGAGTATTCAGCTACACCAACTACTCCAAATACAGATAAACATCAGGAGTACACAGGAACATAGAGGAGATGGATGGTAACAGCAGAAGAAGGGGCAACATCAACAGAGATCGTAGGGAGTAGGGACCTGGCGAGGCGGGTGTAGAAGAGCTCAACGGCAGCAGAAGGCTTGGGATGTCGCCGGAAGCAGCACGTCGGAGCGGTTGGTGGCGACGGCAGCTCAGGGAGGTGAACGCACCGATGAGGGTGTTCCAGGTGACGGCGTCGTGGTGCGGGCTTTCGTCGAACAGCCAGCGTGCGGCGGCGAGGTGGTCGGGGCGCAGCGACCGGGAGTAGGCGGCGAGGAGCATGTTCCACGACCCGGACGGTGCTGGGACCGCTTGGCGGGCACCCGTCGTCGTCCTCGGACGAGCGGGGGATGTCGGCGGCGGCGAGGGCGTGGCCCGTGTAGCACGCGAGGCGGCGCGCGGCCAGGTTGGGGGCGGCGGCGGAGGGCTCGTCCTCGGGCGCGTCGTCCTCGGCGGAGGCCGGGATGGAGGTGTCGTAGCCGGCGAAGCGGTCGGGCCCCGAGGCGCCCCCGCCGTAGAGGTCCTTGTCGAAGGTGACGGAGGAGACGCCCATGGGCGCGCCCGCCGCCAGGGCCTCCTCCAGCTTCCGGCGCTCGTCCTGCGAGCGCGAGCTCCGCGTCGATCCGTCCATGGCGGCTAGGGTTTCCGCGCGGCCCAAATTGGGGGTGCGTGAAGCGACGCTCGGGAGAGAGAATACCAGGAGGAGAGTGGCGGGGATCCGCGGCGGCGGAAGCAGCCGGTGGCGTACGCGGCGGCGGACGGAGACGCAGCAGAGTGTGGAAGCGGCGGCGGGAGGAGAGTGTCAGGGCTCGGAGGTGAGAGGGAGAGTGGGCCAGGGACGTATGAGCCAACCCTAGTTGGGCTGGGCTTTATGCACCAGTTTAAACGACACTCACATGCGCCTGTTCTCAGAAAAAAATAACATACGCAGCCACTATATATCATTTGTAGTCTGTAACATCCTAATTTTATTAGGTATAATTATTTAAGTGTAATACGTTGCATCATAATAAATTCAGATATTCAGAGACACTCTACAAAAGTGCCACTAAAAATAGCATTTTCAGATGCAATTTGAAAAAATGCCACTAAAAATGGCATTTTTAGTGGCACTTTGACTAAAATGCCACTAAAAATGTCATTTACAGATGCACTTTAACTAAAATGCCACTAAAAATGCCATTTACATAGGCAAATTTAAAAAAGCCACTAAATATGACATTTACAGAGGCACTTCGACTAAAATGCCACTAAAAATGATTTTTAGGGGCATTTCAAAGCAGTGCCGCAAGCAAAATGCCTCTAATAATAATAATAGGTTCTCTTATAGTGGCCCTCTCCAACTGCGTGTCAACTAGGGCAGTCAAACCTATTCAAAAAACATCATTGTGTCTACGAATTCAAGAGGGGCGTGTTCATCTGGTCCGCTTCTAGCTACCCAAAACAATCGGGACACAGGACAGCATGTTGCGCAGTAATCCCGCTAACGGCATGTGTTGTGGGACAACAGATCCTTTGCATATCACTATGAGAGAACCTATATTTAGGGGCATTTTGCTTGTGGCATTTTTTTAAAATGCCTCTAAAAATATTTTTTAGGGGCATATTTCATTGAGTGCCTCTGAAAATGCTATTTTTAGGGGCATTTTTTTAAAATGCCCCTAAAAATGTCATTTTTGGGGGCACTTTTACAAACTGACTCTAAAAATAGTATTTTTAGGGGCACTTTTTAAAATTTGCCTCTATAAATACGATTTTTAAGGGCATTTTCAAAATGTGCCTCTAAAGATGCCATTTTTAGGGGCATTTTTTCAAAGTGCCTCTATAAATGTTATAGGCTTTAATGGATATTCGATTCTACATTAACATATGTGCTCCATGGAGGAATCAAAGACCATAGCTTAGTGCGTGCGTGTGTTTGGGTGTTGAGACGTGAGTCAACGAACTCCAGAACGATTAGGTTCCCGTAGCTAGCTATCTTTTGCGCGATGGACGTGGAGATTGATCACTGGCCGTGGGCTTACTCTGGCTTGGTGGGTCAAGACCACCGACCGGCCCACCCCTACCTTATTTATCTATCTCCCTCACAGCTGCTACTCGCAGCTCTCTCAAAAAAAAAACTCTTCTTCACGCTCAGCTCTCTCCCGTTCCCCTCACACCGCCCGCGCCGCCGACCATGGCTTCGGCCATCGGCGGCCGGCCCCGGCACAGCCGCTCTCCGGCCTGGACTGTCCTCGCATATCTCCGTTGATTCCCTGCCGCCGACAAGCCGCTCCGCTCCTTAGTGCGACCCCGCGGCTAACCCTAGCCGTGGGGGCTCGGCCGCCGCCGCCGCCGTGATCCCGCGCTGCCACGCGCACCCTCGGCTGCTGCTCTTCGTTGTCTACAGCTCTCTCCTAGAGCTCGGCCTTCGACCCGACGCCCTCGTGACTCTGTTGTCCGAGGCTCCCTGCCATGTGGCATCCTTGCGGGCTAGGTGTTCGAGCAAATGCGGCGGTGGTCCTGCTGATCCGCATCTACCACGAGGCCCTACGTAACCTCGCTGTCTCGGCCTCACCTGGATGCATGGCGCCGCCTGGCCTCTCCGATGCTATGGTGGTACGGTGCTGGTGTATTGGTGGTGCTGTTGTGGTGTGTTGTTAATTTGGTGGCGCGGTGGTGTTGTTGCCGCTTCTCCAGGTCGACCACGACCTCCTCCAACTCTCCCTTGAGTTCCAGGTCATCTACGGCTCCGTCAAGCTCGGCATCCTCGGTAACGCACGGAATTACCCAATCCCCTGCGCTGCCTCCCCCTTATTTTTTTTGTACTGGTGATGATGTCGTGGATCGCTGAACTGTGGTAGCTCGAGAAAGGGTGTGTGTGGATCCCCTTATTTTTTATCTGTGCAATTGGCTATGTGAAGTTTATTTATTTTGTCTCGTATCTTTGGACAAACTCATCTAGGTTGGTACTGTCAAGAGAGCTATTGAAAAGGGGAAGAACAATTCAGCAATGGCAAGACATCCTGACTTAATGGGCACAAACAGAACTGACCACTATTCATCCCAAGACAACGATGACTATATTGATTCGGAATCAGATAGACAGCTTCTACTAATGAGGTGAGTCTCCCGAGTTCCGACTCTTACTTATATCTACTGTGCAGATATGTTGGTTAGAACCATGCTATCCTTTTCCACTACAAAAGAAACATATTACATCTAAAAAAAACATATCATATGTTCAACATGAGAGCTTGCGAGGGAGGTTCTCTGACTATATGTATGTGAACAGCTGCCCCGTGTTACCTCGGCGATCATGTTCGTGACCCTGAGGGGAGAAGAGCTAGTACCATGAGCAAGGAATGTTTTGAAGTGATTTGTTGCTAGATTGTTTAGTGGTTCTGTGGTATGGGGATATATCGTAAATGTGGATTTTAAGCATGCTTCCTGAATATTTAATACGGTATACACCTCTGCGATTGCTCCTCTTTATCTGGTAATCTAAGGCCTCTTCGATTGGATAGTTCAGAAGATGAGTTGTTACAGTGCGGGTACTGCTAAGTCTCTTATATAGTTTCACAAATCATACGCATTTCTCTATCATGTTCTGTTACTGCTCGGGCTAAACCTCATTTGTATGCATGCCGCTTGAAACTCTCTCATAGTTCCAGAAACACATCACATCGTAGACCTACATGTATCATCTGTATTCCTCTTTTCGGTCTGAGGATAAGGACCTTTCTTTTGCAGATTGGTAAGCTGCAGACTATTTTCCATCGTTGGGAGGAAGTTGCTTCAAACACCGGAGAGCATGTTCATCTGACAAAAGAGCTCCTCACCAGCTGTGCCATTGATTTTCTCACGATCCCTTTTCATCGTGTATTTATCTGCAGTTCTCCACCTGACACTTGGTAAACTGATGCTGAAAGAGTAAAAACGCTAGGCACGTACACTTGTGCACCACTATGCTTAGTCTTTAGGTTTTATTTTCTCTTAGCCTTATAATACTATTACAGGAACACTGGGTAGTTTGTTGTGCCCACTGCCCAATAGCTTCTGGTAATCATGATGTTTTGCCATGTGTTAAATCAAATTGAATGAATGTTGCAGCTGCTTTTAACTTGCGATTTAGGCGCTATCATCGTGCCATGTAAAGTACTTCTCATGAAATATGTTTATTATACTTACCTACTTTATATATCTTTATTGCACCGCAGTTTGAGTTAACTTGGCAGACATGCAATTTTAAATACTGAATTACTATTTTGTTGGCTGCACACCGTTACACAGAGCTGCATGTACTGGAAATGCTGATATGTGTGAATGCTTAATTGAGGAAGGTGCAGATTTTGATGCGGTTGACAAGACAAGACAATCTCATCTAATGCATGTTGTTATATGCGACGACAGAGGGGTAATTTAATCTTGCTCTCTTGCACTAATTCATTGGCATCCATAGATTATGCAATGCTCTTTCAATCTCAAATAGTTGAAACCAAACAATGTCTGAAAGCTTTTATGTTTTTTAATGAGCTGCATGCTAAAATCAATACACCTGAAGTGTTCAAGTTTACCATCTGATGACTATGATCTTTGTCCGACTTGATAGTAAAGTATAATCCTGATATCTCCATGAGAGCAAGAGCTGATTAGTTTCGAAATTACTATTGTCCTATAATTTGCTACTAACAGAGCATTCCTGTTGTATTTCTTCTAGCTGAAGCTGGCACATTCGTAAAGGATACTATATAGTGATTCCTGTTGCTGAACAAGTTACGTCTTCTTAGGCATTATGAATAGGGAGTGGTGAACTGAACTATAGTCATTCCTTTTGCTGTTGTTGATACATATTGTTGTGTAAAATTGTACGACAATGTGGTGAAATTGTATGAACAATGTAAACTGAAGATCATTCGGGTTTCGCAGTTCTGAATAATGTGATATTGTATGATGTCGCTGTTGTTGTGAAGTATATTACTGTTGCTGCTGTGAATACAAATGAATTTGCTTTTGCTGTGAATACAAATTAATTTGTAAAATATGGTACATTTGGTAATGTCCCTACTTATTTTCAGAGGCAGTTTCTATAAATGCCCTAAAATTAATTAGAGGCACGTGAGTATAATGCTCCACAAACTTTTTAGAAACATTTTCCCAAATACCACTAAAAATTGTTAAGAGGCATTTTCCAAAGTGCCCCTAAAAAGTATAGAGGCAAATCTGGAAATGCCTCTAAAAATACTCTTTTTTAGTGGCATTTTACTTCAAATGCTTCTATACTTTTTAGCAACACGATTAAATGCAACGCTTTTTAAAGTGCCACTAAAAATACTTAGAGGCACTTTGGGTATTTTTAGTGGCATTTCAAAGTGCCTCTAAAAACATGTTCTCCTGTAGTGATAAGTTGCTGCTACACCTCCAGTTTCCTCGAATCGAGCAACGGCGATGGGAGATCGCGGTGGCGGCCGTTTTGGGGCGCGTGGAGGCGGTGGCGGTGAACGAGCCGCCGGCGGAGGCCGCGGTTTCGATCGGCAACAGGGGAAGAACAACGTGTGGCATCGTAAAGTTCCAGAAGGATCTGGACAGAACTCCTCCATCGTGGGTTCTGGGCAACAACATCTGGAGCGAGATCGCGGTTCCAGGAGCTCAATCTTCTATTCCTCTTGCGCGAGATAACCCTAGGCCTTGCCATAATTGTAATGTTGCTGGTCATTTGGTAGCTTATTGTCCTACAATTAGATGTGCTAGATGTGGTAAATTGGGGCACACTTCTCATGTTTGTCAGACTTTATTTCCTTGGCAATGTGTGGCTTCCGGTCACCTGGCTTGGGCTTCTTTTACTTTCCTGATACCAGTTCACAGAAACAAATAAAAGAGAAAAATAGTATGGTTGTCATTTCTGTGATTGAAGGGTCGGCTAATGCAAGAGAAATGGAGCAAGACTTAGTTGGGGCTGGATGGAGATGTACTGCTCATGCTATCAGCCCTACTTAGTTTGCTATGAGGTTTCCTAACTCGAAAGAAGTCGAACGTGCTTGTTATTGGGGACAACGCATGCAAATGAAAACTAAACAGGCGGTGTTGAGCTTGTCTCCTTGGTACGATTTTGTTGGGACAAATGCTCAGTAGCAGAAAGCTTGGGTCCGTGTTCGGAATATTTCCTCTGACAAACGCTGTGAGGCTCATGATGCGTATGATGGCTCTCTAGTTGGGGTGACTTTGGATATTGATATGTCTACCTTATATTGTCCCGAGTATGTGAGAATCCTGTTGGGTTGTAGAGATGTTGAGACAATTCCAGAAATGACAGAAGGTTGTCTGGGAGATTACTTCTATGACTTCTACTATGAGGTTGATAAAATTGTAGTTGGGGGCCTCCTAAATCTCAAAGCATGGTAACTGTTGACCATGGATCTGTTGCACCATCTCCTAAACGTGCAAGAACTGAAGGCATTAACACTGAATCTTCTAAAGGGAAAAATATCTATGGTACTCAATCGAATGACGATTCTGGGTATGACAAGTCTTACGCTCCTGGTCTGGAACTGTCTCTGAACATGAGTCTGAGGAGGAGAGTGTGGAGAATCAAGGTTTATTAATTGATCAGATAATACAAGAAAGAAATGCTGCTAGAGGGGTGGAATCTGAAGAAACTGGAGGAAGTCAAGTGCCATAAGTACACCTGTCAGCAAAAATGAACATGGTGTCCTAGATGATGTGGAGATACAATCTGCTGATGCAAGAAAAAAACAGAATGCTGATAGCAATTGAAGCTCAGTGGAGGAGAATATATCCTGTGAAAAAGCTCTGGTTGTTCACCCTGTTGTGAATAATGCTTGGAAAATGATCCCTTTGACTCCTACTATCACTAAGGAAGGATTCTTTCCTGACGTTCACCCAAAGTTAATTCTAGCTTTGCTTTCTCCCTACTGTCGAAGTCTGAGCAAGGAGACATGGCCCCCTCTTCCTCTTGTGATGGAAATGGAGAGCAATGAGCGTTCTCCTCCTATCAATTCTCCTCGGTATAATGTCCAGTCGTCGGACAGCTCACCTGACAAAGATCATGGCCAAGATGATACGCAACCTGAGATACTAAGATACAACCGGCGTAACCTGGAGCAAATGGGGGATCATATTGCCACGCGTGCTGCAAATTTATGTAGGAAAAGAAACTACCAAGGTAATTACCCAAACAGAAAAACTCCTAATGTTAATTCTTTTGCTGCTTTATCAAATAAAGAAATTATGTTGAGAGCATCTTTGATGGGTGTGAATATTCCTTTGGATGATTTTTCTTCTATTTATTTACTCCACGAATTAGACAACACTAGAAACTTGCTTGTTGAAAAGTAGTTGAAAAATCCTTACATATTGAAAAAGTTGATGGATCTAGGGCTCCTTTGTGCTTAGATTGGCTTTCTGAGATGGATGACGATCAGGATTTCATTGTGGTGGAGTCTAGGAAAAGTAGGAAGGACTGTCGAAAATCCCCTGTGGTGGCTAGTAGACCTATTACTAGAAGCCATAAAAAATCTGCTAATTCAACCTTGCCTCTTGATAGAAATGGAAGAGCAAGAAACCTGCCTGATAGATTTAAATGAAAGGAGCAATATGACATAGTAGGGGGTGGGGAAGAAATGCATGTCTTCCTGTCTTACTGAACTTATTGCAGAGGATGCCTTGGATTTTATTGGCTTGCAAGAAACAATGAAGAGGAAGTATTCTGATATTTTCTTTAGGAAAACTGATCCTGGTGGAATTTTCTTCTGGAAATGGATACCATCTATTAGCGAAGCTGGTGGCATCCTGTGTGGTGTTAGGCAGGAAACTCTTGGTGCGCTGGGTTATAAAATTGGTGAATATATCCTTAGGATGGATTTATGGGATAATACTAAGAAATGTAAATGGTCTTTGTTGGTGGTATATGGTGTTGCACATGATGAATTTAAAATCAATTTCTTGACTGAATTTTCCTCCTTTTGTCAAGAAGTTGACTCTCCTTATATCATAGGTGGTGATTTTAAAATTATTAGGCATTGAGGGGAAATGAATAAACAAACTTCCTTGTCTAAGTATTCTGGTATGTTAATTTAACGCTATTATTCATAACTTGGGCCTAAACGAGATTCATATGGTTGGTGGGGCCTACACATGGTCCAATAAGCAAAAGAACCCTACTATGGAAAATTGGATAGGATTCTAATGTCTCCTGATTGGGAGGACATTTTTCCTCTTGTTCAGGTAAGGAAGTTAGTTTCTGACTTATCCGATCATAGTCCCCTTCTTTCTTCAACAACAACAACAACAACAACAACTCTAGCCTACCCCAACTTGGCTTATGACAGATAATTATAATGTTACTACTCCTAAAATTAGAGAGTTTCGTTTTAACCTTGCTTGGCTTAAAAAGGAAGAATCTCTTCCTTTGATGGAGAAGATTTTGAAAAAAAATGTGGATAGCATGGACCCTATTGATATTTTGAATATCAAACTTAAGAGATTTAAAAAAACACTTTAAAGGATGGGGATCTAATATTTTTGGTCACTTTAAGATAAGAAAAAGGAGTTGAAGGATGAATTAGCCGATCTAGAAATTATGGAAGAAACTGCACCTTTATCTCCTGATGGTTTTATTAGGAAAACTGAGATTCTACATGAGGTGCATGAAATTTATGCCGATGGGGAAATTTATTGGCTGCAGCGATCACATGAAAGATGGCTTATTAAAGGGGATCAAAATTCGGCTTACTTTCATGAGGTTGCTAATGGCCGGAAGCAGAAAAACACTATGCACTTTTTGAAAGATGGGGAGGTGCTTATTGAAGGGACTAGAAACCTCCTTAAACATGCTACGGAATACTATAAAACCGTTTTTGGGCCTGCTCCTGGCAATCTTTTTCATCTAGATAAGAATTTGTTGACTTCTGATGAAACCTTGAATGCTATTGATAATGTCAATCTAACTAGACCCTTTACAATTAAGGAAGTGGAGAGTGCTCTTTTCTCTATGGATGTAAACAAGGCACCTGGACCTGATCACATCCCTATTTAATTTTTCCAACATTGTTGGCATATCGTGCAACCTGGGATCATGTATATTTTTCATTGTTTTTATGAGGTTGTTTGGATTTGAAAAGGATGAATTATGGAGTTATAACTCTTTTACCAAAGATTTCTGTTGCTGATAAGATTACACAATGTAGACCTATCTGTTTGTTGAGATGCTTTTATAAGTGGATTACTAAGACCCTGGCTTTGAGATTAGAGCCGTATGCTCCTAAACCTTTTAGCATCCAGCAAAATGTTTTTATTAAAAAAAGGAACATTATGGATGGTGTGCTTTCCTTACACAAACTTCTTAACTATACTCATGTTAAGAAATAGTGTGGTATAGTGATAAAAATCGATTTTGAAAAGGCGTACGATAAGGTGAATTGGGATTTCATGTTAGATTGTCTCAAGATGAGAGATTTCGATGAAAAATGGTGCTCCTAGATTACACAAGCTCTTTTTGATGGCACAATTTGTGTTAAGCTTAACAATGAAATGGGCCCTTACTTCCAAAGTGCAAAAGGTGTGCGACAAGGCGATCTTCTATCGCCAACCTTGTTCAACCTGATTGTTGAATCCTTAACTAACATGATTTTGAAAGCTCAAGAGAATGGACTCCTAGTAGGTTTGGCTCCTGATCTGATTGAAAAAGGTGTTGCAGTGCTTCAATATGCTGACGACATGGTTTTATGCATAAGTCATGATCCTGATAAGGCTATTAATTTGAAGATGTTGCTTTATAGTTTTGAGCATATGTCGGGGCTTAAAATTAATTTCATGAAAAGCGAACTTTTGTCGTGGGGGGGCAATGGTACCCTCCCTATGAAATATCTGGGTGTACCCATATCCTCAACTCCTCTTAAGAATTCTTACTGGGACTTTGTGGATATGAAAATGGTTAAAAAAAACTTAATGCCTGGGTTGGTAGATCAACTTCCTCTAGGAAAAAAATACTCTCATACACAGTGGTGGAGCTTCGTGGGGGCTAAATGGGTTGTCGCCCCCCAGCCCATGAAGCTTCAGCCTAATATTTACAGGTATTTGGCCCATTTATCCATTGAAAGTTAGCCCAAAGCTCATTTTTTTCGCCCCCAGCCCATTGCCCCCGCCCCCAGGATTTCGCCCCAAGCTCAGTTACTACTGTCACACCTAGGTTCTCTGATTCTCCTTGTTGGAAGTCTCTATTGCAAGTTAAAGATATATATCTTGTTGGGCGAAAAGTTAAAATGCGCAAGGGTGATGTGATGAGATTCTGGAAAGATCCTGGGTAAGGAGAATCCCCTCTTTGCGAACAGTACCCTGAGTTATTTAACATCTGCCAGTTGCAAGACTATACTGTTAGTGATTTTTTTTTTTAATCATAACAGGATTATCTCTCTTTACGTAGAAGGCTAGCTACATGATCGTTTCCTGGAACAGTGGACTGAGATTACACAAGCTTTTGATCGAGTTAACCTTTCAGATTCACCTGATGTGATTGTGTGGAACCTATGTAAAAATTCACAATTCTCTGTGAAATCTGTTTATGATCTCCTGGAAAAAGACTTGGCGGGTGCTAATAACAAATTCATCTGGGATGCAAAACTTCCTCTGAAAATTCAAATCTTTATGTGGCAAGTGTTCCGAGATGCTATTTCAACTAGAGAAAATATGAGGAAACGTAATTGGCATGGCAACCCTAAATGTTATTTTTGCAATCAAATAGAAACGGCAAACCATCTTTTCTTTACTTGTCTGATGGCTAAATGTACTTGGGGGATCATGGGTCGGAGTCTTGGTACATCTCTTTATCCAAAAAATCTTTGGCAATCAATTACTTGGTTTTACGCTTTTCTTCCTGGAGGTAAAAGATTTTACATGTTTGGGGTGGCGGCTTTGTGCTAGGCTCTGTGGACTATACGTAAAAAAGTTACTTTCGATGGATATGTTGTGCGATTTCCTTTTGAGGGCGTGTTTACTATGTGTTCCTTCTTGCTTTACTGGTCAGGCTTGCAGGTTGGGGGGGGACAAAAAACTCTTGTTGATAGTACGAAGGAACTTATGAAGCTGGCATCAAAGATGGTCCGGGATGCTCAGAGGCAGGATGGAAATCCACCAACGGCGGTTGCTGATTAGTCGCATGATGCGGAGAGTTGAAAGAAGGAATGACTTCCTGATGATGTTGCTTGAAGCTTGAAGCCTGAAGATGTTTGGAAAATATGAAGAATCTCTGAAGTTCATCTATGTTTTGCCTCCTTCCGGTAGTGTTCGTTTGTCTCCTGGAGTCTTTTTGTGGGATTTGTGGTTTCCTGTTGGTTTTTTTTATTTACTCCAGCTAGGTTGAGTTTTGGTGTTAACAGGTTTTTGCCCCGTAGGTCCACTCGAGTTCGAGTGTTCTCAGCGGGTTTCCAGTTAATGCCCCAACTCGCTATCCCTCCCTTTATTCTCTGAATATTGTTGATGTTTTCTGTCCTTCTCAGTGTTTGAAAGAAAATACTTTGTATTTCCGTTATCTTTAATGGAAATGGGGGTAGCCCGGTTGGAAAAAATGTGTTGTGGGATTTTGTGGGATGGGTAGCGCTAAAGTCCCGCCTGATTTTGCGACGTGGCCAATTGCAGCAGGTGTCGGTCCTCCCTGGCACTTGTGTGTGTGGCACTTGCTCGGCCTGGAGCACAGGAAGGAAGGAGTAGCCGGTGGTAGCTTCTTGGCCCCCGCAGAAACGAGTCGCGGCCTACCCCCTTCGGCTCCACCTCCTGGTGCGAGGAAAACTTAATTAGGGCTGTAGTGGAACAAGCAGTAGGAGCGGTGAGCTGCAATTAGACCTAAAGGAAGAGGATGGAGGCGACGGAACGACGCAGCTAGGCGCGGTGCGGCCGGTGAGGAGGAGAGTAGACGAATCGGCGGGATCTCTGGGCTGTCCGTGGGGTTGGTGGACTCGTCCTTTTTAGCCTGTACGGGACAAGCGGGACTTTCTTAGCTGGATAAGTGGACATTTTTCGGTGGAATGGGACATGGGACAAGCGGCTGGCCCGTCCCACTTGAAATCTTAGTTCTGTCAACTCTCGCACGGTGTACGACGACCTCCGCTATAAGGTCATCGGACACACCCCTACATACATTGTGTTATGACTACGTTTGAGAAGATACACCCTACATCATCGTTGTTTCTACAACAATAACAACACATCATATTGAGCTTCAGTTTTTTGTGTCTCCATATTGCACCATATTTCTGGCAAAGATAGAGTAGGATGTCAAACCTGCACAAGCTAAACTATTCTTTGAGGTTTTGAGAAGTTGCATGAGCCGAACACCCCAATAGGCAAGAACCTAGTATTGTTGCACGCCGCTTGCAATATACAAGTTGCCGAACAGCTGCTTGAACGTTGTATTCTCATGTAGGAAGACCGGAAGCAACAAATATTGAAAGTGGAGAACATCTGATCAAACCACACTAACACATGCCGAAGCACCATGTTAAACCACAAGAACGCGCGGCCTCGAATTGGAAAGGAAACTGAGCATTGCGCTCGTCTCTTCCAAAGAACTCGTTGAGAGTCCATCGTCAGTGCCACCGAGATCATGCCCGATCCCCGATCTTCTCCGACGATGTCGCCGGAGCAGGTCCCCGGTTATCCTCTGGGCCACAGTTACAAAGAACAGAAAACAAACAATACAATTTTCATAGGAACCAAATAATCAACCGTTCGTTCATCATGTGATATATAATGCTACAAAGGACAGGAAACAAACATATCAGATTATGACGGTATGAGCACAACATCACTTCACTCTCGAAATCACAAGAATCAACAAACCAACTAACCAAGTGTCTAAAACTCAACGAAGAAGCTTACGTATCCCTGGAAATAATTACTCAGTAGAATCAACACCGCTTCGTCCGGCCGCCCCGTGCCCGTCCGGTCGTAGAATCAGCACCGCCTGTTCGCCCTCTATTTCCCGGCGCAAGTAATCGAGCCCAGGCGCCTCCAATCGTCGCCAACGTGCTCGTCTTCCCCAAATAGTGATCGTACAGTTTCGATTTTACTATCATGTAGTTCTCTCACTTGTGATCATGTCTGTTTCCTAACATTAGTTTGATTAATTTAATTATTGGAGCTATTATCATAATTATATAAGTGGCTAAAACGGTCACAACGGAACTCATAACCAACCCAAGGTAAACATTAGTGTAAGCAGCATGCAGCTAGGTTTGTTATTGCTCCTCTACCTTGCATGTCCGATGCCTACACATATCACATCCAGTATGCAGATCTATCAAAAGCCCGGTTGCACATAGTGTAACTCCTCTCTTTTTTAAAAAAAAAAAACAAGTAGTGTAACTCCTATTGATTGAATCTCAAATAGGTGCACAAGAAACAAAAAATAAAACAAAAAAGGGGAAACGTGTGGAAGAATAGACGGAAAAAAAAAAGCTGCAGATAGAAATTGGCCTGTAAGATGGCCTGTCTGGGCTGTACGATGGCCCGTTATTCATTATTGCCACCAGCACTGCCGCACACGGCCGGCTTCGAGCCTTTTTGTTTGGGCTTATTTTGGTTTTTTGGGTTTGGCTTATAAGCCGGAAAGCAGCTAAATAGGTGTTTTTTGGCTTTTGGCTTTTGGAAGCCAAAAGATTTGGATCATTGTTTTTGCCTTCCAAAAACCAAAAACCAAAAAGCATGCTTTTCTGGCTCGAAAGCCAAAAAGCGATCCTCGACCACCTACTGGCGGAAATCTTCCTCCGGCCACCCCCATACCTTTCCGGTCGAAGAATCAGCACCGCCTCGTCGCCTTACAAGTAATCGAGCCGAGGCGCCTCCGATCGTCGCCAACGTGCTTGTCTTCCCCAACAACCGTCACTGTTGATTCGCCGCCGCTCGGTCTCCCCCGTCTCCTCCGAGCCTCCTGAAACATCCAGGGTGAGCTCCTTGTTTTTCCTATACCTTTCCCTCGCCCGGTCGTGCACCAAGCAACACGCGTCCGCCGGCTCGACGCCATTAATTAATTGCAGCTGTAGCACCACCCGCCGCTTCGTAGAGCTTTAGAAGCACCAGCGTGGAATGTCGGGGCACGCACGTTGGCCTGCAGCTTTACCTTTCTCTCCTCCAGCGACGTCCACCACCTCCGCCACTGTCGTCGTCCTAGATCCGAGAAGCCGAACCCAGGGTTCCACGCCCGGAGAGTCGCAGCAGCAGCAGCAGCAGCAGGCTCCTCCTCTCCCCCATCTCGCCGACGGTTTAGGGTTCCCGGCGACCGCCCTTCTGCCGGCCAGCCGGGAAATGGCCATGCCGTTGACGGCGATCCCCGGCCACCTCCTAGCGGAGATCCTCCTCCGGCTTCCTGCCCCGGGCAACCTCGCCCGCGCCTCCGCCGCCTGCGTCTCCTTCCGACGGCTCATTCCTCCGCCGATTTTGCCGCCTCCACGGCCCGCCACTCCTCGGCTTCCTCGACCACCACGACTTCAACCACGCCATCCCGCCCCACCCCTCCGCATCCGGCGCCCCGGGTGCTCGCCCTAGCCACCGACTTCTCCTTCTCATTCCTTCCCTCCCACTGCCGCTGGACCGTCCAGGACACGCGCGACGGCCGCGTCCTCCTCGATGGCACCCCCGAGGGTCAGGCGAGACCACTCTTCACAGAGCTCGTGGTCTGCGACCCCTTGCACCGGCAGTACATCCTGCTCCCCCCAGTACCTGCCGACCTAGCTGCTTCGCTGGAGCACCCGGTCCCCAATACACGCAAGCCCCGGTGCATTCCTTTCCTCGTTCCCCTCGGCGAGGAGGAGACATCGGCGGTGGAAGATACAGAATTCACAGTGATCTGGATGGCACATTGCAAGATCAAGTTGTCCGCCTTCGTCTTCTCTTCGAGCATGGGACAATGGCGAACCGCTGCATCCAAGCCCTGGACTGATTTGGTCTTTGGCAGGGGCGAGTTGGACATCATGTCACAAGTCCACCCTTTTCTTCTCAGGCACCATTATGCTTATGGCTGCTTCTACTGGGACTGGTTGATTATCAAGAGCAAAAAGTTGCTCGTGCTCGACACCAGGAGGATGGAGTTCTCCATGGCTGACCTCCCACCCGGGGAATGGAGTGTGCGAGGTTTAGCCATTGCGGAGGCTGGGGAGGGCAAGCTTGGGGTGTTTGGTTTCCATGATGGAAGTGCATCTGATCTCAGCTATACCATTGCGCGGAACGAAGGCAAGAGTTACAACCAGTTTCAGATGGAGAACACAATCTCGCTAGATAATGAGTACAAATATAGTATCACAAGTGCAACAGAGAGGGACACATGCCTCATATCTGGAGAATCGATTCATTGAATATTTCTCAATGGACATCAAGACGTTGAAGCTTCAGAGGGTTTGTGCGGAACAAACGCATATGCGACGTGCGTATTTGACCCGCATATATACCAACTTCCCACCATCGTTGTTGTCTTCACCGACAATATGAATTGGTAAAATTTCTATTACGGCCTAGTTATCTCCTTCCCTTCATAATTATCACACTACTGTCTAATGCTTAATTGTTTGCTACTGCATCTGATAATTCTTTTGTACATGATATGGTAGTGTTTAATGCTTGATTGTTTGTTACTGCATCTGATGATTCTTTTGTACATGATCTGATAGTGTTTATTTTCTTGTGCCCGTGTAGCTAACTAAGCTCGGAAACATGATCCTGATCTGTTATCTTGTTTGTTCAAATTGCCATTTTAAGGGACATTAGTAAGAATACAAATGCAGATCCCATTTACATTGCATACACTTTTCTTTCCATAGATATGATTTGTTTATTTTAGTTGTCTTCATATGTATAATTTTATCACGCGATGTTGTTTGAAATGAACCCGCCTAAATTGTAGTCACAAATAAGATCCAGAGTCACTGCTCTAAATAAGTACAGCTTGTGCTCAGAGGCAACTCAAATTTTCTCTTGCAATGTTGTTTTATCTGCAATCAGCCTCATAAAATTCGTTGTTCTACTCTCAAAGCAATTCATATTTCTTGAGATGATTGACTGAAACTTAAGGAGTTTTCAGGTGATTGTGTATTATCAATTCTGTAAGATTGAATTAGAGGGGGCGCCCAGTTTTGTATGTCTTCTCTTTTTGTGACTCATTTTTGTACTGGGATGGCAGACAGCACCTACAGTGTTTGTTCTCGCTACCAATGCCCCAGTTTCTTTCATTTTTTTAGTTAGGAGTTCGTTAATCGTTATGCTGGTAGGTGCCTGGGTAGCATATGAACTGCAACACTAAGGTACCAATTTTGTAGATTTCAGGACTGGTTCCTTTAGGTTCACGTGCCTCTGTCCGGCTATCTATTCCAACTTGCATCGCAGATTACAGTGTTAAACGCACTAAAGTAAGTGTTTGCGAGTGCTATGTTGGAACCCTCGCCCCAACCCGTCATTTGAGTACAGTTCTGACCCTGATGCATTTAAGTATCTCCACATCAGGGCTGCTTGTTCTTTGAGTGAGAATATACGGGTGCTCCGTCAGATAGTCACATGCATAAGTCATGCTTGTTGTTTCGTGATGAATGTGTGTCCTTTCCATTCAGCTAGAGATCTGATAGGTCTTGCTGAGTTGATGCTTATACATGTATGATGTATGTCGCATCAAGCTAAAGATTCTTTCTCGTTTACTGGGGTCGACGAAAACCTGCAGATCTGTAGCGCGCTAGGAGCAAGGAGGGATGGCTGATGACCTCTTTCAGATGAACAAGAAGACAGTGGATTTCGCATAAGGCGCCATCGTTGGCGGGTACCTCGGCAATATGCCGTCGGAAGTCGGAAGTGGTGGCGCAATGGAAAAACAGGGTTCGAGAAGTCATACATGCAGTGGTGGAAGAAGTGAAGATCAACAAGTGCTCCTTCGCTGACAATAAGCAGCAGGTCTGCTCGGAAGTCGTGAACGTGTTCAAGGAGAAGCAGCAGGCCAACGAATGGTATATAGACAACGTTTTACTAGAATTAATCGTCGATGTAAATCTTGTAATTATTGATGTCTCCGTGTAATTATTGATGGACCCTGATGACTGAGTCAAGGAAAAAACGTATTCCTATACTGTTCTGTGTAACATCCAGACAAAAATTGGGCATTGGATCCAATTTTCACTAATTCCAGTTCTATTGTAAATGGTATTCAAGATCAAATGCGAGGTGTTAAGTATTGGTCTCCTTGAATGCAATCATCACAGCCTTAGCATTCAGTATATGCCTACTGTCAGCCTTAGGGACAGAATTGAGCTCGCTAGGGTTCAAGCTTCAGTATAATATCATATTGTCTACAATATTGTATATTCGCAAATGGCAGAAATGAGAGATAATTCGTTCAACCCAGCTCTCTTATAGGCACGCAAATGGCAGAAATGAGAGATATTCGAGTTGGCTACAACCCAGCTCTCTTATAGGCACGCAACAGGCCTCACGGTTAACCTACCCAATTCGGTAACCCTAATTGATAGGAATCAAATAATTAATCCTTCATCGTTCAACAATGTTACAAAGGACAAGAAACAAACACATACAATTTTCATCATTCAATAGTGTTACAAACGATAGGGATCAAACAATCTGGGTTCGTAAATCCAGTGGTCATCATTCCACATTATCACAAACCATAGTCCCGCTCGGGCGGCACCGGAGGACAAACCCTAGGCGCCGCCGGACACACGGGCGGATCTATATGTATGTCAGGGGGGGCCGCCGCCCCCCCAAACTTTGAAAATCAACAAAGAAATTTTTTGGGGAGGGACTTGGATGTAAGAAAATGCATGCTTTTGCCCCCCCAAGCTTCCATTATTTCTGTTTTGCCCCCCCCCAGCCATACTTGGCAAGCTCCGCCACTGGCCGGACACCCCCCCCCCCCTTCCCGTCCCTCCCCTCCGCCTCCGCCGGAGGATGCGACCAGGCGAAGCTCGCGCCGCCGCCGATGGAGGTGGGAGCTCTCTCTCGCCCACGGCGCCTCGTCATGAGGGTCTTCGGCCTGGGTGGAGGCGGTGGTCCAGGACGGCGCGGCGGCGTGTGGCGGCACAGGAAGGGCGCATGGTGGCGGTGTGGAGGGCCGCGGTGGGGGCTGCTTCGCGAAGGTGTGCGTCCTGCTACACGTAGTTGCGCATGGCGGCTGGGCCAGATCTGGGCCTAAGCGGGCCACGACTGCGGGGCGCAGTGTCGGCACACGGGAGCTCCAGTCTCGACGTGTTGTGGTCGGCGCGACATCACTGATGGTCGGCCAGCATGGGGGGTTCCTCCCCTAGCCCATACTAGCTGACGGTTGAGCCAGCGCGCGGGAATCGACGGCCTTCTTCTTCGTTGCACTGTTGTTGTATTTGTATATCAGGTGCAACGAAAAAATCAACACCATTGTGTTTGTTTTCAATGGCATTAACGTAAATGTTTAGAAAATCAATTTTACTGTGGGGCCGTGGGTATAATGGGCCTTTTCCTCTCTTTTTTTGTTCCACTTGGTAATGGTATTTGATTACATTATAGTGTTTGGTTAAGAATTTTCTTCCTCATAGTATAACACAAAGCTAGGAGTTAGTAAACTTTGAAGAGCATAAAAACATCCAAAAATTTAGAATTTATAATTTTAAAATTTTAAAATTTAGAATTTTGAAGAGATTTACAACCATCAAATAGAAATCCGAACATTCAGAATTCAAAGTGCATTAACCACTTGGAACAAAAATATCAAAGTTCAGAATTGGTGCAGCCTGCAAGAGATCTCAATGTGCATTCAAGAAATAATCACTTATGCAAAGGGGCCACACGATGAACAAGAATTCAGTGTGGAAACGTATACCTAGCATATCATCCGGAGGGAAAGTGGTGGATGGCTGGAGAGAGGAACAGAGCAACTGTGTGGGATCCCGAAAAGAAGCGCTACCCCAACTCCTCAAGCACTAAGGCCTCGTTTGTTTCTATAGTTTTTTCAGGGATTGGTGGGGATAATCCCGGCCCAATCCCGAATCCCCACATATCCCCAAAAGGCCATTTGTTTCTACAGTATTTGGGTCGGTATTATCCCCACTTTTCACTAGAATTCCCTAAACTCTAGTGTATTTTTTCCAATACCCAATACGGTACCCTACCTAGTGGATTTGGCATAAATGGGGATTTGATGGGATTGGGTGAAGGTTGGGGTTTCACCCAATCCCTGTGGGGATTATCCATACTAATCCTCTATAAACCACTAGAAACAAACGGGGCCTAAAGGGGATTGACGCCCACCACTGCTCCTCACGCAACACGCTGCTCCTCGTCGCTTAGCACATTGCTCGTGATAGAGGAAGACCTGGGGGAGATAGTGTGCCACCATCGTTGGCTAGTGAAGGAGATCGGTGGCCGCCAGTGCTCTTCCCATGACACCTCTACTGCTCCTCTAGCTAGTGGCGGAACTATGTACAAGAAGAAGGCCCTGCCCCCCATCCCAACCGTTTTCTTGGCTAATTACTATATGATCTTTGTTTAGATAGGAAAAATGGCAATTGACCCCTGCAGCTATCCCATCTTCACACGAACACAAAGAGCAACCCCCTAGCATTATGTTGTAGCTCTGCCACCTCGAGCGGCGCGTTTCTCGTGACACAGAGAAAGTTGAGCGGGAGATCAGGGACCTCCGCGGCCACCATCACCGGCGTTAGGGAGAAGACCGACAGCTGAAGCAGGAGGGGGTCAGGAGCGAAGGGTTCGCTTGAGACGTCGATGGGCTCGCTAGTTAGCCTTCTAGTAACAGGATCAATTTACGGTGGGGGGTTGGGCGGTATCAGACTTGAGCGGTGTTGTAATATGTTTGAGGGGTATCCTACATGATAAATACACTTTCCTCAATTTAATAGAGTTGTTATAAAGAATTACTACCTCCGTTCCTAAAAACAAGCCGTATAAGTTTTTCAAAAGTCAAATGATATAAACTTTGACTAAGTTTTTAAAAAAAATATCAAGAACTATAATACTTTATTGTTATGATATGAAAATATATCTCTTTATGTATCTAATGATATTGATTTGGTATCATGGTTGTTCATATTTGTTTTGAAAATTTTGGTCAAATTTTACATCGTTTGACTTAAAAATAGATTATAGGCCATGATTTTAGAAACGGAGGTTGTAAGTGACTAGCCGGTCACAACGGAACTGATAACTAACCCAAGATGAACACTAGGTAAGCAGCATGCAACTGGACTCGGTTGTTTGTTATTGCTCATCTACCTTTGCATGTATGCTGCCTACACAGATCACATCCTGTGACTCCTCAGGATTGTATCTCAAATAATTCGCAAAAAAAAAGAGTGGATTGAATCTCAAATCAAATGAAGCCTGCTAACCACATGGGTAGCTACACACCCATGCGTTATACGGAGATGCGAGCCGTATATACCTGTTTTGGATTGATATTGTAGTAGAGTAGAGATTTTTGGTGTACAACACTGGATTCGGAATTTCAAAAAAATTATTTTTTGGTCCTCTTTTTTTAGGGCATGGTGTGTAGCTACCCATGCGGGTAGCAAATCGCCTCTCATCTCAAATAGATGCTAAAAACAAAAAACAAGAAAGTGGAGATGTTCTGAAATTTTTTTTTTTGAGCAAATGGAGACGTTCTGATTTTTTTTTTTTTTTTTTTTTTTTGAGAATTAGACGTTCTGAATGAATAGTAGACGCAAAAAGCTCCCGACTGACTCACTCTCCAACTCCAGCAGCACGCACTCGCACTGCAGCACACAGCCGGCTCCTCTCCCATCTCGCCGACGGGGTTTAGCTAGGGTTCCCGGCGGCCGCCTCTTCTGCCGTCTGGCCGGGAAATGGCCGCGCCGCTGAAGGGGATCCCCGACCACCTCCTGGCGGAGATCTTCCTCCGGCTGCCCGCTCCGAAGGACCTCGCCCGAGCCTCCGCCGCCTGCGTCTCCTTCCGCCGAATCGTCACCGACCGGTCCTTCATCCGCCGATTTCGCCGCCTCCACGCCCCGCCACTCCTCGGCTTCCTCGGCCGCGGCGCCTTCAACCCCGCCATCCCGCCCCACCCATCCGCGTCAGGCGCCCGGGCGCTCATCCTCGCCGCCGACTTCTCCTTCTCCTTCCTCCCCTCCCACTGTCGTTGGACCGTCCAGGACACGCGCGACGGACGCGTCCTCCTCAATGGCACCCCCGAGGGTCAGGAGAGACCAATCTTCACGGAGCTCCTGGTCAGCGACCCCTTGCACCGGTGGTACATCCTGCTCCCCCAGTACCTGACGACCTAACCTCTTTGCTGGAGAACCTGGTCCCCATTTCATGCAAGCATGGGCGCAAGCCTTTCCTCGTTCCCCTAGGCGAGGAGGAGACTGCGGCGGTGGAAGATACGGCATTCAGAGTGATCTGGATGGCACAATGCAATTCTAAACTATCCGCCTTTGTCTTCTCTTCGAGCACCGGACAATGGCGAGCCGCATCCACGGCCTGGGCTAATTTGGTCGTTGGCAAGGCCGAGTCAGATATCATGTCACAAATCCCCCTTTCTCTTCTCAGGCGCCATTATGCTTATGGCTGCTTCTACTGGGACTGGTTGCCTATCGAGAGCAAAAAGTTGCTCGTGCTTGACACCAGGAGGATGGAGTTCTCCATGGCTGACCTCCCACCCAGAGAATGGAGTACGCAAGGTTTATCCATTGTTGAGGCTGGGGAGGGCAGGCTTGGGATTTTTGGTTTCCGTGGTGGAACTGCATCTGATCTCATCTATACTATTGCGCGAAACAAAGGCGAGAGTCCCATCCAGTGTCAGATGGAGAAGACAATCTCACTAGAATCTAGGTACAAATACTATATCGAAGATGCAACAGAGAGGTACTTGCTCTTGACAAGGACAAAAGCCTCACCTCTAGGGAATTTACCCACTGAATACTTCTCAATGGATATCAAGACATTGAAGCTTCAGAGGGTTTGTGCGGAACAGGGCACATATATGTATGGGAAACACATATAGACCAACTTCCGACCATCGTTGTTGTCTTCAGCGACAATATGAAGTGGTAAAATTTCTATTGCGTCCTAGTTATCTCCTTCCCTTCATAATAATCACACAGGTTGTTTAATGCTCAATTGTTTATTGGTACAACTGATAACTCATATTTACATGGTTTAGTAGTGTTTATCTTCTTGTGTTCGTGGAAAAACTAAGTGCCCGGAGACATTTATACCTGATATATTGTCTTGTTTGTTAAAGTTGCAATTTTTAAGGGAATGAGATTTGTAAGAGAAAAATCTTGCACGCTATGCGCCGTTTATGCATCAGTCCTCATGGAATTGCGACAAACACTAGGTCAAGACAATTAGTTTTGAGTAGTACTTTTGATATGTGGATCCTCATGGAATTGGGAAAACACCAGGTTAACGTAGAAGGAATACAAGTGTAGATCCCGTTTCCCTTGGATACTATTTTCTTTTCATAGATATAAGGAGACATAAAAGTTTTTTTAGTACATGTGCAATTTTATCCTGCGATATTGTTTTGAAATAAACCCACACAACTGGTACAGTGACAAATGAAATCCTGCGCCACCGCTCTAAATAAGTACAGCTTGTGCTCACAGGGAACTCAAATTTTATCTCGTGCTGTTGTTTTATCTGAAATCAACCTCATAAGATCCAAGGGAGTGCGTATCATTGACAGGCAACTCTTCTTTATTGCACTCAATCTCAACTACTCTTAGATCCTCATATATATTCCCCTAATCTCAAAGCTCATCATATTGGTTGAGATGATTGACTGAAACTTAAGGAGTTTTCCGGTGAGCGTATATTACTAATTCTGTAAGATTGAATAAGAGGGGACCCAGTTTTGTGTGTGTTCCCTTTTTGGTGACTCGTTTTTGTACTGGGATGGCAGGCTGCACTTGCTGTGTTGGTTCTTGTTACCAACACACCCAGTTTCTTTCTTATTTCAGTTAGAAGTTTGTTATCCTGATGCATTTAAGTATCTCCACATTAGTGCTCGGTGTTGGCTTTTTGCTACTTGTTTTTTGACTGAGAATACACGGGTGCTCTGTCAGATAGTCACATGTGACTGATTCCTTTGTGTTCACGTTCCTCTATCCGTCTATGTCTTCCAACTTGTATCGCAAATTACAGTGCTAAACACACTAAAGCAAGTGTTTGCAGTCACATGTTCAAAATCAGTTGAGCTCAATATTAGCAATTTGGCAATGGTATCCTTCCTCTTCCTGTGGTACTACCTGACTACCTAAGCACTTGGAAAAATTGGGTGGAAAATCTTCTTAGTTCTGACCTTTTGTCTTGTTTGTTCAGGTTGGATGGATGGATTCGTATTTCGTAATCAGATCGGCATTACGAGTTCACAGTGGTTGCGATTTCAATGGCGTGGAGTTCTCAGCACCTGTGATCGACTAATCTACAAGATGACGGGATGACAATCTACAGAGCTTGACTTGGCAGCGGTCGTTTCTGTGTTGTTCTTCCTTTCATGGCACGTGTAGCTTCGAGCTAGTGCAGCGCTATGACTGCTCCTTGTCGAAGAATGTGACTGGCACTACCGAAGTACCTATATGATTTGTTTCTTTTAGCCCGTAAACTTTTGAATGTGGACTTGTTTGTTGTCTGAACTTTTGTCTTTGTTGCTCAGATTCAGTGGAGTTGTAATCCGAGCATCATTCTTGAATTCAACGTGGTTTCGATTTCAATAGCTTGGAGCATGGTTTTTAAGGCGTTAAGGCGTCCTAAGGCGAAGGAAGGGCGCCTTGGCGCCTAGGCGACGCCTAGGCGGACGCTTTAGGCGCCTAGGCTCTTAAGGCGGTCGTTTTTCTAAGGCGGAGGAGGGGCGCCTTGACGCCTAGGCGGACGCTTTAGACGCCTAGGCGGACGCCTTAAAAACCATGGCTTGGAGATCTCGCACCCGTGATTGCCTTGCTTACAAGATGCCTCATGGTAGTCTACGGAGCTTCACTTGGCAGTGCTCGTTTCTTTCCTTTCACGATATGGCTGCTAGTGTTCCCAGGGTAACTATTTTATAATAAAATTACAGTTTCAGTCAATCAACAACTGTTGTAACTAAAGCTAGCTGATGTATATTTACAAGCCACATTTCTTCTCTACTAAAATGTTATTGTCTCCTTGATGATGAATACTGAATACAGTACACGTATGGCATTGCAATCACTAAAGCCTTGGCATTCTATTGAAGACGAATTAAAACCTCAAGCTCAGGAGCACGGTTAGAACTTGGCTCCACTCAGTGAAGCTTACCCACAAAATTCCTAGAAATTAACCGAATAATTTCATCATTACATAGTATTACAAACGATAGCAATAAGACAATCTGGGGTCTATCATGCACTCGGCAATATTACATATCGTAGGAAACAAATAATATCCACATTAGTACATCCCACAGTAAACAACTAAATTCGATGCATGCAACCATGACATTTTGCATTCGCCCCTAGTTTGAGCACATCACCGCGTCACTCTCAAACACGGCATAAGCCAAGTGTCTAAAACCTGACGAAGAGGCCTGATTATTTGGAACGACTCCATCTCCTTCGTCTCCTGTCATCAGAAAAGGGGAACCCATGTAACGGGGAATCCATGTAACAGTTAAGCAAACTTATCAGAAACAGAGCAGCCATCTCAACGGCTAATAGCAACGAAAAAAAGAAGACATCAAAGGAACTACCTTTTGTTATATTTCGACGAAAGTTGGAAGTGGTGGCACAATGGGAAGACAGGGTTCAAGAAATCATACCTTCAGTGGCAGAAGAACTACCTTTTGTGAAGATCAAGATTCAAGAAGTGCTCCTTCACTGACAATAAGCAGGTCCTCTGACTGGAGGCCATTGAATGGTATATGAATGACATTTTACTAGGATTGATTTGATAAATGTCACCGTCATGACAGGAGCTACAAAACAGCAAGACGTTCCCAAATCCAGCAGCTCCTCACGTTCCCATTACCTCTATATATAATGGAGGGAGATTTTAGGGCCCTCTCAGCGCGCCACGCACTGTTCATGTAAACAGTTATGAACAGTGCGCGCGCACTGTAGCAGAGCACTCTGTAGCATTGTTTTTTTTCTTTTTTCTAGCTTCTTTTTTTTGAAAAAGAAAAAAAAATCTGCGATTTCCAAAACATGCATGAAATATCTGCGTGCCGACGGGTAGGTTCAACACCCGTGATCGGCTTCGAGCTTGGTCGACTCTGACTCCTCAATTTTTGATCCAACTTTGCACAAACGTTTAACGAATTCTGTCAAATTTTCGCCGGCGAGTAGGTTTCGAGTTTTCTCGACTCCAGCTTCTCAATTTTGGATCTAACTTCGCACAAACATTTGACGAATTCTGTCATTTTTTTTCCAGAAAAGTCTCCGCGTTTTCCAAAAATTATATACACGAAATATATGCGCGCCGACGAGCAGTTTCCATATTTTGTCACATTTTTTGCAGAAAAATCCCCGTGTTTTCCAAAAAATTATATACACGAAAAAAGTTTAGAGTTTTGTCGACTCTAACCCCCCAATTTTGGATCCAACTTTGCACAAACATTTGAAGAATTTTGTCAATTTTTTCGCAAACTTTAGCTCGCGCACTGTTCACGTGAACAGTTATAAACAGTGCGCGCACTGTAGTTTTTTTTTTTGCTTTTTTTTTATCCAACTTTGCAAAAATGTTTAACAATTCTGTCAAATTTTCGCCGATGAGTAGGTTTCGAGTTTTTCTCGACTTCAGCTCCTCAATTTTGTATCTAACTTCGCACAAACATTTGACGAATTCTATCAATTTTTTTGCAGAAACAATTTTGGATCTAACTTCGCACAAACATTTGACGAATTCTGTCAATTTTTTCAGAAAAGTCCCCGCATTTTCCAAAAATCATATACACGAAATATATGCGCGCCGACGAGCAGGTTCCATATTTTGTCACATTTTTTTGCAGAAAAGTCCCCGCGTTTTTCAAAAAATTATATACACGAAAAAAGTTTCGAGTTTTGTCGACTCTAACCCCCAATTTTGGATCCAACTTTGCACAAACATTTGACGAATTTTGTCAAAAAAATTTGCAGAAAAGTCCCCGCGCATTTTCTTGCACAAAAGCCCCCGCGTTTCCCAACAATTATATACTTCGTCAAGATTTTTACAGAAAATACCCCGTGTTTTTCAAAAATTATATACATGAAAAATACGCGCGTCGACGAACAGTTTCCATCCCCGTGATCGGTTCCGAGTTTAGTCGACTCTAACTCCTCAATTTTGGATCCAATTTCGCACAACCGTTCGACGAATTTTGTCAAATTCCAATTTCCTTTAACGTTTATCATGTCATTATAACCTTCAAACCTACACTCAAAATAAAATACAAATAATATATCCAAATTTTCCAAAAATAACAAATTCCCAAAATTCCCAAAAAAAAAACAATCCACTGTTTGCTAAATTTACGGACACATTAATGCATTACAACAAATACGCCAGGGGTGATGCAAGCAAAATTATTGTGTCAAGCAAGCAGTATATTCTTCCTAATCTTGCAAGCAAACAGAATATTTTGCTACTGCAACAACTCCAGCAAGCTTGCTTGCAATAAAAATGAGCTTCTCTTACTACTCGAAATAGCACTGCAGGAAGTCTCAAATGTACTCCAGCACATGTTCCAAAGAGAATATATTCAACATATGCCAATCCACAACGGACAGAGCAACTCCAAGTTTAACTAAGCAGGAGTAAGATGATCTAGATGATCTAGTTGGAGTATTTCCTACAGTCGTTTCATCTCCTTAGTTAATCAAGTTCATTTAGCTTGAGATTTTTCATCATTTAGAGCCTTTTGCATCCTGCAGCCATACAAATTTTGGATAGACAGCAGTAGTTATGGCAACTACTCCAAATATAAATAAACATCAGGAGTATTCAGCTACACCAACTACTCCAAATACAGATAAACATCAGGAGTACACAGGAACATAGAGGAGATGGATGGTAACAGCAGAAGAAGGGGCAACATCAACAGAGATCGTAGGGAGTAGGGACCTGGCGAGGCGGGTGTAGAAGAGCTCAACGGCAGCAGAAGGCTTGGGATGTCGCCGGAAGCAGCACGTCGGAGCGGTTGGTGGCGACGGCAGCTCAGGGAGGTGAACGCACCGATGAGGGTGTTCCAGGTGACGGCGTCGTGGTGCGGGCTTTCGTCGAACAGCCAGCGTGCGGCGGCGAGGTGGTCGGGGCGCAGCGACCGGGAGTAGGCGGCGAGGAGCATGTTCCACGACCCGGACGGTGCTGGGACCGCTTGGCGGGCACCCGTCGTCGTCCTCGGACGAGCGGGGGATGTCGGCGGCGGCGAGGGCGTGGCCCGTGTAGCACGCGAGGCGGCGCGCGGCCAGGTTGGGGGCGGCGGCGGAGGGCTCGTCCTCGGGCGCGTCGTCCTCGGCGGAGGCCGGGATGGAGGTGTCGTAGCCGGCGAAGCGGTCGGGCCCCGAGGCGCCCCCGCCGTAGAGGTCCTTGTCGAAGGTGACGGAGGAGACGCCCATGGGCGCGCCCGCCGCCAGGGCCTCCTCCAGCTTCCGGCGCTCGTCCTGCGAGCGCGAGCTCCGCGTCGATCCGTCCATGGCGGCTAGGGTTTCCGCGCGGCCCAAATTGGGGGTGCGTGAAGCGACGCTCGGGAGAGAGAATACCAGGAGGAGAGTGGCGGGGATCCGCGGCGGCGGAAGCAGCCGGTGGCGTACGCGGCGGCGGACGGAGACGCAGCAGAGTGTGGAAGCGGCGGCGGGAGGAGAGTGTCAGGGCTCGGAGGTGAGAGGGAGAGTGGGCCAGGGACGTATGAGCCAACCCTAGTTGGGCTGGGCTTTATGCACCAGTTTAAACGACACTCACATGCGCCTGTTCTCAGAAAAAAATAACATACGCAGCCACTATATATCATTTGTAGTCTGTAACATCCTAATTTTATTAGGTATAATTATTTAAGTGTAATACGTTGCATCATAATAAATTCAGATATTCAGAGACACTCTACAAAAGTGCCACTAAAAATAGCATTTTCAGATGCAATTTGAAAAAATGCCACTAAAAATGGCATTTTTAGTGGCACTTTGACTAAAATGCCACTAAAAATGTCATTTACAGATGCACTTTAACTAAAATGCCACTAAAAATGCCATTTACATAGGCAAATTTAAAAAAGCCACTAAATATGACATTTACAGAGGCACTTCGACTAAAATGCCACTAAAAATGATTTTTAGGGGCATTTCAAAGCAGTGCCGCAAGCAAAATGCCTCTAATAATAATAATAGGTTCTCTTATAGTGGCCCTCTCCAACTGCGTGTCAACTAGGGCAGTCAAACCTATTCAAAAAACATCATTGTGTCTACGAATTCAAGAGGGGCGTGTTCATCTGGTCCGCTTCTAGCTACCCAAAACAATCGGGACACAGGACAGCATGTTGCGCAGTAATCCCGCTAACGGCATGTGTTGTGGGACAACAGATCCTTTGCATATCACTATGAGAGAACCTATATTTAGGGGCATTTTGCTTGTGGCATTTTTTTAAAATGCCTCTAAAAATATTTTTTAGGGGCATATTTCATTGAGTGCCTCTGAAAATGCTATTTTTAGGGGCATTTTTTTTTAAAATGCCCCTAAAAATGTCATTTTTGGGGGCACTTTTACAAACTGACTCTAAAAATAGTATTTTTAGGGGCACTTTTTAAAATTTGCCTCTATAAATACGATTTTTAAGGGCATTTTCAAAATGTGCCTCTAAAGATGCCATTTTTAGGGGCATTTTTTCAAAGTGCCTCTATAAATGTTATAGGCTTTAATGGATATTCGATTCTACATTAACATATGTGCTCCATGGAGGAATCAAAGACCATAGCTTAGTGCGTGCGTGTGTTTGGGTGTTGAGACGTGAGTCAACGAACTCCAGAACGATTAGGTTCCCGTAGCTAGCTATCTTTTGCGCGATGGACGTGGAGATTGATCACTGGCCGTGGGCTTACTCTGGCTTGGTGGGTCAAGACCACCGACCGGCCCACCCCTACCTTATTTATCTATCTCCCTCACAGCTGCTACTCGCAGCTCTCTCAAAAAAAAAAACTCTTCTTCACGCTCAGCTCTCTCCCGTTCCCCTCACACCGCCCGCGCCGCCGACCATGGCTTCGGCCATCGGCGGCCGGCCCCGGCACAGCCGCTCTCCGGCCTGGACTGTCCTCGCATATCTCCGTTGATTCCCTGCCGCCGACAAGCCGCTCCGCTCCTTAGTGCGACCCCGCGGCTAACCCTAGCCGTGGGGGCTCGGCCGCCGCCGCCGCCGTGATCCCGCGCTGCCACGCGCACCCTCGGCTGCTGCTCTTCGTTGTCTACAGCTCTCTCCTAGAGCTCGGCCTTCGACCCGACGCCCTCGTGACTCTGTTGTCCGAGGCTCCCTGCCATGTGGCATCCTTGCGGGCTAGGTGTTCGAGCAAATGCGGCGGTGGTCCTGCTGATCCGCATCTACCACGAGGCCCTACGTAACCTCGCTGTCTCGGCCTCACCTGGATGCATGGCGCCGCCTGGCCTCTCCGATGCTATGGTGGTACGGTGCTGGTGTATTGGTGGTGCTGTTGTGGTGTGTTGTTAATTTGGTGGCGCGGTGGTGTTGTTGCCGCTTCTCCAGGTCGACCACGACCTCCTCCAACTCTCCCTTGAGTTCCAGGTCATCTACGGCTCCGTCAAGCTCGGCATCCTCGGTAACGCACGGAATTACCCAATCCCCTGCGCTGCCTCCCCCTTATTTTTTTTGTACTGGTGATGATGTCGTGGATCGCTGAACTGTGGTAGCTCGAGAAAGGGTGTGTGTGGATCCCCTTATTTTTTATCTGTGCAATTGGCTATGTGAAGTTTATTTATTTTGTCTCGTATCTTTGGACAAACTCATCTAGGTTGGTACTGTCAAGAGAGCTATTGAAAAGGGGAAGAACAATTCAGCAATGGCAAGACATCCTGACTTAATGGGCACAAACAGAACTGACCACTATTCATCCCAAGACAACGATGACTATATTGATTCGGAATCAGATAGACAGCTTCTACTAATGAGGTGAGTCTCCCGAGTCCCGACTCTTACTTATATCTACTGTGCAGATATGTTGGTTAGAACCATGCTATCCTTTTCCACTACAAAAGAAACATATTACATCTAAAAAAAACATATCATATGTTCAACATGAGAGCTTGCGAGGGAGGTTCTCTGACTATATGTATGTGAACAGCTGCCCCGTGTTACCTCGGCGATCATGTTCGTGACCCTGAGGGGAGAAGAGCTAGTACCATGAGCAAGGAATGTTTTGAAGTGATTTGTTGCTAGATTGTTTAGTGGTTCTGTGGTATGGGGATATATCGTAAATGTGGATTTTAAGCATGCTTCCTGAATATTTAATACGGTATACACCTCTGCGATTGCTCCTCTTTATCTGGTAATCTAAGGCCTCTTCGATTGGATAGTTCAGAAGATGAGTCGTTACAGTGCGGGTACTGCTAAGTCTCTTATATAGTTTCACAAATCACACGCATTTCTCTATCATGTTCTGTTACTGCTGGGGCTAAACCTCATTTGTATGCATGCCGCTTGAAACTCTCTCATAGTTCCAGAAACACATCACATCGTAGACCTACATGTATCATCTGTATTCCTCTTTTCGGTCTGAGGATAAGGACCTTTCTTTTGCAGATTGGTAAGCTGCAGACTAATTTCCATCGTTGGGAGGAAGTTGCTTCAAACACCGGAGAGCATGTTCATCTGACAAAAGAGCTCCTCACCAGCTGTGCCATTGATTTTCTCACGATCCCTTTTCATCGTGTATTTATCTGCAGTTCTCCACCTGACACTTGGTAAACTGATGCTGAAAGAGTAAAAACGCTAGGCACGTACACTTGTGCACCACTATGCTTAGTCTTTAGGTTTTATTTTCTCTTAGCCTTATAATACTATTACAGGAACACTGGGTAGTTTGTTGTGCCCACTGCCCAATAGCTTCTGGTAATCATGATGTTTTGCCATGTGTTAAATCAAATTGAATGAATGTTGCAGCTGCTTTTAACTTGCGATTTAGGCGCTATCATCGTGCCATGTAAAGTACTTCTCATGAAATATGTTTATTATACTTACCTACTTTATATATCTTTATTGCACCGCAGTTTGAGTTAACTTGGCAGACATGCAATTTTAAATACTGAATTACTATTTTGTTGGCTGCACACCGTTACACAGAGCTGCATGTACTGGAAATGCTGATATGTGTGAATGCTTAATTGAGGAAGGTGCAGATTTTGATGCGGTTGACAAGACAGACAATCTCATCTAATGCATGTTGTTATATGCGACGACAGAGGGGTAATTTAATCTTGCTCTCTTGCACTAATTCATTGGCATCCATAGATTATGCAATGCTCTTTCAATCTCAAATAGTTGAAACCAAACAATGTCTGAAAGCTTTTATGTTTTTTAATGAGCTGCATGCTAAAATCAATACACCTTAAGTGTTCAAGTTTACCATCTGATGACTATGATCTTTGTCCGACTTGATAGTAAAGTATAATCCTGATATCTCCATGAGAGCAAGAGCTGATTAGTTTCGAAATTACTATTGTCCTATAATTTGCTACTAACAGAGCATTCCTGTTGTATTTCTTCTAGCTGAAGCTGGCACATTCGTAAAGGATACTATATAGTGATTCCTGTTGCTGAACAAGTTACGTCTTCTTAGGCATTATGAATAGGGAGTGGTGAACTGAACTATAGTCATTCCTTTTGCTGTTGTTGATACATATTGTTGTGTAAAATTGTACGACAATGTGGTGAAATTGTATGAACAATGTAAACTGAAGATCATTCGGGTTTCGCAGTTCTGAATAATGTGATATTGTATGATGTCGCTGTTGTTGTGAAGTATATTACTGTTGCTGCTGTGAATACAAATGAATTTGCTTTTGCTGTGAATACAAATTAATTTGTAAAATATGGTACATTTGGTAATGTCCCTACTTATTTTCAGAGGCAGTTTCTATAAATGCCCTAAAATTAATTAGAGGCACGTGAGTATAATGCTCCACAAACTTTTTAGAAACATTTTCCCAAATACCACTAAAAATTGTTAAGAGGCATTTTCCAAAGTGCCCCTAAAAAGTATAGAGGCAAATCTGGAAATGCCTCTAAAAATACTCTTTTTAGTGGCATTTTACTTCAAATGCCTCTATACTTTTTAGCAACACGATTAAATGCAACGCTTTTTAAAGTGCCACTAAAAATACTTAGAGGCACTTTGGGTATTTTTAGTGGCATTTCAAAGTGCCTCTAAAAACATGTTCTCCTGTAGTGATAAGTTGCTGCTACACCTCCAGTTTCCTCGAATCGAGCAACGGCGATGGGAGATCGCGGTGGCGGCCGTTTTGGGGCGCGTGGAGGCGGTGGCGGTGAACGAGCCGCCGGCGGAGGCCACGGTTTCGATCGGCAACAGGGGAACAACGTGGCATCGTAAAGTTCCAGAAGGATCTGGACAGAACTCCTCCATCGTGGGTTCTGGGCAACAACATCTGGAGCGAGATCGCGGTTCAGGAGCTCAATCTTCTATTCCTCTTGCGCGAGATACCTAGGCCTTGCCATAATTGTAATGTTGCTGGTCATTTGGTAGCTTATTGTCCTACAATTAGATGTGCTAGATGTGGTAAATTGGGGCACACTTCTCATGTTTGTCAGACTTTATTTCCTGGCAATGTGTGGCTTCCGGTCACCTGGCTTGGGCTTCTCGGCGAGGAGGAGACATCGGCGGTGGAAGATACAGAATTCACAGTGATCTGGATGGCACATTGCAAGATCAAGTTGTCCGCCTTCGTCTTCTCTTCGAGCATGGGACAATGGCGAACCGCTGCATCCAAGCCCTGGACTGATTTGGTCTTTGGCAGGGGCGAGTTGGACATCATGTCACAAGTCCACCCTTTTCTTCTCAGGCACCATTATGCTTATGGCTGCTTCTACTGGGACTGGTTGATTATCAAGAGCAAAAAGTTGCTCGTGCTCGACACCAGGAGGATGGAGTTCTCCATGGCTGACCTCCCACCCGGGGAATGGAGTGTGCGAGGTTTAGCCATTGCGGAGGCTGGGGAGGGCAAGCTTGGGGTGTTTGGTTTCCATGATGGAAGTGCATCTGATCTCAGCTATACCATTGCGCGGAACGAAGGCAAGAGTTACAACCAGTTTCAGATGGAGAACACAATCTCGCTAGATAATGAGTACAAATATAGTATCACAAGTGCAACAGAGAGGGACACATGCCTCATATCTGGAGAATCGATTCATTGAATATTTCTCAATGGACATCAAGACGTTGAAGCTTCAGAGGGTTTGTGCGGAACAAACGCATATGCGACGTGCGTATTTGACCCGCATATATCCAACTTCCCACCATCGTTGTTGTCTTCACCGACAATATGAATTGGTAAAATTTCTATTACGGCCTAGTTATCTCCTTCCCTTCATAATTATCACACTACTGTCTAATGCTTAATTGTTTGCTACTGCATCTGATAATTCTTTTGTACATGATATGGTAGTGTTTAATGCTTGATTGTTTGTTACTGCATCTGATGATTCTTTTGTACATGATCTGATAGTGTTTATTTTCTTGTGCCCGTGTAGCTAACTAAGCTCGGAAACATGATCCTGATCTGTTATCTTGTTTGTTCAAATTGCCATTTTAAGGGACATTAGTAAGAATACAAATGCAGATCCCATTTACATTGCATACACTTTTCTTTCCATAGATATGATTTGTTTATTTTAGTTGTCTTCATATGTATAATTTTATCACGCGATGTTGTTTGAAATGAACCCGCCTAAATTGTAGTCACAAATAAGATCCAGAGTCACTGCTCTAAATAAGTACAGCTTGTGCTCAGAGGCAACTCAAATTTTCTCTTGCAATGTTGTTTTATCTGCAATCAGCCTCATAAAATTCGTTGTTCTACTCTCAAAGCAATTCATATTTCTTGAGATGATTGACTGAAACTTAAGGAGTTTTCAGGTGATTGTGTATTATCAATTCTGTAAGATTGAATTAGAGGGGGCGCCCAGTTTTGTATGTCTTCTCTTTTTGTGACTCATTTTTGTACTGGGATGGCAGACAGCACCTACAGTGTTTGTTCTCGCTACCAATGCCCCAGTTTCTTTCATTTTTTTAGTTAGGAGTTCGTTAATCGTTATGCTGGTAGGTGCCTGGGTAGCATATGAACTGCAACACTAAGGTACCAATTTTGTAGATTTCAGGACTGGTTCCTTTAGGTTCACGTGCCTCTGTCCGGCTATCTATTCCAACTTGCATCGCAGATTACAGTGTTAAACGCACTAAAGTAAGTGTTTGCGAGTGCTATGTTGGAACCCTCGCCCCAACCCGTCATTTGAGTACAGTTCTGACCCTGATGCATTTAAGTATCTCACATCAGGGCTGCTTGTTCTTTGAGTGAGAATATACGGGTGCTCCGTCAGATAGTCACATGCATAAGTCATGCTTGTTGTTTCGTGATGAATGTGTGTCCTTTCCATTCAGCTAGAGATCTGATAGGTCTTGCTGAGTTGATGCTTATACATGTATGATGTATGTCGCATCAAGCTAAAGATTCTTTCTCGTTTACTGGGGTCGACGAAAACCTGCAGATCTGTAGCGCGCTAGGAGCAAGGAGGGATGGCTGATGACCTCTTTCAGATGAACAAGAAGACAGTGGATTTCGCATAAGGCGCCATCGTTGGCGGGTACCTCGGCAATATGCCGTCGGAAGTCGGAAGTGGTGGCGCAATGGAAAAACAGGGTTCGAGAAGTCATACATGCAGTGGTGGAAGAAGTGAAGATCAACAAGTGCTCCTTCGCTGACAATAAGCAGGTCTGCTCGGAAGTCGTGAACGTGTTCAAGGAGAAGCAGCAGGCCAACGAATGGTATATAGACAACGTTTTACTAGAATTAATCGTCGATGTAAATCTTGTAATTATTGATGTCTCCGTGTAATTATTGATGGACCCTGATGACTGCAACTTATGAGTCAAGGAAAAAACGTATTCCTATACTGTTCTGTGTAACATCCAGACAAAAATTGGGCATTGGATCCAATTTTCACTAATTCCAGTTCTATTGTAAATGGTATTCAAGATCAAATGCGAGGTGTTAAGTATTGGTCTCCTTGAATGCAATCATCACAGCCTTAGCATTCAGTATATGCCTACTGTCAGCCTTAGGGACAGAATTGAGCTCGCTAGGTTCAAGCTTCAGTATAATATCATATTGTCTACAATATTGTATATTCGCAAATGGCAGAAATGAGAGATAATTCGTTCAACCCAGCTCTCTTATAGGCACGCAAATGGCAGAAATGAGAGATATTCGAGTTGGCTACAACCCAGCTCTCTTATAGGCACGCAACAGGCCTCACGGTTAACCTACCCAATTCGGTAACCCTAATTGATAGGAATCAAATAATTAATCCTTCATCGTTCAACAATGTTACAAAGGACAAGAACAAACACATACAATTTTCATCATTCAATAGTGTTACAAACGATAGGGATCAAACAATCTGGGTTCGTAAATCCAGTGGTCATCATTCCACATTATCACAAACCATAGTCCCGCTCGGGCGGCACCGGAGGACAAACCCTAGGCGCCGCCGGACACACGGGCGGATCTATATGTATGTCAGGGGGGGCCGCCGCCCCCCCAAACTTTGAAAATCAACAAAGAAATTTTTTGGGGAGGGACTTGGATGTAAGAAAATGCATGCTTTTGCCCCCCCCAAGCTTCCATTATTTCTGTTTTGCCCCCCCCCCAGCCATACTTGGCAAGCTCCGCCACTGGCCGGACACCCCCCCCCCCCTTCCCGTCCCTCCCCTCCGCCTCCGCCGGAGGATGCGACCAGGCGAAGCTCGCGCCGCCGCCGATGGAGGTGGGAGCTCTCTCTCGCCCACGGCGCCTCGTCATGAGGGTCTTCGGCCTGGGTGGAGGCGGTGGTCCAGGACGGCGCGGCGGCGTGTGGCGGCACAGGAAGGGCGCATGGTGGCGGTGTGGAGGGCCGCGGTGGGGGCTGCTTCGCGAAGGTGTGCGTCCTGCTACACGTAGTTGCGCATGGCGGCTGGGCCAGATCTGGGCCTAAGCGGGCCACGACTGCGGGGCGCAGTGTCGGCACACGGGAGCTCCAGTCTCGACGTGTTGTGGTCGGCGCGACATCACTGATGGTCGGCCAGCATGGGGGGTTCCTCCCCTAGCCCATACTAGCTGACGGTTGAGCCAGCGCGCGGGAATCGACGGCCTTCTTCTTCGTTGCACTGTTGTTGTATTTGTATATCAGGTGCAACGAAAAAATCAACACCATTGTGTTTGTTTTCAATGGCATTAACGTAAATGTTTAGAAAATCAATTTTACTGTGGGGCCGTGGGTATAATGGGCCTTTTCCTCTCTTTTTTTGTTCCACTTGGTAATGGTATTTGATTACATTATAGTGTTTGGTTAAGAATTTTCTTCCTCATAGTATAACACAAAGCTAGGAGTTAGTAAACTTTGAAGAGCATAAAAACATCCAAAAATTTAGAATTTATAATTTTAAAATTTTAAAATTTAGAATTTTGAAGAGATTTACAACCATCAAATAGAAATCCGAACATTCAGAATTCAAAGTGCATTAACCACTTGGAACAAAAATATCAAAGTTCAGAATTGGTGCAGCCTGCAAGAGATCTCAATGTGCATTCAAGAAATAATCACTTATGCAAAGGGGCCACACGATGAACAAGAATTCAGTGTGGAAACGTATACCTAGCATATCATCCGGAGGGAAAGTGGTGGATGGCTGGAGAGAGGAACAGAGCAACTGTGTGGGATCCCGAAAAGAAGCGCTACCCCAACTCCTCAAGCACTAAGGCCTCGTTTGTTTCTATAGTTTTTCAGGGATTGGTGGGGATAATCCCGGCCCAATCCCGAATCCCCACATATCCCCAAAAGGCCATTTGTTTCTACAGTATTTGGGTCGGTATTATCCCCACTTTTCACTAGAATTCCCTAAACTCTAGTGTATTTTTTCCAATACCCAATACGGTACCCTACCTAGTGGATTTGGCATAAATGGGGATTTGATGGGATTGGGTGAAGGTTGGGGTTTCACCCAATCCCTGTGGGGATTATCCATACTAATCCTCTATAAACCACTAGAAACAAACGGGGCCTAAAGGGGATTGACGCCCACCACTGCTCCTCACGCAACACGCTGCTCCTCGTCGCTTAGCACATTGCTCGTGATAGAGGAAGACCTGGGGGAGATAGTGTGCCACCATCGTTGGCTAGTGAAGGAGATCGGTGGCCGCCAGTGCTCTTCCCATGACACCTCTACTGCTCCTCTAGCTAGTGGCGGAACTATGTACAAGAAGAAGGCCCTGCCCCCATCCCAACCGTTTTCTTGGCTAATTACTATATGATCTTTGTTTAGATAGGAAAAATGGCAATTGACCCCTGCAGCTATCCCATCTTCACACGAACACAAAGAGCAACCCCCTAGCATTATGTTGTAGCTCTGCCACCTCGAGCGGCGCGTTTCTCGTGACACAGAGAAAGTTGAGCGGGAGATCAGGGACCTCCGCGGCCACCATCACCGGCGTTAGGGAGAAGACCGACAGCTGAAGCAGGAGGGGGTCAGGAGCGAAGGGTTCGCTTGAGACGTCGATGGGCTCGCTAGTTAGCCTTCTAGTAACAGGATCAATTTACGGTGGGGGGTTGGGCGGTATCAGACTTGAGCGGTGTTGTAATATGTTTGAGGGGTATCCTACATGATAAATACACTTTCCTCAATTTAATAGAGTTGTTATAAAGAATTACTACCTCCGTTCCTAAAAACAAGCCGTATAAGTTTTTCAAAAGTCAAATGATATAAACTTTGACTAAGTTTTTAAAAAAATATCAAGAACTATAATACTTTATTGTTATGATATGAAAATATATCTCTTTATGTATCTAATGATATTGATTTGGTATCATGGTTGTTCATATTTGTTTTGAAAATTTTGGTCAAATTTTACATCGTTTGACTTAAAAATAGATTATAGGCCATGATTTTAGAAACGGAGGTTGTAAGTGACTAGCCGGTCACAACGGAACTGATAACTAACCCAAGATGAACACTAGGTAAGCAGCATGCAACTGGACTCGGTTGTTTGTTATTGCTCATCTACCTTTGCATGTATGCTGCCTACACAGATCACATCCTGTGACTCCTCAGGATTGTATCTCAAATAATTCGCAAAAAAAAAAGAGTGGATTGAATCTCAAATCAAATGAAGCCTGCTAACCACATGGGTAGCTACACACCCATGCGTTATACGGAGATGCGAGCCGTATATACCTGTTTTGGATTGATATTGTAGTAGAGTAGAGATTTTTGGTGTACAACACTGGATTCGGAATTTCAAAAAAATTATTTTTTGGTCCTCTTTTTTTAGGGCATGGTGTGTAGCTACCCATGCGGGTAGCAAATCGCCTCTCATCTCAAATAGATGCTAAAAACAAAAAACAAGAAAGTGGAGATGTTCTGAAATTTTTTTTTTTGAGCAAATGGAGACGTTCTGATTTTTTTTTTTTTTTTTTTTTTTGAGAATTAGACGTTCTGAATGAATAGTAGACGCAAAAAGCTCCCGACTGACTCACTCTCCAACTCCAGCAGCACGCACTCGCACTGCAGCACACAGCCGGCTCCTCTCCCATCTCGCCGACGGGGTTTAGCTAGGGTTCCCGGCGGCCGCCTCTTCTGCCGTCTGGCCGGGAAATGGCCGCGCCGCTGAAGGGGATCCCCGACCACCTCCTGGCGGAGATCTTCCTCCGGCTGCCCGCTCCGAAGGACCTCGCCCGAGCCTCCGCCGCCTGCGTCTCCTTCCGCCGAATCATCACCGACCGGTCCTTCATCCGCCGATTTCGCCGCCTCCACGCCCCGCCACTCCTCGGCTTCCTCGGCCGCGGCGCCTTCAACCCCGCCATCCCGCCCCACCCATCCGCGTCAGGCGCCCGGGCGCTCATCCTCGCCGCCGACTTCTCCTTCTCCTTCCTCCCCTCCCACTGTCGTTGGACCGTCCAGGACACGCGCGACGGACGCGTCCTCCTCAATGGCACCCCCGAGGGTCAGGAGAGACCAATCTTCACGGAGCTCCTGGTCAGCGACCCCTTGCACCGGTGGTACATCCTGCTCCCCCCAGTACCTGACGACCTAACCTCTTTGCTGGAGAACCTGGTCCCCATTTCATGCAAGCATGGGCGCAAGCCTTTCCTCGTTCCCCTAGGCGAGGAGGAGACTGCGGCGGTGGAAGATACGGCATTCAGAGTGATCTGGATGGCACAATGCAATTCTAAACTATCCGCCTTTGTCTTCTCTTCGAGCACCGACAATGGCGAGCCGCATCCACGCCTGGGCTAATTTGGTCGTTGGCAAGGCCGAGTCAGATATCATGTCACAAATCCCCCTTTCTCTTCTCAGGCGCCATTATGCTTATGGCTGCTTCTACTGGGACTGGTTGCCTATCGAGAGCAAAAAGTTGCTCGTGCTTGACACCAGGAGGATGGAGTTCTCCATGGCTGACCTCCCACCCAGAGAATGGAGTACGCAAGGTTTATCCATTGTTGAGGCTGGGGAGGGCAGGCTTGGGATTTTTGGTTTCCGTGGTGGAACTGCATCTGATCTCATCTATACTATTGCGCGAAACAAAGGCGAGAGTCCCATCCAGTGTCAGATGGAGAAGACAATCTCACTAGAATCTAGGTACAAATACTATATCGAAGATGCAACAGAGAGGTACTTGCTCTTGACAAGGACAAAAGCCTCACCTCTAGGGAATTTACCCACTGAATACTTCTCAATGGATATCAAGACATTGAAGCTTCAGAGGGTTTGTGCGGAACAGGGCACATATATGTATGGGAAACACATATAGACCAACTTCCGACCATCGTTGTTGTCTTCAGCGACAATATGAAGTGGTAAAATTTCTATTGCGTCCTAGTTATCTCCTTCCCTTCATAATAATCACACAGGTTGTTTAATGCTCAATTGTTTATTGGTACAACTGATAACTCATATTTACATGGTTTAGTAGTGTTTATCTTCTTGTGTTCGTGGAAAAACTAAGTGCCCGGAGACATTTATACCTGATATATTGTCTTGTTTGTTAAAGTTGCAATTTTTAAGGGAATGAGATTTGTAAGAGAAAAATCTTGCACGCTATGCGCCGTTTATGCATCAGTCCTCATGGAATTGCGACAAACACTAGGTCAAGACAATTAGTTTTGAGTAGTACTTTTGATATGTGGATCCTCATGGAATTGGGAAAACACCAGGTTAACGTAGAAGGAATACAAGTGTAGATCCCGTTTCCCTTGGATACTATTTTCTTTTCATAGATATAAGGAGACATAAAAGTTTTTTTAGTACATGTGCAATTTTATCCTGCGATATTGTTTTGAAATAAACCCACACAACTGGTACAGTGACAAATGAAATCCTGCGCCACCGCTCTAAATAAGTACAGCTTGTGCTCACAGGGAACTCAAATTTTATCTCGTGCTGTTGTTTTATCTGAAATCAACCTCATAAGATCCAAGGGAGTGCGTATCATTGACAGGCAACTCTTCTTTATTGCACTCAATCTCAACTACTCTTAGATCCTCATATATATTCCCCTAATCTCAAAGCTCATCATATTGGTTGAGATGATTGACTGAAACTTAAGGAGTTTTCCGGTGAGCGTATATTACTAATTCTGTAAGATTGAATAAGAGGGGACCCAGTTTTGTGTGTGTTCCCTTTTTGGTGACTCGTTTTTGTACTGGGATGGCAGGCTGCACTTGCTGTGTTGGTTCTTGTTACCAACACACCCAGTTTCTTTCTTATTTCAGTTAGAAGTTTGTTATCCTGATGCATTTAAGTATCTCCACATTAGTGCTCGGTGTTGGCTTTTTGCTACTTGTTTTTTGACTGAGAATACACGGGTGCTCTGTCAGATAGTCACATGTGACTGATTCCTTTGTGTTCACGTTCCTCTATCCGTCTATGTCTTCCAACTTGTATCGCAAATTACAGTGCTAAACACACTAAAGCAAGTGTTTGCAGTCACATGTTCAAAATCAGTTGAGCTCAATATTAGCAATTTGGCAATGGTATCCTTCCTCTTCCTGTGGTACTACCTGACTACCTAAGCACTTGGAAAAATTGGGTGGAAAATCTTCTTAGTTCTGACCTTTTGTCTTGTTTGTTCAGGTTGGATGGATGTTCGTATTTCGTAATCAGATCGGCATTACGAGTTCACAGTGGTTGCGATTTCAATGGCGTGGAGTTCTCAGCACCTGTGATCGACTAATCTACAAGATGACGGGATGACAATCTACAGAGCTTGACTTGGCAGCGGTCGTTTCTGTGTTGTTCTTCCTTTCATGGCACGTGTAGCTTCGAGCTAGTGCAGCGCTATGACTGCTCCTTGTCGAAGAATGTGACTGGCACTACCGAAGTACCTATATGATTTGTTTCTTTTAGCCCGTAAACTTTTGAATGTGGACTTGTTTGTTGTCTGAACTTTTGTCTTTGTTGCTCAGATTCAGTGGAGTTGTAATCCGAGCATCATTCTTGAATTCAACGTGGTTTCGATTTCAATAGCTTGGAGCATGGTTTTTAAGGCGTTAAGGCGTCCTAAGGCGAAGGAAGGGCGCCTTGGCGCCTAGGCGACGCCTAGGCGGACGCTTTAGGCGCCTAGGCTCTTAAGGCGGTCGTTTTTCTAAGGCGGAGGAGGGGCGCCTTGACGCCTAGGCGGACGCTTTAGACGCCTAGGCGGACGCCTTAAAAACCATGGCTTGGAGATCTCGCACCCGTGATTGCCTTGCTTACAAGATGCCTCATGGTAGTCTACGGAGCTTCACTTGGCAGTGCTCGTTTCTTTCCTTTCACGATATGGCTGCTAGTGTTCCCAGGGTAACTATTTTATAATAAAATTACAGTTTCAGTCAATCAACAACTGTTGTAACTAAAGCTAGCTGATGTATATTTACAAGCCACATTTCTTCTCTACTAAAATGTTATTGTCTCCTTGATGATGAATACTGAATACAGTACACGTATGGCATTGCAATCACTAAAGCCTTGGCATTCTATTGAAGACGAATTAAAACCTCAAGCTCAGGAGCACGGTTAGAACTTGGCTCCACTCAGTGAAGCTTACCCACAAAATTCCTAGAAATTAACCGAATAATTTCATCATTACATAGTATTACAAACGATAGCAATAAGACAATCTGGGGTCTATCATGCACTCGGCAATATTACATATCGTAGGAAACAAATAATATCCACATTAGTACATCCCACAGTAAACAACTAAATTCGATGCATGCAACCATGACATTTTGCATTCGCCCCTAGTTTGAGCACATCACCGCGTCACTCTCAAACACGGCATAAGCCAAGTGTCTAAAACCTGACGAAGAGGCCTGATTATTTGGAACGACTCCATCTCCTTCGTCTCCTGTCATCAGAAAAGGGGAACCCATGTAACGGGGAATCCATGTAACAGTTAAGCAAACTTATCAGAAACAGAGCAGCCATCTCAACGGCTAATAGCAACGAAAAAAAGAAGACATCAAAGGAACTACCTTTTGTTATATTTCGACGAAAGTTGGAAGTGGTGGCACAATGGGAAGACAGGGTTCAAGAAATCATACCTTCAGTGGCAGAAGAACTACCTTTTGTGAAGATCAAGATTCAAGAAGTGCTCCTTCACTGACAATAAGCAGGTCCTCTGACTGGAGGCCATTGAATGGTATATGAATGACATTTTACTAGGATTGATTTGATAAATGTCACCGTCATGACAGGAGCTACAAAACAGCAAGACGTTCCCAAATCCAGCAGCTCCTCACGTTCCCATTATTACCTCTATATATAATGGAGGGAGATTTTAGGGCCCTCTCAGCGCGCCACGCACTGTTCATGTAAACAGTTATGAACAGTGCGCGCGCACTGTAGCAGAGCACTCTGTAGCATTGTTTTTTTTTCTTTTTTCTAGCTTCTTTTTTTTGAAAAAGAAAAAAATCTGCGATTTCCAAAACATGCATGAAATATCTGCGTGCCGACGGGTAGGTTCAACACCCGTGATCGGCTTCGAGCTTGGTCGACTCTGACTCCTCAATTTTTGATCCAACTTTGCACAAACGTTTAACGAATTCTGTCAAATTTTCGCCGGCGAGTAGGTTTCGAGTTTTCTCGACTCCAGCTTCTCAATTTGGATCTAACTTCGCACAAACATTTGACGAATTCTGTCATTTTTTTTCCAGAAAAGTCTCCGCGTTTTCCAAAAATTATATACACGAAATATATGCGCGCCGACGAGCAGTTTCCATATTTGTCACATTTTTTGCAGAAAAATCCCCGTGTTTTCCAAAAAATTATATACACGAAAAAAGTTTAGAGTTTTGTCGACTCTAACCCCCCAATTTTGGATCCAACTTTGCACAAACATTTGAAGAATTTTGTCAATTTTTTCGCAAACTTTAGCGCGCGCACTGTTCACGTGAACAGTTATAAACAGTGCGCGCACTGTAGTTTTTTTTTTTGCTTTTTTTTTATCCAACTTTGCAAAAATGTTTAACAATTCTGTCAAATTTTCGCCGATGAGTAGGTTTCGAGTTTTTCTCGACTTCAGCTCCTCAATTTTGTATCTAACTTCGCACAAACATTTGACGAATTCTATCAATTTTTTTGCAGAAACAATTTTGGATCTAACTTCGCACAAACATTTGACGAATTCTGTCAATTTTTTTCAGAAAAGTCCCCGCATTTTCCAAAAATCATATACACGAAATATATGCGCGCCGACGAGCAGGTTCCATATTTTGTCACATTTTTTTGCAGAAAAGTCCCCGCGTTTTTCAAAAAATTATATACACGAAAAAAGTTTCGAGTTTTGTCGACTCTAACCCCCAATTTTGGATCCAACTTTGCACAAACATTTGACGAATTTTGTCAAAAAAATTTGCAGAAAAGTCCCCGCGCATTTTCTTGCACAAAAGCCCCCGCGTTTCCCAACAATTATATACTTCGTCAAGATTTTTACAGAAAATACCCGTGTTTTTCAAAAATTATATACATGAAAAATACGCGCGTCGACGAACAGTTTCCATCCCCGTGATCGGTTCCGAGTTTAGTCGACTCTAACTCCTCAATTTTGGATCCAATTTCGCACAACCGTTCGACGAATTTTGTCAAATTCCAATTTCCTTTAACGTTTATCATGTCATTATAACCTTCAAACCTACACTCAAAATAAAATACAAATAATATATCCAAATTTTCCAAAAATAACAAATTCCCAAAATTCCCAAAAAAAAAAACAATCCACTGTTTGCTAAATTTACGGACACATTAATGCATTACAACAAATTATTAGTTGTAATATTTATGCACACATAAATGAATTATACAAGAAACGCCACCATTTCTACTCACAAAATATATTAGTTGAACAAAACAACTTAACAAGTTATATTCACAAAAATATACACCACGGGCGCGGCGTGGCGACGCGCCGCATTCAACTAGTGTCGTTTGAGGGTCTCGATTTTACTATCGTGTAGTCCTCGCATTTGTGGTCATGTCTGTGTAAAAATTTGGGCCCATTTGGGACAGCCAAATAAGAAATTCCTGAAAATCTCAAATTGGCCCATGTGCATGGCAGAATTTTGGAGGTGCAAAGTGGTGCTAAAGTTTAGTCCCACATTGCTAGTTGGAGGAGACAAACACCACCTTATATAGTGGAGTGTTGTACCACTTGGTAAGCTTGTGAGAACAAGAAGGCTCTCTCGTGCGCACTCCTCCTCCGCCGCCGTCCGTCTCGTCACGACACGACACGCCGCGGGTTGCGGGAATGAGCCGATGCCTATATTTTTTCTGTTCAGGAAAATCGAGTCGCTAGCGTACGCGTACAGCTTAGCCAGTTTGGGTCGCTCCCGGATCGTGGGCTGCTGCACCGACTCGAACGTGTGCGACGTGGCCGGCCCACGTTGTACCCGTTAGGGTTTCCCGAACCGCACTATATATTACCGTGCACTGCGTGCGCCATCACATATATCGAACCAATCTAGGTTTTGCCAATCTCGTGCCTTGCGCCGCCACCGTAGTCTACTCCATCCCGTGCGTCGGCGTGCACCGGCGAACGGGACAGCAGGTCTCCGAAACCCCTTGTCTTTGTGATCCTGTACGGGAGAGGGCGAATAAGGTTTTTGGTAAGCGCCCCGTGCGACTGCTTTCAAATTCTTCATCACGGGTCGACTTCCTGGACGATCTCCGGGTCCGCGGGCGACTCGTCTCCAACGTCGTCTTCTTCGAGCTGCTGCCGTCACCGCTCAAGCTGTTGCCGTCGCTACTCCAACGACTACTTCATCTACAATTGTTCGGTACGTTCGTCACGTTCCGATAGCTGTGTTCGTAGATGTCTTGCTGTTGTTCATATTAATTAATATGTCTAGTATTTTCGAGATTAACATGTTAGTAGCTCTTGCGATCATGCTTTATATTCTGGAATTAATCATGGAAATTATGCCTAATAATCCAACAATCCAAAACCCTTATATTTGTTATAGGCAATTTCCTGAGTTAAACATGGGACATCTATCTGATGCGCTGAGGCCGGACAAGTTTACCGGTGTGGACTTTAAGAGATGGCGGTACAAGACCACACTGTGGTTGCGATCTCTGAAAGTGTTCGAGACTAGTGAGGGTTTACCTGAAGAAACTATATCTGACGAGGATCAGAACAAGTTCAAGGAAATCAATACTGCCTATGTCGGACTCGTTCTGAGTGCTCTTAGCAACAAGCTGTTTGATGTGTACATGCACATTACAGATGCCAAAGAGTTCTGGGAGGCACTGAACGCTAAGTTCGGTGTAGCAGATGCTGGCAGTGAACTGTACATCATGGAGAGCTTCCATGACTTCAGGATGGCTAACAACCGTTCTGTAGTCGAACAGGCTCATGAGATACAGTGCATTGCTAAGGAGCTTGAGCACGCTAAGTGTGCCTTACCTGACAAGTTTGTGGCTGGATGCATTATTGCAAAGTTACCCTCTTCATGGAGGAACTTCGCCACAACTCTCAAACACAAGAGACAGGAGATATCGGTTGAAAACCTGATAGCGTGTCTTGATGTTGAGGAGAAGGCTCGGGCTAAGGACACTGCTGAGAGAAGTGGTGAAGGTCAGTCTAGCGCCAACATGGTGCAGAAGAACTTTCACCACGACAAGAGCAAGGCAAAGAGCAAGCCTTCCTTCAACATGCCTACCAAGAGTACTTTTTTCAAGAAGAAGAAGAAGAAGAAGAAGATGCTGAACAAATCTGAGCTAAAGTGCTACACTTGTGGAGAGCTCGGACACTTCTCTGTGGACTGCCCAGATCGTGCAGACAAGAAAGGGAAGGCGCCAAAGCATGTCAACGTCATGACCGCTAGCAATGCTGATGGGTACGGTAATTTACCGATTGTGCTTTCAGTATTTCAATCTCCATGTTGGTGGATTGATACGGGTGCTAATGTTCATGTATGTGCTGACATCTCTATGTTCACTTCTTATCAGGTCGCAGATTCAAGCGTCTTAATGGGGAATGGATCACATGCTTCTGTTCATGGTGTTGGCACGGTAGACCTGAAGTTTACTTCGGGGAAGATCGTGCAGCTGAGGAACGTGCAGCATGTCCCTACTATAAACAAGAATCTCGTTAGCGGCTCCCTTCTATGTAGAGATGGGTTTAAATTAGTCTTGGAGTCCAATAAAGTAGTTGTATCAAAGTTTGGACAATTTATTGGTAAAGGGTATGAGTGCGGAGGCTTGTTCCGCTTTTCATTATCAGATTTTTGTAATAAGTCAGTAAACCATATTTGTAGCAGTGTGGATTCGGATGCTAATGTTTGGCACTCTCGTTATGTCATATTAATTTTGGTTTAATGAGTAGACTTTCCAGTTTGAGTTTAATTCCTACTTTCACCATTGCCAAAGGTTCTAAGTGTCATAGCTGTGTGCAATCTAAGCAACCTCGAAAGCCTCACAAGGCAGCCGAGGAGAGAAACTTGGCACCACTAGAACTCATACATTCGGATCTATGTGAGATGAATGGCGTGTTGACAAAAGGTGATAAGAGATATTTCATGACTTTAATCGATGATGCTACTAGGTTCTGTTATGTATATTTGTTGCACACTAAAGATGAAGCTTTAGACTACTTTAAAATTTATGAAGCTGAAGTAGAAAATCAATTAGAGAGAAAGATCAAACGTCTTAGGTCAGATCGTGGTGGCGAGTATTTCTCCAACGTATTTGATGAATTCTGTGAGGAACATGGTATTATTCATAAGAGGACGCCTCCCTATTCGCCCCAATCAAACGGGGTTGCCGAGAGGAAAATCCGCACGCTGACCGACTTGGTGAACGCCATGTTGGACACTGCTGGTTTATCTAAGGCATGGTGGGGGGAGGCTTTGTTGACTTCGTGTCATGTCCTAAATAGAGTTCCTAACAAGGATAAAGAGAAGACACCTTACGAGGAGTGGTCTGGGAGAAAACCATTACTTTCTTATTTTCGTACTTGGGGATGTTTGGCGAAAGTAAATGTTCCAATTCCTAAGAAACGAAAACTTGGACCGAAGACAGTGGATTGTGTCTTTCTAGGTTATGCTCAGCGGAGCATTTGCTATAGATTTTTAGTGGTTAAATCTGAGATACCTGATATGCATGTTGATACTATTTTGGAATCTCGTGATGCAACATTTTTTGAGAACACGTTTCCTATGAAGGATATGCATAGTATTGCTAGAATTTCTTCTGAGATATTTGCTGAACCTAGTACATATGTTGATCATTCTGAACAACCACATGTTGAGGAAGTCCTTGAGAAGGATGACATTGAATCAGCTCCCAAGAGGAGCAAGAGACAGAGGACTGAAAAATCCTTTGGTGATGATTTCATTGTGTACCTTGTGGACAATACTCCCACGTCCAATGCAGAGGCATTTGCATCTCCTGACGCTGATGACTGGAAAGAAGTTGTCCATAATGAGATGGATGATGACATGAAACACACGTTCGTTGGGAACCCCAAGAGGAAGGTATGATGTAGTCAGCAGCAAGTTTTCCCTCAGAAAGAAACCAAGGTTATCGAACCAGTAGGAGCAGCAACTCTTCAGAAGGTTGTCAACGGCGCCAGAAAAATAGTGTTGTTGATGGGAGTCTGGACTGTTGACGTGGAATCTGCACACAACACAATCAAACTACTTTGCCCCAACGAAACAGTGAGGTTGTCAATCTCACTGGCTTGCTGAAAACAAAGGATTAAACGTATGGTGTGGAAAATGAGTATTAAATTGCAGAGAATGAAAAAGGAACAGTTTGCAGTTTGTGGTTGTTTAATCAGTGTAAAAGAATGGACCGGGGTCCACAGTTCACTAGTGGTGTCTCTCCATAAAAGATAACTAACATGTTGGGTGAACAAATTACAGCTGGGCAATTGACGAATAGTGAGCGCATGACAATGCATATACATGACATGTTGACTACTATGATATTTAATTGGGCATTACGACATAATACATAGATCGTTATCCAACAGCATCTATGACTAATAATCCACCGCCGGGTTGTCATCCGAGTCCCCATTGGTATTAAGTTGCAAGCAACGGATAATTGCATTAAGTAAAGTGCGTAATGTAAACAAACACATATGTCCGTGGACATAGCATCGTTAGGTTATCCCTAGTGGCAACAGCACATCCACAACCTTAGAACTTTCTGTCACTGTCCCAGGTTAAACGGAGACATGAACCCACTATCTAGCATAAATACTCTCTCTTGGAGTTACAAGCATCTACTTGGCCAAAGCATCTACGAGTAACGGAAAGCATGCAAGATCTTAAATAACATATAAGATAGATTGATAATCAACTTGACATAATATTCAATATTCATCGGATCCCAGCAAACACAACATGTAGCATTACAATAATATGATCTTGATCATGTAGGGCAGCTCACAAGATCTAAACATGATGGCACAAAGTGGAGAGACAACCATCTAGCTACTGCTATGGACCCGTAGTCCAAGGATGAACTACTCACGCATCACTCCGGAGGCAGGCATGGCGATGTAGAAGCCTCCGGTGACGATTCCCCTCTCCGGCAGGGTGCCGGGAAGAGGTTCTGAACCCTCCCGAGCTAGGGTTGACGACGGCGGCGTCTCTGGAACTTTTCGTGGATATTTGCTCAGGTACTTAGGGTTTTCGCGTCGGGGGGAATAAGTAGGCGAAAGGGCGGCGGCTGGAGACCCGTGGGGCCCACACCACCCGGGCGCGGCAGAGGGGGGCCCGCGCCCTGGCGTGTGGGGCCCACGTGGCTCCTCTCCGTCGCTCTTTGGTCCGTCAGATGGTTCTGGTAAAATAGGGACCCCCGTGTAGTTTCGTCCAATTCCGAGAATATTTCCAGACTAGCTTTTCTGGAATACAAAAACAGCAGAAAACAGGAACTGGCACTTCGGCATCTTGTTAATAGGTTAGTCCCAAAAAATGTATAAAAGTGATATAAAGTAGATGCAAAACATGTAGCAATTGGTATAAAACAAGCATGGAACATCAAAAATTATAGATACGTTTGAGACGTATCAGCATCCCCAAGCTTAGTTCCTACTCGTCCTCGAGTAGGTAAACGATAAAAACAAATAATTTTTGAGGTGACATGCTACTATCATAATCTTGATCATATAATATTGCAAGGCACATGTAAATGAATGAAGTGATCCAAGTCAATGGTCTATAATTTGCTATCAAATAGATAATGAGTAAACAATGAATCACACAAGCTAAACGTTTTCATGAATAGTACTTTCGAGACAAGCATCAAACAGTTTTGCATAAGTGTTAACTCATAAAGCAATAGTTTCTAATAAAAGGTATTTAATCAACACAAAGGAAGAATTTAGTTTCAGCATTTGCTTCAACTTTCAACATATTTATCTCATGGATATTGTCAACACAAAGTAGTATAACAAGTCCAATACATTGCATATAACGCATGTTGTAACAAAGTTGACACTAGTGTTTGCTTGTGGAAGACAGAAAGAATAGGAAAACTGACTCAACATAAAAGTAAAAGAAAGGCCCTTCGCAGAGGGAAGCAGGGATTAAATCATGTGCTAGAGCTTTTAGGTTTTTGAAAGCATATAGAGATTGCATAAAATATTTGATACTCCTCCCAACCTTGCTAACACAAGCCATGGCTAACCGAATCCTCGGGTGCCTTCCATCAATCACATACCATGGAGGAGTATCTATTTTTGAGAGGTGTTTGTTAATTGTCAACGAATGGTAGCGGGTGAGAACAGTATTCTACCTGTCGAACGGACTTTTAAGAGCGGCTCCCATGAAGGACGTTATTTCTACCAGCAAGGCAGATCATCCCTCTTTCTCTTTGGTTTACACACATTCAGGTATTTCACTGTTTGTCATTGCTTACTGATGAATCAGGGCAAAAGTGTGAAGAGAATTAATTGGTTAAAGTTGTAATTAATTGGGACTGGGCACCCCGTTGCCAGCTCTTTTTGCAAGTTATTGGATAAGCGGATGTATATGCCACTAGTCCAGGTGTAAAAGTCCACTCGACAAATAGAATAAAGAATAACCACACTAATTCCTCATGAGCTAGTAAACATTGACACAAAAAGGGAATAATAACATTTTGAATAATTTAAAGGTAGCACATGAAAAATTTACTTGGAGTGGCAAGGAAATACCACATATAGGTAGTTATGGTGGACACAAATGGCATGGATTTTGGCTCAAGGATTTGGATGCACGAGAAGCATTCCCTCTCAGTACAGAGTTTAGGCTAGCAAGGTTATGTAAGCAAACAAGAATATCAACCCGTACACCAAGTTTTATATGACAAACATATTGCAAACGTTATAAGACTTCATACCGTCTTCCTTGTTAACCAAACCCTGTTATTAGAAAATATCTAGACCTTAGAGGTACCACCGATGCAAACCAAATTTTCAACAAGCTTTACGGTAGTTCTTCACTAATAGGCTTAACTCATGTGATGCACAATTTAATCATGATCTACTTGTTAACTCAAAACAATTGACAAGCATCAAGTTATCCATTTTAGTGATCTACAAGATTAAGCAAGTTTTTCCTTATACCAATTACCACATGCAACATTTTCTGAACCAACCAAACACCAATCAATTTATTTCATCAACTCTCCAAACAAATATAAGTGAAGCAAGAGAGTACTTTCTACAAAAGAAAGCTAATAGCTCTGACAAGAGATACATGAAAACAAGAGCTAAAAGCTGAACAGCGCTAGATATGAATACTCAACAAATATAAGTGAAGAATAGGAGTATTCTCATGAAAAAGCGGAGCGTGTCTCTCTCCCAATCAAGAATGCTAGGGTCCAGTCAAGCTTTATTGAAAATAAAAGTGCAATACTGAAAATAAAAACACACAGACGCTCCAAGAAAAGCACATATGATGTGAAAGAATTAAAATATAGTTTCACTAGAGATGACCTGATAATTTTGACGATGAAGAAGGGGATGCCTTGGGCATCCCCAAGCTTAGACGCTTGAGTCTTCTTGAAATATGCTGGGGAGATCCATGGGAGCCTCCCCAAGCTTAAGCTCTTCACTCTTCTTGATCCTATTATATCATCCTTCTCTCTTGACCCTTGAAAACTTCCGTCACACCAAACTCAAAGTAGATCTCATTAGAGGGTTAGTGCATAATCAAAAATTCACATGTTCTATAAAGACGCAATATGATTTGTTACTTTAAACATTAGCTACAGCCACTGATGTTATGTGAAGCTCTTCCACCCAAAAAAGAATTTCACTCAACACTAGTAAAAGAGAGAATGCGAAAAATAAAAAGGCATAATCTGTCTAAAACAGAACAGTCCGCAAAGACGAATTTTTTCGAGGCACTTACGACGCTCAGATCGAGAAACTCTGAACTAATGAAAGTTTCAGACATTCATAAAGATTACGCACAAAAATTTCAGATTTTTAACAATCTGGTGATTTTAGGAATTTCGTACAGTGAACAGCAAAAATCTGTTTCTGCGCAGCAATCAAAATTAAGCATCATCTTATCATTAGAGGCTACTCTTGGCACAACAATGCGAGAAAATAAAGATACAAAGGAGTTGCTACAGAAGTAAACAAACTCCTTGACTCAATAAAAGAAAAATTGCAGAAAAATAAAATGGGTTGCCTCCCATAAGCGCTTTTCTTTAACGCCTTTTAGCTAGGCACAAAGCATGCATCAAGTATTACCAAGTGAAGAAGCATCAACATTCTTACGCTTAGCTCTCTTACCTTTACCTTTATCTTTAGGAAATACTTGGTTACACATAGGTGAAGAGGCGAAATTCATAGTGCCTTGGCCCACATCTATTATTGCTCCAAAGCGTTTCAACAGGACCTTCCAAGCGTAATTTGTCCTACTCCTGCACATTCAATGACAAGATAATCAATAGATATTGTTATCCCTAAGAGTTTTGTAAATACTCCTTCGCTACTCCCCTTGGTAATTTAATAGTATTATCACCCAAAGTTATACAATCTTCGCATTTGGAAAGCTCCCAAAGATTTAAGGAATCATAAATATTCTTGGGCATTAAACAGAATTCAGACATAATATCACAGCGAGAATGAAAAGTTTCACCATTTATAACAACTTTTACTGAGGAATCCATCCCGATGGTTCAAAATTTACTGGCACATTATCATAATGTTCACGAATCTGATTATACCCTTCTTTAGACCAGATATGTTCGTTTCAAGAGCGTTAAGTCTATCACTTATGCTTGTCAAAGCCAAATCAATTTTAGTGATTGGGGCTAGAAATTGTAATCAATTTTTTTATAGCATTAAAAGCTTGATCCCCATCATAACGAAGGAAATCTCCTCCTACCACAGCATCTAAAGCATATCTATAGCAAAGAACAAGACCAAAATAAAAGCTACTAAGAAGCAGGCTTAAAGTCATTTTAGGTTCAGTTTTAGCATAGGACTCAGATATTCTAGACCAAGCATCTTTAAAACTCTCCTCACTCCCTTGCTTGAAAGTGAAGATCTCTTCTTCAGGTGACATTACTACTGGAACAGGGCTAGACATGATGACTAACAGAAAACAAAACTGAAAATAAACTAAATGCAAGTAACTAATTTTTTTGTGTTTTTGATAATTGAAAGCAAACAAGATAAAATAAAATAAACTAAGCAAGACAAAAACAAAGTAAAGAGATTGGAAGCGTGAAACTCCCCTTGCAGAAGACTGCTGTCTCCCCGGCAACGGCGCCAGAAAAATAGCTTGATGACGTGAAACACACGTTCGTTGGGAGACCCCAAGAGGAAGGTATGATGTAGTCAGCAGCAAGTTTTCCCTCAGAAAGAAACCAAGGTTATCGAACCAGTAGGAGCAGCAACTCTTCAGAAGGTTGTCAACGGCGCCAGAAAAATAGCTGTCGAGGGAGTCTGGACTGTTGACGTGGAATCTGCACACAACACAATCAAACTACTTTGCCCCAACGAAACAGTGAGGTTGTCAATCTCACTGGCTTGCTGAAAACAAAGGATTAAACGTATGGTGTGGAAAATGAGTATTAAATTGCAGAGAATGAAAAAGGAACAGTTTGCAGTTTGTGGTTGTTTAATCAGTGTAAAAGAATGGACCGGGGTCCACAGTTCACTAGTGGTGTCTCTCCATAAAAGATAACTAACATGTTGGGTGAACAAATTACAGCTGGGCAATTGACGAATAGTGAGCGCATGACAATGCATATACATGACATGTTGACTACTATGATATTTAATTGGGCATTACGACATAATACATAGATCGTTATCCAACAGCATCTATGACTAATAATCCACCGCCGGGTTGTCATCCGAGTCCCCTTGGTATTAAGTTGCAAGCAACGGATAATTGCATTAAGTAAAGTGCGTAATGTAAACAAACACATATGTCCGTGGACATAGCATCGTTAGGTTATCCCTAGTGGCAACAGCACATCCACAACCTTAGAACTTTCTGTCACTGTCCCAGGTTAAACGGAGACATGAACCCACTATCTAGCATAAATACTCTCTCTTGGAGTTACAAGCATCTACTTGGCCAAAGCATCTACGAGTAACGGAAAGCATGCAAGATCTTAAATAACATATAAGATAGATTGATAATCAACTTGACATAATATTCAATATTCATCGGATCCCAGCAAACACAACATGTAGCATTACAATAATATGATCTTGATCATGTAGGGCAGCTCACAAGATCTAAACATGATGGCACAAAGTGGAGAGACAACCATCTAGCTACTGCTATGGACCCGTAGTCCAAGGATGAACTACTCACGCATCACTCCGGAGGCAGGCATGGCGATGTAGAAGCCTCCGGTGACGATTCCCCTCTCCGGCAGGGTGCCGGGAAGAGGTTCTGAACCCTCCCGAGCTAGGGTTGACGACGGCGGCGTCTCTGGAACTTTTCGTGGATATTTGCTCAGGTACTTAGGGTTTTCGCGTCGGGGGGAATAAGTAGGCGAAAGGGCGGCGGCTGGAGGCCCGTGGGGCCCACACCACCCTGGGCGCGCAGAGGGGGGCCCGCGCCCTGGCCACGTGTGGGGCCCACGTGGCTCCTCTCCGTCGCCTCTTTGGTCCGTCAGATGAGTTCTGGTAAAATAGGGACTCCCGTGTAGTTTCGTCCAATTCCGAGAATATTTCCAGACTAGCTTTTCTGGAATACAAAAACAGCAGAAAACAGGAACTGGCACTTCGGCATCTTGTTAATAGGTTAGTCCCAAAAAATGTATAAAAGTGATATAAAGTAGATGCAAAACATGTAGCAATTGGTATAAAACAGCATGGAACATCAAAAATTAGATACGTTTGAGACGTATCAATGGACTCGATTCTTTCTAATGGAACTTGGAATTATCTGAACGACCCTACGGCTGCAAACCTGTGGTTATAAGTGGGTGTTCAAGAAGAAGCTAAGGCCTGATGGTACTATTGAGAAGTACAAGGCACGGCTTGTAGCCAAGGGCTACACCCAGCGTGAAGGCGAAGATTATTTTGACACCTATTCACCTGTTGCTAGACTCACCACCATTCGAGTACTACTTTCCCTGGCTGCCTCCTATGGTCTTATCGTTCATCAAATGGACGTAAAGACAGCTTTCCTTAACGGAGAGTTGGAAGAGGAAATCTATATGGATCAGCCTGATGGGTTTGTAGTAAAAGGTGAAAAGAGAAAGGTGTGCAAATTGTTAAAATATTTATATGGGCTGAAGCAAGCACCTAAGCAATGGCATGAGAAGTTTGACAGCACTCTAATGTCTGCAGGCTTTGCTATTAATGAGGCTGATATGTGTGTTTATTATCGCCATGGTGGGGGGCGATAGCGTTATATTATGCTTGTATGTTGACGATATACTTATTTTCGGAACAAGCATGATAGTGATAAATGAGGTCAGGTCTTTCCTGTCAAAGAGCTTTGATATGAAAGATCTGGGACAAGCTGATGTGATCCTGAACATTAAGCTGATTAGGAATGAGAGTGAGATTATATTAACGCAATCACACTATGTTGATAAGGTTTTAAGCCGATTCGGCTATATAGACAGCAAGCCTTCTCCAACACCCTATGATCCCAGTGTGACACTCAGAAAGAACAAGAAGAAACGAGAGATCAACTAAGATACTCTCAAGTGATCGGTTCACTCATGTACCTTGCGAGCGCGACGAGACCTGACATCTCTTTTGCTGTGAGCAAATTGAGCAGGTTCATGTCTAACACGGGTATTGATCATTGGCATGCACTTGAAAGGGTCATGCGCTATCTGAACGGTACAATGAGCTATGGAATTCACTATTCAGTGCACCCTGCTGTGCTTGAGGGATATTGTTATTCGAACTGGATCTCAGATGTTGATGAGCTCTACGCCACAAGTGGATATGCATTTATTCTTGGAGTGGCGCCGTGTCATGGAAGTCTTGCAAACAGACCATTTTGACGAGGTCAACCATGGAAGCAGAACTTACTGTTTTAGATACAGCTTCTGTTGAGGCAGAATGGCTGCGTGAGCTCTTGATGGACTTGCCAGTGGTTGAGAAACCATTACCGGCCATCCTTATGAACTGTGACAACCAAACGGTTATCATGAAAGTGAACAGTGCTAAGATAACGCGAAGTCATCAAGACACGTCAAAAGACGCTTGAAGTCTGTCAAGAAAATGAGAAACTCCGAGTAATAACTGTTAGTTATATTCAAACAGACAAAAACCTGGCAGATCCCTTTACGAATGGACTATCACGTAATGTGATAGATAGTGCATCGAGGAGATGGGGTTGAGACCCGTGAGCGTTACACCATAGTGGTAACCCAACCTATGTGATCGGAGATCCCGTGAATTAGACCTGGAAGAACAAGCTAGTGGTTTGACAGAGGAGAGTTATTTTATAACCCTCTCTGTGGGAAGATGCATAACTCTCACATCCTGTAAGGCAGGTTGGCAATATGCCTTAATGTGTTTCTGTTGGCTATTCATAGCAAGGTGCTATCCTACAGAGCGACCTTGAAAGAACACACCTATATGAGTCCGACTGTTAAACGTCGCAGTCTATGAGATTTGGGTGATCTCTAGTAAGCTCATGAAGAGACCAGGGAGTATGACGCATATGCTCCACCCGCGGGGTAGGCTACTAGCAGCCACGTACTGGTTATGACTTTGAGTGAAGTCTATCGGCACCAAACTTGCAATTCAAGGTTCGTCCATTGTTCAAGTTGCTGGTAGATTTAGCTTGAAGCTCTAGGCGGAAGTTCAACTTAACAGTCTCTGCTGAAACACTGGTAATAAACAAGAAACGAGGTTTGGCAAAATCTCTAAGTGGGAATTTGAGATCTGGTGGGGATTGTTAAAATTTGGGCCCATTTGGGACAGCCCAATAAGAAATTCCTGAAAATCTCAAATTGGCCCATGTGCATGGCAGAATTTTGAAGGTGCAAAGTGGTGCTAAAGTTTAGTCCCACATTGCTAGTTGGAGGAGACAAACACCACCTTATATAGTGGAGTGTTGTACCACTTGGTAAGCTTGTGAGAACAAGAAGGCTCTCTTGTGCGCACTCCTCCTCCTTCTCCTCCGCCGCCGTCCGTCCGTCCGTCTCGTCACGACACGCCGCGGGTTGCGGGAATAAGCCGAGCCGATGCCTATATTTTTGCTGTTCAGGAAAATCGAGTCGCTAGCGTACGCGCGAACGTGTGCAACGTGGCCGGCCCACGTTGTACCCGTTAGGATTTCCCGAACCGCACTATATATTGCTGTGCACTGCGTGCGCCGTCACATCTATCGAACCAATCTAGGTTTTGCCAATCTCGTGCCTTGCGTCGCCACCGTAGTCTACTTCATCCCGTGCGCTCCTTGTGATCCTGTACGGGAGAGGGCGAATAAGGTTTTGGGAAGCGCCCCGCGCGACTGCTTTCAAGTTCTTCATCACGGCTCGACTTTCTGGACGATTTCCGGGTCCGCGGGCGACTCGTCTCCAACGTCGTCTTCTTCGAGCTGCTACCGTCGCCGCTCAGCTGTTGCTGTCGCTGCTCCAACGACTACTTCATCTACAATTGTTCGGTACGTTCGTCACGTTCCGATGGCTGTGTTCGTAGATGTCTTGCTGCTGTTCATGTTAATTAATACGTCTAGTATTTTCGAGATTAACATGTTAGTAGCTCTTGCGATCATGCTTTATATTCTGGAATTAATCATGAAAATTATGACTAATAATCCAACAATCTGTTTCCCATGAGAAAATACATTTTTTTTCTTAATTTATTGAAGCTATTATCATAATTACGTGGCTAAACGGTCACAACGGAACTCATAACCAACCCAAGATAAACATTGGTGTAAGCAGCATGCAGCTAGGTTTGTAATTGCTCCTCTGCCCGTATCACATCCAGTATATCAAAATCCCGTTCGCACATAGTGTAACTCCTCTTGTTTGAATCTCAAGAAACAAAAAATAAAACAAAAAAAGGTCGAGACGTGTGGAAGAAGAGACGGAAAAAAAGGTTCGTATAGCTGCAGACGAGGCCAGCAGAAATAGGCCCAATAGAGGCCCGTTACATATTATTGCCACCAAGCCCATTTAGGCAACAAAGAATGGAAATCACTCGACTCAACTCCAGCACTACCGCACACAGCCGGCTTCTCTCCCCATCTCGGCGGCCGCCTCTTCTGCCGACCGGCCGGGAAATGGCCACGCCGCTGACGGCTATCCCCGACCACCTCCTGACGGAGATGTTCCTCCGGCTGCCCGCCCGGCCGACCTCACCCGCGCCTCCGCCACCTGCGTCTCCTTCCGACGGCTCTCATTCCTCCGCCGATTTCGCCGCCTCCACGCCCCGCCACTCCTCGGCTTTCTCGACTGCGACGGCTTCAACCCCGCCCTCCCGCCCCACCCTTCCGCGCCCGGCGGTCGCGCACTCGTAAACGCCGCAGATTTCTCGTTCACCTTCCTCCCCTCCCACTGCCGCTGGACCGTCCAGGTCATGCGCGTCGGCCGTGTCCTTCTCGATGGCACCCCCGAGGGTCAGGAGAGACCAGTCTTCACGGAGCTCGTGGTCTGCGACCCCTTGCCCGCCGGTACATCCTACCCCCCCCCCCACCCACTGCCGCTGGACCGTCCAGGTCATGCGCGTCGGCCGTGTCCTTCTCGATGCACCCCCGAGGGTCAGGAGAGACCAGTCTTCACGGAGCTCGTGGTCTGCGACCCCTTGCCCGCCGGTACATCGTACACCCCCCCCCCCCCCCCCCCCCCCCCCCCCCCCAGTACCTGACGACCTAACCGCTTTGCTGGAGAACCTGCTCCCCATGATGCAAGTATCGGTGCAAGCCTTTCCTCGTTCCCCTCGACAAGGAGGAGACTGTGGCGTTGGAAGATACACCATTCAGAGTGATCTGGATGGCACATTACAAAACTAAGTTGCCCGCCTTCGTCTTCTCTTCTAGCATCGGACAATGGGAGCCGCCGCATCCACGGCCTGGAGTGATATGGTCCTTGGAATGGGCGAGTCGAACAGGATATCACAGGTCCAGCCTATTTTTCTCAGGCGCTATTATGCCTATGGCTGCTTCTACTGGGACTGGTTGGTCATCAATAGCAAAAAGTTGCTTGTGCTTGACACCAGGAGGATGGAGTTCTCCATGGCTGACCTCCCACCTGGAGATTGGAGTACACGAGGTTTAGCCATTGTGGAGGCTTGGGAGGGCAGGCTTGGTATGTTTGGTTTCCATGCTGGAACTGCATCTGCGCTATACGATTGTGCGAAACAAAGGCGAGAATCCCAGCCAGTGTCAGGTGGAGAAGACAATATCTCTACATTATGGATACATGTATTTTATCACAGATGCAACAGAGAGGTATTTGCTCTTGGGAAGGACATAAGCCGCATATCTAGATAATCCACTCACTGAATATTTCTCAATGGACATCAAGACACTGAAGTTTCAGAGGGTTTGCGCGAGACAAGGCACGCATATGCGACCTATGTATTGGACACACATATATACCAACTTCCCACCATCGTTGTTGTCTTCACCGACAATATGAAATGGTAAAATTTCTATTACGCCCTAGTTATCTCCTTCCCGTCATAATTATCACACAACTTGTCTAATGCTTGATTGTTTGTTGCTGCATCTGATAATTCTTTTGTACATGACCTGTCAGTGTTTATTTTCTTGCCCGTGGGTAAGCTAACTAAGCTCGGGAACATGATCCTGATCCGTTGTCTTGTTTGTTCAAATTGCCATTTTAAGGAACATTAGTAAGAATACAAATGCAGATCCCATTTACATTGCATACACTTTTCTTTTCATAGATATGATTTTTTTTTCTTTTAGTTGTCTTCATATGTATAACTTTATCACACGATGTTGTTTGAAATAAACCCGCTTAAATTGTACGGTCACAAATAAGATCCAAAGTCACTGCTCTAAATAAGTACAGATTGTGCTCACAGGCAACTCAAATTTTCTCTTGCAATGTTGTTTTATCTGCAATCAACCTATTAAAATTTGTTGTTCTGCTCTCAAAGCAATTTCTATTGGTTGAGATGATTGACTGAAACTTGAGTTTTCAGGTGATCGTGTATTACCAATTCTGTAAGATTGAATTAGAGGGGGTACCCAGTTTTGTATGTCTTCCCTTTTTGTGACTCATTTTTGTACTGGGATGGCAGACAGCACCTATGGTGTTTGTTCTCACTACCAATGCCCCAGTTTCTTTCATTTAGTTAGGAGTTTGTTAATCGTTATGCTGGTAGGTGCCTGGGTAGCATATGAACTGCAACACAAATGTACCAATTTTCTAAGATTTCAGAACTGGTTCCTTTACACGTGCCTCTGTCCGGCTATCTATTCCAATTTGCATCGCAGATTACAGTGTTAAACGCACTAAAGCAAGTGTTTGCGAGTGCTATGTTCGATCCCTCGCCCCAACCCGCCATTTGAGTAGAATCGGCGCTGCCCCCTCCCATCCCGACTCCCAAGCGGTGGCACTCCCAGCTGCTTAAAAATACATATAAGTTTGCACTGGGAGCAATATCTTAGAGAGCTGAGCACTTTGTAGCCTTAAGTTTGCAATGGTCCTGACAATACCCTGTACTTTACTAACCTTCTAGTTTTCTATACAACTTATAGTGAGAAATTTAAGTTTTCTTACTCGATTTTGTACTTGCACAAATGGCTGGACTAGAGCTTACTGATAAACTTCGGATTTTGCCTCTGCAAGAAATCTTCTTCAAAGTTAATGCTCTTCTGTTTTTCTTACCAAACATGTTTGTGTGGCCAGACCTAATGCATTTAATATTTGCCAGCTCATGACCATGTAAATTTTCTTGACCACCATTTGCATGTAAAAGTTTTTCCATCTTTCATAAAAGTTAAATATTTAGACTCTGTAGTCTGAATATTTTCTTGGTCACCATTTGGATATATTAGTTTTTGCCTCATGAAACAACTAATATAAGTACATTTCTGGCCCTGGCGCATTTAATTAACTCCACATCAATGATGGGTGTTCGGCTTGAGCTCCTTGTTTTTTGACTGAAAATACATAGGTGGTCTGTCACAGTCACAAATGTATAACTAATGCTTATTGTTTCGTAATGAATGTGTTCTTTCCGTTCAGCTAGAGATTTGATAGGTCTTGCTTGGTTCATGCTTATACATGTATGGTGTATGTTGTATCGAGCTGAAGGTTCTTTTTGTTTACTGTGTTGGATGAATTCCTGCAGATTCATGGTGCACTAGGAGCGAGGAGGGACGGCTGATGACCTTTCCAGATCAACTAGACAGTGGATTCCGCATAAGGCGCAACATCGTTGGCAGGTAACTCAGCAATATGACGACAAAAGTCGAAACTGGGGGCGCAATGGATGAACAAGAAGTCGTACCCGAAGAACTGCCCTCTGTGAAGACCAAGTTCTCCTTCACTGACGATACGCATCAGTAGTTCATCTGTATCGGAAGTTGCACACGTGTTCAAGGAGGGGGAGCAAACCAATGAATGGTGTATGGATGACATTTTACTAATAGGATTGGTTAAAAACGTATTCCTTTAGTATTCTGTGTATCCAGACAAATTGGGCATGGAATCCAATTTTCACGAGGTGTCAAGTTATTGTCTCCTTAACGATGAATACACGTTGAATGCAATCACTACAGCATTAGCATTGTATCGAAGATTAATGAGAACCTCAAGGTCAGGATGCTTACCCACCCATTTTGGTAACATCACAACCCCCTAATTCTTAGGAATCAAATAACTAATCGTTCATCATTCGACAATGTTACAAAGGAGATACAATTTTCATCCCTCAATAGTGTTACAAACGATAGTAATCAAACAATCTGAGGTTCATCATGCATTCGACAATGTCACAAGTCATAGGAAACAAATAAATCCAGTGGTCATCATTCCACATTATTATTACATATGCAGCCATGACATTGTGCATTCGTCCAAATACGCCAGAATCAACAAACCAACTAACCAAGTGTCTAAACCCAACGAAGAAGCTTACTACAGTACGTACTATCTTCTTCAGCCCCGGAAATAATTACTGAGTAGAATCAGCGGCCTCCAATCTTCGTCTTCCCGAACAACAGTCACGGTTGATTCGCCGCCGCCGAGCCTCCCAAAACGTCCAGGGTGAGCTCCTGGTTTTTCCTGTACCTTTCCCTTGCCCTGATCTCTCCCCTCCCCTGCCTTTTTCCAGCTCCTCCAGCTCGCAGCTCTAATTAATTGCAGCACCACCCGCCATTTCGTAGAGCTTTAGGGTGTGTTTGGTTGAGTGGCTATCCCTCAAGTGGTAGGGGTAGCCACTTTTTTAGTGGTTATCCACCGTTTGGTTTGGAGGACTAGAGGATAGGGGTACGATAGATTAGTTCTAAGACTCGATTCTGAATACTAGTCGATAGTCACGGACACCTAATGGGTTCAGTTTGATTTGTGATTTGTAGAAAGCTAGCACACTCATCTACTCTGTATATTATAATGACCGAGTATTTGTTATACTCCCTCCGTCCGATAATAATTGTCTCAAGTTTATCAAAAAGTGGATGTATCCATACATGTTTCATGTCTAATACATCCATTTTTTAGCAAACTTAAGACGGTTATTATTGGACGGAGGGAATACTACTGAATGGTAGTTATATCCAATCCCAAGAACTAGCGATGGTATATATGTACATATCAACGGGATATATATGCGATTTGGTCATATATGAATTTTGAGTATATACATGTAAAATTTCCGTTTCAAACTTACATGATATTTTCGTTGCTCAAATGTGAAGTATAGATGGTAATCTCACCACCTTAACCAAAGAGAGTCATTACAACGACCTAGCCACTCCCACCCCTCTAACCAAACAAAAAATTGGTTATCCATAACCAGTTCTCATCTTTCCAACCAAACATAAAAATTGGCTATCCCTAACCAGGTAGTTGGGATATCCTTATCCTCTAATTCATATCCCTCAACCAAACACACCCTTAGAAGCACCAGCGTGGAATGTCGAGGCACGCACGTGGGTCTGCAGTTTCCCATTTCTCTCCTCCAACGCCGTCCACCACCTCCGCCACCGTCGTCCTAGATCCGAGAAGCCGAGCCCCGGGTTCCACGCCCGGAGAGCAGCAGCAGCAGCGCGTGGAAGCTCTCGCGCCGGGCGGCAGGGACGCGGGCCGTGGGTCCTCCAGTTCTCGGCCGGTCGGAGGGGGAGCAGAGCTCGCACACAGCTTGCTCGCCGACGGTTTAGGTTTCCCGGCGGCCGCCCCTTCTGCCGACCGGCCGGGAAATGCCCACGCCGCTGACGGCGATCCCCGGCCACCTCCTGGCGGAGATTCTCCTCCGGCTGCCCACCCCGGACGACCTCGCCCGTGCCTCCGCCGCCTGCGTCTCCTTCCGACGGCTCGTCACCGACGGCTCATTCCTCCGCCGATTTCGCCGCCTCCACGGCCCGCCACTCCTCGGCTTCCTCGACCACCACGACTTCAACCCCGCCATCCCGCCCCACCCCTCCGCGTCCGGCGCCCGGGCGCTGGCCCTCGCCGCCGACTTCTCCTTCTCCTTCCTCCCCTCCCACTGCCGCTGGACCGTCCAGGACACGCGCGACGGCCGCGTCCTCCTCGATGGCATCCCCGAGGGTCAGGCGAGACCAGTCTTCACGGAGCTCGTGGTCTGCGACCCCTTGCACCGCCGGTACATCCTGCTCCCCCCAGTACCTGACAACCTAGCTGCTTCCCTGGAGCACCCCGTCCCCATGATACGCAAGCCCCGGTGCATGCCTTTCTTCGTTCACCTCGGCCAGGAGGAGACATCGGCGGTAGAAGATACGAAATTCAGAGTGATCTGGATGGCACATTGCAAGATTAAGCTGTCCGCCTTCGTCTTCTCTTCGAGCACGGGACAATGGCGATCCGCTGCATCCAAGCCCTGGACTGATTTGGTCGTTGGCAATGGCGAGTTGGACATCATGTCACAAGTCCACCCTTTTCTTCTCAGGCGCCATTATGCTTATGGCTGCTTCTACTGGGACTGGTTGATTATAAATAGCAAAAAGTTGCTCGTGCTTGACACCAGGAGGATGGAGTTCTCCATGGCTAATCTCCCACCCGGAGAATGGAGTGCGCGAGGTTTAGCCATTGCGGAGGCTGGGGAGGGCAAGCTTGGAGTATTCGGTTTCCATGGTGGAAGTGCATCTGATCTCAGCTATACCATTGCGCGAAACGAAGGCGAGAGTTACAGCCAGTTTCACATGGAGAAGACAATCTCGCTAGATAATGAGTACAAATATTGTATCACAAGTGCAACAGAGAGGTACTTGCTATTGAGAGGGACACATGCCTCATATCTGGAGAATCGACTCATTGAATATTTCTCAATGGACATCAAGACGTTGAAGCTTCAGAGGGTTTGTGCGGAACAAGACACGCATATGCGACGTGCGTATTTGACCCGCATATATACCAACTTCCCACCATCGTTGTTGTCTTCACCAACAATATGAATTGGTAAAATTTCTATTACGGCCTAGTTATCTCCTTCCCTTCATAATTATCACACTACTGTCTAATGCTTAATTGTTTGCTACTGCATCTGATAATTCTTTTGTACATGATCTGGTAGTGTTTAATGCTTGATTGTTTGTTACTGCATCTGATGATTCTTTTGTACATGATCTGGTAGTGTTTATTTTCTTGTGCCCGTGGGTTAGCTAACTAAGCTCGGGAACATGATCCTGATCTGTTATCTTGTTTGTTCAAATTGCCATTTTAAGGAACATTAGTAAGAATACAAATGCAGATCCCATTTACATTGGATACACTTTTCTTTCCATAGATATGATTTTTTTATTTTAGTTGTCTTCATATGTATAATTTTATCACGCGATGTTGTTTGAAATGAACCCGCCTAAATTGTACAGTCACAAATAAGATCCAGAGTCACTGCTCTAAATAAGTACAGCTTGTGCTCACAGGCAACTCAAATTTTCTCTTGCAATGTTGTTTTATCTGCAATCAGCCTCATAAAATTCGTTGTTCTACTCTCAAAGCAATTCATATTTCTTGAGATGATTGACTGAAACTTAAGGAGTTTTCAGGTGATTGTGTATTATCAATTCTGTAAGATTGAATTAGAGGGGGCGCCCAGTTTTGTATGTCTTCCCTTTTTGTGACTCATTTTTGTACTGGGATGGCAGACAGCACCTACAGTGTTTGTTCTCGCTACCAATGCCCCAGTTTCTTTCATTTTTTAGTTAGGAGTTCGTTAATCGTTATGCTGGTAGGTGCCTGGGTAGCATATGAACTGCAACACTAAGGTACCAATTTTGTAGATTTCAGGACTGGTTCCTTTAGGTTCACGTGCCTCTGTCCGGCTATCTATTCCAACTTGCATGGCAGATTACAGTGTTAAACGCACTAAAGAAAGTGTTTGGGAGTGCTATGTTGGAACCCTCGCCCCAACCCGTCATTTGAGTCGAATCGGCGCTGCCCCCTCCCATCCCGACTCCCAAGCGGTGGCGCTCCCAGCTGCTTAAAAATAAGTATAAGTTTGCACCGGGAGTAATATCTTAGAGAGCTGAGCACTTTATAGCCTTAAGTTTGCAATGGTCCTGACAATACCCTGTACTTACTAACCTTCTAGTCGTCTATACAACTTATAATGAGAGATTGAAGTTTACTTACTCGATTTTGTACTTGCACAAATGGCTCGACAAGTGCTTACTGAATATAAACTTCGGAACTTGCCTCTGCAAAAAATGTTCTTCAAAGTTAATGCTCTTCTTTTTTTCTTACCGAACATAACTTTTGTCTGGCCAGAGCTAATGCATCAAATAATTGCCAGCTGATGACCATGCAAATTTTCTTGGTCACTATTTGCATGTATATACGTATTTTCTATCTTCCATAGAAGTTAAATATTCAGACCCTGTAGTCTGATTATATTTTTGGTCACCATTTGCATATGTTAGTTTTTCCCTCATGGAAGCAACTAAGTACAGTTCTGACCCTGATGCATTTAAGTATCTCCACATCAGGGCTGCTTGTTCTTTGAGTGAGAATATACGGGTGCTCCGTCAGATAGTCACATGCATAAGTCATGCTTGTTGTTTCGTGATGAATGTGTGTCCTTTCCATTCAGCTAGAGATCTGATAGGTCTTGCTGAGTTGATGCTTATACATGTATGATGTATGTCGCATCAAGCTAAAGATTCTTTCTCGTTTACTGGGGTCGACGAAAACCTGCAGATCTGTAGCGCGCTAGGAGCAAGGAGGGATGGCTGATGACCTCTTTCAGATGAACAAGAAGACAGTGGATTTCGCATAAGGCGCCATCGTTGGCGGGTACCTCGGCAATATGCCGTCGGAAGTCGGAAGTGGTGGCGCAATGGAAAAACAGGGTTCAAGAAGTCATACATGCAGTGGTGGAAGAAGTGAAGATCAACAAGTGCTCCTTCGCTGACAATAAGCAGCAGGTCTGCTCGGAAGTCGTGAACGTGTTCAAGGAGGAGCAGCAGGCCAACGAATGGTATATAGACAACGTTTTACTAGAATTAATCGTCGATGTAAATCTTGTAATTATTGATGTCTCCGTGTAATTATTGATGGACCCTGATGACTGCAACTTATGAGTCAAGGAAAAAACGTATTCCTATACTGTTCTGTGTAACATCCAGACAAAAATTGGGCATTGGATCCAATTTTCACTAATTCCAGTTCTATTGTAAATGGTATTCAAGATCAAATGCGAGGTGTTAAGTATTGGTCTCCTTGAATGCAATCATCACAGCCTTAGCATTCAGTATATGCCTACTGTCAGCCTTAGGGACAGAATTGAGCTCGCTAGGGTTCAAGCTTCAGTATAATATCATATTGTCTACAATATTGTATATTCGCAAATGGCAGAAATGAGAGATAATTCGTTCAACCCAGCTCTCTTATAGGCACGCAAATGGCAGAAATGAGAGATATTCGAGTTGGCTACAACCCAGCTCTCTTATAGGCACGCAACAGGCCTCACGGTTAACCTACCCAATTCGGTAACCCTAATTGATAGGAATCAAATAATTAATCCTTCATCGTTCAACAATGTTACAAAGGACAAGAAACAAACACATACAATTTTCATCATTCAATAGTGTTACAAACGATAGGGATCAAACAATCTGGGTTCGTAAATCCAGTGGTCATCATTCCACATTATCACAAACCATAGTCCCGCTCGGGCGGCACCGGAGGACAAACCCTAGGCGCCGCCGGACACCCCCCCCCCCCCCCTTCCCGTCCCTCCCCTCCGCCTCCGCCGGAGGATGCGGCCAGGCGAAGCTCGCGCCGCCGCCGACGGAGGTGGGAGCTCTCTCTCGCCCGCGGCGCCTCGTCATGAGGGTCTTCGGCCTGGGTGGAGGCGGTGGTCCAGGACGGCGCGGCGGCGTGTGGCGGCACAGGAAGGGCGCATGGTGGCGGTGTGGAGGGCCGCGGTGGGGGCTGCTTCGCGAAGGTGTGCGTCCTGCTACACGTAGTTGCGCATGGCGGCTGGGCCAGATCTGGGCCTAAGCGGGCCACGACTGCGGGGCGCAGTGTCGGCACACGGGAGCTCCAGTCTCGACGTGTTGTGGTCCGCGCGACATCACTGATGGTCGGCCAGCATGGGGGGTTCCTCCCCCTAGCCCATACTAGCTGACGGTTGAGCCAGCGCGCGGAATCGATGGCCTTCTTCTTCGTTGCACTGTTGTTGTATTTGTATATCAGGTGCAACGAAAAAATCAACACCATTGTGTTTGTTTTCAATGGCATTAACGTAAATGTTAAGAAAATCAATTTTACTGTGGGGCCATGGGTATAATGGGCCTTTTCCTCTCTTTTTTGGTTCCACTTGGTAATGGTATTTGATTACATTATAGTGTTTGGTTAAGAATTTTCTTCCTCATAGTATAACACAAAGCTGGGAGTTAGGAAACTTTGAAGAGCATAAAAACATCCGCAAATTTAGAATTTAGAATTTTAAAAATTTGAATTTTGAAGAGATTTACAACCATCAAATAGAAATCCGAACATTCAGAATTCAAAGTGCATTAACCACGTGGAACAAAAATATCAAAGTTCAGAATTGGAGCAGCCTGCAAGAGATCTCAATGTGCATTCAAGAAATAATCACTTATGCAAAGGGGCCACACCATGAACAAGAATTCAGTGTGGAAACGTATACCTAGCATATCATTGTCAGCAGCTCTAACGCTACCAGCAGGCCGCAACAAGAGAACAGGCCCAACCCACGCTACACGGGCCCGAGCTGGGTTGGCCCAAGACCAGCGCGACGCCAGCAGTAGACTGGACTCTACTTGAAGGAGAAGAAACGGAGATGACGGTATCCTGTTGGATCACGAACAAGGCGGCTCTCTCCTCTATTCCCAGCTCTTCTCTCCCGATCCCCAATTCCTCTGCTTGTAATTCGACAATAGAGTGCTGAATTCTTGTATCCGGACCTCGATCTGTAAGCTAAACCCCAAGAGTAGTAGAGAGACCCTATCAAGTTGGTATCAGAGCCAACCCTCCACCCTTCCCTTCCAATTTCCACCACTGAATCTGGCCCCTCCGCCTAAATCCATCATCCAGACCCGATCGGACAAGAGGAAGGAGGCGATGGACGAGGAGACGAAGACGTTCATGAGGTCCCTAATGAGCGAGGTGGCGGGCGACATCACCAAGTCCGTCGCGGCGATCGGCGAGAAGGTGGACAACCTTGCGTCCTGGAAGCCGGAGTTAGAAGCTCGCGTCAACGAGCTCCAAACGGCGGTCGTCGAGCTCCAGAAGGCGGCGCTCGCCAAGCAGCCACACATCGCCATCGACATACCGCAGGCGCCGGGTACCGCACCCCCTGGCGTGGCGCGACCTTCAATTATGGGTGCGGCGCAGTTGGGGACGACCCCTGGGAAGGCCACGGCGAGTCACCACTCAACCGGGGCACATCGTCTGGGTTCTTCGGATCCACGTCGGTGGCCCCGGTATCAGGTCCGACTCAGTCTCCTCTCACTTATGCCTTCACTTTTCCTCTGAAGCATCAGTTAGCCTCTCAGACGTCTGGTGCTCTTAGTCAGCAGATTCCGACCATGAGTTTCCCAATTTTCGATGGTCTGAACCCTAGGTTGTGGAGAATTTTGTGCGAGCAATACTTTCATATGTATTCAGTTGATAGGTCTTTTTGGTTACACATGGCTACGCTCAATTTTAGCAGTGACATGGCGGTGTGGCTTCAATCTGTGCAAAAGAAGCTTGTAGGTTTAGATTGGGAAGGATTTTGTGAATTTCTTTGTTCCAAGTTTGGTAGAGATCAACACCAGCAATTGATTAGGCAGTTTTACCATGCTACACAAATTTCTACAGTAGCTGAATATGTGGAGAGATTTAATTCTTTAATGAACCATTTACTGTCATACTCTGAAGCAATACACCCTTTGTATTTTCTCACGAGGTTTGTCGAGGGCTTGCGCGAGGATATTCGAGCAGTGGTCATCATTCAGCAGCCTGTGGACTTGGAGGCGGCATGCTCTCTTGCGCTGCTGCAGGAGGAGGTTTCTGAAGGACTCAAAAATGAGAAGTTTTGTCGTTTTGACAACTTTCAAGGCCGAGTAAATCCGAAGCCGGGAGTACCATTATCTCTTCCAGCTCCACCAGGCCATGGGGGATTTCGTGTTGCTGACAACAGAAGAGGAACAGAGGCAGCCAGGGCTCGTTCTATCCTGATAAGTTGTCGGCACTGAAGGCTTATCGCAGGGCCAAAGGCCTCTGTTTCACTTGTGGTGAACGTTTTGGGCGGGACCACAAATGTCCTACATCAGTGTCTTTACATGTAGTAGAGGAACTGCTACAGATGCTAGAATGTGAGGATTCTGAATCGGTCGATGAACAACAGAATTTGGCAGCAGCTACTGAATTGGTAGCAGCATTATCTTGTCAAGCAGTGAATGGCAAGGAATCATCCAAGGCTTTGAAGCTATTAGGCTTGTGGGAAGGACAGGAGGTCAAGTTGCTGATCGATTCTGGCAGTTCTTCGTCTTTCATCAACAAAAGCTTGGTGTCCGACAGGAAAATCACTAGGCAGTTACCTCAGAAGCTGAAGGTAAAAGTTGCAGATGGTGGCGAGCTAGCTTGCACTCACTCAGTTCCTAACTATCAATGGGTATCTCAAGGGTATCAATTTTTTGGCGATTTGAAGATTATCCCTCTGGGCAGCTATGATATCATATTGGGCATGGATTGGCTCAAATTTTACAGTCCAATGAAGGTCGACTGGGTGAAGAAGTACCTGGAATTTGAACAGGATGATGTGGTGATCAAGCTCCAAGGAATATTACCAGCAACAGTTCCTACAAACAAGAAGAAGTTGTTGCACAATTCACTGGATAATGATATAGTACTTGAAGGCAATTGGGTGCAAGTCTGTCAAGTGGAAGTAGCACAAGAGCAAAATTCGTCTGAAATCACAAAGGCCTTACTGGATCGGTATAAAGAGGTGTTTGCGGAACCAAAAGGAATGCCACCTGAACGCTCTTGTGATCATCAGATTCCACTCATACCCGGCGCTCACCCTTCTCTATACGTCCTTATAGGCATGCTCCGGCCATGAAGGATGAGATTGACCGGCAGGTGCAAGAACTGCTGGATTCAGGCGTAATTCAACCAAGCAAGAGCCCATTTTCGTCATCTATTATTTTAGTAAAAAAAAGGATAACACATGGAGGCTATGCATTGATTACAGGCATCTTAATGCGCTCACTTGTAAAACCAAGTTTCCTCTTCCTGTCATAGACGAGCTATTGGACGAGCTCTCCGGAGCAGCATGGTTCTCTAAATTGGATTTACGAGCTGGATATCACCAGATCAGGTTAGCAGAGGAAGAAGCTTACAAAACAGCATTTCAGACACACCAAGGACACTTCGAGTACAAGGTGATGTCGTTTGGGTTATCAGGTGCCCCGGCTACCTTCCAAAAGGCTATGAATACAACTCTTGCTCCCCTGTTGAGAAAATGTGCTTTAGTATTCTTCGATGACATCTTGGTGTACAGTCCAACACTGGAACAACATTTAGAAGATCTAGAAGCAGTGCTGAAACTTTTTACAGCAGGACAAATGGCAAGTCAAGGAGTCAAAGTGTTCTTTTGCACAACAAAAACTGTTGTATCTCGGTCATGTGATCAGTAAGAAGGAGTGGCAACTGAAGAAGAGAAGATCAGCTGTGTTCTGGCTTGGCCTACTCCATAGAACATCAAAGAGTTGCGCAGCTTTTTGGGTTTGGTTGGCTACTATAGAAAGTTTGTGCAGTTCTTTGGAATCATTTGTCGACCTTTGACGACGTTGTTAAAGAAGGGAACACTCTTTCTGTGGACACAGGAGTGTGAAGAAGCTTTCATCCGAATGAAACATGCGTTGGTGACTGCACCAGTTCTAGCGCTGCCGGATTTCAACAAAACCTTCGTCATTGAAACTGATGCTTGTGACAAGGGTATTGGTGCTGTTTTGCAACAAGATGGACACCCCATTGCTTACCTTAGCAAGGCTCTTGGACCAAGGACAAGTGGTCTGTCGACATACGAGAAGGAGTGCATGGCGATCCTAGTTGCTGTCGACCACTGGCGTCCGTACTTACAGTTGAGTGAATTTATTATCCGCACTGATCAGCGCAGTCTAGTTCACTTGGAGGAACAACGTTTAACAACTGTTTGGCAACACAAGGCCTTTACAAAACTTTTGGGACTTCAGTACAAGATCTGTTACAAGAAGGGACCTGACAATAGGGCAGCAGACGCTTTGTCTAGAAGATCGCATGAACCAGGAGTTGATTCGTGTGCTCTCTCTGAATGTCAGCCAGCTTGGCGGATGATGTGTTGGCTAGTTACACCAATGATCCACAGGCTCAGAAACTACTGGCTGAATTGGATGTACAGCCTGTTAATGGAACCTTCACTCTGCACAAGGGAATCATCAGATGCAAGAATAAAATCTGGCTAGGCAACAACCCTGTTTTGCATCAGAAAATTATCAACTCTCTGCATGATAGCCCGGTCGGTGGTTATTCGGGTTCCCTGTCACCTATGCACGAATCAAGCAACATTTCATGTGGCCAAGAATGAGGGCAACAATCAAGCAATATGTGCAAGGTTGCTCTGTCTGCTAGCAAGCCAAACCGGACAGAGCTCGCTACGCAGGACTGCTTCAATCGTTACCCACTCCTGACGCTGCCTGGGACGTCGTCTCCCTGGACTTCATCGAAGGGCTACCGAAATCATCTCGTTTTGATTGTATTCTGGTTGTGGTCGACAAGCTGACGCGGTATGCTCATTTCATTCCTCTCTCACACCCTTTTACTGCACAATCAGTTGCTCAGGCATACATTGATCATGTTTTCAAACTACATGGAATGCCACAAGCATTGGTCTCGGACCGGGATAAGGTTTTCACCAGTCAGTTTTGGCAACAATTGTTCAAATTATCTGGAACTAAGCTGAGAATGAGCACAGCTTATCATCCGCAGACGGATGGTCAAACGGAGCAGGTCAATCAACGCTTAGAGACTTACTTGCGCTATTTTTCTCACGCCTATCCCAAGCAATGGTCCAGATGGCTCTCTCTTGCAGAGTATTGGTACAATACCAGCACACATTCTTCTCTGGGAAAATCGCCTTTCGAAGCTCTCTATGCCCGTGAGCCTCGGCAATTGGGTCTTACTCCATTGGAGGTCACTCCTATAACTGATGTGCAAACTTGGATCGATGATAGATAAGTCATGCTGGACCTTCTTAAACAGCATTTGAACAGGTCCCAGTTGAGAATGAAGAAGCAAGCGGACAAAAAAGATCTGACCGTAGTTTCGCTGTGGGAGACAAGGTGTATCTTAAGCTGCAACCTTATGTGCAGTCTTCAGTGGCCAGAAGGGCGAATCACAAACTTTCATTCAAGTTCTATGGTCCTTATGAAGTTGTTTCTCTCATCGGAGCTGTGGCTTATAAACTGAAGCTGCCGGATGAATCAAGGATTCACCCTGTCTTCCATGTCTCCCAACTCAAGCCAGCCAAGCAACACCTCAAGCAGGTGTCCTCTTCACTTCCCGAGGCTACTGATGTGTTTCAAGTTCCTCTTAGCGTGCAGGATTATCGCTGGAGTAAACAGGCTAATGATATGGTGAAACAAGGCTTGGTGGTGTGGTCTCATTCTACTTTTCCCACAATCTTTCTCCTCTCTTCATTCAATCTGCGCAAACCTTGCTTGACGGGTTTTGCACCCGGGTTAACATGTAATTTGTGCTCAGCGAGTTCGGCAGGTACGCCAGGCATGTCACTAGGTGTCCATGCAAAAACGTCCCTATTCTCACGGATGAACTCGATGAGCGCGCTTTCCTATTTGTCAGATAAATTGGACCCCACGGCGAACTGCTTAGAAGAATCGCCGGGTGTGAAATCAACCATCTTGGTATCTTGGGCGGGTTTGAACTTTTCTTTCTCTTCAGCCGTGGTTCTCTGTAACATGGTTCTATCAGCCGGGTCTACCTGAGACTTGTAGTACCGCAGCTCCTCCTCTACACATGCCCGTTCTGCCAAAGCTGCATCGCCGCTGTCACACTGAGCCGCCATCTTCCGGCTTCCATGAATAGTATAACTCCATTGGAACTTGGGATTTTCAATTGTGGATACACGTAACACGGCCTGGCCATGAATTTGGCAAAGGCGGGCCTTCCAAAGAGAGCATGATACGGGCTCTCCAACTTCACAACTTCGAAAGTAATTTTCCCATGCGAAACTTGTGCTTGGACTCACCAAACGCAACATCAAGTGTTATTTTTTCCTCCGGGCTATGTGATTTCCCAGGTACTATTCCATGAAATATGGTGTTGGTCGGCTGCAACTGTGATTTTTAAGATTCATACGCAAGAACGTCTCGTAGTACAAGATGTTGATAGCACTGCCTCCATCCATCAAAACTTTGTTCAGGACATAACCCGCCACCTGAGGTGCAACCACCAAAGCGAGAAGACCCGGTGTTTCAATGATGGGCGGGTGATCCTCTCTACTCCACGTGATCGGAATTTCCGAGTACTTCAAATATTTCGGTACTGCCACTGAAACTGTGTTAACTGCACGTTGGACTAACTTTTTCTTTTCTTTGATGTATTGAGCGTATGAACGTGATACCCGCCAAGTCGCTTCGGGTTTTCCTGATAACCCCTTGATTTTCTCTGTTCTGATTGTTGTCAGGGTTGCCGGCTTCTGGATTAGCATTGGGTGGGGGACCATTAGCCGGGTTACCTCCGCGGCCGGGTCCTCCACCATTTCCTGCGCCGCGCATTACCCTCTAGATTTCCATATTCTTCCATCTCTGCAGATCCACGCACTACTCCAAGGAGTGATTGGCGGGTCTGCCATCGCGACTGTGACGCGGGCACGGCATCTTCATCGGATCAAAGTGACCCGGGGGACGCGGTGGCCCACGGTTGTTGTTACCCCCATTGTAGTTGTTTCCTCTGAAATTTCCATCTGTTCTGGGTCTTGCTAACCCGATATTCGCGTTTGCAACTAAATCTGAGTTGTCCTCTGCGTGTGGCCTCTTGTGATAGTTGTTTTGTTGTTGTTGTTGTTGTTTCTTCCTCCGTTGTTCACATTACCCTTTCCTTTGTCTTCCTCAGTTTCATCCTTGGTTTTATCTGTGTAAGCATGCTTGTTAGCTGCGTCCAACACCTCTCCCATGGTTATATCATTTGCTCCTGGGCTATTCCTCATGCGACTCATTTTCTGAACAACTGGGTCATATCTGCAATTCTTCTCCAATGTTGACATCGCACTGGTTGGTAAAATATTGGTAGATGAGTGGAGGATCTCTGTAATCCGGCGCATCCAATTGCGTGCTGACTCGCCCTTTCTGTGTACACACCGATCCAGGTCCTCAATTGTGTATAACCTCTTGCACGTCCCATGGAAGTTCTTGATGAAAGCCGCCCTCAGCTGGCTCCAGGAACTGATGGATTTCTCTGGTATAGTGTTGAACCACAACTTCGCTGCACCTTCACTCATCATTAGATACATAAACTTTGCACAAATATTTTCAGATGCATTACGAATACTCATAGCCATCTCATAACTATTTATCCATGTCTCAGGATCTATGCTAGGATCATAATTTGAAATTTTACTGGGTTCTTTGAACTTATCTGGATATGGCTCTGATCTGATGGAATCGATGAGGCACTTGGGACCCGCCATTGATGATGCTACTTCAATATGGCCTGCCCTTGCTACTTGCTGATTAGATACTGAACCCGCCCGTGGGATTTCTCCGGCTCCTCCGGCAGGTTGTAAATTCGCTGCGTGCCTCGCCCTGGAGCTGTCAACTATGGCCTGAGCTCTTGATGCCTGGAGCCAGTTGTCTCGGTTGTTGCTGTGGTGCTTGATTTTGCTGACCCGTCGGAGCCTGCTGCCCTGCGGCTGCTAACCCGGCTGGCCTTGGTGACTCGCCGTGACGACTCCTGGTACGATGGCTGTGGAAAGATGTTGAATGTAACGCGCTTTTCCGATGCGGATAATTTGCTTGCTGGGCTACGGCCGTTCGTAGCATGTCAATGGCACGTCTTTCTTCTATGTCTGTAGGTGAATCGTCCAATGGAATACGATCTAGTGCCACTATAGCCGCGTATATGTTGTCAGCCGGGTTACTGTAATGACCCGCTAGCGTGTGAAATCTGGGTTGTGGTGGTGGCATAGCTCCAGTATCTCTGCCAGCTCCTCCGGTTGGTACAACTGGTGACCGGCTTGCGCTGGGGCCGACGGGTTAGCCGCCACCTGTCCTGTAGCTTGAACTGCAGGTGCTCCTCCAATCAACTGATCTTGCGGCGTCTGGAATAGATTAGCCGGGTTAATGTACACACCACGGCCAATCAAACACTGTTGTATCTGTTGCTATTCTCTGGATCGATTTTCTAGTGTGTTGCCGCTTGCCGTAAAAACTCGTCCTGCTGGTCCAACTGCCGCTGCAGCGCCGCTTGCTGATCAAAACGCCGTTGTAACGACGCCATCTGCTGCTCGTAAGTGATGCGAGCCGGGTCTGTCGCCCTGACTTGCGCTGCTGCCGCTGCTGGGGTCACAGGATTTGCTGTTGCTGCTGGAGCAATTGGCAGGTCACTAAGGAATCACGGCGGGGGCGGGTTAGGTAAAGCTGATGTTCCTTGACCCGTTGCCCTGTTCGCCAAAAATCCAAACATGTTTCTGTATGCCGCTGTAGCTTCTGACTCGGTACTAACTGATGCACGTTCTCCATCTACTCCGACCCACTGTTGCTCCTAGATAACTGGTTGGTTAACTTGTTGTTGAATAACTGGCTCTCTGATCGCCAAACCCGGCGCCGCTTAACCCGGCTGGGTTACTACCGCCAAAGTTGTTATTGGAACTGGTTCTGTGTTGATTGCTGGGGTGGTGTAGACTGCAGCCCGGCGCACCGGACCCGACTCTGATTCATACTCTTCCTCCTCTATCCCGTATCCATAGCGATCCTCAAACAATTCCAAGATCGACTTGTATCATCATTGATCTGGCCACGTGGAGCCCAAGCCGGCTCTTCTGATCCGGCTCCCTGCACGGTGTTTCCTGACTCGATCTCTGTCGTCCCAACTGACTCCTCTCCATCCGAGTGAACGGTGGTTCCTGCTTCAGATACAGAATCAGAAAATTGTAGGGCGGGTTTCGATATACCTGTCATCCCCATGAAGACGTTGATCTACCTGATCAGGACGACTGAGCCGGTCTCCAGTGAATCTGACTCCGGGCTCCACCCGAAATCATCCACGATGTGTTCTCCTTGTAGATTGATCATGACCCGGCCGATGTCCAGGTTCTTCATGCCTCGCAGAGCTTCTCCCGTGATGATAACGCCTTTTGACGCTTGCCCCACGGTGGGCGCCAACTGTCGTGGTATTGTCATGGCAGATGTTACCGGGTGGTAACTTGAGATTTGAGGCAAGGCTGTCATAGCGTTCAGGAGATTGTTTAGCTCACTAGAGAAAAAGGATGTATCCTGGTTCAGCCTCTCCATTGGAGATAAAGACCTACTTCCAGCCTGGTGTTTCTTTACTCTGATATCGATCTCGATCACCCGGCGGATAACAACACCGGCGGGTTCCGAGTCTAGGTTACAAGGGTTCTCTCTCGTTGTAAAGCTTGTACGTCTAAAGTCTGTCCCGTTCTATGACCCAGGAGCCGGTTTATATAGATACCCGGGTCTCCTGGTCGATTACAAGGTAAGGCCGGGTCACGCCCGAACTCGGAGTCCTAACCAAAGTCTAGCTCATCTATCTTGGCCTCCAAGTCTCGCATACCGCCTCCGGATCTTCTAGAACCTCCCTTGTTTACACCGGGTTACCGACAAACTCCTCGGTCCATCAATGTAGCCCGGCCCATGATGATCTGGTGGGCCTTGCCAGTCTTTCCTCCTGGCGGGTCGTAGTTTCCCTGTCCTTGGGCCTACCGGGTTATCTTTCCCCCAACAGGAGGCGACCTGGGAAGATCTGGAGGATCTCCATCAACGTTTCCCGGATGCTGCAGCATGGTTCCCTGACAAGATCCTCGATCATCGATCCTCTTCATCAAGCACTGTCTTCCTCGACAACAAGCTCTCGTCACCTGGAACTACAGTTCCACTACTCAAGCAACTTGGGAGGACGTCGACAAGCTCCGTCGCAGGTTCCCAGTGGCACCAGCTTGGGGACAAGCTGGAACTCAAGGAGGGGGATTGTCAGCAGCTCTGACGCTACCAGCAGGCCGCAATGAGAGAACAGGCCCAACCCACGCTACACGGTCCCGAGCAGGGTTGGCCCAAGACCAGTGCGATGCCAGCAGTAGACTAGACTCTACTTGAAGGAGAAGAAACGGAGATGACGGTATCATGTTGGATCACGAACAAGGCGGCTCTCTCCTCTATCCCCAGCTCTTCTCTCCCGATCCCCAATTCCTCTGCTTGTAATTCGAGAATAGAGTGCTGAATTCGTGTATCCGGACCTCGATCTGTAAGCTAAACCCCAAGAGTAGTAGAGAGACCCTATCAATCATCCGGAGGGAAAGTGGTGGACGGCTGGAGAGAGGAACAGAGCAACTGTGTGGGATCCCGAAAAGAAGCGCTACCCCAACTCCTCAAGCACTAAGGCCTCGTTTGTTTCTAGAGTTTTTTCAGGGATTGGTGGGGATAATCCCGGCCCAATCCGAATCCCCACATATCCCCAAAAGGCCATTTGTTTCTACAGTATTTGGGTCGGTATTATCCCCACTTTTCACTAGAATTCCCTAAACTCTAGTGTATTTTATCCAATACCCAATACGGTACCCTACCTAGTGGATTTGGCATAAATGGGGATTTGATGGCATTGGGTGAAGGTTGGGGTTTCACCCAATCCATGTGGGGATTATCCCTACTAATCCCCTATAAACTACTAGAAACAAACGGGGCCTAAAGGGGATTGACGCCCACCACTGCTCCTCACGCAACACGCTGCTCCTCGTCGCTTAGCACATTGCTCGTGATAGATGAAGACCTGGGGGAGATAGTGTGCCACCATCGTTGGCTAGTGAAGGAGATCGGTCGCCGCCAGTGCTCTTCCCATGACACCCCTACTGCTCCTCTAGCTAGTGGCAGAACTATGTACAAGAAGAAGGCCCTGCCCCCCATCCCAACCGTTTTCTTGGCTTAATTACTATATGATCTTTGTTTAGATAGGAAAAATGGCAATTGACCCCTGCAGCTATCCCATCTTCACATGAACACAAGGAGCAACCCCCTAGCATTATGTTGTAGCTCTACCACCTCGAGCGGCGCGTTTCTCGTGACACAGAGAAAGTTGAGGGGGAGATCAGGGACCTCCGCGGCTGAAAGTGCATGGTGCCCCCATATGTGGTTTTGGTAATTAATGACAATCCTCATGGACTAATGTTTACATTGAGATATTCTTGTAGATCTTGTCCATAGGAAATACTTGGAGTTCATGTGTTGGACTCAAGAAGATTATATGATGACCAATGTTCTATTCAAGGATTTATATGAAGAATGGTCATATGTAGAGTTGAGCATATTGTAAGTATGTCTTGAAGAATAAAATGGCTTGGATATTCATGTTTGATCAGTGGCATTTGTATCTATATTGCAAGCATGTTTATGTGCACAATTCACTTGCATTTGAAGCTTTCTTGATTAATTATGCCACTGAAATTGTAACTAAGAAACCATATTATTTACTTGAGTTATTTTACAGCCTTGCTGCCATATTTGCAGGAATGGTACGAAAAGGCACCAAACTTCTACACCAAGGTTGAACATGGATTTGCTTCACTCCAAGGACCTGCTAGCAACATCCATTAAACGAGTGAGGACCTGGACAGAAAATTGCAAGGATCTTCTTGGGCAGAAATCTAGAAAGAAGAGGGAGTAAGTTGAAAACGGTGCAGATCAGATCAAGGAGAAATAGAGGCCACAGCCTCCATCGCACCTTCAGGCCTGGCACTTCTATCCCCAACCACATCTTCTTTGTCTTCGGCAGCCGCCGCGGCCAGGCAGGCGCGACAGTGCGCCACCACGCCACCACTACTCCAGCACCGCCACCACGAGCTGCTTCACCACCACCGCTCACCATCTGCTCGTCGCCAAGGTCGCCGGGACGCCAAGGACATCGACGACCTGAAGCTGCCCTTCCTCAACGTGCTGCTGCCGCTCTGCCTCAGGGCAGAACGACCTGAAGACCTGCTCCTCTCCACCAACACGTGCTGCTCTTCATCAGCCTGAAGCACGATTGGTTGACTCCACTTCTTTCTCTCTCTCTTGCTCTCTGAATTTCGTTCAAAGACATGTGCTGTGACGTGTGTGGAACCAAATCTTGTGTTGAACTTGTGGTTGTTTGGTAGTGATTTGCTCAGATTAAATACATGTGCGTGTAATTCTTGCTAAATTCAGTTGTTACAGTAAGTTGAGTGACACAACTCATTGTTGATCCTGAGATTTTGCTTGTTATGCTCATGTGTAGTTTGATCTGTGGCGCGTATGGCTAGTCCCTGCACATGGATTGTTGCAAATCTTTCCTTTGCCCCCACTTGCTAGTATTTTTGCCTGACAAGCAAAAAGCCCCTTTCTTTTTGTGTTTAAATGTGGATCTCACCTGTCTGAACACTGCTTAAACCCTGTTGTCAGTTAAAACTTGCTGCTTTGAACTCCCATCTAGCTTTAGCCGAAACTTGACTGTTGATTGCCTAGTCTCTGTGGGGAACACGACACTCGCAGTTTTGGGTGAAATACCTACTGCTATATTTGCTTCGATCAAATTGGCGCCGTTGCCGGGACTAGCGTCGAACAATTGAGTTAGGCCATAGACTAGGTCTTTGTTTGCTTTTTGTGCATATTTTTAACCTCTAACCCTTGTTCTAGTCATTTTCTGTGTTTCTCTTTGTTTCTCCTTTGTTTTGCCCAGGTTGTGATAGAACCAGTTTCACCTTGGATATGGCTTACCATTCAGATCATCATGGACAGGTGAATGGTTGCTCCATTACTATGGAAAAAATTCAAGAACATGAAAGTAAGCTTTCTCAAAGATTGCATCAGTTAGCGCTGGAGCGAGGTATAGTTTTAGATGATGGGCCTATGCATTCAGATCATTATTCTTATGGTTATCCTCATGCTGCTCCTATATGTCACATTGTGGTATTCACGGCCATACACCCGCTGATTGTCAGTGTGGTGGTTATTCACCCACTCCAGATTGTTTTGGCATGAACTTTGCTCAACAGCATGGTTCATACCACAACAATTATTCCCCTGGATGGCTTGAAAACCCAAGTATGACATATAGGAACAGCAGCCCACCTATCTCATCATTTTCTCCTAGCTATCCAGTGCAGGAATTTAGGTGTGCAGATGAGAATCAGTACAATCATCATCAATATTATGCAGCTCCCACTTATGCTCTAGAATTTCATCAAGAACATCATCAGTCCAGTGCTCAGTCCACTCCTCTAGAAGAGCATTTATCTTGGGTAGCAGAATTCAAGAAGAAACAACAAGAGTTGATGGACCAGATAGATTCACAAATGAAGAAGCTGAATGAGAGTGTTTCACAAACAACAACACCTGAGCCCAAGGCAGGAGAGATTAAAGAAGCTGGTGCAGTAGAAGATGAAGATAAAGAAGAGCTTCAAGTGGACAAAGATGTTGTCATACAAGAGGGTGACAAAACAGGTTTATCTAACCCTCTTGATGATATGTTTCCTTGTGAACCTTCTGCCATTACCTTGCACTACATGATACCATTGCCAAAGGAAGAACTGAAAAATGACTTGCTGGATTTTGATCATAAAAATCTTGATTGTGACATTATGTATGATGCTTATGATGGCACAAATAATTCAAAGCCTAGAATTATGCCTAAGGATGCATGCTTTAATATTGCTCATACCACACATCTTAATGCTTATCATTATCACCATGTGCTTTATTGCTATACTTACATTATTGGCTACTCGATTGATGATCTAGTGGGTGTAAACCCTATCACTTGTGCAAGTTTTGCTTTGTGTGAGTGTAATTTCAGGATTTCTCTTGTGCCTTACTCATTGAGACCAAACATGGTTCGAGTTGATATCCCATGGAATCCTGGTGGATTCATGGTATGGTGGTGAGGAGAATAGTTGGAGTGGGCCAAGGAGAAGAGTGAAGAGAGCATGAGGAGAAGGATGCAGAAGGTTGTGAGCTGCTACAATTTGTGCCCGGTGAGCTGTTTCTTACCCCAAATATTTGTCACTACTTGTGTAAATTCTAAGTGTGGGGGAGATTCATTTGATTGCATGTTCCTAGTCCTATTACATTAAAAATGTTGAAAATCGATTACTACATCATTTGAAAATTTTCAGTGATTGATCTTCTGTATATAAGCTTTCATGTACTTATGAATCTTTCTTAGGATTGGCTTATGAGTAATGCAAGACAGGTATTTAGAATAAAATAATCAGTCACCAATTTCTTCTGCACCTCTGCTTAAAATATTTGAATTTCTAGGATGCTCAATTCTGTTTTAAAGCTGAATACCATGATCCTCTTAGTAGCCTTCCTACTTAACAATTTTGCGTTAGCATGTCATGATCTCGGGATCGGTGACATGTGAAGCACTAACTCATGAAAGTACATTTCAAGTTCCATGATTACAAATTAACAGTTTTGCATCAGCTACCATTATCTCGGGATTGTGGTAAGTGAAGCACTAACCTAAACCTAGTTCTGCCGAAATCCTCTAAAAAGGATGAAGCACTCAAATTTTGAGCATTAGCATATTATGGCCTCGGGGTCTGTAGTATGTGACGCACTAACTAAACTAACTAAAAATCATTTGCATACTAACATTTGCATTAGCATTAGCATGCCATGGTCTAGGGATCGGTGGCATGTGACGCTCTAACTCAGCATTTACATCTTTGCATTCTGGCTATTGTTTGGATCATGTTATTTAACTTTATTGCTTGTATAGTATCCTAGTAGTTCAATGTCTTTAAACTTTGAAGCACTTGAAAGTTCTACTGAAATCTCATTCTAAATTTGTCATGCGCAATTCATAAGTTTAAACCTAGAAATGAGTCATAACCACATGGATCCATATATCTTCAAGAAAGGTCACTGTTCATTTTCAGTTGTTGTAATTTGATTTTCCATTATCTTTACTTGAGGACAAGCAAAGTTTTAAGTGTGGGGGATTTGATCAGTGGCATTTGTATCTATATTGCAAGCATGTTTATGTGCACAATTCACTTGCATTTGAAGCTTTCTTGATTAATTATGCCACTGAAATTGTAACTAAGAAACCATATTATTTACTTGAGTTATTTTACAGCCTTGCTGCCATATTTGCAGGAATGGTGCGAAAAGGCACCAAACTTCTACACCAAGGTTGAACATGGATTTGCTTCACTCCAAGGACCTGCTAGCAACATCCATTAAACGAGTGAGGACCTGGACATAAAATTGCAAGGATCTTCTTGGGCAGAAATCAAGAAAGAAGAGGGAGTAAGTTGAAAAAGGTGCAGATCAGATCGAGGAGAAATAAAGGCCACAACCTCCATCACACCTTCAGGCCTGGCACTTCTATCCCCAACCCCATCTTCTCTGTCTTCGGCAGCCGCCGCGGCCAGGCAGGCGCGACGGCGCGCCACCGCGCCACCACTACTCCAGCACCGCCACCACGAGCTGCTTCACCACCACCGCTCACCATCTGCTCGTCGCCAAGGTCGCCGGGACGCCAAGGACATCGACGACCTGAAGCTGCCCTTCCTCAACATGCTGCTGCCGCTCTGCCTCAGGGCAGAATGACCTGAAGACCTGCTCCTCTCCACCAACACGTGCTGCTCTTCATCAGCCTGAAGCACGATTGGTTGACTCCACTTCTTTCTCTCTCTCTCTCTCTCTCTCTCTCTCTCTTGTTCTCTGAATTTCGTTCAAAGACATGTGTTGTGACGTGTGTGGAACCAAATCTTGTGTTGAACTTGTGGTTGTTTGGTAGTGATTTGCTCAGATTAAATACATGTGTGTGTAATTCTTGCTAAATTCAGTTGTTACAATAAGTTGAGTGACACAACTCATTGTTGATCCTGAGATTTTGCTTGTTATGCTCATGTGTAGTTTGATATGTGGCGTGTATGGCTAGTCCCTGCACGTCGGATTGTTGCAACATCTTTCCTTTGCCCCCACTTGCTAGTATTTTTGCCTGACAAGCAAAAAGCCCCTTTTTTGTGTTTAAATGTGGATCTCACCTGTCTGAACACTGCTTAAACCCTGTCGTCAGTTAAAACTTGTTGCTTTGAACTCTCATCTAGCTTTAGCCGAAACTTGACTGTTGATTGCCTAGTCTCTGTGGGGAACACGACACTCGCAGTTTTGGGTGAAATACCTACTACTATATTTGCTTCGATCAATGTTCACCTTCAAGACATCATTGTTATGAAGAAAGAAGAAAAGATACAAGGTTGATCAAGGCTAAGTAGAAAGAGTGGATTCAAGTTAATCAACACACAAAGCTAAAAGATGTACCATGTATCTTTCCATGGGATTGCATCGAAAGGAAGATTTCTTATAACCCATGGAGTATGGCGTCATGTGGTGATCGTCATCAAGTGCAAGTTGTGCAAGTTCAAGATGAGGATCTAGAAGATATCATATGCTTGAATCTTGCCTCCCATGTGGAGAAATGGTCAAGTGAAGATGTGCCCAAGATGGGCTCTCCCATATTGTGTATGGGGGAGCAATTTGCAAGTCTTCACCATGCAGAGTGCATTCAAGAAAGATGGTCCACTTGAAGAGATCAATATCGTCCTCATCTATCTCAAGTGGAATGCGCAAGGCAAAGGTATGATCTTGATATGGTTTCTATTTTACCGGTCTCATGATAGTTGGGAGACCGGGTTATAGGATAGATGTCGTACTATCAAGAGGCGCTCTCAATTGAGCTTTAGCGTATCTATTGGAGAGAGCTTAAACCTTTGCATTCTTGGCATATCTTATTTCTTGTTTGTTATTTGGCTTTTATCCATGTGAGAATTTAGATCTTGTGTTCATCTCCATACCAAGTTCTAGTTCATCGAAAACGGATTTCATATGAATATCTTGTTGCGTTTTTTATGGTGGAGGTTTTACCGGTTTGTCTTTTCAAAGAGAGGTCAAACTCTCTACTTGTGGCTTCCTCCTCACATAATGGACTATGATATTTCTCTGCATGATCTTGTGGAGCTCTACATTGCGATTCCAACGAGCCCAAGATCATCGAAAGCAGAGTCCGGATGAAAAACTTGTTGCGCTTTCGGTGGTGGAAATATTATCGGTTTATCCTCGAGGAAAGTTCCACACCTTCCCATCGGTGGTAACTTTACTCTATTTATGGTTCTTAATATTTCCTTTTGTATGGGTTGCTCTTGTCGTTACCTTTCCAACAAAATTGGTTTCATCTCATTTGGAGTTTGTATGCAAAGTTATTGTTGTTTTATATTGTTTCTTCAGCCTGAAAACCGGATATTCCGGTCCCAGGTTGGGGCAGAATATCTGGTCCTCAGCTTGCCCTTTGTGTGTTTTTTGGCTAAGGAAGAAACGAGGCAAGATGCGCGAGCCACTGGTATGGCCCGGATATTTGGGCCGGATATTTTGGTTCAGGCCGGAATATCCGGTCCCCAAGTTTGCCCAAGTGGATTTTCTGCTAAGGAAAGTTGCGCCCGCGTTGCGCGACCCTCTGGAGTGCACCGGATATTTGGGCCAGAGATTTTGTTGGAGGCCGGATTATTCCGGGGATCCGGCCCCAACTTGAACCGAATATCCGACCCCCGTTTTTCTGCAGCGCCCCAACGAGTCTATTTTGGGAGGGGGGGGGTATAAATACCCCTCCCCTTCTTCTACCTTGAGGCAGCATGTTTTTCTCTCTCTCCCACCATTGTTGACCTTGGAAAGCTTGCCCATCTCTCAATTCCTCCCATGATTCTTGCATATCTTTGAGGGAAAAGTGAGAGGAGATCTAGATCTACATTTCCACCAATCCATCTCTCCTCTTAGTGAGGGGAACTTAGTGGATCTAGATCTTGGAGTTCTTTGTGATTCTCCTACTTTGTTCTTCCTCTCTTATTCCCCCATAAGCATTTGTTGCTTTGTTGGAATTTGAGAGTGAAAGATTTGATCACTCGTGCTCTTGCCATTTGCATTAGTTGCATCGGTTTGCTATCTCATGTGGATTCGTGGAAGTGAAAAGTTGTGAGCTTGTTTCTCTTGGGTCTTTGGACCCTAGACGGCCTTTGTGGTAATATTGGGAGCCTCCAATTAAGTTGTGGATGTGTGCCCCGACCTTAGTGGTGTAAAGGCTCCGGATTCCGCCTTGAGGGATTTCAATAGTGGAAGTGAACTAGGCCTTTGTGGCGAAAGTTCACCGGAGAATAGGGTGAGGCCTTTGTGGCGTTGAGTAGGCCTTTGTGGTGAGCTCACACCCCTCCAACGAGACGTACTCCCCTCAAAAGGAGGAACTCGGGAATACATCATCGTCTCCGTGTGCCTCGGTTATTTCTATACCCGAGCTCTTTATTTATGCACTTTACATTGTGATAACCTTCGTGCTTGAAGTCTTTATCTTGCTATCACCTTGTTGCTTATCTTGCTTAGCATAAGTTGTTGGTGCACATAGTTGAGCCTAGTATATTTAGGTTGTGGGCTTGATAAATTAAACACTAGTTTTATTCCGCATTTATTCAAGCCTAAACCGGAAAAGTTTAATCGCCTATTCACCCCTCCTCTAGGCGACATCCTTGTCCTTTCAGTAGCCACCATCACCGGCGTTAGGGAGAAGACCGACGGCTGAAGCAGGAAGGGGTCAGGAGCGAAGGGTTCGCTTGAGACGTTGATGGGCTCGCTAGTTAGCCTTCTAGTAACAGGATCAATTTACGGTTGGGGGCTGGGCGGTATCAGACTTGAGCGGTGTTGTAATCTGTTTGAGAGGTATCCTACATGATAAATACATTTTCCTCAATTTAATAGAGTTATTATAAAGAATTACTACCCCCGTTCCTAAAAACAAGCCGTATAAATTTTTCAAAAGTCAAATGATATAAACTTTGACTAAGTTTTTAGAAAAAAAACTATCAAGAACTATAATACTTTATTGGTATGATATGCAAATATATCTCTTTATGTATCTATTGATATTGATTTGGTATCATGGTTGTTCATATTTGTTTTGAAAAATTTGGTCAAATTTTACATCGTTTGACTTTAAAAAAAGATTATAGGCCATGATTTTAGAAACAGAGGTTGTAAGTGGCTAGCCGGTCACGTCGGAACTGATAACCACCGGCGGATCTAGCGCCCTGCCCGGGCTTGCCGGTGACGCACCTGCCTGCATGTGTGTGATTGCTACAGTAATTATGCTCGAAAACTGGCATTTTAAGCATGTTTGCCTGGGCTTTGAGAAATTTCTGGGTCCACCACTGCTGATAACTATCCTAAGATGAACACTAGGTAAGCAGCATGCAACTGGACTCGGTTGTTTGTTATTGCTCATCTACCTTTGCATGTCTGCTGCCTACACAGATCACATCCTGTGACTCCTCAGGATTTGTATCTCAAATAATTCGCAAAAAAAGAAGAAGAGTGGATTGAATCTCAAATAGATGCTAAAAACAAAAAACAAGAAAGTGGAGACGTTCTGATTTTTTTTTGAGCAAATGGAGACGTTCTGAATGATTTTTTTTTTTTTGAGAATTAGACGTTCTGAATGAATAGTAGACTCAAAAAGCTTCGTAGAGATGCACAGAAGGCCAGTAGAAATTGGCCCAGTGGACGGTCCGTAACACATTCTTGCCGATCCAGCCCATTTCGGCAGCAAAATGTCACCCGAGTACCCGACTGAGTTCTCCAGCTACATCAGCACGCAGCCACGCACTCACACTGCAGCACACTCCTCCTCTCCCATGATCCCATCTCGCCGACGGGTTTTAGCTAGGGTTCCCGGCGGCCGCCTCTTCTGCCGTCTGGCCGGGAAATGGCCGCGCCGCTGAAGGGGATCCCCGACCACCTCCTGGCGGAGATCTTCCTCCGGCTGCCCCATCCGGAGGACCTCGCCCGAGCCTCCGCCGCCTGCGTCTCCTTCCGCCGAATCGTCACCGACCGGTCCTTCATCCGCCGATTTCGCCGCCTCCACGCCCCGCCACTTCTAGGCTTCCTCGGCCGCGGCGCCTTCAACCCCGCCATCCCGCCCCACCCATCCGCGTCAGGCGCCCGGGCGCTCGCCCTCGCCGCCGACTTCTCCTTCTCCTTCCTCCCCTCCCACTGCCGTTGGACCGTCCAGGACACGCGCGACGGACGCGTCCTCCTCAATGGCATCCCCGAGGGCCAGGAGAGACCAATCTTCACGGAGCTCGTGGTCAGCGACCCCTTGCACCGACGGTACATCCTGCTCCCCCCAGTACCTGACGACCTAACCTCTTTGCTGGAGAACCTGGTCCCCATTTCATGCAAGCATGGCGAAAGCCTTTCCTCGTTCCCCTGGGCGAGGAGGAGACTGCGGCGGTGGAAGATACAGCATTCAGAGTGATCTGGATGGCACAATGCAAAACTAAACTGTCCGCCTTTGTCTTCTCTTCGAGCACCGGACAATGGCGAGCCGCATCCACGGCCTGGACTAGTTTGGTCGTTGGCAAGGCCGAGTCAGATATCATGTCACAAATCCCCCTTTCTCTTCTCAGGCGCCATTATGCTTATGGCTGCTTCTACTGGGACTGGTTGCCTGTCGAGAGCAAAAAGTTGCTCGTGCTTGACACCAGGAGGATGGAGTTCTCCATGGCTGACCTCCCACCCGGAGAATGGAGTACGCAAGGTTTAGCCATTGTTGAGGCTGGGGAGGGCAGGCTTTGGATTTTTGGTTTCCGTGGTGGAACTGCGTCTGATCTCATCTATACTATTGCGTGAAACAAAGGCGAGAGTCCCAACCAGTGTCAGATGGAGAAGACAATCTCACTAGAATCTAGGTACAAATACTATATCGAAGATGCAACAGAGGGGTACTTGCTCTTGACAAGGACAAAAGCCTCACCTCTGGAGAATTTACCTGCTGAATACTTCTCAATGGATATCAAGACATTGAAGCTTCAGAGGGTTTGTGCGGAACAAGACACATATATGTATGAGAAACGCATATATACCAACTTCCGACCATCGTTGTTGTCTTCACCGACCATATGAAGTGGTAAAATTTCTATTGCGTCCTAGTTATCTCCTTCCCTTCATAATTGTCACACAGCTTGATTAATGCTCGATTGTTTATTGGTACAACTGATAACTCTTATTTACATGGTTTAGTAGTGTTTATCTTCTTGTGTTCGTGGGAAAGCTAAGTGCCCGGAGACATTTATACCTGATATATTGTCTTGTTTGTTAAAGTTGCAATTTTAAGGGAATGAGATTTTTAAGAGAAAAAATCTTGCACGCTATGCGCCGTTTATGCATCAGTCCTCATGGAATTGCGACAAACACTAGGTAAGACAATTAGTTTTGAGTAGTACTTTTGATATGTGGATCCTCATGGAATTGGGAAAACACCAGGTTAACGTAGAAGGAATACAAGTGTAGATCCCGTTTCCCTTGGATACTATTTTCTTTTCATAGATGTAAGGAGACATAAAAGTTTTTTTAGTCATCTTCACATGTGCAATTTTATCCTGCGATATTGTTTTGAAATAAACCCACACAACTGGTACAGTGACAAATGAAATCCTGCGCCACCGCTCTAAATAAGTACAGCTTGTGCTCACAGGGAACTCAAATTTTATCTCGTGATGTTGTTTTATCTGAAATCAACCTCATAAGATCCAAGGGAGTGCGTATCATTGACAGACAACTCTTCTTTATTGCAGTCAATCTCAACTACTCTTAGATCCTCATATATTGTTCTCCTAATCTCAAAGCTCATCATATTGGTTGAGATGATTGACTGAAACTTAAGGAGTATTCCGGTGTGCGTATATTACTAATTCTGTAAGATTGAATAAGAGGGGACCCAGTTTTGTGTGTTCCCTTTTTGGTGACTCGTTTTTGTACTGGGATGGCAGGCTGCACTTGCTGTGTTGGTTCTTGTTACCAACACACCCAGTTTCTTTCTTATTTTAGTTAGAAGTTTGTTATCCTGATAGGTGCGTAGGTAGCATATGAACTCCTGCAACAGAAAGGTACCTATTATCTATGATTCAGGACTGGTTACTTTGTGTTCCCATGGCCTCTGTCTGGCTATGTATTCTAACTTTTATCGCAAATTACAGTGCTAAACACACTAAACCGAGTGTTTGCAGTCACTTGTTTCAAATTCAGTTGCGATCATTAATTTGTTCCTCTTCCTGTGATACTACCTAAGTACCTATAATTTCTTCCTCTTAGCTCGTAAACCTTTTCAGTATCCAAATTATGCTGATGTATCCTACAGCTATGTTCGGTTCCTCTCCCAACCCGTCATTTGCGTCGAATCGGCGCCACCCCCTCCCATCCTGATTCCCAAGCGATGGCGCTCCCACCACCCTGACCCGTTGTGTTTCAGTGACATCTCTGATTCCCGTAAGCATCGTTCTCTACATGTGCTCTCTGCCTAAGCCTCCTGCTCTGCCTCTCCGCCTTTAGCCCTAACCTGCTAACCCCCATCGATTGGATTGCAGTAGGACGACGATGCCGCAACCGGGTCTGGCCGCCTCGGCAGCCATAGACGTCGTCCTGGCCGGTTCTGTCAGATCATCTAGCGTCCTCGCCATCCATCTTGGCCCCTGACCTCGTTCATGGCAACTACTTTGTTGGGGCTTGCCGTCAGCCTCGTAGCTCAGAGCTCGTGAACTGTGACTAATTCTTGTTGTTGTGATGCTTGTAGTAATCCTTCTGCTGTACTGCTTGTAGTGTCAAAATACGACTGATAGTATCGAAACTAGTGTAATGCTTTATTTTTCAACTCTCTGATCCCAGCTTTCAGTGATGGTTCTGTCAGATCCAGCAAAACCATATGGCTCTGCTCCATGCTCTGGAAAAGTATGCGATTCTTCCATTCCAACATTTTTATTCAGAACAAGCTAATCCTTTGATGTCAAGTTTAATTTCTAGTTTTATTTTAGGGCAAATCTTTGTATAGCAAATCTTAACATGGACAGAATAAACTCCTTTTCGGATATGACATGAGCATAATAGCATAAAAACAAAGTACTGCTTAATTCTTCGTGTGAACTATTCAAGTAGTGACCTGCTTAAAAATAATTATAAGTTTGCACTGTGAGCAATATCTTAGAGAGCTGAGCACTTTATAGCCTTAAGCTCAGAATGGTCCTGACAATACTCTGTACTTACTAACCTTCTAGTCTTCTATAAACTTATAATGAGAGATTGAAGTTTTTCTACTCGACTCTGTACTTGCACAAATGACAGGACTGGAGCTTACTGAATGGGAGATTGAAGACAATTAGTTTTGAGTAGTACTTTTGATATGTTGATCCTCATGGAATTGCGAAAACACCAGGTTAACGTAGAAGGAATACAAGTGTAGATCCAGTTTCCCTTGAATACTATTTTTTTTCATAGATATAAGGGGGCATAAAAGTTTTTTTAGTCATCTTCACATGTGCAATTTTATCCCGCGATATTGTTTTGAAATAAACCCGCATAACTGGTACAGTGACAAATAAAATCCTGCTCCACCGCTCTAAATAAGTACAGCTTGTGCTCACAGTGAACTCAAATTTTATCTCGTGATGTTGTTTTATCTGAAATCAACCTCATAAGATCCAAGGAAGTGCTTATCATTCACAGGCAACTCTTCTTTATTGCAGTCAATCTCAACTACTCTTAGATCCTCATATATTGTTCTCCTAATCTCAAAGCTCATCATATTGGTTGAGATGATTGACTGAAACTTAAGGAGTTTTCCGGGTGAGCATGTATTACTAATTCTGTAAGATTGAATAAGGGGGGACCCAGTTTTGTGTGTGTTCTCTTTTTGGTGATTCGTTTTTGTACTGGGATGGCAGGCGGCACCTAAGAGTACTTGCTACCAACACACCCAGTTTCTTTCTTATTTCATTTAGAAGTTTGTTATCCTGATAGGTGCCTAGGTAGCATATGAACTCCTGCAACAGAAAGGTACCAATTCTGTATGAATCAGGACTGGTTCCTTTATGCTCCCATGGCCTCTGTCCGGCTTTGTATTCCAATTTTTATTGCAAATTACAGTGCTAAACACACTAAAGCGAGTGTTTGCTGTCATATGTTTCAAATTCAGTTGAGATCATTAATTTGTTTCTCTCCCTACGATACTATAACTACCTATAATTTGTGCCTCTTAGCTTGTAAACCTCTCGAATATCCAAATTCTGCCGATGTATCCTACAACTATGTTCGATTCCTTTCCCCAACCCGTCATTTGCGTCGAATCGGCGACGCCCCCTCCCATGCTGATTCCCAAGCGATGGCGCTTCCACCACCCTGACCCATTGTGTTTCGGTGAAATATCTGATTCCTGTAAGCATTGTTCTCTACATGTGCTCTCTGCCTAAGCCTCCTGCTCTGCCTCTCCGCCTTCAGCCCTAACCGGTTAACCCCCGATGACGATGCCGCAACCGGGTCTGGCGGCCTCGGCAGCTGAAGACGTCTCCTGGCCGGATATGTCAGATCATCTAGTGCCATCGCCATCTATCTTGGCCCCTGACCTCATTCATGACAACTTCTTTGTTGGGCTTCGCCGCCAGCCTCATTGCTCAGGGTTCGTGAACTGTGAGTAATCTGTTTTGTTGTGATGCTTGTAGTAATCCTTCTGCCGCGGTGTTTTGTAGTGTCAAAATACGACTGATAGTTTTGAGACTAGTGTAATGTTTTTTTTTCGACTCTCGGTTCCCACTTCCCAGCCTGCGGAGGTGGTCCTGCCAGATCCACAAAACCGACATTCTTATTCAGAACTAGTATGTGATTCTTCCAACATTCTTATTCAAAACAAGCTAATCTTTAGATGTTAAGTTTGATTTCCAGTTTTATCTTGGGTCAAGTCTTTGTGTAGCAAATTTTAACATGGACAGAACCTACTCCTTTTTCGGATATAACATGAATACAATAGCATAAAAACAAGGTACTGTTTAACTTTTCGTGTGAACTATTCAAGTTTGCACTGTGAGTAATATCTTAGAGAGTTGAGCACGTTATATCTCAAGTTTGCAATGGTCCTGATAATACCCTGTACTTACTAACCTTCTAGTCTTCTACACAACTTATAATGAGAGATTGAAATTTTCTTACTCAATTTTGTACTTGCACAAATGACTGGACTGGAGCTTACTGAATATAAACTTCGGAACTTGCCTTTGCAAGAAATGTTCTTCAAAGTTAATGCTCTTCTAATCTGCTTACCAACATAACTTTTCTATGGCCAGAACTAATGCGTTAAAGTATTTGCCAGCTCATGACCATGTAAATTTTCTTGGTCACCATTTTCCTGTACGTTTTTCCATCTTTCATAGAAGTTATAAATATTCACACCCTGTATTCTGAATATTTTCTTGGTCTCCATTTGCATATATTAGTTTTTTCCTCATGGAAGCAACTAAGTACAGTTCTGACCCTGACGCATTTAAGTATCTCCACATTAGTGATCGGTGTTGGCCTTTTGCTACTTGTTTTTTGACTGAGAATACACGGGTGCTCTGTCAGATAGTCACATGTGACTGATTCCTTTGTGTTCACGTTCCTCTATCCGTCTATGTATTCCAACTTGTATCGCAAATTACAGTGCTAAACACACTAAAGCAAGTGTTTGCAGTCACATGTTCAAAATCAGTTGAGCTCAATATTAGCAATTTGACAATGGTATCCTTCCTCTTCCTGTGGTACTACCTGACTACCTAAGCACTTGCAAAAATTGGGTGGAAAATCTTCTTAGTTCTGACCTTTTGTCTTGTTTGTTCAGGTTGGATGGATGGATTCGTAATCACATCGGCATTACGAGTTCACAGTGGTTACGATTTCAATGGCGTGGAGTTCTCAGCACCTGTGATCGACTAATCTACAAGATGACGGGATTACAATCTACAGAGCTTGACTTGGCAGCGGTCGTTTCTGTGTTGTTCTTCCTTTCATGGCACGTGTAGCTTCGAGCTAGTGTAAGCAGCACTATGACTGCTCCTTGTCGAAGAATGTGACTGGCACTACCGAAGTACCTATATGATTTGTTTCTTTTAGCCCGTAAACTTTTGAATGTGGACATATTTGGTGGGAAAGCTTGTTTGTTGTCTGAACTTTTGTCTTTGTTGTTCAGATTCAGTGGAGTTGTAATCCGAGCATCATTCTTGAATTCAACGTGGTTTCGATTTCAATAGCTTGGAGATCTCGCACCCGTGATTGCCTTGCTTACAAGATGCCTCATGGTAGTCTACGGAGCTTCACTTGGCAGTGCTCGTTTCTTTCCTTTCACGATATGGCTGCTAGTGTTCCCAGGGTAACTATTTTATAATAAAATTACAGTTTCAGTCAATCAACAACTGTTGTAACTAAAGCTAGCTGATGTATATTTACAAGCCACATTTCTTCTCTACTAAAATGTTATTGTCTCCTTGATGATGAATACTGAATACAGTACACGTATGGCATTGCAATCACTAAAGCCTTGGCATTCTATTGAAGACGAATTGAAACCTCAAGCTCAGGAGCACGGTTAGAACTTGGCTCCACTCAGTGAAGCTTACCCACAAAATTCCTAGAAACCGAATAATTTCATCATTACATAGTATTACAAACGATAGCAATAAGACAATCTGGGGTCTATCATGCATTCGGCAATATTACATATCGTAGGAAACAAATAATATCCACATTAGTATATCCCACAGTAAACAACTAAATTCGATGCATGCAGCCATGACATTTTGCATTCGCCCCTAGTTTGAGCACATCACCGCGTCACTCTCAAACACGGCATAAGCCAAGTGTCTAAAACCTGACGAAGAGGCCTGATTATTTGGAACGACTCCATCTCCTTCATCTCCTGTCATCAACAAACACTAGTAGGAAAAGGCCTACCACTGGCGGACGGAAATGGCCTACCGCTGGTGGGCGGGCCCGCCAGCGATCATTACGCCAGTGATAATAATTACCGCTGGCGGGCGGCCGTCCGCCGGCGGTAAGGCTGGTTACCGCTGGCGGGCACAATTTCCGTCCGCCAGCGTTATCTGCCACAGCGCTGGCTGGCAAGCGCCCGCCAGTGGTAAGCCACCACGGCAGCCAGCGGTACTAGTCGCTGGTTTGGGTTCTAGAAGCGCTGTCCACCAGCGGTACGCCTCTGTGTCCGCCAGCGGTATTGTTTTGTGTTATTATTTTTTTATAGAAAATCGTATTCCAGCAGTATATCGAATATAAATACAGTATATTCAGGTACAGGAGACCAAAATAACAATAATTCCACATACAAATGACCAAATTGTGATACACAAATACATTAGTTCATTATCACATGCATTACAAACCATAGTAGTACGAAAATAAGTTGTCATACACAAATACATCACATAAAAGATAGAGAACCACAATGTTTAAGAGAGGGCGCGATGAAGTTGGTTTCGATCATCCGGTTGTTGTTGCTCTCTTTCAGTGGCTTCAAGTCTTTATCTCCGCCTCCTCGTGATACTCTCCCACTTCTTCATCTGTATACACAAAAGGCAAATAGAAATGTTAGCTAGGCAACTAAATTGTTCACATGTCGTGCAGAAATAAACAAAGTAGAGAAATAAACTAAGCCAACTCGAAAGAATGCCTCATATAATAGATTTGACACACAAATTCAGGGATGGTGTGAGTGAGCCAGTATGATGCAGAAGATATGTTTTCTTGCATATTACAGGTCTCACTCACAACACCCTTGAATAACATATATAGTGTCACCTCATTTTAATCATCGGCATTGTAAAAGAATGTATTATTGGAAGACTTAGAAAAAACAAGATTCAAAAAAATATTATTGGAAGCACACAAGGGAACCCTGATAACCTTGTTGAACCAAGTAGGAGGCACAGAACTTGTATGTGTGCATGATACAAGGTTCAAAAAACTATCAGGATTCATATAGTGCGCCACATCATTTTAATCATCGGCATTGTAAAAGAATGAAGTATTATTGGAAGACTAGAGCTAGGCAATTTAAGAAAGATGGTGCAAACTAGAGCTAGGCAATTTAATTTAACAAGAGTACTAAATCGTCAACACACGTTCAGTTCTTGATCATCTTGGTCGGCTTTGACATTGGCTTCGGCGGGAACGGTTCAGAACCATTCAAAGAGTTGAATGGCCTGTAGTCACACTGTTGTGCTATGCGATTTTGTAGATCAACGTTAGATGGTATTGCACCTTGGTAGTAGAACAACCCGGGTGGCGTGTCACGACAAACATCCCTGACGATTATTGCAGCAAACGACTTCTGGATTAGAGCAAACTCTTGCGTGATATCAGCATCAGTGGTTTTCGCCAGCTCCTTGCACCATTTATCCATAGCAACTGGAAATTCTAGTCTTCGGCGACTCCGTATGAACTGCTGCATTAGATAGATGATATACCAGGCGTCCGTCAGACTGCCATGCGCCTTCTTGATGCAGGTTAGATCCACTTTGTGGGTGAATGCCATCTTGCCTCTCTTATTATTAGTTCTTCTTAGGATGCCTTCATTTAGAAAGCAGTAACCGTTGAGAGCATCATCGAGAACACTACTGATGTGCCTGTAGTCTTTCTTCTCATCACTACCCGTGTCGAGATAAATGGCAAACGACTCTTTAGGGTACAGAACGATGAGTGTGCCGTCTTGGTTACTACACAAAACAATGAAAAGAGACCATCATTCTCACTTATGCAAAGTTAACGATGAAAATGTACGAATAGATGTTATGGCGGCAAGGTAATGACTTACTTGGGAAAGTAAGGCATGAGAAAGATGTTCTTGGTACTATTCGCCACGAAGATATCTTCGATGAACTTTGTCACGCGTGTCCTACCCGTAGTGGTGTTCACGAAGCAGTCAGACATGTAGTAGGGGTCGATTATCATGATGTCTGAGTTTTTATCATTAATGAGCTGGCACGCCATACTTAGCACAAATAGGCGGACCATGGATAGGCCGAGTACTTTCATGTGGTACATGTCAAATATGTCATCAAATCTCACAAAGAGCATGTCTCCGGGAGTTTCATGGAAAAAAACCCATAAGCTTTGGTACCTTTGCTATGTAAAGCGGGTATACGTTACGTGATTCTCTGAGAAGTTTGTTCTCAGAATAAAGAACACTTTCATGTAGCATCTTCATGTCCCCAGACAAACAACAGGACCACTTCGGCGGCAGGATCGGTTTAGCCATCACATGAGTAGCATGCCAATCGGGGATGGTTATCCTGTCTTGAACTCGGCGCGATTTCAACTTAGATCCCGGCACTGGCTGGCTCATGGACTCATCAAGAGCATGTTGCTTCCTTTTTTTCGACACCGCCTTCCTAGGCTGCTTAGCTATCGTCTGTTTGAGCACATCATTGAGTGTGCCCTGGCTGAGACCGTCAGATGGAGCTTCAGGCGTTGGTTGAGAACTGAATAGACGCTTTGTGCAATTATGTTTCTCAGGGAGAGTAGGCACAGGACTATTCACCATCAGATCACGGTTAGGTTGATCAAGAGGACTAACATTGTCCAAACAATTGAGGTAGTCAATGGGGTCTTCATTAACATTGTCCTCTATCGTGAGCTCAGCTGGTGGAGTGGCCTTTTCTTGGCTTGGCGTCGACCCGGAAGGGTCCAAACAAATTAGTGATTTTGGCCATAGCAGGGTCCAAATCAAGCATTGCTCTAGGCTTAACTCGCTTTCGGCTTCGAGGGGTTGAGTTGGAGGATCCAAAAAACCACAACCCTGGAACACCCGAGCCAATGAAACCTTATAAAATTCATCAGAAATAGGCTGGTTGTGATGGATGCGGTTAAGTGGTGTCTCGACGGTTGCTTGTGCCACTTCCTACAGCTCACCGTCCACAATTAGGAGCAAAGTGCATCTTGTATGGTCGGCCTGTTCACCGTTCACAAGTAAGGCGTTAGATAGGGTGCCATGCAAGAATGAAGTAATATATAACATGGTTAATTAAATTACCGTGAGGGCGTTGAGCTCGTCTAATAGCGACGGACCGGGGATGGCCCCCGGCGTGCAAGAGATGGAAGGGCTGCTACGATCCATGGTGCGATGTACGGATCTATCAGGATTAGGGTTGGCGGGTGGCGTTTGTTCGTATCTATCAGGATTAGGGTTGGCGGGTGGCGTTTGTTCGTATCTGTCAGGATTAGGGTTGGCGGGTGGAACATTGATGGAGTTGTTGCTAGCTATTATGCTGTTTGGTAAGCTGAGATTAGGGTTGGCGGGTGGAACGGGCCTAGGTCCTTTTTCCCCCCTCAAGCCAACTCCCAAACGACTCATACATGGTGGCCTGCATGGTCGGAAGGAGGGCAGCGATGGCCTTTGTCACCGCGCTGTCGATGGTGGCCTGCATGGAAACCGCCTTCCTATCATGACGCTCCTCCTTGGACTCGGGGTAGTAATGTGACCGTTTGCGACCGACTCCGGCCCCGATCACCCGGCCACGATGCGGCGGAAGTGTCACCTCCAAATTCTTTCTCTTGTTCATCACCCTGTGAAAAGAGGTGTCCCACGGGGCCTTCGTCACAGACGATGAGTCACTTTGAGATTGAGCAAGTTGTTCTTCTTCCAGAATTTCCTTCTCAAGTTCCTCGACTGTCGCGTTCAAGAGAAGTTCCCCTTTATTCTTGGGATCTTCCCTGTAATGGGATCTGATATATCGTTTCGCCAACGGGTCTTTGATCTTGGCATAGGGGTCTTCCCCTTTCCTTTCTCTGTCCTGCTTTGCCCAAACATCTTCCGCCCCCTCGTATCCACGACATCCGAGATTGTGGGGACCTAAATTCTTCCCATGCATCTTTTTCCCCCACAGGGATAGCGCCTTTGTTGAAGCTAGGCCTTGTTTATCCTTGAAAATGTTGTACTCTTCTTCAGAAATGGAGGGCCACTTGGCGTTGATCTTATCGTAATCATCACCATTAAGAATGGCCTTTCTCACTTCTGTTCTCCAAGTTGAAAAGGCTTTGCTGAACTTGCCGAGGGCGTATGTGTTTATGATATTCTTCTTGATATCATTGTCGTCGTACTCTTTCGGGAAAGAGTACGATGTGTGCAACTTGGAAATAAGGAGTGTGGCCACATGTGAGTTCTCTTTATCCCTTATGTTCTCCTGGTTGATGTTGCCGAAGTCCCGCACAATGCATCCCAAGGCTAAGCCGTACCCTTTTGCATATTTTTTTGGCTGCGTAGGAATCCCATCTGAGTTCACCTCCGTAAATGTCAGTTGACCGCTAGGGAGCCTGTTTGGGCGCCTTGGCTTACGTTCACGCTGGGATCCGCCAGCAGATGTGGTCTCGTTGCCACCTTCTTTGCCAACAGATGTGGTCTCGTGGCCACCTCCGCCGCCAGCAGAAGTGGTCTCGTGGCCACCTCCGCCGTCACCAGATGTGGTCTCGTGGCCACCTCCGCCGTCACCAGATGTGGTCTCGTCATCGTCGGCATCCAGCTCGGCATCGATTGACTTCCGAACCATCATCAAATAATTATCCTCCGGCTCCTTGTTGACTCCACCTCGAGAAGTCCCGGCCTCCATATTGTTAGCCATCTTCGCACACACAAAAAATCGTAGTTAGTAAAACAACACTATAAGAAAAAATTCACTTGGGTGGTGATGAAAAGTTTGCATATACCCATGAAACCATTTGAGACTTCAAATGACTTCAGTTACTCCATCTGTCATAATTTTAGCAAGTCATGCCAAATTTCACGAAAAAATTCGGCATGACCTTTTCTTAAATTATGGCATATGGAGCACCCGAATTTGCCGGAATGGAAATTAATCAACATTCCGGCAATCTCAAGGGTCTCTAGGGTACCTGCAAACATTTCATACATAGTCACAAGGCCGCAATCGCAGCCACCACCACAAGCACAACAAATTAATCACCATCACAAGACTGCGTTCACAGCCACCATCACCATTTTGAACTAAACAATCACCTAAAAACTAAATTTGAACTTCACAAATTGGGCTAGACATTTTCACAAACACCTTGTGGGTGCTAGATACAAGAAGGGGAGGGTGCGGCCGAATCTTGGGGCGGCGGGCTGAGCTGCGATGTAGGAGGAAACGGCGGTGCAGGGTCGACGTAGGAGGTCACGGTGGTGCAGGGGTCGACGCGGGCGCTCGGGGACGTGCACGACGGCGGCGTACGTGGGCGCGCTCGGGGACGTGCATGGCGGCGGCGGCTTGGCGCTCGATGGTGGCGGCAGACAACGGAAGGAGGAGGTCTGGGGAGCGGCCGGCGCGAGAGGGGGGTCGTCGGCGGCGGAAAGGAGGGCGGTGGCGGCGTGGGGAATGGGGCAGCGCGGAGTTGAGGAGAGAGATTGGGGCGGCGCGGGGCGCTCGGGGACGTGCACGACGGTGGCGTACGTGGGCGCGCTCGGGGACGTGCACGGCGGCGGCGGCTTGGCGCTCGATGGTGGCGGCAGACAACGGAAGGAGGAGGTCCGGGGAGCGGCCGGCACGAGAGGGGGATCGTCGGCGGCGGAAAGGAGGGCGGTGGCGGCGTGGGGAATGGGGCGGCGCGGAGTTGGGGAGAGAGATTGGGGCGGCGCGGGTTGATTTGGGATTTGGGGGCCGCACGCGGTGAGAAGAGAGCGAAGGGGTGGGCCCGGGCATATAATTTTTGGGGCAACCTTACCGCTGGCGGACCGTAGTCTTGTCCGCCAGTGGTAAGGTTATTTTTTTCTTTCTGTTTTTCTATTTTTTCCTTTATCTTTTCAAAAACATTTTCATTTCCAAACACATTTGAAACACATGTGTGTATTTCAATATAATTTTACAAATTATTTTTATAAATATCAGTTTTCTTTTTTTAATTGGCAAAAATGCAGCTGTCGGCATTAACAGGACGACAAGACTTAATCGGCTTTACCAAAGACGATAAGCCTCGTCTTTGACGAAGACGACTAGTGCATGGTTTTTTTTTTCGAGTAAAATTTGTTTCCCGGTCAATTGTTCCCGCCATTTTCCTCCCGCCTTTTTTCCCGCTGGCCTATATATATCCCCCGTATGTTTCTCCCGCCAATTCTTCTCATCTCGCCCTATAAAACCCCCTGCGCACTGAGGTTGGTAAGCATTCTAGTCCACTCTCACTCGAACATGTCGAGATTTCCTTCAGATGGTAGTTTCCCGGGAGGAATGTCGGCACTACTTTTGAGGTTTACGACCGAGTTCAAGGTAGACAATAAGGAGATCTCATTCGAGGATATTGTTAGTCATCCACCTCATCTCCGTGAGCTATCAACGAAGCTAGTTAGGCATGGGTGGCCATGTAGGAATTGGAAGGAAATAGAAAAAGAACTTCTGAGGCTGGATGCTAGGTGGCAGAAGAAGAAGGTAACATATAGGAGTGAAGCAGATATGTTGGATGCTCTTCGTAAACCATTTTATGGGTCGAGGAGAGCGATCGGGATGAAGATGATATCTTCATGCCGACTGAAGCGAGCAAGAAAGCTGCTGCAGTGGCGGCGGCGTCAAAGGGCAAGGGTGCGGCGTCGTCGAAGGACAAGGGTGAAGCATCGTCGAAGAGGAAGAGTGCATGATGCGGGAGGCTGTGTCGATGGCAGATGACTTTTCTTTTTCAATTTATGTTGTGTTGTCGCTACTACCACTTTTCTTGTTGTCTGCGTAAGTTGCAACGTTTGTTTAATAATATGTCTCGCACAACTTATTTTCGAACCAAATGACCAAGTTATGTCTCGTAAAATTTGATGTATAAACATGTATAAAGTTTTGAACCAAATGACCAAGTTATATATGTCAATTCCCAACACAGATAGTTTGTGATAAAGTTACCCCTGGCGGACGGTGCCCGCCAGCGGTATTGCACTTTCCGCTGGCGGACGATTTAGGCGCCCGCCAGTGGTAATTTGCTAGTTTTTTGGGCTCAGCCGAGGCAACTACCGCTGGCGGGCACTATGTTTGGACACGTATTCTGTCCGCCAACGGTAGTTTGTCCCACCTCCTCGTAAATTCCTGCTACTACCGCTGGCGGGCATAGTGGGCGTCCGCCAGCGGTACGTGCAAAACCAGTGGCATGCTCCGAAACTAGCCCGCCAGCGATAGTAACGCTGGCGGACGGAAATGACGTCCGCCAGCGATAGGCTGGTGGCTATAAGTTTTTTCCTACTAGTGAAAGGGGAACCCATGTAACAGTTAAGCAAACTTATCAGAAACAGAGCAGCCATCTCAACGGCTAATAGCAACGAAAAAAAGAAGACATCAAAGGAACTACCTTTTGTTATATTTCGACGAAAGTTGGAAGTGGTGGCACAATGGGAAGACAGGGTTCAAGAAATCATACATTCAGTGGCAGAAGAACTACCTTTTGTGAAGATCAAGACTTATGTGTCACGACCAGTACCACTACACTGTCATGACCGTCGAGGCGGGTCTCTTGGGCTACATCTGAAGTGGGCCATGGGCCGGTGCCTGCGTGCACGTATCCGCCTTGTACAAGTAGTTGGCGTAAAGTCCTCGTGGAGGCAGCGAAGAACTAATTATTGTCTAGACTCTATTCCCAGATCCCCACCTGCTTCTGTCTGTATCCCGAACCTCGAATTCCCTCTCCAATCCCTCTTCTACTTGTATCAATGGATCCTTGTGCATGACATATGGTATCAGATTCCACGTAACGATCTCACGGTTTCGTAAAATCCCCCAATCGAACCTCTAATCTTCGGATTCTACACGATCGGGTGCTGAATTTCTCCGGAGATTCAGCGCAAAGTTCTCGATCGAGACACCCGCGGGTAGTTGGTCGGAATTGGGGTTGAAATCGACGCATCACGCTGGCTCCGCGACGCACAGCGATCCAGGTCGAGGCGGAATTGAAGGAATCGATGGGCGAAATCACGGCTCAAGGAGTCGCCATGGAGGGCTACATGAAGCAAGTACTTGATTCCCTCAACGGGATGCAGAACAAAATCGACGAGATGCAGAGCACCCTCGCCGGCACGAACTCGGCCGTTGCTGCTAGCCAGCAACGTACCGACGACCTCGCCGCGCGGCTCACCGCCATCGAGTCGGGTACGCGCACGATGCTGAAACAAGTGCTGACACCGCCGTCAGACAGTGGTGGCGAATTGGGCGCGGATCTTCACCTTCTGGGATCCCTGCGGCCTTCTTCGTCGGGAGCAGCAGCGGTGTGCCCACCTGCACCAGCTCCGGGCTCCGGGTCTACTGACCGCCGCGATCCGTCACTCTACCGGGGAGATGCGCCTGGTATCCTTGGGAACCAGCGATCTACCCCGGTCACAGGTACCACTACATCGCCACACGGCAAATCTCATGCTCCTACTGAATTCAATTTTCATGGTGAAGATAGAGAGTGTGCCCGTGGTTCTGGTAGTAGGGGATCTACACCGAAAATGGATTTCCCTAAGTTTGACGGGGAGAATCCGAAAGTTTGGCAACAGGATTGTGAAACTTACTTTGAACTCTACCATGTCCAGGATAGTTTACGAACTAGATATGCTTCTCTGAATTTTCGTGGCACTGCTGCGCTTTGGCTCCGAAACATTCAGGCTATCCGTAGACTAGATGACTGGGGAGAAATGTGTCGAATGGTCCATGAAAAGTTTGGCAAAAATAAGTACATGCATTACCGTAGGCAGCTGCGCGCATTAAAACAAACTGGTAGTGTTGCTGAATACATAGAGAACTTCGAGTTGCTTAGGAACCAATTGTTGCTTTACAATTCTGCCTTAGATGAGGCATTTTTCGTAGATGAGTTTGTCAATGGCCTTCTAGATGAAATTCGCACTGCTATTCATCTGCATTGTCCACACGACCTCGATACTGCTGGTTTGTTGGCATTAATGCAGGAAGAGGAGATGGCTATGTCAAAGAAGCATACTGTCCACCGTACTGAGTTCAGAGAAGGAAGCAGATTCAATTCGAAACAATTATCCTTCTGACAAATTCAGTGGCAAGGAGAAGCACTTGCTCGGTGCTGACACAGCCAAGAAACCAGATCAATCCAAATGGGAAGATAGACTGCGTGCCTTGAAAGCCTATCGCCAGGAAAAAGGGCTATGTTTCACTTGTGGAGATAAATATAGCAAAACTCACAAGTGCCCGGACAAAGTACCTCTGCATATCATTGAAGAGTTGATGGAGATTCTACCCATCAATGATGCAAACACAGATGAACTAGGGAGCAATGGAGATTCAGACTCTGATGACCTTTGTTTGTTGGCAGCCACTGACAATGCAAAAACTGCTCAAAGGAAGCACACCATCAGATTACAAGGAGTGTCCGGGAAACATCAGATACTCATCCTCATTGATTCGGGCAGTGTGGCTTATTTTATTAGCACAAGTTTGGCTGAGAAATTACAGTGTGTGACCAAGCCGATGGCCGACAGGAAGTTCACAGTGGCGGATGGACGACCTGTGCAATGCAACACTTTTGTACCCGACTTTGAATGGGGTGTGCAAGGACACACTTTCTCTCATTCTGTTCATGTTTTGAATATTGGATGCTATGACATGATCCTTGGGGCTGACTGGCTGGATATCCATAGTCCAATGTGGGTACACTGGCGCAAGAAAGTGATGCGGTTCACACACAACAAGAAACGAGTAACCCTGCGTGGAGTTCAAAGCAAATCAACCAAATGCAAGGAAGTCAGTATGCAGAAACTGAAAGGATTGCTGAAGCATAACACAATAGAGCACATGGTGTTGGTGCAGTCACCTAGTCAGGACACCATCACCTCTGTGGCTGACGAGACAGCAGATAAACCTGCACCTGTTATACCACCTGAAGTTCAAGAACTCATGAAGGAATTTGCACACCTTTTTCAAGAGCCAACCACACTGCCACCTGAGCGTGCTCAAGACCATGATATACCACTCCCGGAGCTCAACCGTTTAAAACCATACCATATCGATACAGTCCCCAGCAGAAGGATGAAATCGAGAGACAAGTTTATGATATGTTGTGTAATGGCCTCATCCGCAAAAGCTCGAGCCCTTTTGCATCTCCAGTACTTCTGGTGAAGAAGAAGGACGGGCAGTGGCGTTTCTGTGGTGATTATAGACAACTGAACACACTGACAGTCAAAAACAAGTACCCCTTACCAGTCATTGATGAGCTATTGGATGAACTATCTGGTGCTTGTTATTTCACCAAGTTGGATCTGCGTTCGGGTTACCATCAGATCAGACTGGCTGAAGGTGAGCAATACAAAACAACATTTCAAACTCATCAAGGCTTGTATGAGTTCATGGTGATGCCATTCGGCTTAACCAATGCTCCAGCCACCTTCCAGAGCATTATGAACCAAGTTTTTGCTCCCCTGCTTCGCAAGAATGTGCTAGTGTTTGTAGATGACATACTAATATACAGTCAGACAAAGGAGGATCATCTCTTGCACATCAGACAAGTGTTGCGGTTGTTGAGTGAAAATCAATTACTAGTAAAACAAAGCAAGTGTTCTTTTGCACTGCAAGAACTGGAGTACCTCGGCCATGTGATTAGTGCAGCAGGAGTGTCCACTGATCCTTCCAAAGTGGCTGCCGTGCGTGATTGGCCTGCACCAATGTCTCTGAAGAGCTTGAGAGAGTTCCTGGGCACTACAGGGTACTACAGAAAATTCATGCGCCACTACGGCGTTATCGCCTTTCCTCTGACACAATTACTGAAGAAAGGGGTTTTGTTTATGTGGGGTCCCGCTCAACAAACAGCATTCGAAACACTCAAAGAAGCACTGTGTTCTGCTCCAGTTCTCGCACTCCCGAATTTCAAGCTACCCTTTGTATTGGAAACAGACGCCTCTCACAATGGGGTGGGTGCTGTCTTGATGCAGCAAGATCACCCGATTGCCTTCTTAAGCAAAGCATTGGGCCCTCGTAATCAAGCCTTGTCAGTTTACGAGAAGGAGTGTTTGGCAATTCTGCTAGCCATCGAGAAATGGCGTGCTTATCTACAACACGCTGAATTTATTGTCAGAACTGATCACAAGAGCCTGTTACACATTTCTGATCAACGCCTGCACACATCCTTGCAACACAAAGCATTTGTGAAGCTGATGGGATTACAGTTCAAACTGCAGTATAAGAAAGGTAGTTCTAACACTGTGGCGGATGCCTTATCTCGACAACATAATGAAGTGCACACCTCTCTACCTCCACTGCTCAGCCAGCTTGGCTTGATCGATTACAGGCAGGTTACGAAGATGATCAGCAAGCCAAGGCACTGATGCAAGAACTAAGCTTGACTGGCAGTAATGAGAAAGGATTTTCTCTAAGAGATGGCATTCTGCGTCTCCATGACCGCATCTGGGTAGGTAATAACGTGCTGGCACAAAACCACATCCTACAAGCCTTGCACAACAGTGGCATTGGTGGACACTCAGGAGTGCAGGCAACTTACCAACGCATCAAGCAATATTTCTCTTGGCCACAATTGAAGAAAACAGTACATGATTTTGTTGCAGGGTGCCAGGTATGTCAGCAGGCTAAACCAGAGCATGTGAAATTACCTGGACTCTTGCAACCACTGCCGGTGCCAACTGGAGCTTGGAAAATCATCTGTATGGATTTTATCGAGGGCCTGCCCATGTCACACAACCACAATGTGATACTGGTAGTCATCGACAAGTTCACAAGGTATGCACACTTTGTGCCTTTGCGCCACCCGTTCACTGCTTCAACGGTGGCCACTGCCTTTATGAATCATGTCTATAAATTGCATGGGCTACCAGAGATGATCATCTCAGACCGTGACAGAATTTTCACCAGTCGTTTGTGGCAAGAATTATTCAAACTTTATGACACCACACTCCATATGAGTTCAGCATACCACCCCCAAACGGATGGTCAAACATAACGCCTCAACCAATGTTTAGAAGCCTATCTGCGCTGTTTCGTCCACTCTTGCCCAAAGAAATGGTATTCCTGGTTACCTCTAGCTGAATATTGGTACAACACAACATACCACACTGCTCTGGGCAAATCTCCCTTTGAGGTACTGTATGGTCACAGACCACGGCACTTTGGCATTGATGCAAACTCCTGTGCATCCACAGATTTGGAAAGTTGGCTTCAGGAGAGAGCAGCTATGACTGACCTGATGCAGCACCATCTCCTCCGTGCTCAGCAGCGTATGAAACATCACGCAGACAAGAAACGGTCAGAACGCTCCTTCCAGGTGGGAGATATGGTATTCCTTAAACTGCAACCTTACATTCAGCAATCGGTCGCCACCCGAGGAAACCAGAAACTATCCTACCGATATTTCGGCCCATACAAAGTGCTGAAGAAGATTGGAGCTGTGGCATATAAACTGGAACTGCCGCCATCTAGCCAGGTCCATCCAGTTGTCCACGTTTCCCAGCTGAAGCTGCAAGTGCCTCCACACACCCAGGTACACACTTCTCTGAATGTGTTCAATGATGCACCTGACGACTCTGTGCTGCCTGTACAAGTGTTGGACGCTGCCATTGTGCCGCATGGTACTACGTCAACAAGGAGGATCCAAGTTCAGTGGTCCGGTGCAACGCCACCACTGGTGACATGGGAGGATGAAGCTGCTCTTCGCCGTCGCCATCCTCAAGCGGCTGCTTGGGGTCAAGCAGCACCTTAAAAGGAGGGAGTATTGTCACGACCAGTACCACTACACTGTCATGACCGCCGAGGCGGGTCTCTTGGGCTACATCTGAAGTGGGCCATGGGCCGGTGCCTGCGTGCACGTATCCGCCTTGTACAAGTAGTTGGCGTAAAGTCCTCGTGGAGGCAGCGAAGAACTAATTATTGTCTAGACTCTATTCCCAGATCCCCACCTGCTTCTGTCTGTATCCCGAACCTCGAATTCCCTCTCCAATCCCTCTTCTACTTGTATCAATGGATCCTTGTGCATGACATTATGTTCATGGGGCGTGGTTGTCGTCGACTCGTCGTAGGTGATCAAGTCGGTACTAATGTCGGCAACATAGCGTCTAGACCGGTGCAAGGACCAGCAACACCGAGGAGTAGCAGTTTACGGAGGCATCAGACCAGTTGTTTTGACGTGCTATGTGATGATAAGCCTTGACAGTTCAAAATTCCTATGTGATGACCAGTGAACCAGTCGCCGGTCCTGTTGTTTGTCTGATGCCTACACAGATCACGTCCAGTATGGTGTGTCAAATCTCACGACCCAGCGCATAACTCCTGTTGATTGCATTGAATCTCAGAAAGGTCATAAGTGTAATCCAAAATCAAAATCTCGGATAGGTCAAGTCGAGACATGCTGAAGAGTAGGCGAGCTGCAGAGGAGGCCAGTAAAAATTGGCCCAATGCATGGCCCGTTACACATCCTTGCCGACCAAGCCCATTTCAGCAGCAAAAATATCACTCGGCTCGCTCACTCTCCAACTCCAGCAGCACACAGCCGGCCTCTCCCCATCTCGCCGACGGTTTAGCTAGGGTTCCCGGCGGCCGCCTCTTCTGCCGACCGGCCGGGAAATGGCCACGCCTCTGACGGCGATCCCCGACCACCTCCTGGAGGAGATCCTCCTCCGGCTGCCCGCCCCGGACGACCTCGCCCGCGCCTCCGCGGCCTGCGCCTCCTTCCGTCGCCTCGTCACCGACCGGTCCTTCATCCGCCGCTTCCGCCGCCTCCACGCTCCGCCACTCCTCGGCTTCCTCGACCGCGAAGGCTTCAACCCAGCCCTCACGCCCCACCCCTCCGCGCCCGCCGCCCGCGCGCTCGCCCTCGCCGCCGACTTCTCCTTCTCCTTCCTCCCCTCCCACTGCCGCTGGAACGTCCAGGACACGCGCGACGGCCGCGTCCTCCTAAATGGCACCACTGAGGGTCAGGAGCTCGTGGTCTGCGACCCCTTGCACGGGCGGTACATCCTGCTTCCCCCAGTGCCTGACGACCCATGGTACCAAAGCATCGGTGCAAGCCTTTCCTCGTTCCCCTCGACGAGGAGACTGCGGCGGCGGCGGAAGATACAGCTTTCAGAGTGATCTGGATGGCACATTGCAAAACTAAGCTGTCCGCATTCGTCTTCTCTTCCAGCACCGGACAATGGCGAGCCGCTACATCCACAGCCTGGAGTGATTTGGGCCTTGGCATGTCACAACTCCCCCTAAAATTCTCAGGCGCCATTATGCTTATGGCTGCTTTTACTGGGACTGGTTGCTTAACTTAAGCAAAAATTGCTCGTGCTTGACACCAGGAGGATGGAGTTCTCCATGGCTGACCTCCCACCCGGAAAATGGCATTGGCGAAGTTTAGCCATTGGGGAGGCTGGGGATGGCAGGCTTGGGGTGTTTGGTTTCCATGGTGGAACTGCATCTGATCTCAGCTATACTATTGCACAAAACGAAGGCAAGAGTCCCATCCAGTGGCAGATGGAGAAGAATATTTCACTAGATTCTGGGTATAGATATTTTATCACAGATGCAACAGAGAGGTACTTGCTCTTGAGTAGGACAGAAGCCTCACATCGAGAGAATCGACTCACTGAATACTTCTCAATGGACATCAAGACGTTGAAGCTTCAGAGGTTTTGTGCGAAACAAGGCACGGATCGCATTTATATATATACCAACTCTCTACGCATATATACCAACTTTCCAGCATCGTTGTTGTCTTCATCGACAATATGAAGTGGTAAAATTTCTATTGCATCCTTGTTATCTCCTTCCCTTCATAATTATCACACAGCTTACAACTGATAACTCTTATTTAAAGATTTAGTAGTGTTTATTTTCTTGTCCTCGTAGGAAAGCTAAGTGCCCGGAAACATTTAATCCTGATATATTGTCCTGTTTGTTCAAATTGTAATTTTGAGGGAATGAGATTTGTAAGAGAAAAGATCTTGCACACTATGCGTAGTTTATGCATCAGTCCTCATGGAATTGCGAAAAACACTAGGTCAAGACAAATATTCCCGAGGAGTAGTTTTGAAACGAGGATCATCGTGGATACTAGGTTAAAGTAGAAGGAATGCAAGTGTGACCCCATTTCCCTTGGATACACTTTTCGATTCATAGATATAAGGAGGCAGAAATTTTTTCGTCTAGTCCATGTGTAATTTTATCTCGCTATGTTGTTTTGAAATAATCCCACATAACTGGAACAGTCACAAATAAGAATCCTGAGCCACCGCTCGAAACAAGTACAGATTGTGCTCATAGGCAACCCAAATTTTATCTCGTGATGTTGTTTTAACTGAAATCAACCTCATAAAATTTGTTGGTCTCCTAACCTCAAAGAAAATCATATTGGTGGAGATAATTGACTGAAATCTATTGTGTATTACCTATTATGTAGGATTGAAATAGAGGGAGCACCCAGTTTTGTATGTCTTTTCTTTTTGTGGCTCATTTTTGTACTGAGATAGCAGACGGCACCTACTGTGCTGGTTCACGCTACAAATACCCACTGTTTCATTCATTTTTTTAGTCGGAAGTTTGTTCTCCTGCAACACGAAGGTACCAATCCCGTGTGACTAAAGTTTTTCAGGAATGATTCTTTTGAGTTCACGTTCCTCTGTCCGGCTATGTACTCCAACTTGTATTGCAAATTACAATGCTGCACACACTAAAGCCAGTGTTTGCAGTCACATGTTCTTAATTCAGTTCAGCTCAATATTAGCAATTTGACAATGCTATTCTGCCAATCCTGTGATACTACCTGACTACCTTTTGAGGTGATTGTGTATTACTATTTCTATAAGATGAATTAGAGGGGGCACCCAGTTTTGTATGTCTTTCCTTTTTGTGACCCATTTTTGCACTGGGATGGTAAGACGGTGCCTGGTGGCTGGTGCCCCCAGTTGCTTTCTTCCTTTTAGTTGGAAGTTTATTATGCTGCTAGATGCTTAGGTGGTTTATGAATTCCTGCAACATGAAGGTACCAATTCTGTATGACAATGCTGTCCTGCCTCTTCCTGTGATACTACTTGACTACCTAAGGGAAAATAGGCATTTGAACATGGGTGCATATGCCCCGTTTTCAAAAAACATTTTTTAAATGTTCAAAAAATCAGAAAAAAAGTTGCGTGAGTGCATCTACAGGTTCTATGTGTGCCTAGAAAGTTTCGCGGAGAAACGAATTTTTATTTGGCCTGTGTAAAAAAGACAAAAATATGTCTCATTATGTATGTTTCTAGCACCGAAAATTTCTCTTTTTTTGCGGGGGCAAAGTGAAAAGATTTGAACACGAAACTCATGTGCTGCGCACATGTTTTTGTGATACCTGTGCATGTAATTTTGTCTCAGATTTTTTTGACATTTTAAAAGGGGTTTAATGCATTTAAAAAAAAGGCGGGTGCATATGCCCCCGTGTTCAACCTATCCATTCTCACTACCTAAGCACTTGCAAAAATTGGGTGGAAAATCTTCTTTGTTCTGAACTCTTGTCTTGTTTGTTCAGGTTCGATGGATGGAGTCATAATCAGATCGGCATTCTGAGTTCAAAGTGGTTGCGGTTCCAATATTGTGGAGTTCTGGCACCTGTGATCGACTTATGTACAAGATGACAGCAAGACAATCTACAGAGCTTCACTAGGCAGCGGTCGTTTCTGTGTTGTTCCTCCTTTCATGCCACGTGTAGCTTCGGGTTAGTGTAAGCAGCGATATGACTGCTCCTTGTCCAAGAATGTGACAGTTGAAATTGAGACTTTGTATCAATCAGAAACTGTGGGTAAAGCTCAACTGAAATGTTATCGTCGTCCTTGATGGTGAATACTGAATACAGTACACGTTGATTGCAATCACTAAACCTTGGCATCCTATTGAAGATGAATGAAATACTCAAGGTCAGGAGCAGGGTTACAGCGTTGGCTCCATTCAGTGAAGCTAAGTTATGCATTGCGCCACCGTCATGCTTACCCATCAAACTCCTAGCAATCAAATAGTTGGGCGTTCATCATTCAACAATGTTACAAACGAGAAACGACAGGAAACAACCAGATTCAGTGTTCATCATTCCATAGTATTACAAACGATAGCAATAAGACAATCTGGGGTGCATCGTGCATTCGGCCATATTACAAATCATAGGAAACAAATAAAATCCAGTGGTCATCATTCCACATTATTACATCCCATAGTAAATCACTAAATTCGATGCATGCAGCCATGACATTTTGCGTTCGTCCACTTAACTCTCAAACACGCGGAACCCAGTAAAAGGCCTGAATATTTGGAACGACTACATCTCCTGTCATCAGCAAAAGGGAACCCATCTAACAGTTAAGGAAACTTATCAGATGGTACCTAAGCATCGGTGCAAGCCTTTCCTCGTTCCCTTCGACGAGGAGACTGCGGCGGCGGAAGATACAGCATTCAGAGTGATCTGGATGGCACATTGCAAAACTAAGCTGTCTGCATCTGTCTTCTCTTCGAGCACCGGACAATGGCGAGCCGCCGCATCCAATGCCTGGACTGATTTGGTCGTTGGCGAGGGTGAGTCGGACATCTTGTCACAAGTCGCGCCTTTTCGTCTCAGGCGCCATTATGCTTATGGCTGCTTCTACTGGGACTGGTTAGTCATCAGGAGTAAAAAGTTGCTTGTGCTTGACACCAGGAGGATTGAGTTCTCCATGGCTGACCTCCCACCTGGAGATTGGATTACACGAGGTTTAGCCATTGTGGAGGCTGGGGAGGGCAGGCTTGGGTTGTTTGGTTTCTGCCGTGGAACTGCAGCTGATCTCAGCTATACCATTGCGCGAGACAAAGGTGAGAGTCTCAGCCAGTGTCAGATGGAGAAGACAATCTCGCTAGATTCTAGGTACAAATACTGTATCGAAGGTGCAACAGAGAGGTACTTGCTCTTGAGAAAAACAGAAATGTCATCCCTAGAGAATGCACTCACTGAATACTTCTCAATGGACATCAAGACGTTGAAGTTTCAGAGGTATCGTGCAGAAGGCAGGAATATGTATGGAAACACTATATACCAACTTCCCACCATCATTGTTGTCTTCACCGACAATATGAAGTGGTAAAATTTTCTATTGTGTCCTAGTTATCTCATTCCTTTCATAATTATCACGCAGCTTGTCTAATGCTTGATTGTTTATTGTTGCAACTGATAACTCTTATTTACATGATTTAGTAGTGTTTATTTTCTTGTGCTTGTGGGAAACATTTAATCCTGATATACTGTCTTGTTTGTTCAAATTGCAATTTTTTAAGGGAATGAGATTTGGAAGAGAAAAGATCTTGCACACTATGCGTAGTTTATGCATCAATCCTCATGGAATTGCGTAAAACAGTAGGTCAAGACAATTTTTTCTGAGGAGTAGTTTCTGAGGAGTAGTTTTGATACGAGGATTCTCGTGGAACTGCGAAAAAGACTAGGTTAACGTGGAAGGAATGCAAGTGTAGATCCCGCTTCCCTTGGATACTTTTCTTTTCATAGATAATGAGGCAGAGAAGTTTTTGTTTAGTCATCTTTGTTGTGGAATGAGCAACTATATTCCCAGGGGGCCAAAGGCCAGTACTTATACATGTGTGATGAACAGTAAACATGAACAGTAATCTATACATCTAACACCCCCCTCAAACTCATGGTGGGTCAACAACACTGAGTTTGGAGAGAAAGAACGCATGCTGCGCTCGAGTCTGTGCCTTCGTGAAGAAGTCCGCCAACTGTAACTCAGAGGGCACATATGAAGGGCAAGAAGCTGGTCCTGCACAGCAGCACGCACAAAGGAGGCATCTACACCGATATGCTTGGTGAGTTCATGCTTCACCGGATCACGCGCAATGCTGATGGCGCCTGTACTGTCAGACAATAGAGGAGTCGGTGCAGCAGCAGAAACACCAAAGTCCTCGAGTAACCATCGCAACCAAGTCACCTCAGCCGTCAACATGGCCATCGCTCTCAACTCAGCCTCTGCACTGGAGCGGGAAACGGCAGTCTGTTTCTTCGTCTTCCAGGCAATGAGGGATCCTCCAAGAAATACACAATAGGCTGACAGCGAGCGGCGATCAGAAGGATCACTAGCCCACGTAGCATCAGAGTAGGCCTGGAGCTGGAGAGAGCTGGAGCGAGGAAAGAAAAGGCGGCGAGAGATCGTGCCACGAAGATATCGTAGAACACGGAGAAGGTGACTATAGTGGACAGAGCTGGGAGCTGAAACGAACTGACTCAGAATGTGGACAGGATATGAAATATCTGGACGAGTGACAGCTAGATAGACAAGACTCCCAACAAGATGGCGATAGCGAGTGGGGTCTGTGAGGGGATCACCATCAGTAGCACGAAGCTGAATATTGAGCTCCATAGGAGTCTCAGCAGTGCGCTCATCACCAAGAGCAGCGCGAGCAAGAAGATCCTGAATATATTTTTCTTGGGAGATGAAGAAGCCATCAGAAGTCGAAGAAACCTCAATCCCGAGAAAATAGCGAAGTGGACCAAGATCAGACATCAGGAACTGCTCACGAAGGCGGGCCTTGACAAAGGTAATATACTCAGAGTCGTCGCCAGTAATGATCATGTCATCAACATATAAGAGGAGGAGCGTCCGACCACGAGGTGAGGTGTGGACAAACAACGCGGGGTCATGGTCGCTAGGCGAGAAACCAGCGGCAGTCACCACAGAGGCGAAACGCTCAAACCAGGCGCGAGGGGCTTGCTTAAGGCCATAGAGAGAGCGCCGAAGACGGCAGACCATACCATCAGGAACAGAGTACCCCGGTGGTGGCTGCATATAAACCTCCTCACGCAACTCTCCATTGAGAAAGGCGTTCTGGACATCAAGCTGAGACACAGACCAATTACGAACAGAAGCCACAGCGAGAAGAGTGCGGACAGTGGTCATGTGGGCTACGGGAGCGAACGCTCATCATAATCGCGTCCCTGCTCTGCTGAAAGCCACGAGCCACAAGACGAGCTTTGTACGCTCAAGAGAACCATCGGAGCGAGTCTTGATCTTATAGACCCACTTGCATGTGATGGGACGAACACCAGGTGGAGGGGAAACCAATCCCACGTGCCAGTGCGCTCAAGGGCAGCAATCTCCTCAGCCATCGCAAGCTGCCATTCAGCTGAGCCATGGCATCACGGTAGGAAGTGGGCTCAGCAACAGCAGAAAGACTGTACTGGGAAGGAGAATAGCGATCAGGAGACCGTAATGAGGTCCGAGAACGAAGGTTATGAACCGGTGTACACGGGGAAGGTGGCGCCCGGAAGTAGAAGGCATGTCAGAGGGATCATCGTCAACACGCGGCCGACGAGTGTAGTGGAGAGGAAAGGGAGAGAGGGTAGGATGCACTGGAGAGGGAGGTGGCGAGGGAGGAGAAGAGGATGGTGTCGGCGGTGTATCGGGAACAGTGGGACTCGGCGGAGGTGGAGGTGGAGGAGGAACATGAGGCACGGAGGGAGAGATGTCGGGAAGTATAAGGAAGGAGATATCCTCAACCGAAAAGGTCGAGGCAGTAGGACGCGGATAGTACGAACGAGACTCATCAAAAGTCACATCACGGGAAATACGTAGCCGACGACTAACAGGATCCCAACATCGATAGCCCTTGTGCTCATCACTGTAGCCAAGAAAAACACACTCCACCGACTGAGCGGTCAATTTGGTGCGTTCGCGGGGAGCAAGGAGAACATAGCACACGCACCCAAACATGCGAAGAGCGGAGTAGTCAGGAGAACGACCAGAGAGACGCTCCATAGGAATACCACCTGCAAAGCAGCCGAAGGCTGGATATTGATGAGATAGGTGGATGCGGAGACAGCCTCAGCCCAAAAGTGGGGTGGAAGAGAGGCGGCGATCATCATCGCACGAGCCGTCTCAAGAAGGTGGCGATGCTTGCGCTCAGCAACGCCATTCTGAGCGTGAGCACCAGGCAAGAGAACTGGGCGAGAGTACCCTGTTCGGCAAGAAAACCACGCAACATCTGGGAGATATACTCACCAGCCGAGTCAGCACGAAAGACACGAATGGGCGTGGAAAACTGGGTTGTACCATGGCAGCAAATCGCTTGTATATAGGGAGAACCTCGCTGCGAGATTTCATAAAATAGAGCCAAGTGTAGCGAGAGAAGTCATCAATAAATAGAACATAGTAGCGATGACCACCTTTCGAATCGAAGGGAGCAGGACCCCATACATCAGAATGAACTAAGTCGAAAGGACGCTGAGAGACTGACTCACTCGTAGGATAAGGTAATTGAGTCTGTTTGCCAAGTCTACAACCATTACAATGTAAAGATACATCGCCAGAGACAGACCCTAAGACACCTTGATGCACTAGCGAGGACAAGCGAGAGCCACATATATGACCAAGTCGATGATGCCACTGTTGGAAGGACGCAGAGGAGGAGGCAGCAAGAGCATGCGAGCTGGCGGGTGTGGTGGCAGCGGAAGGAACACAAAGCCAGTCAACCTCCCAAAGGCCCTGAGCCTCACGGCGCCGAGGGCCAGCTCCAACTAGAACCTGGGTGCGACGATCCTGAACAGAGCAAGAGTCGGTATCAAGAATGACACGACAGCCAGAATCAGTAAGTTGAGCAGCGGAAAAGAGATTCATGGTAAGACGGGGAACATGAGAAACACTAGGAACAGAGAAGGACGGAGTAGAGAGAGTGCCACGACTAGCAACAGGAAGAGGTGTGCCATCGGCAGTGAGAACATTGAGAGGAGAATCAAGAGGTCGAAGAGAGGACAGAGCGGAAGAATCAGAAGACATGTGAAAGGAAGCTCCAGAATCCAGAACCCACGGAGATGTACCTGACTGTGTAGGCGGTGGTGGCGGAGCAGCAGTAGTGGAAGCAGTCAGCGAGGCAACGGTGCCCGTCGAGGAAGAGCCGATGAAGCCAGTATACGCTTGAGCCGCACAATATCCTGGTCAGTGAGTGACGGAGTCGCTGAGGGCACACGAGCCACAGGAGAGGAGCGACTCAGGTCGCGCTGCTTCTTGAAGCAATCTGACTCTGGGTGACCGGGCTTCTTACAATAGCCACAGAAGATGCGAGGCCGGCCCGCTCCTGAAGAAGGAGGACGCCCACCTGAAGGAGGACGCCCGCCCACCCCCCCTGAAGGAGTGGGTAGCAGCGGTGGAGCAGACGACACAAGGGCTCGGGCAGCTAGCACAGTGGGAACCGCAAGCAAACCAGCAGAACGGAGGCGTGTCTCCTCAGCTCGGACCTCTGCAAGCACCACTGATATAGAACACGACCACGGGCAAGCAGGTGAGCACGCCGAGGCTCAAACTCGGGACGGAGGCGAGACAGGAACTCATGACACGCTGAAACTCCAAATCTGACCTCACTGTCTGACAACGACAAGTACCACAAACAACAGTCCTCAGAGAGTCAAGCTGACGCCAGATGGCAGAGCACTGTGTTAGAACTCATCAACAGTAGTCTCCCTGCTGAAGATCATGCTCCTGACGCACTACAGATAGGTAGAGAGCATCACCAGAGGGCTGATAGCGCTGACAAGATAAGTCCACATCGCAGCAGCAGTGCCCAATCCCATAAACTCAGAAGCAAACTGGGTAGAACACTAGCAGTGAGGACAGCAGCAGCACGAGCATCATCATTGCACCACTGAGTGTAAACAGACAGAGCATCCCGATAAATAGAGAGAGACTCCGAGTAATCCGATACCTGCTGGTCATAGGCTTCAACTGCAAGATCATCAGCATCCTTGGCAGCAGCCCGATCAGACTCAGAAGCATCAGCGGCAAGAACGGGTGGCACCGGTGGAGTAGGAGCCACAGGAGCAACGGGGCACGGCGGACAAGAGACCTCGCCAGAGAGAACGCCCCACAACAGGAGGCCGCGCATGTGGATGCGCATAAAGCCCACAAACTCTGCATAGTTGGTGCCGTCAAAAATCACGGAGCACCGAGGAACAGCAACATAGCCCGAAGAAGACATGACGGGCTCTCTGGATTTTTTGTTTCTGGATTTTTTTTTTGAAGTCAACTCAGGAGAGAGCATATGGATCTGGCTCGTGCTCTTCTAGCCCGAGATGGAGACAAGCAAGCACGGGATGGAGACGAGTGAGCAAGACAGGAACTAGCAAGCACGGGATGGAGAAAGAATACCACGGCTACGGGAGAGCGGAGGAGGGGCAACCCCGAGCTCCACCTGCTCGATGCGGCCACGGGAGGGCCGGAGGGCGGCGGCCGGAGCAGCAGGTCGGCCGGAGTCGGCGGCCGGAGCAGCAGGCCACCAGGCGCGGCGGCGGCAACCTGCTGGACGCAGTGGCCGGCCTTAGGCGGCAGCTGGAGGCAGGGGCAGGCCGGAGGGCGGCCGGAGGTCGCAAGCCACCAGGGGCGGCGACGGCAACCTGCTGGACGCAGAGGACGGCGGCGACCTGGTCGCAGGCCGTGGGAGCAGCGGCGACCGAACATCAGGTCGGCGAGAGGAAGGAGAAGGTGCAGGTCGGCCGTAGCGACGGCAACGACGGCGATGGTGGACTACACGCACGGAGTTGCAACGCGCGGACAGAACAACCCAAGCTCTGATACCATGTTGTGGAATGAGCAACTATATTCCCAGGGGGTCAAAGATCAGTACTTATACATGTGTGATAAACAGTAAACATGAACAGTAATTTATACATCTAACAATCTTCACATGTGTAATTTTATCTCGCAATGTTGTTTTGAAATAAACCTGCATAACTGGTACAGTGACAAATAAGATACTGCGCCACCGCTCTAAACAAGTACAGCTTGTGCTCACAGGCAACCCAAATTTTATCTCGCGATGTTGTTTTATCCGAAATCAACCTCATAAAATTTGTTGGTCTCCTAATCTGAAAGCAAATCATATTGGTTGAGATGATTGACTGAAATCCATGTGTATTACATATTCTGTAAGACTGAAATAGAGGGGGCACCCAGGTTTGTATGTCTTTCCTTTTTTTGGCTCCTTATTGTACTGAGATGGCAGACAACACCTACTGTGTTGGTTCTCGCTACAATACCCCAGTTTCATTCATTTTTTAGGTGCTTGTTTATTACCATTCTATAAGATGAATTAGAGGGGGTCATCCAGTTTTGTACGTCTTACCTTTTTGTGACCCATTTTTGCACTGGGATAGTAAGACGGCACCTGGCATGTTGGTTCTTGCAACCAATTGCCCCAGTTTCTTCCTTCTTTTTAGTTAGAAGTTTTTTATACTTCTATGTGCCTAGGTAGTATATGAACTCATGCAACTGAATTCCAATTTGCACCACAAATTACAGTGATAAACAGACAAACGATTGTTTGCAATCACATGTTCAAATTCAGTTGAGATAATATTATCAATTTGGCAATGGTATCTTGCCTCTTCCTGTGATACAACCTGACTACCTAAGCACTTGCAAAATTGGATGGGAAAGCTTCTTTGTTGTGAACTTCTATTTTGTTTGTTCAGGTTGGATGGAGTCGTAATCAGATGGGTATTGCCAGTTTAAAGTGGTTGCGATTTCAACAGTGTGGAGTTCTGGCACCTGTGACCTGACTTATTCTACAAGATGGCATTCTAGAGAGCTTCACTTGGCAGCAGTCGTGTCTATGTTGTTATTCCTTTTCATGCTATCTGTAGCTTTAAGTTAGTATTAGCATCAATATGACTGCTCCTTGTCTAAGAATGTGACAGATCAAATTGATAGTTTATATCAATCAGCAACCGTGGGTACAGCTAGCTTATGTTTATTTACCCAGTGCCCTTTTTCAGAATTGTTATTGGTTTTAGAGAAATGTGACCAAGTGCCGAAACGGTGGCAGTGGAACTGTTGACCAACCCTATATGAAAATTTGCTAACCCAAAATGGAGCATGCAGCTGGACTAAGGCTAACATTTGGTAAAGGTCGACACATTTGCTTTTACTGGGAAAGTGGATGTTCATCAGGACCCTCCAACTCAACACGCTAGTTTGCAGCAAATACTGTGCGGCTTTATTACAGAGAAGACGATAAAAAATAAAGCTAAAAATGCCAAACATAAACTCATCACCCGTGGTTATGCTAAGACTCCAACTTCTGCAATATCAGATGATCTATACTTCACGACATTTTTTTTGCTACACAGCAACAAATCGCTCCCCACTTCACAAGCTCCTCCCATTCCCATCTTGCCGAGGGTTTTCTGATCTCAATAGCATGTAGTTCACGCACCTGTGATCATGTTTGTGGCCTACAAAATGATGCATATACAATTTGCAAAGCTTCATGCTAAGTCTACTTCCGGTTACCTGTGAACATCGATGTGGTTGTTCCCTGCCTACATTGAAATCAAGAGTTCACATTTTTTGGAAGTGATTTTTTCATAACTATGAAAGTTCTTAAATAATTAAGTGTAAAAACGATCCCGGCGGAACTGATAACCAACTCCAGGCAAACACTATCGCAAGCAACATACTCTTTGTTATTGCTCCTCTACCTTGCATGCATGATGATGTCTACATGGATCACATCCAGCATGCAGGTCTGACAAAAATGTCACTTATCAGTAAAACTTTGAATCTGTAAACCAAGTTTACTGGTTAGTCCACTACAATTTTCAGCTGAAGTGTTCCCGTGCGACAGTTGTTGTTGTATCTCGTGAGTTGTAAAAAAAAAGTTGCTTATCTTTTTTTCGAACAAGTTGGTAGACTCCGGACTGAGATGCGGGGCCTGAAATCTGGACACGTTGTTACCGGCCAAGGCCCATTTCGGCAACACAAAGGAAAAAATCAAGCGACTTAGGGCCCTTTTGTTTCGGCTTATTTCGGCTTCCCACGAAAAAAAGCAGGCCGAACCTGCCAAAGGGATCGCGGTGGTGGTAGGCTTTTGCCGAAGCCACTGGCCGAATAGGCAGACGAAAAAAAGCACGAGAGGAGGTGCTTCCCGCGGCTTCACCCTTAACTCCCGAAACGCTATGGATAATTGGACATGTTGTTTCGCAATATTACGAAGATACTGCCACCCAAGGGTCCGACCCAAACATACCTTTCTAATAGCACGTACAGGACCAAAAAGAAAAAGTATCGCCCCGGCGGCCCAGCCCTCATCGCTTCTTCTTCCCCCGAGCGAGCGCTCGGGGTTCACCGCCGTCAGCTGTCCCGCCGCCGGCGCTCCTCCCCCAGGCCTGCTCCGCCGCCCAGCCCGTTTCCTGCCACGGCCAGCAGATCGAAGCAGCACCTCCCGCCGCCGGTCGGCTGAACGGCGCCTCGCCCTACCCCATCGCCGCCGGCAGGGGTGAGGAAGCTGCCAGATCGACCTGGCCGCCCGAATCGCGCCACTGACCTCCTGCCTTGCCCGCCGTTGTCGGCCGTCTTCAACCTTCTCTCGTCGTCCTCGCCATTCAGATCGACTGGGCCGCCGAATTCGTGCGCCGTCCTCCCGGCCGGAGCTGCCCGCATCTTCTCTATTCCTTTTGCCGACCGACCCTGTGATTCGATCTGTACACGAATTGTTGCTTGATCTATTTTCGGCCGGCCCTGCTTTGTGCTCTGTAGTTCGTGATGTTAGATGCTTCCTGCTACTTGCTGCTGCTTGCTCGGTAGATACTTGCTGCTGTTAGATGCTTCTTGTGATTCGATATTTCAATCTGTACACGAATTGATTATTTGTTGACTGTAATGGAAACGTATTTTGGATAAATATATATTCGTGAACCGTAATTGTATGGATATGAATTTGTAGTGATGAATATGTTATTTATTACTCCCTCCGTCCTAGTTTATAGGGCACAACCACAAAAACAATTTGTCCCAAAACTCTCTCACCTCTTAGGCACAATTATATTAAATGCCTCTCAATTATTGGCTGGTTGGCTCTATCCACCAATGCATGCAATGTTTTAGCTCCAACAAGTTACCACCTTGGCAAAGAGATTTGCTAATTGAGCCCTATAAACCAGGACGGAGGGAGTACACGTAAATCAACAACAACACTCGTTTTCATGATTGTAAGGGCGTTTCAGACAATTTCACTGTTAACAGTCAGACAACCAGCTAGGTTGCCAAAGACCTCCACTCAAAAAAGCAGCTTCTCCTGGACAGCAGCTTTGCTGCACAGCACCACAGCCAGCCATAGCCAGCACAAACAAAAGGGCCCTCACTCTCCGTCCCAGCCACTTTCTCCACGCCACGACAATGGCGAGCAGGAAGAAGATAGCCCGGCGGCGTCCTGCGACCGCCGGCTCTCCTGTCCCGGCTGGCCTCCACTTCCTCCCCTCCCTCCAATGGCGACCAAAAAGAAAGTGACGTCGCGTCTGACGGAGATCCCCGACGATCTTCCTCCGCCTGACCGCCCGGCCGACCTCGCCCGAGCCTCCGCCGCCTACGTCTCCTTCCGCCGGCTCGTCACCGACCGGTCCTTGCTCCGCAGCTTCCGCCGCCTCCACGCCCCGCCACTCCTCGCCTTCCTCGACCGCGACGGCTTCAACCTAGCCCTCCCGCCCCACACCTCCGCCCGCGCGCTCGCCACCACTGACTTACTCCTCGTCTTCCTCAACCGTGACGGCTTCAACCTAGCCCTCCCGCCCCACCCCCCGCCCCCGCCGCCCGCGCGCTCGCCACCGCTGACTTACTCTTCACCATCCTCCTCTCCCGCCGATGGGCCGTCCAGGACGTCCGCGACGGCCGCGTCCTCCTCGCCCGCGACACCGAAGAGGATGCCTCCCCACCAGTCTGGGAGCTCGCCGTGTGCAACCCCTTGCACGGGCGGTACATCCTGCTCACCCCAGCTGCATCTATAGGCCCAGCTGCATCGGTGGAGCATTTCTTCCTTCCCTCGGCGTCGGCGAGGAACCGGAGGCAGGATTCAGAGTGATCTGTGTGGCACATTGTGAACGTGAAGCTAGGTTGGCCGCCTTCGTCTTTTCGACCAACACCGGACAGTGGCAACCTGCTGCATCCAAGAGTTGGAATGATTTGTTCCTTGGCAGGGGTGCCCTGACCAACATACCACCTATTGACCCTACGTGTCTCAAGCGCCATTAGGCTTATGGCTGCTTCTACTGGGACTCCTCCATGATCAAGTGGACAGAGTTGCTCGTGCTTGACACCCACATAATGGAGTTCTACGTTACTGACCTTCCACCCGGAGATTGGAGAAAGCTAGGTCTAGCCATTGTGGAGGCAGGTGAAGGCATGCTTGGGATGTTTGCTTTTTCTAAACACGAAAGTAGATCTGATCTCACATTTACCATTATGCGAAACGAAGGCGAGAGTCCCAGCCAGTAGCATACGGAGAAGATAATCTCACTAGATTATGGGTACCAGTATTCTATCAGAGATGCAACGGAGAGGTACATGCTCTTCACAAGGGTACAATCCTCATCTCCTCAGCCGCCACTCTTTGAATATTTCTCAATGGACATCAAGACGTTGCAGCTTCAGAGGGTTTGTTCGAAACAACGCAGGCCGACTGAGACACTCATATATACCAACTTCCCACCACCATTGTCTTCAACGGCAATATGAATTGGTATACTTGCTATCACTAACTAGTTATCTCCTTCCCTTCCCTCCATAATTATCACTCGACTTGTCTAACGCTTGATTATTCAATTTTGCGATAAGTAATTGTTGTTTACATGATTTAGTATATTTATTTTCTTGTGCTCATGGGAAAGCTAATTAAGCTCAGGAACACAGTGTGTTAAATTGTCTTGTTTGTTCCAATTGCCATCTTATGAGAATGAGGTTAGTAAGAAAAAAAGATCTTGCACACAAGTAGCTTATGCATGGGATGGAATCACTGAAAACTCTAGATCACGGCAATTATTTTCAAGGAGTAGTTTTGATTGTCAAGGTAAACGTAGAAGGAATACAAGTGTAGGTCCAGTTTACTTGGATTGTTTAACCTCAAGGACATTCATTCAAGTCAAGGACAACTCATTTTGTACACTTCTCTTTAGATAGATAAGGAGGCAGAAAAGTTCTTGTAGCCATCTTCACACGTATAATTCATCTTGTGATGTCGTGTTTATATAAATCTGCGTAACTAGTACGGTTACGAAAAATATCCTGGTCACTGCTCAAAATAGTAAGAACATCTTCTGCTCACAAGCTGTTTTATCTGAAATAAATCTCATCAGATCAATGGAGTGCTTACCGTTTTTTGGTGTAAGGGAGTGCTTACCATTGCATAGGGTACTGATTTTCTTTTCTTTATTTCAGTCTATCTCCACATTCTTAGATCCTCATATGATGGTTGTTCTCCTAATCTTAAAGCTAGTTGAGATGATTTGACTGAAATTAAGTTCTCTGGTGATTGTCTATTACCAGTTCTATAAGATATATCACCTACTGTTGGTTCTCGCAACCAATACCACCGTTTCTTTCATTTTAGTTGGAAGTTTATTGCACTGCTAGGTGCCTAGGTAGTGTATGAACTCATGGAAGACAAAGGTACCCGTTATGTATTGGCTCAAGTTTTTCACGACGCATTTCTTTATGTTGACGTGCCTTTGTCCGGCCCAGCTACGTACTTCAACTTGCATTGCAAATTACAATGCTACACACCACGCAAAGCGAGTGTTTGCAGTCACATGTTTCAAATTCAATTGCGATCAGTATTAACTATGTGACTACATGTGCCCCATCCTGTGATACCACCTAAGTACTTATAATTGTTTCTTTAATTCTTTTAGATCGTAAACTCTTGAATATATGCACAAATTGGGTCGAAAAACTTCTTTCTTATCTGAACTGTTTCTTTTTTTCTTCAGATTCCATGGAGTAGTAATCAGATCAGCATTCTGAGTTCAGAGTTATTGCAGTTTCAGTAGTGTGTTCTAACACCGGTGACCGCGTTGCCTACAAGACATAAACAGTCCCAGGAGCTTCACTTGGCAGTGAATATGTCTACGCTGTTGCTTTCATGCTGTGCGCTGCTTTCAACTTAGTGTAAGCAGCTATGTGTGGTTGTTCCCTGGCTAAGAATGTGACATTAAAATTAAGAGATCCTATCCATCAACAACTGTAGTAAAAGGAGTCCTATGTATATTTTCAAGTCACATCTTATCTTAATTTGAGAGTTATTATAACAAGTAATATCTGCACGACTGTAACTAGCATGCAGTTGAGAGGGTTCAGTTCTCTGTCATGACTGACGATGAGGTTTGCTCAATAAGACGTTTTGGTAAATCGCATGGACACACAATGGACAAAGAAACACTCCTTGGAACATGCAAGTTACCAAACCGCTGCTATATATGACCAAAGAGAAAAATTCAGCGTTAATCACTGAAGTTGAGACGTGGTCTCACTTTGGTCACTGAGTTTCCGAACATCCTGTTTACGGTCATTCTTTTTGTGTAGGCGGTTCACTTTGGTCACCGTATCTGTTTCTGTACTAGTATATTTTATACGTATTGTGCCACCCTGTCCGAGCGTTGACTGGTCAGTGGCCACGTGTGTGACGACTGTGCCAACAACGTGGCAAGCGGCTCCCGGCGGAGGTGCCATCCGACCCGGAGGCGGCGGACCAGTTCGCGTCGGCTCCCCGCGACCTCATCTCCCGGGCACGACACAATGGTAGATCCCTCGCACTTCGCGCACTTCCCGGCGTCCGGCATCAACGCCGTGCCCGGCCCTGCACCTGCTGGCGCCACGCCTCGTCCCGTGCGGCGCGCTCGCGCTCCTGGCACTCCATGGTGGCCAGGAACTGGCGGTGGAGGCCCTCCTGATGCTCCATGAGCGTCGCCGGCCTTGCTGCCTCTGGCTCGAGCGTTGCCGGCCTCCCTCGCGCAAGCGCGACACGCACGCGCGGCCGAGCCCGCCGGCCGCCTCCTTGCCTCTGGCTCGACCGCGCCAACACGCCCTGTCTCTGTGCTACCTCTCCAGCGAGCGACGGCCGAACACGAAGAGGAACGAGTCCATTGGCGGCGCCTCAATCCAATTAATTGCGCCGGGAAGGAGAGGAAGACAAGGCGCAGCGTGGTGACGTTCTCCGGGAGCACGGGCTCGAGGAGGCTACCACCTCCGAGTCTTTCGGTTCGTCGTCCATCGGGGAGCAGCATCAGCTCAAGGACTACTGCGGCTTCGACCCCACGGCTGAGAACCTGCACCTCAGCAACCTCATCGGCCTCGTCGCGCTCCCCTGGTTCCGCCGCTGCGGCCACACCGCTGCCGCGCTCGTCGTCAGCGCCACTGGCCACGTAGGAGATCCCTACGGAAAGAGTGCCGAGCGCCCTGTGCTTGACCTCGCCGCCGTCATTGCCAATTCCAACGCAATCAAGTCCCTCACCGCTTAGATCCTCGGCCGCGCCCCCGCACCATCTAATCATGCCCAATCCGGTAACAACTCGATTTTGGTAGCATGCTCTTGCCAGTTCCGGCCACGGTTTACCAGATAATCTGGGCAATGTGGGGAAAATATGGGTTCCTTTGTGATCCTGGATAACTACGACTGATGAAATTAGCACCAAACTGTACTTAGCTGATACATCATCGCCTTATAAGCTCTAACTAATCAGACTCGAGACGACCAGAAGGATTTATCTACGCGTACACACAGCGGCAGCTCCCAGTCCGCCTTCCCAGGCTCGGCCGCCGGCGTCGGCCAAGCGGAGGTCATCGCCTGGGGAACGCTGTCGTTGGACAGGGACGCGACCCAACCGCCGTTGGCGCCGTTCGCCGCTGGCGGCCCGAGAAGAGCGCCAGCGTGAGGTTTGGCTTGCTCCATGCGCGCAGGCGGCGCGGCGTTGTGATGCTCTGGCGCTAGGAACGCCTTGATGCATGTAGCGCTTGTCGCGGCGAGAGGTTCAGCACGAGAGCAAAATTTTAGCAACATATTTATTTGTTCCTCCAGCTGACATGTGGGACTAGTGCCACATAGGATAGTCGATTAGCGCAAGGTGGCAGTCAAATCAGTCAATCGTATGCTGGCTAAGCAAAATACATATACCAAAAATATACCGGTGACCAAAGTGAACCCCTACGCAAAAAGAGTGACCGTAAACAGGGTATTTGAAAACTCAGTGATCAAAGTGAGACCACCGCTCAACTTCAGTGACTAACGCTGAATTTTTCTCATGACCAAACCACACTTGGCTCCGTCGTCGCCACCAACATTGCCAAGTCAGGTGGAGGGTCAGCAGAGAAACCACGTGATCAGGATCCATTAATCCTCCAGATTGGACCTCAAACACGTAGGTCCGTGAATTTTTTCGTTTCGTGCAATGTCGCCATGTTCACCACGAGACATCATCGTCATCAAAACATAAACTTGTCATGGTAGAAAATGAAAATGCGCTTCAAACTTTGATAGTGGTCTCTCCCGCGTTTTGGTGCCAATATATAAGACAAACAAAGCAAGGGAAAGTGATGGAAATACGAAAACTCGTTGCCTGTGTTACCTTATCGTGTAAAAACTCGCGGAAATTCGCATTGCAACCCGGGAGCATATGCTCCCGGTATTTAAAAAAAAATTCAAAATCTGAAAACTTATCAAAAAAATCTGAAAATGATCGTGCACGTACCTGAGCATGGTACGCACCCGCCGTGAATAATTTCGCACCGAAATGAGTCTTGTCAGAAATTTGTCATTTTTTCCCAGGGCGCATACGGTGACATTTCGGTGCGAAATTATTCACGGCGGTGCGTACCATGCTCAGGTACGTGCATGATTTTTTTTCAGACTTTTTTGATAAGTTTTCAGATTTTGATTTTTTTTTGAAAATACCGGGAGCATATGCATTTTTAAGCCCGTTGTATATGTCATTCTAGAGTTAATGTTAGATTTTCAGATAATTATTTCAAAAATTCTAGTTTTGTTGGGTGGAATAAAAAAAATCAAATAACATCCACATGCTGGAGTACCCACATGAGTTGTTTTTTTTTTTGTATTAGTCGAGCCTGAAACCTAATACGGTATTAGTCGAGCAGCACCCACACACAGCCGCCAGCTTATTCCCCTTCCTAGCTCGCCGACGATTCCCGGCGGCCGCCCCCCGACGGTCGGCTCTCCCCGTCCAGGCTGTCCACCACTTCCTCTCCTCCCCTCCAATGGCGACCAGCAAAAACATCGCGTCGCGTCTGACGGAGATCCCCGACCACCTCCTGGCGGAGATCTTCCTCCGGCTGTCCGCCGCCGACGACCTCGCCCGCACCTCCGCCACCTGCGTCTCCTTCCGCCGACTCGTCACCGACCTCTCCTTTCTCCGCAGCTTCCGCCGCCTCCACGCCCCGCCACTCATCGGCTTCCTCGACCGCTACGGATTCAACCCCGCCCTCCCGCCCAACCCCTCTGCACCCGGCGCTCGCGCGGTCGAACACGTTGCAGATTTCTCGTTCACCTTCCTCCCCTCCCACTGCTACTGGACCGTCCGGGACATGCGCGATGGCCGCGTCCTTCTCGATGGCCACCCAGCGGCTCAGGACAGACCAGTCTTCAGACTCTTCAGGGAGTTCGTGGTGTGCGACCCCTTGCACGACCTAATCGCTTCGGGGAAGCACTCAGTCCCCAGGCCCCAGTGCAAGCCTTTCCTCGTTCCACTTGGTGAGGAGGTGGAAGAGACAACATTCAGAGTGATGTGTATGTTTCATTGCAAGATTAATCTGTCCGCCTTCGTCTTCTCTTCCAGCACCGGACAATGGACAGCAGCCGCATCGAAGGCCTGGGATGATTTGGTCCGGAGCAAGGGTGAGTCGGACGTCATCTCAGAGACGAGCCCTTTTTTCCTCAGGGGCCATTATGCTTATGGCTGCTTCTACTGGGACTGGTTAGTCATTGATAGCATAAAGTTGCTTGTGCTTGACATCAGGAGGATGGAGTTCTCCATGGCTGACCTCCCACCTGGAGACTGGTATACACGAGGTTTAGCCATTGTGGAGGCTGGGGAGGGCAGGCTTGGGATGTTCGGTTTCCATCGTGGAACTGCATCTGATCTCAGCTACACCATTGCGCGAAACAAAGGCGAGAGTCCCACCCAGTGTCAGATGGAGAAGACAATCTCGCTAGATTCTGGGTACAGTTATTGTATCACAAATGCAACTGAGAGGTACTTGCTCTTGGAAAGGACAGAAGCCTTGTGTCTAGAGAATCCACTTACTGAATATTTCTCAATGGACATCAAGACGTTGAAGCTTCAGAGGGTTTGCACGAGACAAGGCAACTCCTGGACACACATATATACCAACTTCCCACCATCGTTGTTGTCTTCACTGACAATATGAAGTGGTAAAATTTCTGTTGCATCCTACTTATCTCCTTCGCTTCATAATTGTCACACAGCTTACAACTGATAACGCTTATTTAAATGATTTAGTAGTGTTTATTTTCTTGTGCTCGTAGGAAAGCTAAGTGCCCGGAAACATTTAGTCCTGATAGATTGTCTTGTTTGTTCAAATTGTGATTGTGACTGAATGAGATTTGACAGAGAAAAGATCTTGCACACTATGTGTAGTTTATGCATCAGGCTCATGGAATTGCGAAAAACACTAGGTCAAGACAAATATTTCCGAGTGGTAGGTTTCATACAGGGATCCTCATGGGATTGCAAAAAAGACTAGATTAGCGTAGAAGAAATGCAAGTGTAGACCCCATCTCCCTTGGATACACTCCTCGTTTCATAGATATAAAGAGGCAGAATTTTTTCGTTTAGTCATCTTCACATGTGTAATTTTATCTCGGGATGTTGTTTTGAAATAAACCCGCATAACTGGTACAGTCACAAGTAAGATCATGAGCAACTGCTCTAAACAAGTACAACTTGTGCTCACGGGCAACCCAAATTTTATCTCGCTATGTTGTTTATCTGAAATCAACCTCATAAAAAAATTTGGTCTGCTAATCTCAAAGCAAATCATATTGCTGGACATGATTGACTAAAATCGTGTATTCTAAGATTGAAATAGAGGGGGCACCCAGTTTCGGATGTCTCTCCTTTTTGTGACCCATTTTTGTACTCGGATGGTAACATGACACCTGGTGTGTTGGTTCTCGCTACCAATGCCCCCAATTTCTTTCTTCTTTCTAGTTAGAAGTTTGTTATACTGTTGGATGCCTAGGTAGTATATGAACTCCTCCAACACGAAGGTACCAATTATGTATGATTCCTATGTTCACTCTGTCCGGCAATGTATTCGAACCTGCATCGCAGATTACAGTGATAAACACACTAAAGCAATTGTTTGTAGTCACATGTTCAAATTCAGTTGAGATCAACATTAACAATTTGGCAATGCTGCCCTGCCTCTTCCTGTTTGTACCTGACTACCTAAGCACTTGCGAAAATTGGGTGGGAATCTTCTTTGTTCTGAACATTTGTCTTGTTTGTTCAGGTTCGATGGAGTCGTAATCAGATATTCACATCAGCATTGCGAGTTTAAAGTGGTTGGGATTTCAATGGTGTGTTCTCAGCACCTATGATCGACCTATCTACAAGATGACAGGATGGCAATCTACATAGCTTCATTTGGCAGCGGTCGTGTTGTGTTGTTCTTCCTTTCATGCTACCTGTAGCTTCGAGTTAGTGTAAGCAGCGATATGACTGCTCTTTGTCCAAGAATGTGACTTTTAAATTGAGACTTTGTATCAGTCGACAAGTGTGGGTAAAGCTAGCTGATGTTTATTTTCCAAGCCACATTTTTTCTTAGTTATTATTAATCTTACTACAGCGAGTTAAATGTGACAACCCGAGATAAAATAATACTGTAGCATGCAGCTAGACTCGGGCTAAAGTTTTGAACTTACCCAATATTTTCAGAGGTAAAGGGTGCCATTTGCAGTTTACACAAAATGTGGATGTTGTCTGCCTCTTCCTGTGACACTACCCAAGTACCTATATAATTTGTTTCTTTTAGCTCGTAAACTCTTGAATATGAACAAATTGGGTGGAAAACCTTTTTTGCGGTCTGAACTTCTGTCTTTATTATTGCTCAGATAGTCAGATTCAGTGGTTCATCATTCTCAAGGTCAACGTTTGTTTCGATTTCAATAGCTCGGAGATCTCGTACATGTGGTTGCCTTGCTCACAAGATATGTCATTTTTTTTGTTCTTCCTTTCATGCTGTTCCTTCTAGTGTTCCTAGGATAACAATGCGATAGTGAAATCGAAATCTGAATCCTCACATCTCCATCGCTTGTCGGTCTGTGCTCCTCATCCCCATTGTTGAATTTATCCTGTGATTTGTCGACTATTTGTGTTCTCTAGTGTGCATCGAGGGGATATCAAAGTTCCAAACGGATCAAGAAAATAATTCCAAACAGGCCTGTAAAGCTGCATGCCGTGGCGATCACTTCTTCCGTTACCCTAGCCTACTCGGTTTCGTAGCGGCCGCGTTTCCGTTTCCTCCCATCGATCAATTTGCTATACAATATATACTACGTCCGTGGCGCTCCTCCGCTCACCCCCACGAAGCACCACCACCGCCACCCAAGTGGAGACGATGCAGATCTTCGTCAAGACCATCACCGGCGAGACTCTGACGCTCAAGGTCGACAGCACCGACACAGCCCACGGCGTCAGGGCCAAGATCCAGGACAAGCAAGGACGCCTCGACGATGATCAACAGCCGTCTCTCGTCTTTGCCGGGAAGCAGCTGGATGACGAGGAGGACGGCAAAACGCTGGCCGACTACGGCATCTCCAAGGAGTCGACGCTGCATCTCGTGCTCGGCCTCCGCGGCGGAGTCCACCAACACTGGTGCCGGGGCGGCTTAGGAAGCTTCGAGCCCAACCTCCGAGCGCTTGCCCAGAGCTACATCAAGGGCAAGCTGATCTGCCGCAAGTACGTGCAGATACTACAGTACATGCTAGCTTTTTTTCCATATATTTCGGCCTGACATATATGTATCCGCCATTGATTCGTATACAGGTGCTATGCACGCGGCTCCCGAGGACCTCCACCTCCCTAACCCTAGACCCCCCCGATCTTCGGCTCCCGGCCGCCGCTGCCGCCGTCGACGGCGGTGGTGGCGGCGCCCATCCCGTACACGACGGTGGGCAGGAGAGGTGTCCGCGGCGGCGCTTCATGGGAGGTGGTGGGGCGTCGACCGAGGACACATGGCGGCGTGGCTTTTGGCCAGCGCCTGAGGCACTCCGGCAGGAGGCAACGAGGAGGTGGCGGTGCGCCGCCGGCGCGGCCGTCTTGGCCTGCTGCAGGGCGTCGCCGGGGTCTCTGGATCCGATCTAGGCTGCGGGATCCGGGTTCGCCATGGATTCGGCAGCTGTGCGCTGGGCTGCCCCTCTTCGTCTGTTCCTGCATGGAGCCGGCTGGCGGCGTGGGGGCCTGCGAGTCTTGCGAATAACCTAGGGTTCTTCTCGCATCAAGGATTCAATCGGCCGGATGACTTTCCACATTGATCTGGCTGGACGGTCGTGTTTCGGAAGGCTCCGCCGACGAACTCCACTGGGCGACTCATGCCTAGAAATTGCTGGATCGGATGGTATTCGATCGTGCGTACCCGTGTTTTTTCTCTGACCGTTTGGTTTCAGAGGGAGCGCTTCGAATCTCTGCTGGCTGTTAATATCATGGAGCACGCTTTCTCGTTCCATGGTGCTGGCGGAGAATGACATGGAAGGCGAGATCTGAGGACTGGCAATGGTGGTTTGATTCCTTATGTGGCTAAGGAATTGGCTTGGTGTTTCATGACTTGGAGCAGCGGCATGTAAGTGGGGGCGACAACATACGTGAAGTCCAAAGTCCTACCTTTCAGGGTGAAAATTCAAGGTCTGCTCTTAATTGGTTGTGCCTGACAATGGTCTTGCTGAAGACATTGTTTTGAGAGCGAGGACTATCTTCAGGGTGAAAACCCAAGGTCTGGCCTTAATTGGTTGTGCCTGGCACTGTTCTTCTTGAAGGCGTTGCTTTTGAAGAATTGGACATCAGGTGTTGTTTTGGTAGTGGTTGTGCGGCTGCTGAAGGACTGTAACTCTTTAGCGAGACTTTTCTTTTTATTTCTTCTTATTGTCTTTCGGTTGTGTGCATCCGTAATAGTTTTAGTTATTGCGTTGTTCCAGAGGCTGGGTGTAACTCAATTTTGGTCGGCTTGGATTAGGTGAGGCAAACCGGTTTGGGCGCAGAAAGAAAAGTCACGAGTCCCAGTGCCTTGTCTAGGTCATTCTGAGTAAGTCAGGTGAACCCATTCCAGCATAGGAAAAATGTTCAAGAAAAAAAAGTGTGGCACACCACTTATACTTAACGACCAGGACCCACCAGGCATAGTGTTCCCACAGTAGAAAGGGTAAAGCCTATCAATTTCACTAAATGTGGTACTCCGGGTAATTTGCCTAAAAATGTGAAAGTAGGGGTATAAAATGGAATTCACTCTCTAAATAAAGTGAATATGTGTAGCCTGATAGAGAAGCCTAGTTATTATAGTACAAAACAGAGTTAGTAAAAATTGTCATGCCATATGCCCATTTGCAATCTTACTTGTGCAAGAGGAGGAAGACACCAGACAATATAAATGTCGCTGTAACAACGATCCATCCCAGAAATACTAGGCTGCAAAGTTACAACAATTGTATTTCCTTCAGCAGGTACTGTAAGAAAGATAACCACGTCACTGAGAATTGTTGGAAGCTGCGTAAAAGAGAAAAGGAATGTTACGCATCAACCTAAATAAACAAATCCGATGGTTATGGTAAGGTCTATGTTGCTTCTAGTGATAATTGCGATCCAGGTGATTGCCATGTTGTTTCTGTTGACTGTTTTTATGATAATGATTAATGGATGTTTCATATATGGTGGAACAAAGATTGGTTCAATTCTTATAATTTTGTGCATAGTGGATATGTTGTGTGTACGGGAGATAATAACCCACTAAGATCGTGGCCACTGGTTCCGGTCAAATCAGGATGATGACATGATACACACACTACACATGCCAGGCATGGCCAGAATGGCAGAAACCATCTCTCTAAGTACAAGAGCGTAAAGTTCTATGCTTTTGTTCATACTACTAAAAGTATATTAGATTATGCACATGCTGATTTGTTTGTGGGGACCTTGTCTTAAACCTTCTGTTGGTGGTGTTCGTTATAAACTTACAATTCTTGATGACTACTCCAGAAAAGTCTCGACGACGACGCGTGGGGCGGTGGAACTTCAGAGTCGACACATGGAAGACGAGTTTCAACATTGGCTTCTCATGTGGCGGCTTGGAACCTTGCCGCTGCCAAAGCCACGCGGGCTTTGCTTGGCGGCGCTCTCCAGCGATGGCGAGGAGATGGGAGGAGGAGGTGGTGATGGGATAGGGGGGTCTAGGATTCCGCCTGTATCGCCCCACGGGAGGGACGTGGGGGATTATCCATATTGTGCTTGTCCAATCTTTGTGCTTTGGAGTAATCATCACGAACGTCCACTTTGTGCACAATGAGAACGAACAGATCCCTATTCATCCCGAACCTCGTTCGAAAGTATTTTGGCGGATACACTTCATACTTATAAATTGCTTGCCTCCTTCCCTTGTAAAATGTTTACAGGTTTGTTTAGTGGCCGTGTTGGTGATGCTTTTACACCTAACTTACAACTTTAAACCGCCAAAAAGAAGTTTGATGGTCAAAGTGTTATTCTCTAGATCTTGTCCAGCCAAGTCGAACGTCGTCGCACGGAGGGGTAGGTACGACGTATGCTACTGTCATCAAAGCTCGCGTTCCACAAATCCTCAAGCTCTACCCAGAACTACATACATGCCACTGTCCGTCATCTACCTCGTCATGCCGCCGCCAGCGCCGCTCTCGGCTCTCCTGTACGGCCGCCTCGGGCTCTTGATCAGCGACTTTTCGTCGATGGGCAGCCTGTACGGCGACACCCGGAACCTCACCGCCTCGCGCCGCCGCCGCCTCTCCCTGGAGTGCACCAGCCACGCCACCGCGGCCGCCATCACGCCCACTGCCACGGCGAGCAGCGCCTGGTACACCCTGCCGCTGTACCGCCTCAGCCCGGGGCAGCTGTCCGCGACGACCGTCTCGAACGTCCGGCGCACGAACGTGCAGTCCGCCAGGCCGGCAAGCACCGGCCCGTAGCCGACCAGCCCGTCGCTCGCGTTCGCGACGGCTAGCGCCTGGACGTACATCGCCGGCATGAGGCGGCCCACCGTCGCGCATATTTCTGATCCCCCAGGCGGCGCGGTGGTCGTGCGGCACACGTAGCGCTGCCACGCCTGGGGCGCGTTGGCGGCGGGGACCTCGCTGGTGGCGCAGGGGCGGTCGGAGAGGTCTGCGCGGTAGGGGTTGCAGAGGAGGGGCACCGGAGGGCCGGACTGGTTGTAGTAGAGCGGCGGGCCGGCTCGGGACGAGACATTGTTAGCGTTGGCGACGCTTGAGAGCAGACCGTTGAGCGTGTCGACCAGCTGCTGGTTCACCTCCTTGCTCCGGCGCAGGGCTTCGGTGGTTGCCGCCGCGTCGGCGCAGGGGAGGATGTCGTCAAGGGCGGTGTTGTTCTGTGGGCGGAGCACCCATTCATCCATGGCCACGCAAGTGTCCCCGACCACGCTGAAATAGAGCAGAAGGCCACGTCAGCTCAGCTACGGATTCATAATTTACAAAAATAAATTTAAAATAGAATTCCTCATTTCTCTCTTATTTTTTTCAAACTTGACACTTTTGGTAAATTCTATTTCCAATTTGACTCGCCCCTGTTTCATGCCTGGATATGTGTACCCGGATTAAAAGGTCTAGTTATGTAAAACAGAGTCACACCATCTTAAATGATTTAAGGGTCTAGTTTCGCAACCAAGGGAGTAGTACGCAATAGTATATGTTATGATGATTTCCAAGCTTACTTGTGCAAGAGCAGGAAAACACCGGACAATATAAATGTCGCGGTAACCAGGATCCATCCCAGAAACACAAGGCTGCAAATTAAATCACAACAGTTCGAATTTCGTTAGTACTCTAATTATGTGAAGGTCTTGGTGGACAAGTAAGTAGAATATGTAAATCTGGAGGTGGATGTTTTGCTTACAAGCGAACGACTGACTCCAGCCCAGCCAACGAAAACACTGCAACACATTGACAACAGAGAAAAAATGTTATGGTAATCACAAGCAGCTGAAACAAGAATAAGTCTGGCCACGGTAGAAAATTGGATTTATGATAATTTGAGGTGACATTGATTGGTTTTACAGGGATTACAAAATGGTTCTTCTAATTTTTATTTGGCCGAGTCAGTTCAAATTGTAACGTGAAGAAGTGCAAATTTGGCATAGATGTGACTCCAAACAGCTGAAATATGAGCAAGTTGTAATGTACAAATTTGGCACATGTACAAATATGACCGAGTCGCGTCATATCCAAATTAAACATGTACAAATTTGGCACAAATGGTTTTGCTAATTTGGCGTGGAACTGTTTGGTTACTACAGGAAGTACAAAAAAGGTATTGCTAATTTGTAGTTGACTAGGTCCCTCAAAACTGCAGAGTCAAGAAAGCACGCACACGGCACACTTAAGCTAGCATTGATGGTACAAAATTTAGTTCATTAAAAAGTTTAGCATGATTTCAACTAAAACTTCAAGCAAATTTTGGAAAATATTTTTTCTGAATAAATCATGCTTGTTCTTGTTTGAAAGAAATCATGTCTTCTCTGTATCCTGAAAACAAAATTCTCACCGAGCCCCAGAAACGCCAAGACCAGCATCACGGCTGCCACACCGATCAGAATCTTCCTTCTGCAATCATAGAAAACCAAGATCATCAGGCCATGTATCATCACCATGATCATCAGCTACCTCGTCGTGATCGATATGTACACGAAACATACGTGGTGTCGAGCGCGTTCCGGATCCTGTGCGCGTTGCTGGCGGTGCGCGCGGAGAGCTCGTCCGCCGCCGCGCCCACCTTCGCCGCGACCTCGTCCACCTTCCTCCCGAGGTCGGGCGGCAACGCTACGGTCGTGCCGCCGGCCGCCTTGGCCGTCTCGATGAACCCGGCGAAGCCCCTGAGGCTTGCCGCGGCGTCGTCCGACTGGTTCACCACGTACCGCAGCGTGGCCGCCGTGCTGCCGTGCAGCTTGCCCTGCCCGTCGTACAGCACCGCGCACCCGACGACGGCCGCCGCCGTGAAGGCGAGGACGAGGAGCAGGGAGACGGCGAAGGTCTTGCGCGAGTAGGTGTAGTCGCTGACTGTTTTGCCGCGGCAGCACCGGCAGCAGCAGGCGACGAGGGACGCGAGCGCGAAGCCGATGAGCCAGACCGCCGCGACGGCGAACACCGGCGCCGCGCTGAACGCGACCGACTGCATCAAGCAACGACGTAAAAGGCGGCGTGAGCACGACGTACAAGTGCAGGAAAGTAAGGAAGGAAGGAGAGTATACAGCAAGAGCTGGAACTTATACTTACTGCGATGTAGTGCCTGTCGCTGATGTTCCAGCCGCCGGCGTAAAGCTGGAGGCCGTCGAGGGGGTCCTTCCGCCGCGTACGCTCAGCGGCCAGCGTCGCCGCCGAGCTGGCGTGCAAGGACGCGAACACGACGACGAGGAGGAGCGTGACGACCAGCTGGCAACGCCGGTGAGAGGACCCGGCCATGGCTAGCTTCTGAAAACACTGACCTGACGACGGTCAAGAGCGCTACTATTTCACGGGAGAGATTAATTTGAGGCAGCAACGAGGAAGATAAGCCTGCAGCTGCAGGGCAAGTGATTGGAATTTGGAACTGGTCATCATGGTTTGGTGGTGCAGTTATTAGCAGCTTGTAGGTACATCACAATATGATGATCTGGACGCGCATGGGATGAGCCGGGTCTTCCACCATGGCCGACTGAAGCGTCGTCGTCACTAATCTTGGGATTAGAAAAACGTAGCCCGTTTCGCCGGTTCGTCACCGCCAAATGCAACACGCTTTCGTTTGTTTGTGTGATTCGTCCAGTCTAAAATTATGCGTCGTCCTACTGCTACACTGTACCAAAAACCAAATTATTTTAAGCTTAGATGTTTAAAAAAAGTTATTTTAAGCTTAATTTTGGAAATCGGTAAAGTATTCATTTCAGTAACAAATAATGATAATATTTTTCCTGTGCATTGTTAATAGGTCAACATCCTGAAGAAAAAATGCGGTACATTATCTTATGGCACCAAGAGAAAGCGTACGGGGTAACGCATATTTTAAGATGGTTACTTTCTCCTGTACATCACCAGGCCTAGCCATCGATCACTCTCCATTCAAACTATACGCACCAAGTCTTCAAAGCAGGTAAGCAACTTGTACAATTCTTACAAACAAAAAACTCAACATGCTTTGACTTTGATTTTGTACAGCTACCTTTATCACACAATAACCTTCACCAACCATGCACTACCGATACAATTAAACGGCTCAGATATCAGTTGATTAGGCCTTGAATCAGATTAATAATAGTTCAGAACTTCAGACTGCAGTGCAACAACCTCTATACGAATAACATCGACCGAGGACCCCAAAGAATAGTAGTTGGACCGGGTGCAACCAGGCACGTGCATGCTTTGCTTGACCTTTCTGCATCTTTATCCATGACACAAAATCGTTCACCTGGGATGTACAGCTACAACACCTGAATATTGACAGAGTTATTCTGCTACATTTTTTACAGCAGGATGCCAAATAGTTACAGCGGGCCCTGCTTCGATGACTAGCCTAGAGCTTCTTGTGTACACTCCGACTCCCGACGCCCTATAACACGAACCAGGCAAAATAGTTTGGGTTTCGCCCGAATCACATGTGCATCACCGCCATCGCCACTTCGCCAGAACCTAAAAAGAATGTACAGCTGTGCTTTCCCCTTGTCGCTAGAAGGTACAACAGTCAAGCACTTCCCCCTCCTGACTACCGATCAGCAGGTACGTACAGTAATCTACGTTAGGATGATACGGTGTATCTTGTAATTGTTGTGCTCCTACCCCTCAATCGCGTCTTCCGCGTCGTCGAGCACGTCGGCACTCTCCCGGAGGAGGTGGTCACACAGCTCCAGGAGCGTCTCGGCCAGCGGCGGGATGTGGGGGTGTCGCGTGTCGTTGTACAAGTGCGCGTTCACCACAATCTGCGCCACGTCGTGCCTGAACTCCTCCCTGTCCCTGTACTCCATCTTCCTCGCCTTGTCCCTTATCGTGCCCAGGTCCATCGGTCGCTGGATTACGTCGTAGTAGTCGGGGGCGATCTTCTTCGTCACCGGCTTGAGGAACAGTATCGATACGGAGGTTTGGTCACGCAGGTGGTCGACTATCTTTTCCAGTATGTTGGAGAGCTCAACCTGCATAAGGATGCATGCACACAACCAATTCAGTACAGATTCCTGGTCTTGCAAATAAACAGACATCGATTGGTTCTGTCCGTTCTTTCAGAGAGTAGCACACATGTGACGAAGTAGCAATCTCTACATAAAAATAAATCGTTGAAAAACTACATGACAAACGATCTTTAAAACAATTATCAAACTGAAGTACTGAGAGAACAGAAAAAAAACATATGGGATACATCAGCCAAGTGATTTTCTCAATCATGTGCTTTCATCTCTTCAGAGAAGCAATATTATTGTTTTGAGATAACATATACGAGTGAGACTTTGGTTGAGAAAAAGCTAGGGATGACTCTAGGATGCAGAAAACAAAAGCGGAAACAAAGCTGGACACAAGTAACTCTGATCGAAAAAAGAAAATCAGCATAAAAGGCTGTTGATAAGCATTATTAAAACAGTGCACAATTCCACCAAGCATGAGTGAAGAGATTTACCTCTCCTCCTCGGCGCCGCTTGGCCGATCGAGCGTATTCTGTCATATCAGTCGGAGTACGTCTCTTCGCTGCTCGATCCCTTTCAGGTACCCTTCTGTCATTTCTGTACGGCCGGTGATCAAGAACATCGTCATCTCGAAATTCATGTTTTTTCTTTTTCTTGCTTTTCTTCTTTGCCTTCTGGAGCTCTTCCTCCCTGCTTGTTTCATACATCCTAGCTTCAATTAACCTCTGTTCCTGTCTCTCCCGCTGCTCTTGAAAAGCTCTCCAGGATTCATCATTTCCCATAACTTTGTTTTTCCTATTAGCCTCCGAACCCAACCTATCAGAGGAAGTCATCTGGCTGGACTCTCCAGCATACCACTGATCTTCCTCTTTGTTAGCCTTCTCAAAGCTTGATAATTCAGCAATTTTCCTTATCTTCCTTGGCTCCTGGCTACTCCTAATTTCAATAGCCCTTTGCGGGTCTACATGCCCCTTAGGCTGCTTGATAATGACCTTCTTACGAGATGCATTCTTCTGTGCTTCAGCAGGAGGCCGTATTACAACTGACGGCTTAGGGGTATCAGGAGGATAATCTTCAGATTTAATCTTACTGAATATTTTGATCTTGCCAACCTTTCCAGTAGATTTCAAATCTGTAGAATCCATTGTACGTATATCAGAAACGAACGAACCTGCCACTGACATGTTCCTCTCCAAGGACTTCTCAGGTGCCCCACATCTGAATTTTACTGGTTTGATCTTTTCAATGATTTCTGGTCCCTCGGTTTCAGGAACATCAGAAGAAACCTTGGCTACCAACCTCTTGCCTAGTGTCTTTGCTTGAGCATGACTTACAACAATGGCATCCATTTCTGAGGTTTCTGGATCCTCCCCATACTTGGGGCACAGTTTGTTGGTCCGCATGTGTCCAAGCTAAGCATTAACAATGTGACACACAAAGTCAGGAAACAATATTTCCAGAACACGAGTAATTCAATCTACTATGCCCTACCTGACCACAAGCCCGCATACAAGACTGTCCCCCCTTGCTCCCTGCCTCTTCTCCTTAAAATAAGAAAATGCATGCAACATAAGAATCAAGAAGGGAAGATAAGATCAGCATTATACTAAATGTTACTCCTATTAAAACAAGTTAAGAAGTTAAACACATGTACCATAGATTCGTCAAGACAAGTATACAATTAGTCTACACAGCAACATTCACACCTAACTTACAGGTATCTGGCAAAGCCAAGAAAAGACTTCACAGCGGCATTAGCTTGAATTGCCACAAGAGTACAAACATGAACTTTCGCACCTCACTAACTCATCAGCTAGTTATTGTAACAGCTAACATAACATCAATATGTGTCCGACGTATGTGTCACATCGGCCAAAACCAGGATAGTATAGCGAATGAGGGTGATTTGCACCAGCTTAGAGAGTAGAGGGATGTAAAGTGAAAGTTTTTGGATTTAAGGGCACTTGGTAGACTCGGGCAGGAGTTGAAGGGGGGCAACTGACTGCCCCATTGTTATCATTCTTAGCTTTTTTTCTAGTGAATTTATCCTGACCTTGAAGAGTCAAGATGATGAAAGTTGGGCAGGTTGTAGGGTAAGATAAACATTATTGCATGTATGTATTTCAAAAGATTGTAACAATCTCCATCACAGAATCTTTGGATAATGTTAGGTCCATTACACAAGGTCTCGCAAAAGCTAAAAGGTAAGTTGGGCAGATCCAATTGAGGCCTCCAGAAGCACCAGTTAATAGTGGGATTTTAGAGGGTAGGGAAAATACTAGGAGGGACAGAGGACAACCAAAGATGACATGGGAGGAAGCTATAAAAAGGGAGTTGGGGGATTGGAATGTACGTAGAGTTTTGGCTCTTGATAATGACTGTATGGGAATCAGCAACCCATATGCCGGTACCTTAATTTACTCTCTTGTACTTTGTTTACTCTTTTCTCTCTTTCACTCTTTGGTTTCCATATGTTTCAATTGGGTTTCATATCTAGCCTACCCAAATTTGCTTGGGACAAAGGCTTTGTTGTTGTATTAAAACCACTACACGACCAGTACAACACAACCATATGGTGTCAGTGCAAGTTCTTTGCTGTGTCAGATCTATAAACTATCAAACATTCAGTATGATAACAAGCAAAAGTTACTCCCTCCAGTTCCCAAGAATATGTTGTTTGGACACAACGAAAGTCAATCTTTTCAGAACCTTGACTACTAGTATCTTTAAAAATAATATGATCACATATTTCGAAATCATATGCTTAATTTGTCTCACAAAGAACTTTCAGAATAAAGAAATTTTTAGATTACATAAATATATTCTAATGTGAATAATGACAAAATTAAAATTTTGGAGGATGTGTCCAAAATGGCAACTATTATGGAACCGGAGGGGGTAATTAAAAAAGACACACAAACGTATGTATTCAAATACAGCTTCTAGCAAACCAAGTAGAAAAATAGAAAATACACATGAAATTCAATGGTCTCCAGCAGAGTACAAAAAAATGATACATTTATCACAATCATGCTCTGGACATACCTTTTTAACTAGAATGATATCATTTGCATCAACCATCGGCTTAGTTTTAAGATTTGAGGGTAAACCACTTTCAGTATAAGAATATTCGACCTGTGTGCAGTCATATAGGTTCTATGAGAGTTTGTTTCTGCTTGTATGGCGAAAGATAATTAATCAGCAACAGCCAAGACTAGGCTCAGAACTTAGAGATGAATTTCTGATACCTCTTTTGCTCCTCTTGGTGTGCTCTCCCTTGGAGTTGATGCACTAACATAGCCAGACGATTTAGTCATTTGCCCAACCTTACCCTGCTTCATTTTACTGGCACCCTGATTATACATAGAGGTTCCCGCAGGCTGCTTCTTTCTCTTTGTGTCATTCCCACTCTCTGCAAAACAATAGTCCATTAATCATAACTACTAAAGTTGATCTTTGGAAAGCAAAACTATGAAATAACCACCTTCGAGCAATTTTTTTACTAATGCAGCTTCTGCTTCGTCATCTTGAATTTCTTCGTTCGGTAGTGCTTGAGTAGGGCACCTTCTCATTTTAAGCCCTCTTGTTCCATCTGCTTTATCACTCCTCAGGTCTGCAGTACCAACATCGTCATCGTCAAATTCTTCAGCATCTAGCAAGTTTTCAAGATCCCCAGCAAACGAGTCCAGATCACTGTTAGCTTCTGTATCACTGGCATTGTCATCACCGTCCATAGCCGAGAGTGACTGAACTTGTCTGTCCCATATTTCCTGACATTTCTCTTTAGTTTGCTGTTGAAGCTGCAGAAAAGACATCCTTTGTCCACGTGCAAACTTACTGACTGGAATTTCATCGATAGTAATTCCTGACGCTGCTTGCTCACTTGAAAGCTTTCTCACCATAGCAATCCGATGCCACCTTGTTAACTTATCAATTTGCTCGTCTGGAACGCCGAATTTGAGAAGTAACTGTTTACAGGAACATCAATGGCAAGCATTAGTAATTATAAAGTGTAAAAAGGCATGAATACGGCAGATTCTCTTCCAGTGAAATCACTGTGGGAGTTGGTCACACTATTTATTTGTCATAGACAATGGCATTTTGGCAAATATATTCCTTCTTTGAACGTACGGAGGTAATTGTTCGAATAGTCGTAATGGTGTACGGGCTACAGGTAGCCTGTTTTTCAAAAAAATTGAAAAAACTGATTTCAAAATTCCAAAATATTGCTGAATTAAATATCTGGATGTAGTCAACCATTACACTACGAGCATGCCAATTTTCAATGTGAAATACCTTGTAATTTGGGCTCAGCAAAAGAGACAAATCGAACAAATTTTACAAAAAAATAATTGCACTGTTCATGCCCCAGATCTGCATATTTTTTATTTTCGCTGAGGCTAGAATACGTGGTATTTCGTATTGAAATTTATAGACACTGGTAGAGCAAAGTATTGATTTTTAAGCTTTCAATTTGAACTTTTCAAAAATTCAAAAACAGGCTACTTGTAGCCCAGGAGCCATATCGCCACACTTGGTAATTGTTCCACTTTGTAAAGGGATAGGCATATAAAATTCTTATAAACCAGTCAATAAAATAATAATAATAATAAGAATCTGAAAGACTATCAATGCACATATATCTCATATGTGTTCTCAGTGAAGCAAGTTCCTTGATCCTATGTCATGTCAAGCCTGGAACCCCAAGGCGAAAATACCACCGAAAGTATGGCCAGGTGGCACGGCTATTTGGGGAGAGGGGTTAAATTACGGATTGGCGAGGAGCATAGTAGACAGAACACCGATTTTAGTACTACTTAACGAAAATATAGGTAAGAAGCCTCTTTATAAAGAGCTGTATCGAATCTAAGCCAATCTTGTAACTAAGAAAATATCTTATCTCTAGTTGTCTTAAGGGCCTTTAGTACAGAGAAACTTTCTAGTTGAAAATATAACTTCCTAACTAACAGTGTTGAGGGGATTATATCCCTTAAGTTGGATGGAGCCTAGCACGTGGGTTACTGACCGACATGAAAGTATAGTACTGCTAAATCATTAGGCTTGATGGTACCTCTCGGGCTGCATCCATGCTCAACCTGCGGAGATCAGCGTCCGTTCCGGTAACAGTGGTACCTTTGGCTGCAGCAGACTTTTTCTTATGACTTGAATTGGCGACAGGTGCTTTTGGAGTTACTCGCACGTAGCTAAATCCTAAACCACGGCCAGATGGATCACCAACACCAGTAATTTCTAGTCTTTCTATATTCTCTCTGTCCTGCATACACCCAAGAAAATCAAATTAGAACACTTGAAGGAAACCATTAGGAAAGGAGCATTAACAACATACATAACTTTATTTTATTACAAAGAAGTCATTTAAAACATGTACACAGCATGTAGCATCAGTCTAAACAGGACCGAAAATAGCACCCCAAAGTATATACAATGTAATACCATTCTAGAATCGGCCACTTACATACCATTTCCATCTTGCGAGTCTTTTCATGTTTCTACATGGTTGTATTGTTCATTCTCTCTTGTGTCAATTCAGCAAATAATGATAGATGAAGTTTACCTATCGTCAGTCTAGAACACATTAACTATTAACTACGTCGTTCACGCCTAGTGGTTTTACTTCCAAAACCTATCATTAAAAGGAAAAAGAATTGTTCTGGCACGCTGAATACATGAATGAATAATACACATTTAGTGAATTACCTGACTAGTACAAGCAACAAAATTGCTAGTAAGGTTCCAGCTAGTGATTTGCAATTCCCTCTCAATATGCGCTGCAGCAGCGAGCTCAATTGCTTCATCAGGAAGCCGATTCATTGCGGAAGCAAGCCCCCCAGGCTGATTAAGCCTTTGAATTCCTAAGCGCCTGAGACGATGCTGACCAGCTAGCATACTCTCATGACAGCAGACCTGAAAGAGTGAAATTTTCAGTTGCCATAAACTCAATAGCAAGTTTAAACTATAAACACATAGTGAACACATTTTGGCAGTTTGACATTAACAAGACAGAAAAATAGCAACACACCCAGAGTTCCAACGGTGTATCAACATGTTCTGAACTTATAATCACGCAAGTTCTTTCAACCATCCAATATCAGCTCAAGCTTTTGATGTACTGAAGATGTAAGGTACATACTCCATTATTTTTTCTTACAAAGTGTTTGCTAAAGGCATGTTTCCTTGTACTTTGGTAATCACTGGCAAGTAACAAATAATGATAAACCAAAGTTCCTGTTCAGTCGTACTCGGTCCACAAACTTGATTTTTAGTACGGCAGGTCCATGAACTTGTATAAGTGCACCAATTAGGTGTATCGGGATCGATTACCATAATAAAAAATACTGTGGCAGACATAATTGGTCCACAAACTTAATTGTGCCAATAGGCCCTTACAAGATTATTCGTTAGTCATATAACTGACAAACGGCCCTATCTGTGGCAAGCAAATAAGGAAGTTCAAGGACTAGACAGATTAAATTCAATTTTTAAGGATGTAAAGTGACATCCTAGATACAACCTTATCGACTGTGTCCATAGAAGGTCCTGGAATTTCCACCGCAACAAGCAGAAGTAAGACAAGTTTCAGGACCTCTGGTGAGACCTACTAGTTTTCTCGAAAAAGCAATTTACTGAACACCATTCGACTATTAATACACTGATATTTACAGGAGTGTGTGATCAATCAAGCTGGCAAGCCTCATATAGAAGTTAGCAGTAATGTTATGACTGGACAGCATAACGCCATACACATTTCTTAAGAGATAATTGTCAACTTTCATCAGGAAATAATTGATCCGCACAAGTGGTGCAACTAATTTTGAGAAAACTCACACTCTCTGGTGGCACTAATCTTCTCAGTTCCTCTTCTGATGGAATCCGAAAGTCGGGTCTCTGTGTATAGAACAAAGGTCCGTTGGGTATTTTCTGTTTAAATGAGTGCAGGAGACTGTCAATTATGGTAAACCAAAAAACTCGTAACTGGAAGACAAAAAGAAGATGCACAAACACAATTACAGAAGTAATGTTAGCATGGGTTGTAGATCTACCTTCAAGTCTGCACAATGCTTCAATCGTTTTCTCACAATAGCTTCTGTCAGAGGGTACTGCATAGGTAATTCATCGGCTCGGATCTGAGGAAGAACACCAGGCCTCTCCCTAATACGGAATTCACGATATACATATACGAGAATTCTATTCAAAAGATAGTTCAGCGCATTTTTCGTTCCTGGTGAAAATACTTCCATATGCGGTTCCTGCCAGGAGAGCACAAATCTGTCATTCTAAGGATTCAAGAGTCGTTACAAATATTTCCTCTCCTAGAATGATGGCATGCAAGAAACAGCAAAAATGTTTATTTATGGGTACCACAATATGTGTTTTTAATGCACTATATGCAGAGCAGAAAAAAAATATAACTATTCTTCGCTGAAGATTTTCCAGCTTGCGCTTTTTTTTACAGGAAAGGCAGTTGCTCTGCCGATTTCTTCAAGATAGGTAAAATTAAAAGGTAGTGCAGAGAAATATATGAGTAAAAAGAGGGAAAATACGTGAGGAAGATTTTCCAGCATTACACATTAGCAGTCCAGTAAATAAACAAATTACCACAGTAAATATGTTCAAAACTACGCCTCCAAGTGAAAGTTCCAAACTCAAAAGAAAAGATTGACAAGATATAGAGTACAATATTTCAGCACAAGGGCTTACTTGTTGGCCAACAGCATATAGCTTGTCAATACGACGAAGAGAAAGCATCCCTTTAGGCGAACGAACTAAAAGATAATCAGTTGATGCTACCTTGTGAGGAAATGTAGGTGCTCTATACATGTTTGTTTCAAGACATGATTGATGAGACCCAGAACGTACGTCTCCCAGAAAAGGAGATTTATCAGCAGGCTCAATAGCAAGCACTGTACCCAGCCCATCATTGTTGCTTCGCAGGGATGTAGCTGTCTGATCAGAGGGTGAAGTTTTCTGGTAGTACGTGCAGAGTCGAGCACCCATTCCTGCATTTCCAAGTAGTAAAGGTCTCTCCTCACAGTATCTGCATTGGAAGCGATACATAAAACATGGTACATAAGTGAACAAGAACATACATGATCAAAACAACAACTAGTACAGCATATGACACATTTAAATGACCGATGGCACTTTTATACAAAGTAACACGATGTTCACTTCTTAGCTAAAGTAGCAGTAAATTTGGATACAACTTTCACTTATAGGAATCCGTGTACTGTACGTACAAGTTTCTGAAGATATCCACTCATATAATTATTACTCCTGTAATATGAAGGGAAGTGAAGTAAATTGGACTTACTCCATCAAAAATACATGTCCATCTTTAACAGATAAGTCGAGTTTTTTCCTGAATGCCCCAGGAGGACGTAGAGCCTTGTCCTCACCAGGTAACTTTTGTGCTTTTGGCCATAGATGCACTTCAGTGCGAACGACATGTAGAATAGAGTTTGGCCGCACATTTTGCATAGCCAAGGAGATGTCATCCTCAAGTTCTTTTCCAGAAACAAACAATTTGATCTTTTCAGATGGTCTGAATTCTGCATGGAGTAAAGTTAAGGCGTCAACAACAAACTATTAATGACCTCCTAATTCATAAATAATCATACGATAGAGCAAGGATATTCCAAAATAATGAAAAAACAACATTAACGGGGTAATGAATGAGTACTAGCCTAATTTCTTGGAAGCTTTTGATTTGACAGAGAGTGGAGTTTCCTCTGTGTTGACGAGAAGCTTCACTCCTTTTCCAGCCAATGTCATCACTATAACAGTCATTGGTCCATGACTACAAGCAGGTCCTTGCAACTCAGCAGCAAGTTTATTTTCATGGGGGTACCACTTAGCTCTTGGTCTATGGAAGTTTGCAATTTCCTTGCTGCATGAAAGTAATTCATACTTTTAGGACCGAAGCCAACAAAGAACAAACAAGAATAGAGTTCAGTAGCTAAAGTACGCATGACAACAAAGTCCCAGAAGCACACTTGCTGAATATAGTAAGAACCAAAGAGCGTAAAAATGCGAAACATAAACTGATGATCATTATCTGGAGCAAGGGGTTTTGCAATATCTAAATAGAAGCTTCAAGCCTCAAAATCCAATATTCTCTGTTAGAAGAGGAAATGCACCTGGCCAGAATTACAAATTGATATCTAAAATTTCGGGGTCCAAAAAAGTTTTAGGTGCAATACTTATCACCTCGATGAAATAACTGTATATAGACTGCAAGACTCAACTAATAAAAGTTTAATAATCCACACAAGATGAGATATCATATATGCAGAATTTGAATAAATATGTGGGTGGGGGGGGGGGGGGGGGGGGGGGGGGGGGTGGCGTACTCGCTCAACACTGCCTTCATGGACTGCAGCTTCTGAGCGGGAACAGAATGTACCACCTTTATGCCCATTGAAGAACGTTTCTTAGTATGAGATTTAGCTTGCTGTGACATCTTCCTGTTAGAATAATATCTGTCATTGGAAATGTCGAATTGGCCACCCAATGTAACTGCTTGGTTGTTATGGTCAAAATTTGCCACTGTTAAAGTCTTCATTTGCCGAGTAACAATCATCGCATGAGCATGAGAGCGGAGGTGATCCCCATTCTTTTCATCCAGAATCTCAAAAAGCATCTGCTCATCTTTAAGATCAAGAATTAGCTTAGGCTTTGGAGTATCCTGACTGGGAGACCAAATTATGTTGTCCAACCAAGATCCTTCTAACAACTCCTTGTTCAGTCTTGAGAGATTGTTTAAACAGTTCATGGTATCAATTTTAACTGTTCCATTTATGGTATTTGGTTCTGTGTTGCCCAAGTTATTCTTCTCCTGAGGAGTCTCCTTTGTCAACAGTGCGTAACTGTTCTCAGGGGAATGATAACTAGCTGAAGCAGGTATTTCTGTACAGCCAAAAGGCTCTGTTATCATTGGAGAGCAATTATTTTTACTCTGTACATCAGAACATCTGGACGCATAACCATAATCCTTAGCCACGTCTTCACTTAGAGCGTCATCACTCTCTTCAGATATTACACAGCTTTTTAAAGAAGCCTGGCTTTCATTTGCCGGTGAATTGCCCCAAATGATACCATCTTCCCAGTCTTCGTGCTCGAGTGGATAAAAATCAGGACAAACTGGAGCTTGCTGAGGAGTAGGGAAATCTTTGTGCACATCCTTCATCGGTTGTTCAGAAAGACATGAGTCTTTAAACCCACAAGTATCACTAGAAGTTAAATCATCAGTGTCACTCTCGACAAAATCTTCTTTCATCTTGATATGCTTCAAAGATGAGAGATCTTGAATAGTACTCCGTAGAAATACTTCCTCATCATCTTCAACGATGTCACGAACATTTGTGATACGGAGCTCTGGAAGCAGTTAATACCGTCAGAAGAGACAACTTTCAAAAACTAGTTCACTATTAAATTGGTCATATTCCCCACATCTATGATATTCCAGGAACATTTAGATGCACAAATGTGACTTTCCAAAATCACGTGCGCCAACCCATACCAGAACATATTTTCTCCCTACTACATTAGGACTTGGCCTCAGATAAAATGATCATACAAGCAGTAATAAGCATATATACTCAACATGGTTACATTTATTAATATTCAGATTAAACGACCTAAATAAGATTCTATGGAACCATTACTTTCAGGTTAATATCCCTCCATTAACACACCAGCTATATATGCAATACAGCAATACTGCCAAGGGGTTCATGATGATCTTCTCAAATTTGTTTCTTATAATCAGCCTGTTGAATACCTTTATTCACTGGCCGCTTATGGTAATCTGTCTTGGCCTTTCTTACAGGCTCCTGTGCGCCAAAAATATCAGAGAACTTCAAGATCACACTCCCATCCTCTATGCATAAAACAGGAAGGGAAGTCCCAGATTTAGACCGGAGATGATCTCCTTCGGTGTCAATTTCTTCCTGCTACATTAGAAACGAGGAGTCCAGTGAGACAGGTGGATATCATTACAAAGCAACTGCAGATTTATGAGTACAAATATGTTAAGGCAATTAACTACAGAGCGTGAGATAGTAACTTTTCTACATGGAACTGGTGTATCACTTAAATCTGGATCCAGGTCCCACTTGGCATCAAGGATCCAGTGTCTTTTAGCGACTAAACTGTTATAGTATCTCTTAGCTAATTTCCCAAAATAAGAGTGATCCAACCTATGAAGTAAATTTGTCTGCCATCCAAGATTCATCAACCCTAACTTAACATATTGTTATGTGACAAGCCGACATATTTAGTTAAAAACTATCCAAATTCTGAATGAACATAGCCATGCGATTTAGAATTCATGTGGGAAAAAGTTTATATAAATACTGCGTACCTGACAAACTTCATATTCAACGTCCATACTTTCACCTGATTGTGGTAACGAGTTAGCAACTTGCGAGTTAGATACCGTTTCGATGGGAGGGTTGTCGTTAGAGGGTAACATATCCAGCTGTTCAGCTGAAATGACATCCAGATAGATAAAGAGAATGGAAGCTTGTGTCAACTAACAAGATGAAATACATGTAAATAAAGTTCAAACATGAATAAACAATAAAAAGAAGAAATGCATATGAATAACATTCAAGCATAAACTATATAAGGTGTTGACTTCAACAGATTAGATTGGCTTATTTTGCTTTCAGACATGTTCTTCACGAACTAATCACTCGGAGCGAGATGCATAAATAGAAGTTCCACAATGTTTTAGAAGTTTGAAATGAAAAAAATTCATGAAAACAGTAGTGTTGCTGGCTTACTGCCATCCATAAGAAGTACAATACTATTGCTTTTCCCAGATTAACTTAACCACCATGACCAACAGTCGTCCAATCCAAACAGTTTCTTTTATAAAACTGATAATATGCACACAAACACATTTATGAGTACAGATATGCCAAACCTCGTATAACATTATCACCAGGAAGCTCAACATCATTAGGTGGTTCTTCCTCCTCGTCATAGTTCTCCTCATCAAACACTGAAACTTTACTATTGACGGAAGCAAGCATTGGGTTTGAGGAGAAGTAATCTTTTTTGGATAGCAAATGGTCTTCCTCTGTAGCTGCTTCAACTTCAGGTCCATCATACTGTTCATCAATATCTTCATAGTCAACAGCATCTTCTGCTTTCTCATCATAGTCTATGGAGCAGAAAAAATATAAGACATCAACTACTGTATATATATATGATTAGATGGAACACAGAATATAAAACTGTCAGAAACAGCAAATAATAGTTATAGTTCACAAATTGGACTCAGAGAAGAACCCATTCAAACTAGTTCATGCAGATTATACAAAATGATAGAGATGCCACTTACCTTGCTCAGAAGGATCAGCGTGTGCTGGAGAAGACTTGGTTAGCTATAAGCACAAAAACACTGTATTAATGCGTTTGAAAAAAAGAGATTAATCAAATTAGCATTCATCATAGGACACCATACATCAATGTCTTGCAGGGATGGACCAAGCTTGTCTGCCAGCGCAAAAAGATGTTCCTTGGCATCCTGTCAATTCAAGAAAAAGGATATAATAAGAAATAGAGCAAAAAGATGTTCCTTCGCACCCTGTCAATTAAAAGAAAATAATGTGATAAGAAATGAGGCACTTGCGTTACATTCTACATTACAAAGATAAATAAGTATATTTGTTGTTAAAAGTTCCAGCCGAAATCAAACAACAGAGTAACCCTATGCTGCACAACTGACTTGTCTGGTCAAATCCTACCAAGGAACAGCAAAAAACAAATGCTTGCATGTTTGACCTTGTTAAGTCTATCCACTCGTTAAACGATAGCAACATTGGTACTGCCACGTTATTAGTTTGATGATTACTTAAGTACTGTTTTCTCAAAAAGGAAAGATTGCTCAAGAGTTGATGTTAGCTATTATAAATAAATAGATCACTCTAAGCTACAAAATCATACAAGTAAACATTGGGTAAAGTCCCCATCAATCTAGTTGCATCATTCAGGATACCCATGACAGTATTGCACCTGAAGCACAAACAAAATGCCTAGCTGCGTATATAATCTTCTAGATGCAGTCAGATGAAATACATAGAAAAAACACAAGTACAAAAAACAGGAGATTCCCCGATATATGAAATATAGGTACTGAAGGCAGCAATTCACCTCGTCGAGATAGTCTGATAAAAAAATAAACCGTATAGAGGTGACAAGATAGAACTTGCGTTGTGCACTACGACAAGCACATCACACTGGGTAAAGTCTCCCATCAATCTATTGGCATCATTTATATAGGATACTCGTGACAGCATTGCACTTGAAGCACTAACAAAGTGCCTAGCTACGTATATAATCTTCTAGATGCAGCCAGATGAATGAAAAAAATAGATAGAAATAAAACAACAAAACAGTAGATTCCCCAATATATATAACATAGTATTCGACACAGCAATTCACCTCGTCGAGATAGTCAGCGTCCAAGTCGCCGGCGTCGTCGACGTTGCCGAACATGAACCCCAGGAAGTGGTTCCCTCCTCCGGGCTCCTCGTACTCCTCCTCGTCGTCGTCGTCATCTGGAAGCATGTACAGCGGATTTGATTAAGCAGGACGGACGGGGAGAACAAAACCCTGCATCGATACCAACCGATCGAGCAAGCAGCCCTAGAGTCAGAGGGGGCCTCACCTGCGGCGCTGGCGGTCGCCATATCGTCGTCGCGGCGCTCGGCGTCGCTCATGCCTGCCGACGCCGATTCCGCCCCGCGAACCCTAGAATCGTAAGTCCACCGCCTCCGCGGCGAGAATCACGAGGCTCGAGGGCGGGGACGCGGGGAGAGGCTCCCTCTGCTTCGTCCGCGACGACGGCCAGGGTCCGGGGAGGGCGCGGCGGCGGGGAACGGTGGCGAGGGTCGGCGGCGAGGCGGATCGGGCGAGAGCGGCAGGGGTTGGGAGAGACAAGGGGACGGGGGCAAATGAGGGCTGCGGGGCGGAGGCGGCGCGGGTGGGGTGCGGGACCAGGCGGGCCGGGCTGGGCTCTGGGCCTGTAGGTTGGTTTATTTCTGGGCCTGTCACGTCCAAGCGGCCTGGTTTTAATCTCCGCCAGAGCGCACGGAGATAATAAGTAACTCTAGAAAACAACTACATTTATTTATCACATGATTGGATCCTCAATTATATTGGAATTGATATGAATATGGTGTGAAAAGGGTTGGCGATTTGAGGTAGCGAGTCGCCGTATGTTATAGGGTTTAGGGATTGGATCTCTTCTATGCCCTGCGAGTCCTCCTTATATGCACGGAGGCTCGCTAGGTTTACATGGAAAGTTTATTTCCTTAGGAAAGTGTCGACCGGAGTCCTTCTAGTAGGCTCGCAATCGGTCCCGGAGAGGTGCTGATATCCTTCGGGTATGGCATTTTAAATTTGTGCCTTTGGCTTTTACAGTTATGTTCAATATACTCACAATTTAAAAGCTAGCCAAATATATTTTAGGATTATCTAAGCTTACCCATAATATGAATCCATGCTAAGGGGAACTTAATTTTGGCAAGTTTTTCATTTCATTTATTTATTTCCTTAATGATTCCCTACATAAATTTGTAGAGAAATATTGTTAATGAAGTAAATATATTTAAAATTGTGCTATGTCCTGTACATTTCAACTGAATAGAATGACACACCATACCATTGCCAAGATTGTACAATAAGGAAAACCATATGCACAAGATTAGCTTGAAATGACAAAAAATCGTATGTATCTTAATGCCAGACACAGCCGAACAACACCAGACCACCCGGAGTCGACCAGACCTGACAAGGGCGGACTTCGCTACAGCCCAATCCCGTCGATGACAGGTGGGGTTAGCGTACTATCAGTACCCCATGTCATTGAGAAGTGTTGATATCTTTCGTGTATAGCATTTGTGACTCTGGCTTGTACAATCGAAATCATGCTTATATGCTCACAATATGATACTGTTTCAAGCTTGTACAATAATCAAAGGCACGTGCAGATGATTAGATTTTAATATGACAAAATTTCGTTTCTGTCCCGGTGCCGGTCATGCTGAACTAAACCGAACCATCCAGAGATGACCGGACCATCTCATTTTAGATCACCATCTAAAGTTTGCCGCCACGAAAATTGGGTGTGTGCCAGTAGTCAATTACGACTGTGCCATCATCTGTGTTGCAATGCCTTGTCCCGTCGCGTGGAAAATTGTGGTTGTGCCACTCGATAGCTCTCTGCAGTGCGTCGGTACGTGGCCGTCGCGTTGTGTGGGAACTTGAATCAGGTCTTTGCCAGTCAACACGCCGCCTCAGAGCGCCAGTGCCATGTCCCATCGGATGCAGCACCAGAATTTATTCCGATCCTTTTTTTTTCATCTCTGCCAAGTTCATGAATCGATCGACCCCCTTGGCTCCTTCCGGTATATTATCTAATCCTCTTCCTTCATGCGCATCTCACCCAAGCACCACCAACATCTCCCCCAAGCATCAACTCGTCTCAAATGGCCTCCTTCAACCTCGGCCTGGCCAGCTTCAAGCTCCCGCCCACCTTTACGGAGCAAGAGTACCCTCCGCGGCCGGCAGACGCCACGCTCCGTGTCTTTGCTGTTGGAGATATGCCCTAGAGACAATAATAATTCAGTTATTATTTATCTCCAAGTTTATTATTGATGTTTATATCTTTATGATATAACTGTATTGGGCACTTGAACAGCAAATACAACGTGTTCAAGAGGAAAACCTCCAATACATGTGTAGAGATACGAACAAGTAAAAGTGTTCCTGGTCTTGTCTCTAAGACTAGCCTATCTTGTTACCAGATGATCATGTTTTCCTGATCATGGACTTTGTAGAAGTCATGTAACTATAGGAGTTTGTTATCGGAATGATAATAGTACTGAACCGACCCACTGTATGATCTTGCTATGAGACTAATCGTCAACGATGAAGGTGGCAATTGATCATATGTTTAGTTTTCATTGGCTATATTCCTATGCCCTGAGAATATCTGGTAACCGCTTATTCGACACTCATGCTTTGATTGTTGCCTAAAGTCCGGCCGTAACTGGGAATCATAACGGTAACTTTTGGGTGTGAACTAGAGTAATGTATTGGAACAAAGATCATTCAAGAAAGGCACTTACTCCTCCAGGCGATAGAGAGATACATCCTCTAGGCCATCTCAGTATTAGTATTGTCACCCAATCGTCTGGCCAGACACAGCGTGATTTATCACGAGACAATATAAATACGGAATGAGAAAAGAGAATGATATTGGTAAGAGAATTATATGTGTTATGATTAAAAGGTTTAATCACATTAGAGCACATTGTCTCAAATCTCGAGATATCATTGGTATCGTGTACGTAAGGGAATTAGCGTAATGAGTAACACACAGGTTCTGTCGTTCACTCATAAACATACGGGAGCCAGTACGGCCGCCTAGGTCCCAATGCTGGTTATTGTCTGATAAGCTCTCGGACATGACTTTATGTTTACTGAACCTTTCGGGTCACACACTTAATCTGTGAGTCAATCCTTTGTTGAGAGAATAAAGATGTAGATTAAGTGGTTGATGAGATATTGTATTATTGAGAGGGCGGACTTTGATGTCCCGGGATGATAAGGAATTGTTTCTGTCATCAGCGGATTTAATCCGAGTGCTTATATATGAAGGAGTTATTTATCCGGAGTATTTTGTCGGCGGACACTGGGTGTCCCGGATCATGTAAAAGTGTTTTATATGATGAGTAATTAATTCGGTGAAATATTATGTAAAAGGAAATATTCAAATAAGAATTAATTAGACAAAGTATTATTTAATTAAGTATTAATTAAATATTTATTTATTTAATTATGGAAAAATAAAAGAGCCCAACACCATGGGGCCGCCGAGTGGGCCGTGCCCTAAGTGGGCCAGGTGGGCCGTGGTGGCCAAGGCGGTGCGGCGGCGTGGCCAAGGCTGCGACGCGGCGGCGGGCCGAGGCGGGCCATGACGGGCCGGGCCCACCCGCCTACGTCGGCGCACCTAGGTGGGCCCCACCAAGGGCGGCGGCGGCGGCTTGGGGAGGAGCCAACTCCTCCCCCCAATCCGAGTAGTGGGAGGTTTGGACTTTTTCCCCTTCCTTTTGAGTGGATCTAGTTTTGGGAAGTTTTGGAGTCCTACTCCAACTCCCAATCCTACTTGCCTTGGACAAGGAGAAAGCTTCCCCCTTGCCCAAGCACCTCCACCTCTTGGCCACCTTTATAAGCAGCCCCAACCCCATGGGTTGAGACACACCAATTGCAATGCACAAGTTTCTCTCTTGACATTGTGCAATTAGACGATGCTCTAATCTAGACGGCGCTCTAATTAGACATTGCTCTAATCTCTCTCTAGTAGATCTCATGTGTTGAGAATTAGATCTCTCTAATCTCATATAGCTCTAATCAAGGTTGATTAGATCTACCACCTAAACTACGTCGTAAGGCTGTCTCTCTTCGTCGGTGCTAGTAGCTCTAGGCGGCGAAAGTTCTCGGCGGGTTGGTGCGGTGTATGTGTGGATACTGCTAGAGCGGGGCTGTTCATCAGTTCCTCGACGACAGGCCGGCAACGATCTCACGTCTGGGCGCGGACATGCGATACTTCATCAAGGCGCGACAACAATCTCGCTGCCCGGCGCGGTTGCGGGATTCTTCGACAGGCTTCACCGACATCTACTTCGACAAACACAAGATCTTCCGCAACGGTGTTTGTAAGTATTCTAGATCTAGTATTATGGGGTGCAGCATATCTTCATAGAATAGATCCTGGCGGCAAGGTTACGGCAAAATTTTAATATTTACACCGCAACCCAATATTTGCCTGGTCCCTGTTGTGCTCTCCCCTCATTGCAGCGCAAGCCTGGCTCAACACGGGCTTCATAAACCACTCCCCCAGCAGCCCCTTGTATCAATTCGAGTTCTACAGGACCAGGATGCTGAAGATCCACTTCACGAACCCGTCGATGTCGTTCTGCTTCAAGACCGCTGCTACCACTGCGGCAGCGAGGGCATCATGTTCATCCGCGACCACCCCAACATGGACAATGAGGAACAATTCCCCCGTTACAACTTCGTGCACCTCCTGCCCTTCCAAGGACCGGCGACCAACAATGATGGTCCGCCGGCGCTGCGTGGCGAAGTATGCACGCTGAGATTACTCGGCGTCCCTCAAGGTGCCAGGGGGCAGCAATCCATCGAGTGCATCATCGTCAAGCTCGGCGGTGATGACCGTGAAACACACGTTTGTTGGGAGACCCCAAGAGGAAGGTATGAAGTAGTGCAGCAGCAAGTTTTCCCTTGGAATCTACCAAGGTTATCAATCCAGTAGGACTTGAAAGATGCTTCAGAAGTTGTCAGCAGCGCAACTGACTAGGACATGCACAGATCACAATCAAACTACTTTGCCTCAACGAAACAGAGAGGGTGTCAACCTCTCCGGCTTGCTGAAAACAAAGGATTAAATGCACAGTGTGGAAGAGAGTTGTAATTGCAGAAAGTAACAAGAAACAGATGATTGCAGTTGGTTGTTTTATCATATGAAAGAAATGGATCGGGTCCACAGTTCAGTAGTGGTGTCTCTCCATAAAAGATAGCATGATGGGTGAACAAATTACAGCTGGGCAATTGATAAATAACGTGTGCATGACAATGCAATATATGACAAGATGATTACTATGAGATTCAATTGGGCATTACAACAAAGTACATAGACAGCTATCCAGCATGTATCTATGCCTAAATAATCCACCTTCAGGTTAGCATCCGCACCCCTTCCATTATTAAGTTGCAAACAACAGATTATTGCATTAAGTAAAGTGTGTAATGTAAACAATGCAAATAACATGTAGTCAAAGCATCATTGTTTTGTCCCTAGTGGCAACAGCACATCCACAACCTTAGTCATTTCTGTCATCTCGAGCCCAGGTTACTGGAGGCATGAACCCACTATCTAGCATAAATACTCCCTCTTGAAGTCACAAGCATCTACTTGGCCAGAGCATCTACTAGTGACGGAAAGCATGCAAGATCATAAACAACATAAATATAGATTGATAAACAACTTGCTCATAGTATCAATATTCATCGGATCCCAGCAAACACAACATGTAGTATTACAATAAGATGATCTTGATCATGTTAGGCAGCTCACAAGATCTAAACATGGCGATACAAAGTGGAGAGACAACCATCTAGCTACTTCTATGGACCCGTAGTCAAGGATGAACTACTCACACATCACTCCGAAGGAAGGCATGGCGATGTACCTCTCCGGCAGGGTGCCGGGGCGAGCTCCAGAACCCTCCCGATCTAGGGTTGATGACGGCGGCGGCAGCAGAACTTTTCATGGAATATGACCGGCCGTTTTAGGGTTTTCGGGATGTTGGGAATATATAGGCAAGAGGGGGGCTCCGGAAGCTTCCGAGGTGGCCACGCTAGGGCCCGGTGCGGGCCCACCCTGTACCGTGCCGTGGGGTGGCGTGGGCCCCTCGTGGTGCCTCTCCGTGCCCCTTCTGGCTCCTTCTTCGTGTCGGTGAAATATTGACGGTGCAATTCGTTTCGTCTGATTCGAGAATATTTCCTTAATAGATATTCTGAAACGAAAAACAACAGAAAACAGGAACTGGCACTCCGGCATCTTGTTAATAGGTTAGTCCCAGAAAATGCATAAAAATGCTATGAAGTGTAAATAAAACATGTAGCAATTGATATAATAACAACATGGAACATCAAAAAATATAGATACGTTTGGAACGTATCAAACATCCCCAAGCTTAGTTCCTACTCGTCCTCGAGTAGGTAAACGATAAAAACAACATAACTTTTGAAGTGACATGCTACCAACACAATCTTAATCAAATAGTAATGTAATACACATGAACTGAATGAAGTGATCCAAGTCAATGGTCTATAGTTTGCTAACAAGTAAACAAGGAGTAGACAAACTGAATCATATAAGTAAAAACTTTCATGAATAGTACTTTGGAGACATGAAGCTAGAATAATTTGCATAAGAGTTAGCTCACAAAGCAATATTTTCAAATTAAAAGTGTTTGACTAACACAAAGGAAGATTTAGTGTCAGCACTGGCTTCAACTTTAACTTATTTATCTCATGGATAATGTCAAGGCAAAGCAATATAATAAGTCAAACATATCATTATATAACAATTGTTGTCAAAAAGTTGACACTAGTGTTTGCTTGTGGAGACAGAAAGAAGTAGGAAAACTGACTCAACAATAAAGTAAAAGAAAGGCCCTTCGCAGAGGGAAGCAGGGATTAAATCATGTGCTAGAGCTTTTTAAGTTTTTGAAAGCATATAGAGAGCATAAAAAATATTTTGAGAGGTGTGTGCTAATTGTCAACGAATCAGTGATACACAGTACAGTATTACCCATGCTAACCAGACTTTACAAGAGCGGCTCCCGTGAAGGACGTTATTTCTACTAGCGGGTAGATCATCCCTCTTCTCTTTTGTTTACACACTTGTGAACATTGCTTACTGATTTCTCAGGGGGCAAAAAGATGTGAAGAGAATTATGGTTAAAGTTGTAATTAATTATTGGGATCGGGCATCCCTTTTCCAGCTCTTTTTGCAAAATTAATGATAAGAGGATGTATATGCCCCTAGTCCAGCGTAAAGTCTGATTAACAAGTGAAATAAAGAAAGCAACCACGTCCTCATGAGCTGGTAAACAGTGACACAAAAAGAAGTAGTACAGTTTTGAATAGTTTAAAGGTAGCACATGATAAATTTACTTGGAATGGCAGGAAAATACCACATGATAGGTAGTTATGGTGGACACAGATGGCATGGATTTTGGCTCAAGGATTTTGGATGCACAAGCGGCATTCCCGCTTAGTACAGAGTTTAGGCTAGCAAGGTTATTTAAAGCAAACACGGACTGTCAACCGGTACAGCAAGAACTTATATAAATAAACATGCTTGAAAAATTATAAGACTCCACATTGTCTCCCTTGTTAACCAAAAACTTTTACCAGAAAATATCTAGACCTTGGAACTACCACTGATACAAATTAAAATAACAGCAAACTTTACAATAGTTCTTCACTAATGGCCTTTACTTACATGATGCAGAAGTCTAAGCATTACTTACTTGGTAACTCAAAACAATTGACAAGTATCAAATTACTCAAGACAGTGATCTACATGACTATGTAAGCATTTTTATACCACTACCACATGCATAGCATTTCTGTTCCAAGCAAACACCAATCAACTTATTTAAACAACTCTCCAAACAAATATAAGTGAAGCAAGGAGTACTTTCTTCAAAAGAAACTAATAGCTCTGACAAGAGATATACGAAAACAGAGAGCTAAAAGCTTTAGCAGTAGCTAGACAAGAATACTCAACAAATATAAGTGAAGCACAAGAGTATTCTAATGAAAAAGCAGAGTGTGTCTCTCTCCCAAACAAGAGTGCCAGGATTCAAAATTATAGAGCATCAAGCAAAATAAAAACAAACTGAAAACAAAAGCACACTGACCCTCCAAGAAAAGCACATAAAACGTGAAAAGATAAAAATATAGCATTACTAGAGATGACCTGATAATTTGTTGATGAAGAAGGGATGCCTTGCGCATCCCCAAGCTTAGATGCTTGAGTCTTCTTGAAATATTGGGGAGATCAATGGGAGCCTTCCCAATCTTAAGCTCTTCACTCTTCTTGATCTTATAATATCATCCTCCTCTCTTAACACTTGAAAACTTCCTTCACATTAAAACTCAAGACATTTCTCATTAGCGGGTTAGTGCATCAAAACAATAATCTCACTTGGTTCTGTAAAGACACAATCATAAGCAATTATTTAAAAACATTATCTACTGTTACTAGGCATAAGTGAAGCTCTTCCACCTCAAAGAAACTCACTTGGCACTTGTAAAAGAGAGAATGCAAAACAAAGACAGAATCTGTCAAAACCAGAATAGTTCGTAAAGACGAATAATTTGAGGTACTTCCGTCGCTCAAATCGAAAAACTTTAGTCCTACGAACGTTGCGTACATATCTTAAGAACACGCACAAAAATTTGTAGATTTTTCATTTTTTTTCTAATTTCGTAGCGAATTAAACAGTGACGACCAGAAAACTGTTGCTGTGCAGTAATCCAAATATAAGCAACAACTTGTCATAAGAGACTTTTCTTGGCACAACAAAAATCAAATAAAAGATACAAAGGAGTTGTTACAGAAGTAAACATGCTCCTTGACTCAAGAAATAAAAACAACAGCAAGTAAAAACAATGGGTTGCCTCCCATAAGTGCTTCTCTTTAATGCGTTCTAGCTAGGCATGAAAAATGCATCAAGTATTGTCAAGAACAGAAAAATCAACATTGTAATTTGTCCTAACAATAGTATCAAAAGGGTGCTTAATCCTCTTCTAGGGAAGTGTTCCATACCTTTCTTGAGTGGGAATTGAAATTTATATTCTCCTCTTTCATATCAATAATCGCACCAACAGTTCTAAGAAAAGGTCTTCCCAAAACAATAGGACAAGAAGGATTGCATTCAATATCCAAAACCACAAAATCAACAGGGACATAATTATTGTTAACCATGATAAGAACATTGTCAACTCTCCCCAAAGGTTTCTTCATAAAAGAATCAGCAAAATGAACATCCAAATAACATTTTTCCAAAGGTGCAAGATCAAGAATATCATATAACTTTTTAGGCATAACAGAAATACTAGCACCAAGATCACATAAAGCATTGCAATCAAAATCATCCACTTTCATTTTAATGATGGGTTCCCGACCATCTTCTAACTTCCTAGGGATAGAAGCTTCACGTTTTAATTTATCTTCCCTAGCATACATGAGAGCATTAGTGATACTAGTTGAATACCCGTGGTTGCAACGGGTGTATAAAAATATCGTTGGTCGTCTTATTTCTCGAGCGCATTCGGTTTCACCTCACACCTCTATTCTTTCTAACCGCACATTTGCAAGCGGAAATTGTGTCATCTTACTGGTTTGCCCCGCTCCACCGTCTAGATTTTTAACTTATATCCGAAAAAAAATACTCAATCTTAATTCTATCTTTCTCTATAGTTGCTGGTTAATATAAAATCTTTTCTTCAAAAATCAGTAACAAAACATTGGTACAAGGATAGTGAATTCATATCAAAAATTCAAAAGTATGAAGCTATGAAGGCATATCTTTTTGATTATAAATACGATAGATGCATGTATTAGGTAATATGATACACATTCATCTGTCTCTAAAACTTATTTTAGCCTCCTAGAAGCGTGAGGTGACTCAGTTGAGATTAGAAAGTCCATCGCGCTACTTTGTGACTATCACGATTCACGAGTCAACCCCGCCATTCTCCAGCCTAGTGTTGTGCCTTTTGTTACTCCTTCGGAGCACCTCACCATACATTTATTTCTCCTAATTCTCCAACGTCTACTTAGCTGTATCATCTTCCGTTGATCTTTTTTCCCCATGTCACCTCCCATTACGTCAAGTGCCGCTGCTCCATGATAATTCTGAAGTCGTCGGTGTCATCGTCAGCTCCAAAACATAAAACCACAAAATAGCTGAATAAAAATGGTGCTACTATATAAGGCATAAGTGTGACAATTGATACCCAGGTAAGATCTGCATACTTTACAGAGTCAAATTTCAGTATTCTTATTCTATAGTGAATTTTTTTGAATAACAGCCCCGTACAATATTGCTCATAAGAATGATGCAAGAATTAGTATATTGGCTCTATGGAGGATACTGAGATGATCGAACTGCGAATACGAAAAATGCCCAAATTAATCTATCAGTGTGTATCAATATTTTTAATACGGAAAACAATACACTTGTGCTAGATATAGATAATTAAGGAACTTTAAATTTGACAATTTAATGGTTTTGAGATTGTTCATTATCAATATCCCTTTGTAGTGTTTCAAAAAATCAAACTGAATAATGAACAGTTCCTTATATACTGGTGTAAGTTTCCAGATAGCTCATCTTCAAGGCAATCTAAATGACTATAATTAGGTAGCTATTAAAAAGATAAACTTATATCATGTCAATGAACACGTAATATTTGTGTCAATATGCATAGGACATGATCAAGATAAAATCTTCTTGATTCAAATGTATACATGTATTTAGATAATTCTGAACAAACAAAAACCACAAAATAGCTCTAATGGTAATTTTGCATGTGTCGTTCTCATATGCAATAAATTTGGTCTTTGATATAATATGTATGGATATGGATGGCTGGTTGTTATGAAAAGAGAGGGGGCATGGAAAGGATGATGCAAAAACCATCTGAATCCACTTCTGTTCATTGAAGCCTAGGACTACCCAGACTCGACGTTGTCGTCCTATGGCCGCTGCATGTCATGACCATTATCTCCAAGTGGGGCAAACAGAAGCTCAGTCCTTTGTTCTTGATCCCTAGGAAATGGCTATAGAAAGGAAATCAAATTAGCCACTCCATTCCTGGTCGTATACCAACAAATATAACTTGATGTGTCAGTTCTATCATGTAAATGATAAATTCCACTGGATTGGAACCGTGAGCTAATGCATAGCTCACTTCTTTTGTTGTCTTGGTTCTCCCATGATCTCTCATCCCTAGTATTCTCCTTTCGACCAAACTCCCTTCTCCATTCAGAACCCTTTTTTCTCTGAATTTATCTATATGAATAGTTATTTTGGAAAAATACAGTACAAACACAACAGCAGATATTAATAGCTTAGAAAATTTTCAGTAAGATTCCAGTTTAGAGGAAATTTAGCATTATCACAAATCCAAAAACTCTGAAGAAATTGAATAGGCCATATACGTCAGCTGTTCTTCATAACACGAGGGTTATGAATATATCGGTTGAACTGCTTAGAAGTGCATTTGTCTTTACGCAAATAAGATATATTTCCAATCTTATTTCCTCTAGCCCCTACAACTTGGATTAGCACGCTACAAAATATACTACCCTGGCCCCTGCAAAATAAAAAAAATCGTCCGTCCCTGTTTATGTGCAAGCCCTGATGCTGCAATCAAAAAAAGAGTTTACTACCCATCATTCCAATTCCAAAAAATACTACACATGGTACCCAAGAAGAAACAAAGGCATAATCACCATATACTGGCGTGCATCTACACAAGTCTGCAAATCAGGAGTGATCTCCATAGTCTACCAAAGGGAAAGGAAAAGGAAAAGAGGGGCGGACCTTTTCGCTGATACAAGGAAATGTACTGGGCAATGGGCGGTGCCACGCCCACCGCTGCAGGTTGGACAGCGGCGCACTCGGCGGCTGACTTGACTACCCTTGTGGTCTGCCCCCAACACCATGTCTTCATGTCGACCATGCATGCCCGGAAGCATAACGTGGGTGACCGGCGTGACGCCCTCGACGTTGACTCGGATACGGCTCTGCATTAACTCCTAATCCACCTCAAGGAATTAGCGGACGTACATGTAGAAGACCCCGACGTTGTTGACGAGCACGTCGATGTCAAGGCCTTGGATTCTCTCCTTGAGTGCCTCCACCCGGTCGCCGGCGAAGTTGAGCACGAAGGTGTGGACTTTGATCTTGTGGTACTTGTACTGATCTCCTTGGAGACGACAGAGACTTTGTCCAGGCTGACGATTACGATGCCAATGCGGTGATGCGGAACGCGATGGCACGGCCGACGCCGTAGACCCAGAACGCAAGGCGCGGGGCGCCGCGGGAGTCGAGGAGGCTGGCGACAGCAAAAATTAGGATCCAGGAAAGCAGGAAGTAGCTGTGGGCTGTGTGACATGTCGAGACGCTAATGGACAGCGTCGAGAGTTGGGATTCAGGCTGCCCCGATCGAAAATTAAAACAGATGAGGTGATGGGGCGACGATGCTCTCGTAATCCCAGGGGGAGAGGATGGAGAATTGGGGGAAGTAAAAGCGGTCAACTGCAAGCCACCGTTCGCACATCAGGAGAAAAGTATCGTTAAGCAGCGATATGTTCGGGATTAGACCGTACTCCGTCCTATCTTGTTGGTGCGCGTGGTGCGGTGTGCATATAAGATGAGATGTTAACAAACTACTCCGTAACAAACTCCATCCTATCTTGTTGGTGCGTGTGAGATGGTTTAGTTAGAAGGTGGCATCCTTTGTGTAATTAAAGAGAGGTGTGACACCAGGCATTCACCAAGCCGTGTTTAATAGTAAAGATGTTTTGTAAAATCTATATTTATTTCACTAGTCTTAGGACTCTTAGCTAGCTTTTGTAAAACATAATGATTTTAGTAAGGTTGCAACCATCAAAATCGAAATTGTTGTCATCAAAGGTAATTGTACAATTATCTCCTACACTTCTAAAAATTTCAGCACTTTTATCAGGAACAATTTTAGTGCTATCATGCATTTTAAAGCTATTTGTAACAGAAGTAGAGACATTCCCAACACCAATTATATTGCCATTAACAGTGGGAGATTTGCTAGAACTCGAAGCTACATCAGTTTTAGTAGTAAAAATAGTGCAGACCTTAGCAACACTACTTTGTTTAGCAATATCAGCTTATTTTTCCTCTCTTTCCCATCTTTCATGCAACTCAGCTAACATCCCAATGTTGTTATCAATTTTAATTTGTATATCATTGAGAGTCTTGCTCTCTTTAACATCATGAGGCATAACTTTTATTTACAGAAAATCAACATCATGAACAAGACTATCAAGCTTAGCAGCAAGAATATCAATTTTTCCTAGTTTTTCCTCAACAATTTTATTAAAAGTAGTTTGTGTACTAATAAAATCCTTAAGCATAACTTCAAGATCAGAGGGCACACTTCTACTGTTGTTGTAGGAATTACCATAAGAATTATCATAAGCATTGTTACCAGCAGAAGGATATGGCTTATAGTTGCTATTACCAAAATTATTCCTATAGGCATTGTTGTTGAAATTATTATTTTTAATGAAGTTCACATCAACATGCTCTTCTTGAGCAACCAATTAAGCTAAACGAACATTATTTGAATCAACAGGAGCATGACCATTCGAAAGCATAGACATAATAGCATCAACCTTGTCACTCAAGGAGGAGATTTACTCAACATAATTTACTTTCTTACCAGTTGGAGCCCTTTCAGTTCGACATTCATAATAATTAATCATCATATCATCAAGAAGTTTTGTAGCAGCACCCAAGGTGATGGACATGAAGGTCCCTCCAGCAGCTGAATCCAGTAAATTCCTTGAAGAAAAATTCAATCCCGCATAAAAGGTTTCATTCTTTCCCAAGCTTGATCAACATGTTCATTATCAAATTGCCTAAATTTTATAATGCCACTTCTCAAAGCATTGATTTTAGCAAGAGGATATTATTTTCCAATGAAAGCATCTTTACACTTAGTCCAAGAATCAATACTATTTGTAGGCAAAGATAACAAACATTCTTTAGCTCTTCCTCTCAAGGAGAAAGGAAACAATTTCAGCTTAATAATATCACTTTCTACTTCCTTATACTTTTGCATATCACATAGTTCAACAAAGTTATTAAGGTGAGCAGCAGCATCATCAGAACTAACACCAGAAAATTGCTCTTTCATAACAAGATTTAACAGTGTAGGCTTAATTTCATAGAATTCTGCTTTGGAAGCAGGAGGAGCAATAGGTGTACATATGAAATCATTGTTGTTTGTGCTAGTGAAGTCACACAACTTAGTATTTTCAGGATTACTCATTTTAGCAAAATTAAAACAAGACATGAATAACAACTCGAAAATAACTAGATGCAGGATTTTTTTTATGTTTTTGATTTTTAATAGCAAACAAGATAAAAGAAAATAAACTAAACAAGACAAAAACAAAGTTAAGAGATTGGAAGTGTGAGACTCCCCTATCTGGAATGGTGCCATAAAAAGTGTTGTTGATGGGAGTCAGCGAGTCCAGCTGCTGAACCTCTCCAAGTCCCCAGCAACGACACCTGAAAAAGTGCTTGATAACCGTGAAACACACGTTCGTTGGGAGACCCCAAGAGGAAGGTATGAAGTAGTGTAGCAGCAAGTTTTCCCTTGGAATCTACCAAGGTTATCAATCCAGTAGGACTTGAAAGATGCTTCAGAAGTTGTCAGCGGTGCAACTGACTAGGACCTGCACACATCACAATCAAACTAATTTGCCCCAACGAAACAAAGAGGGTGTCAACCTCTCCGGCTTGCTGAAAACAAAGATTAAATGCACAGTGTGGAAGAGAGTTGTAATTGCAGAAAGTAACAAGAAACAGATAATTGCAGTAGGTGGTTTTATCAGATTAAAGAAATGGACCGGGGTGCCCAGTTCACAAGTGGTGTCTCTCCATAAAAGATAGCATGATGGGCGAACAAATTACAGCTGGGCAATTGACAAATAATGAGGCATGCCAGGCGATCACGGAGGCGAACGAGGGTCCCTTGCGTGCCGCCGGCGGCGCCGCCGGTTCCCTCTCTCTGTCGGCCGCTCTGGCGGTGGGAGGGAGGGGGAACCTCGGGTCTGTCCGCTAGGCGGGTGCCTGGTAGGGTTAGGGTTGGGGGACACGCTGCCGAGGCCGTTGCGGTGGTGTCACGTCGGAATAAATCTCTCCGGCTCCGTTCGCGGTCATGGAGGCTTCTGCCCTCGTCTAGGAGCCAGCCGGGTGGGGGATCCCCGGATCTCATTGAGGTCGCGGGCTATGGTGTCTGGAGGTCCATCGGCACTGGCCGGTTAGGTCCTCAGATGGGCGATGGATGCATGGAGATGAAGACCCTTCTTTCTCCCTGTCGGTATGATTTGCTGCTGATGTTCTTCTCCTTCCTCTGTGTTGTTGCTAGAGGGAGATCCTGCTTTGCCCGGGCGGATGGCCCGGCCGCGGTGCTGGACCGGTCGGTTGACTCGAGTTCTCTTTCATCCGGAAGGGACACTTTCCACGGTACTCAAAGCCAAAGATGGCGATGGCTGTTGCAGGTGTGTTGGATTGGTGTCCACGCCCTCTCGGCGCTGGTGTCAAGGAAGGAGGAAGCAGCGTGGTGGTAATTGTACCATGGTCGAAGATGATGACCTGATTACGCTTGGTTGTAGATTCTTTTGCTGAGGGGTCTTCTCTCAAGATTCTGGGATGATGGCACAGGGCTCCGGAGATCTTCTTGTGGTATGGTTGTTTTAGGGTGTTCTAGGTGTTCATGGTCCTTTGTGATTGTGTTACAGCGTGCTTGTAAGGTTCAAAACTTTGTATTATTTCGTGATATGAATGCAGAAAATCTCAAAAAAAAAATTTACTATGAGATTCAATTGGGCATTACAACAAAGTACATAGATCGCTATCCGGCATGCATCTATGCCTAAATAATCCACCTTCAGGTTAGCATCCCCACCCCTTCCAGTATTAAGTTGCAAACAACAGATTATTACATTAAGTAAAGTGTGTAATCTTAACAATGCAAATAACACGTAGTCAAAGCACAATTGTTTTCTCCCTAGTGGCAACAACACATCCACAATCTTAGTCGTTTCTGTCATCTCGAGCCCAGGTTACTGGAGGCATTAACCCACTATCTAGTATAAATACTCCCTCTTGGAGTCACAAGCATCTACTTGGCCAGAGCATCTACTAGTGACGGAAAGCATGCACGATCATAAACAACATAAATATAGATTGATAAACAACTTGCTCTTAGTATCAATATTCATCGGATCCTAGCAAAAACAACATGCAACATTACAATAAGATGACCTTGATCATGTTAGGCAGCTCACAAGATCTAAACATGGAGGTACAAAGTGGAGAGACAACCATCTAGCTACTGCTATGGACCCGTAGTCCAATGATGAACTACTCACACATCACTACGGAGGAAGGCATGGGGATGTAGAAGCCCTTTGATGATGATCTCCTCTCGAGCTCCGGAACCCTCTCGGTCTAGGGTTGACGGCGGCGGCGGCAGCGAAACTTTTCGTGGAATATGACCGGTTGTTTTAGGGTTTTCGGGATGTCGGGAATATATAGGCGAGAGGGGGGCTCCAGAAGCTTCCCGAGGTGGCCACGTGATGGTGGTTGAGTGTGTTGGGAAACCGCAAGAGTAAGGTATGATGTAGTGTAGCAGCAGTTTTCCCTTGATCTAACCAAGGTTATCGAACCAGTAGGACTTGAAATCTTTCAGAAGGTTGTTGGTGATGACTCCCCAGGCGCCAACCAAGTATGGTGTTGTCAGCAACGTGGAATCTGCACACAACACAATCAAATTACTTTGCCCCAACGAGACAGAGAGGTTGTCAATCTCTCCGGTTTTGCAGAAACAAATGATTAAACGTATGGTGTGGAAAACAGTATGAATTGCAGCAAGTAACAAAGAACAAATGATTGTAGTAGGGTGTTTAACAGTATGAGGAAATTGGACCGGGGTCCACAGTTCACTAGTGGTGTCTCTCCAAAACAGATATCTAACATGCTGGGTAAACAAATTACAGCTGGGCAATTGACAAATAGAGAGTGCATGACAATGCAATATATGACAAGATGTTCACTATGAGATCTAGTTGGGCATTACAACAAAGTACATAGACCGTTATCCAACTGTATCTATGCCTAAATAATCCACCTTCCGGTCAGCATCCGCATCACTTCCAGTATTAAGTTGCTAACAACAGATTATTGCATTAAGTAAAGTGCGTAATGTAAACAACACAAATGACCGTAGACATTGCATCATTGTTTTATCCCTAGTGGCAACAGCACATCCACAACCTTAGACGTTGCTGTCACTCGCCCAAATTACTGGAGACTGAACCCACTATCTAGCATAAATACCCCCTCTTGGAGTCACAAGCATCTACTTGGCCAAAGCATCTACTAGCAACGGAGAGCATGCAAGATCAAGAACACATAGATAAATAAACAACTTAAACATGGTATCAATATTCATCGGATCCCAGTAAACACAACATGTAGCATTACATAAAGATGATCTTGATCATGTTAGGCAGCTCACAAGATCTAAACATGGAGGAACAAGGTGGAGAGACAACCATCTAGCTACTGCTATGAACCCGTAGTCCAGGGGTGGACTACTCACGCATCACTCCGGAGGCAGGCATGGTGATGTAGAGCCCTCCGATGATGGTCTCCCCTCCGGCAGGGTGCCAGGAAGAGCTTCAGAACCCTCCCGATCTGAGGTTGACGACGGCGGCGGCGACGGAACTTTTCGTGGAATATGATCGGTATTTTTAGGGTACGCAATACGTCGGGAATATATAGGCGAAGAGGCGGCGTCGGGGGCCCAGGGAGGCGTGATACGTCTCCAACGTATCCATAATTTCTGCTGTTCCATGCTTATATTATACCATTTGCTACATGTTTTATATGCATTATATATCATTATTATACATTTTCTGGGACTAACCTATTAACAAGATGCCGAAGTGTCAGTTCCCTGTTTTCTGCTGTTTTTGGTTCCAGAAAAGCTATTCGGGCAATATTCTCGGAATTCGACGAAACAAAAGCCAAACCTCCTATTTTTCCGAGGGACACACGGAGCCAGAAGGGCAAGCCAGGGGGAGGCCCACGGCCACCAAACCACCTGCTCGCGCGGCTGGGCCCACAGGCGCGCCGGGAGGTGAGGAGGGAGCCCAGGACCTCACCGACATCGCCCCTTCGCCTATATATTGCCTCAGACGCGAAAACCCTAAAGGACCAAGCCCATTTCCACGAAGAGTTCCGCAGCACCGCCGCCATCGATGACAAGTTTCGGGGGACAGAATCTCTGTTCCGGCACACCGCCGGGACCGGGAATTGCCCCCGAAGTCATCTCCATCGACTCCACCGCCATCTTCATCGCCGCTGCTGACTCCCATGGTGAGGAGGGAGTAGTTCTCCCCCGAGGCTGAGGGCTCTACCGGTAGCTATGTGGTTCATCTCTCTCTCCCATGGTGTGATCTTTATGTGATCATGTGTATTGCTAGTATCGCTGAATACATTAATAATGTTTATGCTACTCAAGTGATTTTGTCTATTTTCTGGAGTCATTGTGACAACACGGTATCAAGGTGACAGTGTGGGTACTTGTGTGACTCTATGAATAATTTAGACATGTATCATGGCTTATTCTTGGGAATTGTGGTGTTTGTTTACTCAGACTTTGAGGTGTGCTCTTGCAGCCCTACGCATAGTACGCTTGCTTCATCAAGAAGGAGAATAATCCCGAGTAGTATTTACTTGTGTTCAGTTGTGCTAATCTAGTTGAATATGTAGATGTTACTCTTTATCTATTATGCACTCTATAGGTTACTTTAATATGAACTCCGGTACTCTCCACGGTGTAACGGTGACAGTGTGTGCACCGTGTGTGATTCCTTTATGACGTTGTGGCGCTTGTTTACTCCGGCTTGAGGTGTGCTTTTGTAGCCCTACACAATGAATGGTGTTTGTTATCCAACAAGAGAGTGTTTAAGAGTAGCTTTTATTTATTCAATTATGAGATCATTGTTGAGAGTGTCCACTAGTGAAAGTATGATCCCTAGGCCTTGTTTCTAAGCATTGAAACACCGTTTACATCAAGTTCTGCTACATGTTTGCTTGCTGCCATCTTTATTTCAGATTGCAGTTACTACTTATAATTATCCATATTACTTGTATTTCACTATCTCTTCGCCGAACTAGTGCACCTATACATCTGACAAGTGTATTGGGTGAGTTGGGGACACAAGAGACTTCTTGTATCTTAATTGCAGGGTTGCTTGAGAGGGATATCTTTGACCTCTACCTCCCTGAGTTTGATAAACCTTGGGTGATTCACTTAAGGGAAACTTGCTGCTGTTCTACAAACCTCTGCTCTTGGAGGCCCAACACTGTCTACAAGAATAGAAGCACACGTAGACATCAAGGCGCCCTCGCCATACCTCGGCGCCGGCCCCACCTGGGCCGTGCCCTAGTGTGGTGAGGTGCCCTCGTGGCTCCTCTTCGTCTCCCCTTTGGACTTCGTGTACGTGTCGGAGAAATACGATCGTCCCTTTTTGTTTCGTCCAATTCCGAGAATATTTCCTTAATAGATATTCTAAAACGAAAAACAGCAGAAAACAGGAACTGACACTCTGGCATCTTGTTAATAGGTTAGTCCCAGAAAATGTATAAAAATGATATAAAGTGTAACCAAAACATGTAGAAATTGATATAATAACAACATGGAACATCAAAAATTATAGATACGTTTGAGACGTATGAAGCATCCCCAAGCTTAGTTCCTACTTGTCCTCAAGTAGGTAAACGATAAAACCAAATAATTTTTGAAGTGACATGCTACCAACACAATCTTTGATCAAATAACAATGTAATGCACACGATCTGAATGAAGTGATCCAAGCCAATGGTCTATAGTTTAAAAAACAAATAAACAAGGAGTAAACAAAATGAATCACACAAGTGCAAACTTTCATGAATAGTACTATAGAGACATTGAAGATATAATAATCTTACATAAGAGTTAGTTCATTGCAGCAATAACTTCTAAGTGAAAGTGTTTGAATCAACACAGAGGAAGATAATAGCTTCCGCATTTGCTTCAACTTTCAACATGTATATCATATAGATAATGTCAAGGCAAAGAATATAATCAATCAAACACATCCTTTATGTAAAAACTGTTATACTGAAGTTGACAATGGTGTTTGCTTAAGTAGACAGAAAGAAGTGGGAAAACTGACTCAACAATAAAGTAAAAGAAAGGCCCTTCTCGGAGGGAAGCAGGGATTAAATCATGTGCTAGAGCTTGTAGTTCCCGAAGGCATATATAGAGAGCATAAAATATTGTTTTAAGAGAAAGGTGTATACAGGTGTCAACAAATCAGTAATAGAGTTCTTGTCATCTTCCATGGCTAACCAACTTTTAGAGCGGTTCCGAGAGTTTATAGAATGCACTTGTAACAAGCACTTATTTTTGACACTCTCCCAACCATTACTTTCACAAACCATGGCTTAACCGAATCCTCGGGTGCCTTCCAACATTCACGAACCATGGAGGAGTGTCTATTTATTTATTTATTTATTTATAGGGTGGACTAACCAGCTCTTTAATGCAAAATAAAAGGTGGAGAAGCAGATGAAGCTGCTAATCCTTGTAAATCAATTAGCATGGAAGATGACAATTCCAACTACCACGTCCTTATGAGCTTTTCAAGTAGTGACACAAAAAGGAATTGTAACAGTTTTAAGTAGTTAGTAGATAGCACATGAGAAAATTTACTTGGAATGGTGAAAACACCACATAATAGGTAGTTATGGTGGACACATGTGGCATGGATTTGGCTCAAGGGTTTTGGATGTACAAGAAGCATTCCCTCTTAGTACAGAGTTTAGGCTAGCAAGGTTATTTATAAGCAAACACCATTATCAACTGGCATACCAAGAATGCACATAAAAACACATGGTTTACAAACTATAAGACTCTACATTGTCTTCCTTGTTAACCCAAAGCTTTCATCCAAAAATTATCTAGACTACTTCGAACTACCAATGATGCAAAGAAACTCATTATAGCAACAAATCTTACAGTAGTTCTTCACTAATTGCCATTACTTACATGATGCACAAGTTTAAACATTATTTACTTGACAGCTCAAAACAATTGACAAGCATCAAATTACTCAAGACAAAGATCTTATAAGATTCATGTAAGCATTTTATACCACTACCACATGCATAGCATTTTTCTGGTCCAACCAAACACCAATCAACTTATTTGACAACTCTCAAACAGGTATAAGTGAAGCAAGAGAGTACTTTCTTCAAAAGAAACTAATAGCTCTAACAAGAGATACATGAAAACTGAGAGCTAGAAGCTATAACAACAGCTAGACAGGAATACTCAACAAGTATAAGTGAAGCACAAGAGTATTCTAATGAAAAAGTGGAGCATGTCTCTCTCCCAAACATGAATGTTAGGATCCAACAAGTATAGGACAACAAACAAAACAAAACAAACTGAAAACAAAAACACACTGACGCTCCAAGGAAGAGTACATAGATGTGAAGCAATAAAAATATAGTCTCACTAGAGATGACCTCATAGTTTGTTGATGAAGAAGGGGATGCCCAAGGCATCCCCAAGCTTAGATGCTTGAGTCTTCTTGAAATATGCTGGGGAGGTAAGCCTCCCCAAGCTTAAGCTCTTCACTCTTCTTGATCTTGTAATATCATCCTCCTCTCTTAACACTTGAAAACTTCCTTCACACCAAAACTTGACAGCTTTTCTTATTAGCAGGTTAGTGCACTAAAACATAGTACTTCAAAGTTCTTGCAAGGACAAAATTCATAAGCCAATAATTTTAAACATTAGCTACTGTTACTAGGCTCAAGTGGGCTCTTCCTCCTGAAAGAAAACCACTCAAAAACTTGTAAAAGAGAGAATGCAAAACAAAGACAGAATCTGTCAAAACCAGAACAGTCCGTAAAGGTTGATTTTTTCGAGGCACTTACGTTGCTCAAATCGAAAAGTGATAGTCTAATGAAAGTTGCATAACATCATCAGGAACACGCAAAAAATTGGCAGAATGTTTCGATTTTTTCTGTGGCTCTGCCGTTAAAAATGGTGACGAACAGGAATCTGTTCCGTGCAGTCCCGAAAATTGGTACCATCTTGGCATTAGTGACTTTCCTTGGCACAACAAAACAGAAAATAAAAGATACAAAGGAGTTGCTACAGAGGTAGAAAAGCATCCTTGACTCAAGAAAAAGCAAAAATAACAACAAATAAAAATATGGGTTATCTCCCACAAGTGCTTTTCTTTAAAGCCTTTTAGCTAGGCATCAGATTTTTAATGATGCTCACATAAGAATAAAAACATGAAGCAAAAGGGAGCATCAAGAAGCAAATTCGAAATACACTTAAGACTAACCCACTTCCTATGCATAGGAATCTTGTAAACAAATAAATCCATGGAGAACATACTGACAAGCATAGGAAGATAAAATAAGAGTGACTTCAGAACTTGCATCTTAAAGAGAGGTGTTTTAGTAACATGAAAATTCCTACAACCATATTTTCCTCTCTCATAGTAATTTGCAGTAGCATCATGAACAAATTCAACAATATAACCATCACATAAAGCATGCTTTTCATGATCTACAACACACATAATTCTTATCAAGCTCCAAGATAGTGGGATTAAAAATTTCAAACCCACTTTTAACAATTTTATAACAAGATGATTGACCATTATCAATAGTAGAATGCATAATATTATCAAGCAACATAGGACCATCATCTAGAGCTTATCATAAACATTTTCTAAGCAAACTTTCTCATTACCATGCATTTCAAAATTAGGCATAAACAGGGGATTATCATAAGACTTATAAAAATAGCATGGATAAATAATAGTAGCATAATCATTTCCACAAGTTTCATTCATATGGAAAATTTCAAGAGAATCCATAGGAACATAAACTTCATTCTCCTTTGGTAAGCATGGAGGGCAATCAAATAATGTAAGATATAAAGAGTTACTATCATTAGAAGGTAGATCCTCCTTTTGTTCTTCACTCTCCTCCTCTTTTTCATCCAATGAGATCACAGTTTCAACAATTTCTTCTTCCACATGTTCCTGCAAGGCAATGGTCTCCTCCTTTGGAGGTAACATCCTATTAATAAATTCAGTAATATAACCATTATCCTTGTAATTCTCAAAACAATATTTAAGTACAGCAAGATTCTCAGATTTATACGGGGTAACATCATTATTAGCAATAATGTCAAATAAAGCAGCAATTTCATAAGCCCCCTTAAAAGCAATAAATTCTTCAATTCTCTCCACATTATAAAAATCATAATCCCCATTAGCATAAGAAGACAATATTTCATTATCATTGTGAGCACATTGGAAAGGAAGATGATGCAGTCCACAAAAACATTTTACATCATAAAGCATACATAAATCCCAGGCACACATTTTAGCTTTCTCAATAAAATTCCATAATAGTAACCCTTTATCAGACAAACGGTGTTTCTTAAAATGTTTTTGATGCCCCTCTGTAAACCCACCGTGCCAATAAAATTTAGTTTGAAAGAAGTTGTCCATTGATAGCAAGTAAACAGAATAGACATAATAACAAACCAAAATAAACTAGATGCAGGAATTTAATTTTTTTGGGTTTTTGATTTTTAACAGCAAGCAAAACAAAACTAAAACAAAGCAAGCAAGACAAAAACAAAGTAAAGAGATTGGAAATGTGAGACTCCCCTTGCTGAAGGTCTCCAAAGTCCCCGGCAACGGCGCCAGAAAGCTTGATGGTGGTTGAGTGTGTTGGGAAACCCCAAGAGTAAGGTATGATGTAGTGTAGCAGCAGCTTTCCCTTGATCTAACCAAGGTTATCGAACCAGTAGACTTGGAATCTTTCAGAAGGTTGTTGGTGATGACTCCCCAGGCGCCAACCAAGTGTGGTGTTGTCAGCAACGTGGAATCTGCACACAACACAATCAAATTACTTTGCCCCAACGAGACAGAGAGGTTGTCAATCTCTCCGATCTTGCAGAAACAAAGGATTAAACGTATGGTGTGGAAAACAGTATGAATTGCAGCAAGTAACAGAGAACAAATGATTGCAGTAGGGTGTTTAACAGCATGAGGAAATTGGACCAGGGTCCACAGTTCACTAGTGGTGTCTCTCCAAAACAGATATCTAACATGATGGGTAAATAAATTACAGCTGGGCAATTGACAAATAGAGAGTGCATGACAATGCAATATATGACAAGATGTTCACTATGAGATCTAGTTGGACATTACAACAAAGTACATAGACCGTTATCCAACTGCATCTATGCCTAAATAATCCACCTTCCGGTCAGCATCCGCATCACTTCCAGTATTAAGTTGCTAACAACAGATTATTGCATTAAGTAAAGTGCGTAATGTAAACAACACAAATGATCGTAGACATTGCATCATTGTTTTATCCCTAGTGGCAACAGCACATCCACAACCTTAGACGTTGCTGTCACTCGCCCAGATTACTGGAGACTGAACCCACTATCTAGCATAAATACCCCTCTTGGAGTCACAAGCATCTACTTGGCCAAAGCATCTACTAGCAACGGAGAGCATGCAAGATCAAGAACATAGATAAATAAACAACTTAAACATGGTATCAATATTCATCGGATCCTAGCAAACACAACATGTAGCATTACATAAAGATGATCTTGATCATGTTAGGCAGCTCACAAGATCTAAACATGGAGGAACAAGGTGGAGAGACAACCATCTAGCTACTGCTATGGACCCGTAGTCCAGGGGTGGACTACTCACGCATCACTCCGGAGGCAGGCATGGTGATGTAGAGCCCTCCGGTGATGATCTCCCCTCCGGCAGGGTGCCGGGAAGAGCTTCAGAACCCTCCCGATCTGAGGTTGACAACGGCGGCGGCGACGGAACTTTTCGTGGAATATGATCGGTGTTTTTAGGGTACGCAATATGTCGGGAGTATATAGGCGAAGAGGCGGTGTCAGGGGCCGAGGGAGGCGCCCTCGCCATACCTCGGTGCCGGCCCCACCTGGGTCGCGCCCTAGTGTGGCGAGGTGCCCTCGTGGCTCCTCTCCGTCTCCCCTTTGGACTTCGTGTACGTGTCGGAGAAATACGATCGTCCCTTTTTGTTTTGTCCAATTCCGAGAATATTTCCTTAATAGATATTCTAAAATGAAAAACATCAGAAAACAGGAACTGGCACTCTGGCATCTTGTTAATAGGTTAGTTCCAGAAAATGTATAAAAATGATATAAAGTGTAACCAAAACATGTAGCAATTGATATAATAACAACATGGAACATCAAAAATTATAGATACGTTTGAGACGTATCACCACGCCAGGGCCCGGCACGGGCCCACGCTGGACCGGCCATGGGGTGGTGTGGGCCACTCGTGGCGCCTCTCCGTGCCCCCTTCTGGCTCCTTCGTGTCGGTGAAATGTTGACGGTGCAATTCGTTTCGTCCGATTTCGAGAATATTTCCTTAATAGATATTCTGAAACGAAAAAGCAGAAAACAAGAACTGGCACTCTGACATCTTGTTAATATAGGTTAATCACAGAAATGCATAAAAATGATATGAAGTGTAAATAAAACATGTAGCAATTGATATAAGAACAACATGGAACATAAAAAATTATACATACGTTTGATACATATCAGGCGGCAAGCTGGAGGAGATGGATCTGGAACCGACCGGCGATGACCCCGCCATCACCGTCAAGGCGAGGTTCAGGGCCCCGTCAATGGTCCCAATGGTGTGCGACGTCGAGGTCCCGCCCCGCCAAAATTCGAACTTCTACATCACTCATTTTGACGTCGAAGTAGTCACCGAACCAGAGCCGTCTCCGCACTATGTAGACTAAGTATCTAGGGTTATGATCGATCTCAGGGTGTAATTTCCAACTTAAACTCTGTTATCGATGCTTTTGGTGTAATGACGAAGTGCCCTTTAATTATCTACTAGTAATGTAATATTTCATGCTGCAATTTTATCTGTGATCAAATTTTCTGCAGAGGCTTTGATGTCCTTTTTATTTATTTTATGACGATGCCTTTTTTTGGTGACGAGTCGCTCATTAGGCCGACTATGGCTCTGATATTAATTGGAGGCTGTCTTTTTTCTAGGCTGCCGCACAAAATATCCTAGGCGGCCCAGTTATTTTGCCCGGCTACGGTCTTCGTATTATCGGCGTCGGCCTTTTCCGACGCCCGGCTGAGAGATTTTTGCAGGCGCGCTTGCATTTGGGCCACCCCGAAAACCATACTTTATGAGCCGATTTTTTCTTTGGAGTCGGTTAATCTGAAAACCGGTTGAGGTGTAGCGTATGACAACTCTTATTTTTTAATTGCTCTTACCGCCGCTAGCAACAGACTCCAATACACGTTTTTCTACTAGTGTACTAACAAAAGGTTAACGAGGAAAAAAAGAGCATGGTGAAAGCAATCCCAAGGGTGCAACACAAGGTGAAGAATGAAAAAAGGGCACGGTGAAAGACATCCAATCCATGCAGCTTTTCTTCCTGCGAGCCTCTCGACGTGCCTTCTCGAGTGATCGGTTCCTCCTCCGCTTTTCTTGAACAACACATTGGTGCAGCCATGCCATTTGTAGTTCGCTCTGAATTCCGGGACACCATTCACATTGACTACTATTTCATCGAAGTGATTCACAACTTGGAGGTTCGTTTTATTGAAGCTAGAAAACTGGTTGGGATACTCTGGTTGCGTCTCATGGAATGACCGCTCCCATTTAGTCTGTAACCAAATCGGGCCCACACGAAGTTCGTAAAAATCATCCTTCTTGTTCCTGCAGTCCTGGAACATCCCCACGCCGTCACATTTAGCCTACCTTAGCGCAAACGGCCGTTGGTCTCATGCATGCCCATGGTACATGACGAAGCCCATACTTTCCCGAAGAATTAGGCGATTTATTGGCGAAGCTACGCTAGCGAAAAAGCAACACATGCACAGATCCCGATGGTTCACCCATGGTATAGATAAGGACATCAGCTGTAGTCGCGTGTCAACCCCCTCCAATATTCTACTCCCTCCGTTCCAAAATAAGTGTCTCAAGTTTGATCAAAAATGGATGTATCTAGACATGTTTCATGTATAGGTACATCTACTTTTGAACAAACTTAAGACACTTATTTTTAGACGGAGGGAGTACTATATAAAAAAGACAGAAGAATCGCTGCCTCCTCCAGCCCTCCACGTCGCGGGCAATCCACGGCCGTCCGATCGGTACGATGGACGGCCCTGATGAAGCCACGTCCACTACCGCGCGCCCGACACTGTTCATCGCCTATTTTTGTCCAATGAGAGCGCGCCACGTCGCCCGGTCACGCGCCGGTCGCGCCCGCTCCAGCCGGTCGCCGCGGACTTTAAAAAAAACCCCGCGGAAGGACCTGTCTGTGATCGCGGGAGGATTGAAACGCAAATAAAAAACTTCACGGACCTTCGTGAAAAAAAAGCCACAGCCCCCTCCCTCCTCTCTCTCCCGCGACGCCGAGATCGCCGCCGCCGCCGCCGCCGTGCATCGCGGCCGCTCCACGCCTCCCCGACCAAATCCACGGCCACTGCGAGCTCCGCCACCTCCGCCTCTCCCTCCTCGCCGGAGATCAGGTGCTGGGACGCCCGAATCTCGCCGAAATCGCGGCCGCCACGCTCGCCATCCTCCGCCGCGTCTGCGGCTCTCCGGTGACGCTCCGGCGACCCAGAAGGGGCGGCGCCGCCACCTTCTGGCAGCTCGCGTCGAGGCGCGTCGAACGCGTCGATCCGTGCGGCCCAAGACGCACTGCAGTGGCCGCGCCGTCGCCGGCGGATCCGCGGCCAGATCCGTCCGCGCCATTGCTGACGTCAATACGACGTCAGCGTGGGCCCGTCCTGTCAGCGACAGTGGAATTTCGCAAAATGGTTAAAAAATAGAAAAACCCTGACAGGTGGGCCCGGTTTATTATATAAAATCCAGAAAAACATTAAACTTGCAAAAAACAATATATTTTCACTGGTTTATCAGAAAAATATAACTTATATATCAAAATGTTCAGAAAAATAAATCTAATTTGTTTGTGTTAAAATCCATACATTTTGGAACATTCCAATTTGAAAAATATTTGGAAACAACCTAAAGCCATTCTGTATTTATAAATTTTAATTAATCAACTTATTTTCGCTGTTTCATCAGGAAAATATGAAACAAATATATTACTAACTATATTAAAGACGAACAAAAATCGCGGCCTCTCCGGAGCCCGGGTACTGTAGCTACTGTAGAAAATGAACAGTGTTCTACAGTGCCCGGGTGGGCCCCCACATGTCAGCCACACATCGCGCCGTTTTTCCAAAAACACCCCTCGCTGCCGAGAAATAGCTCCGTGGTCCACAACTCCTCGAGCGGAAGGACCTATACGTAAAATCCGGAAACGTCAGGGCTTCCTTGCAAAACTGCCACTCCATCCCCTTTTCCCTTCCCTCTCCCGCGCGCCGCCGTGCCGCCGCCGGCCGCCGACGCCTGGCGCCGCTGCCACGCTGCTCCGCGCTCGAATCCGACCACACCACGGGCTCCGCCGCCGCTCCCGCCACCTCCTCGCCGCGGATCGTGTCCCGGGACGCTGCCCAGGCGCGGGAATCGCCGTCGCCGCGCCCGCCGTCCCGCCGCCGCCAATTAGCTCGCCGACGGCGCTCCAGCGACCCAGAGGGGGCGACGCCGCCATCTGCGGCCGGCCCGCGCCCGCGCGCGTCGACCGTGCTGACCCACGCGTGCCATCTCGCCGTCGCGCAGCGTCGCCGCGCACCTCGCCGCCGCGGTAGTGGCGGGGCTGGCCATTGCTGACGTCATAATGACGTCAGCGTGGGCCCTGCCTGCCAGCCTTTTTTCTTTTTACCTTAAAAACGAAAAAAACAATTACAGGTGGGCCCTACTGTTGTACACAAATCAAACAAAAACTGAAAAACTTTACAAATTCGACAACCTTAAATCTACCCACCGGATAAAAAAAACTATATACCAAAATAACCACACAAAAAAACAAATTGCAAACTAGAGAGGAAAAAAATATATCACAAAAAATAACCAAAAAAAGGAAATGCAAACTATTTATACCATGCAACAGATTTTCAAATTCAACTACTTCCAAATTTGAAACGACATCCAAATGTACCCAATTTGTGAATTGAAAACAGTTTACACCTAAATAACTTCGCAATATGCACCATTTTTTAAAACTTAACTCTTTTCAAGCGTAAGTTTTTTCTAATTCCAACATTTTTTAATCCCAAAAATATTTCTGAATACATACATTTCCAAATTTAAATTAATGCTCAAACTGGTTGCAATTCGCATATACCCATAATTTACTCACTTTGAAAACTAACCCCTTTTCAAAAGTAAGCTTATTTTGAATTCCAACAAATTTTGAAACCTAAAAATATCTTTGAATACGTCCATTCCCAAATTTAAATTACTGCTCAAAATCGTTAATATTTGTACATTACCATAATATAATTCCTCTGACTAAGGTGCTAAATAAGAAAATAATGCCAAAATGAAACATAATTTAACATTTCAACATATTAAACCATAATGCAAACATATTTGAAAATTTAAATTCATTGAATACTTGCAAATAATCCAAGCTCAATCACTCTGACTATGGATTGACTTCCAAAATCTTTACATTTCCAAATTTGAATTTCGCCGCAACAACACACACACAACTTTGATTATTTCAAATATTAAGATGCCCTCCAAATCTAACAAATTTTAAAAACTAAACGTTTTTTAGACGTCAATTTTCTCAATTACAACAATTTCGAAATTTGAGCAATCTCCAAAATCCGACCATTTTTAAAACGGATTTTTTTTTGAATTTCAATGATTTCCAGACTTAAACAATTCCAAATTGCTGCCACTTTCAAATAACTCTTTTCAATCGTAATTTTTTTTCTAATTCCAACATTTTTTAATCACAATTTTTTTCTGAATACATACATTTCCAAATTTAAATTAATGCTCAAACTGGTTACAATTCGCATATACCCATAATTTACTCACTTTGAAAACTAACCCCTTTTCAAACGTAAGCTTATTTTGAATTCCAACAATTTTGAAACCTAAAAATATCTTTGAATACGTCCATTCCCAAATTTAAATTACTGCTCGAATTGGTTAATATTTGTACATTACCAAAATATAATTCCTCTGACTACAGTGCTAAATAAGAAAATAATGCCAAAATGAAACATAATTTAACATTTCAACATATTAAACCATAATGCAAACATATTTGAAAATTTAAATTCATTGAATACTTGCAAATAATCCAAACTCAATCACTCTAACTATGGATTGACTTCCAAAATCTTTACATTTCCAAATTTGAATTTTGCCGCAACAACACACACACAACTTTGAGTATTTCAAATATTTAGATGCCCTCCAGATCTAACAAATTTTAAAAACTAAACGTTTTTAGACGTCAATTTTCCCAATTACAACAATTTCGAAATTTGAGCAATCTCCAAAATCTGACCATTTTTTAAACACAATTTTTTTTTTGAATTTCAATGATTTCCAGACTTAAACAATTCCAAATTGCTGCCACTTTCAAATTCGAAATTAAAAACACGACCCACTGTGCATAACTCAAAAATAGATGAACTTCCCAAATTCAAAACAAAAATCAAACTTTCCACACGACCTAATAAATTCCCATTTTGTATTTTCAAACACTATTCCCCACTATAAATTCATAAAAAAGAAAAAAAAACCTAACGCGACAAATTGCAGCCGATAAATGTTTAGCCGCACTAGATAAATTAACGTGAAATCCATCCTTTTCTAAAACATTTCTTGTAACAAAGTTAGGTTACTTCAACAATATCCGGCAAATAAAACCCGTTCGAACTAACTTGATTTTTAAATTTCAACTTTCCAAAATACAGCGGGTGCGCTCATATTTTCGACACAAACTTCAAACGTATTTTCCCATTGATATTTTCTTTAAGCCAACGTCAAACAAAATAGTAACTGCAATTTATGCGCTACAAGTTTAAAAAAATTCTCGACCACATACGTACTTCCGACACAAATTTTTAAACATAATTTCACAACGATAATTTAAAAGTCACTTATTTATCGAGAACAAATTTCCAATTGTAATTTGCAAATTTTGCACCAAAGGCGCGGCGTGACGACGCGCCAAAATTTAACTAGTTATTTCATTATGGACCGACTTTGGGCTAGGCTAAAGGGAGCCACCACTTTGAAACTTCCTTTTGTTGGTTCAGGTTGTAAATAGGTGTGAGGACATCATCAACATGGCCACCACTAACTAGGCCCCGTAAACATTTTATAATGGCCAGATGCAACAAAAAATACATTGGTGCACCTCGGTAGGGCTGGACTAACGAGCTGGTCGGATCGTTAAGGCTCGGCTCGTTATGACTCGTGATCGTTAAGGCTTGAATCGTTAGCTTGTTAAACATAATGAGCTAAATTTAAAAATTGGCTCGGTTGGTTATATGTTCGCGAGCGCTCGCGAGCAGCTCGTTAAAACTCATTAAGAAGATGTATGAGGATATTCAGCTAATTAAGCAATCTATCAAGCAAGCATCAGCAGCAAAAGATTTTGGACATAGATATACTTAAAAAATATGCTGACATGTATTTTTCAAAGACCTACCGTGTGCAAAAATACTTAAAAGATGCAGATTTCTAGCCTACTGCCACAATTTGCACGTCACTAACGAGCTTAACGGTAGCTCGTGAAACTCGTTAATTTGTTTGTTTAACTCGTTAGTGTTAACGAGCTGAAATTTCTGCTCAGCTCGGTTCATTAAGAAAACAAACCGAGCTCAAACGAGTCGAGTTACCGAGCGCTCATTAAGCTCGCCGAGCTTCGAGCTTTGAGCTTTATGCCCAGCCCTATACCTGGGTACCATTGCACCCAATATGTAGAAAGATATTACAAATTAAAAATGTCACCAAATGCAAACTATCATTCTGGTCAAAGTTTGGCTAAATTAGCACAATATACACACTATATTCATCAGAAATATCTATTTTTTGTCAGACGTCAATGAGAATCATATCCTAACCAAATATTTTACACGAGAAGAATACCAGGTCATCTTTGAGCATTAAAAAGATCAGTTTTTTTTACCATTTTAAATTTCTAATTCGTTTCCGTATATCGTTATATCAGGTTCACAGGTACCCAGATTTTAAAAGACCGCGTACCCAGAGGCAAATAATTTATAAGTATGCATAAATTTTTATGTATCCGCCAAAATACTTTCGAAAGAGGTTCATGATGAAAATGTATCTCTTCATTCACATTAAGAATATGGTGGATGTTCATGATGATTACTTTAAAAGTTTAAATCACAAAGATTGGAGTTTTTTGCCAATAATCTCCCTTGCCGTAACTAATCATGAATGCATCTGGCCGATCGAAAAAACTATTTTTTCATATCTGGCCTCTGAACCGAAGGGTTTGGCGTCACGTTGTGCTACTCTGCGCGAAACAAATTTGGCACTAGATCGATCCAAGGGTTCGGCGACACTGTCCTTGCGCCGACCTAGGTTCGACGCTGCAATCGCCTTGCACCTTGTCACCTCTAGTGTCGAGCTTAAAGCCCAGATTTGAAAATAGTTTTGAGGGACGGAAGATGCATGATTAATTCCGTACGGGCACCATACAAGATTGGACAAGCACAATATGTATCGTCCTCCACGTCGCTCCCGTGGGAGGTAGAGGATACAGCAGGAACCCGGCCTAACCCCCTACCAGACCCCACTCCTCCTCCTCCCGTTTCCTCTCATCACCGGCGAGCGCCGCCAGGAAAATCCCACACGGCGTTGGCAGCGACAAGAATCTGCGGCACCACATGAGAAGCCATGTTGAAGCTCGTCTCCTCCGCGATGATTTTAAAGTTCGTCAAGCCCACAAGTCGTATCTGATGGCTAGTGAGGCCTCTGCCCCATCTCCCGTGTCTGGATCCGCCATCCACCTCCTCCACGCTGCCCTTCTATGCGAACCTGGTGCCTCAAGCATACGTTACCACCATTATGGTCGACGGGACCACTGTCCCCCCGACCTAGAGCTTCCTCCTCATCTCTCCTCCGGTGTGACTTTGTTGCCGCAATACTCCTTCTCGACATGCATTGGGCCATGCGGTAACCCCTAATTGAACATTCACATCAGGGAGGCAGCAATTTTGATGATTCATAACGGGAGATGATGAGGAGGAAGCTGGCCGAGTTCACTCTTCAACAACTTTAAGGATAAATCTAATATCGTGTTTTGGGGTGGTCATCTTCATGGCCCAACAATTCAGGAAACTTTTCCTGAAATTGGCAGTGGCCATTTTGCTTCGGATTTTGGAATAGCAGCTTTTGAGATATATATTAAAATTGTTGATGTGAATAACATGTACGCGACACCAAATATCATAAAGACCATTGCAAGCAGTAGTAGAATGACATGTTGCACAGTTGATAAATTCGGGCAGGACGATAATGGCATGCATGCATGTCTATTATGGTTGACCAGGTGGATGTACTAACTTGGCACATGCTTTTGTAACGCAAAGTATAAGTTTGGCAATAATAAGTTGTATCATCAAGATGAATACCTTATCAAGAGAAATGGTTGTTATGATATGATGTTACCTACAAGTGTTTCATCACTTTTAGGTGTTTCTATAGTTGGATCCTTGTTGTTAGGTCCAGAGAAGGTGGTGCGATGTCTAGGAAACTCAGTGGACTCGCCTCTCCAGCTAGCAATTTAACCAAAATTGAAAAGACTATTCCTGTGCATAGCTAGCTATGTCAAGTTTCCTTGAATTACTCCAAACCACCCATATGATATAGGAATGGTTGACAGTATTGCTTGCTTGCCCGCTTGGTTCTTACTAAACGAAGAATATATACAACTAGCAATCTTCTATATCTAAATAGCTAAGCCCCACTACATGATTTCTCTGCAATTTTGTGAAGCTGCGAGGCCCTAAAATGTTTGACATCACAAATGATGGCTCACATCCCGGCAATTCGTTCCCCCTCCCATGCATTAATCTCTACCTTTTTTCCCACGGTTTCACCAGAGCGGCGTGTAGAATCTGTAACGGAAGAAAATTCCAACAGTTGCCAATCCTTATTGCCAAAATAAATGCAGAAGAAACAGATGAATCTGAATGGCCATGTTTGGTTTTAAATAGCTAGCACAATTCTGATCACTCCTCACATCGCCTATCCCTTGCAACCACGAGTATCTCATTACGCTACAATATTTTCTTGGATTTAGGGTTTAGGGTTGTTTATTGTTTCTGAAATCACCTATACGATTTATTTTGTCATGGTGGTAGGCGATTTGCTTACTGCTGTTTCGTTTTAATCCCTTTGGCATGGAGAGCTTCCCATCTCTTTTTTTTTAACAGGAGCAGCTTCCCATCTAGGCAGCACATCTAAAGGAGAGGCATGTCAAGCAGATTCTAATAAAAAGTATGCATCCCTTGTGATCCTGTCCGACAAGAAGAGGTCGATGCACCATAATCTATGATCCTTCCTTGACTTCATGGCCAAACACCCACTTTATGTGCTTTCATTTATTTTGGATTTGTGCATATGAATCAGGGATTAACGTTGCTACTTACTAATCCATCTCAATTAGTCCGGTGGACGGCTCTAAATTTTTTTAGTCCGGTGAACTGTTTATGCCATGTCTTCAGTACGTGATATAGGAGTGTGTTATTTTGATTACTTTCAAAACTATTTTCTATTTATTCAGGATCAGTATGAGTTGCAATGAAGCTGCGTTTTAGAGAGAAAAAAACGTCATTACAACTCATATTTCTTATATGTACAACATCTTGATCAGTCAATCGGAAGAAAGGCTCGTTGAAGGAAAATACCTAGATGGTGGGTTTAGAATGGCTCAATGGGTTGAAGAGCTCACCTAGGACACCGTTTCAAAATTCTGGATAAACAAGGGAGAGGTTAAGCTTCCCATAATTAAGTTTGCTTACTAATTTCCTAGGTCACATAACAACTGCTACAATATCAACACATTTTGTCATGTCTTATGAGGGTTAGATATGAGCCCTCAAGGTTATGATAACAATGGCCATTGCTAAGCAAAGACTATCTATAATATACACCATCAACTAAGCTTTAGAGATCTGGTTGTTGTCTATGAAATATTCTTATTTGGCTTACTTCCTCATAACATTGGAAATGAAACTCTGTTTACCGCAAATATTAACAACTTTATAACTTGATTTCAACACCAACAACCCTTTAGGAAAAACATCATAGAAAAACATCTATCTATAATTGAAATATTGTAGATGTTTAGTGAAAGTCGGACGTCATAAATATTGATTAATCATTTAGGAAAAACATCTACAATACGAAATAAGTATCATTAGAATAATCCTAAACTATATTTCATTTCTACATAATTTTTCAAATTTAGAAAGTTTAATTTCGGTCACATCCAGAATATAGGGTAATTATTGAAAGAGTGGGCACTGATCAACGGACGCGTCTACTATCTGTGGCAACATCCAGTGGTTACAAAGGGAAAATATTTGTTTTTCTTGTGATGAGTCAGGTCAACAGGTTAGAACTCGATGTAAAAGAAAATCTAAATTACGAGTGGTCGGTTCCCTGCAGATTTTCTTCATGCGAGCCTCTCGACGTGCCTTCTCGAGTGATCGGTGCATCCATGCCATTTGTAGTGATCGGTCCGAATTCCGGGACACCATTCACATTGACTACCATTGGTCAAACTATCATTCTGGTCAAAGTTTTGCTAAAGTAGCGCAATATACACACTATATTCGTAAAAAATATCTATTTTTTTTGTCCAGACGTCAATGAGAATCATATCCTAACCAAATCTTTTACAAGAGAATAATACTTGGTCATCTTTGAGCATTAAAAAAAGGAACTTTATTTTTAAATTTCTAATTCTTTTCCGTATATGAGTATATCAGGTTCACTGGTACCCAGGTTTTAAAAGTTAGCATACCCAGAGGCAAACAATTAATAAGTATGCCGAACTTCTTATGTATCCACCAAAATACTTTCGAAAGAGGTTCATGATGAAAACTCTTCATTCACATTGAGAATATGGTGGATGTTCATGATGATTACTTTAAAAGTTTAAAGCACAAAGATTGGATTTTTTTGCCAATATTCACCCCTGCCGTAACTAATCATGCATGCATCTAGCCATCTGGAAAACTTTTTTTTTCATATCTGGACTCTGAACTCTACGACAAAGGGCTTGGTGTTACGTCGTGCTGATCTACGCGAAACAAATTTGGATCAGTCCAAGGGTTCGGAGACACTGTCCTTGGCGCCGACCTAGGTTCGGGGCCGCAATCGCCTTGCACCTTCGGCGCCAAACCCTCTAGTACCGACCTTAGAGCCCAGATTTGATAATAGTTTTGCGGCACGGAAGATGCATGATTAGTTCCGTCCGGGCACCACTTCTGGCAAAATCGTCCCCCGCGCGCTCCCGTGGGGTGCAGGGGATACAATAAGAACCCTAAACCCCCTACCAGACCCCCACCTCCTCCTCCCATTTCCTCGCCATCGCCGGCGAGCGCCGCCGGGCAAATCCCACACGGTGCGGCGGCAAGAATCTACAGCACCACATGAGAAGCCATGTTGAAGTTCGTCTACCCTGCGTTGATTTTAAAGTTCGTCAGGCCCACATGTCATATCTGATGGCTAGTGAGGCCTCTGCCCCATCTCCCATGTCAGGATCCGCCATACACCTCCTCCATGCCGCCCTTCTACGTGGACCTGGCGCCTCCAGCCTACGCTACCACCAGTACGATCGACGAGGCCCGTGTCCCCCCGACCTAGAGCTTCCTCCTCATCGCTCCTCTGGTGTGACTCTGTTGGTGCAATATCTTTCTCGACATGCATAGGGCCATGCAGTAACCCCTAATTGAACATTCACACGTGGGAGGCAAGAAGGCCGCGATTTTGATGCTTCATAGCGGGAGACGATGAGGAAGCTGGTCAAGTTCACCAATTACACCTCGGCAGCTTGCCGTTATGCTCAGCTGGTTTGGCAAAGGGTACTACATATCGAAGATCTCCCACTAGCTGCAATACCACCGGCTGATGTATCCAGCTTAAAGGATTGGTTTTGATCCGCTTGAGCATTTCCGGGGTGACCTCGGCGTCAGTGTGGCCGGGCTGGATCCTCTTCCGGAGGAACTCGTTCCCCCAGTGGAGCCTGTCCACCGTCATAACCCTACACCAGAGGATCCCCCTGGCCAATCCCTCGGCGCCACGGCGCTTCCGTACTTCTCGACATTCGGCGCCACGTCGGTCCAGTACGCGGCGGCCTCCACCTCGCCGCGCACCCGGCCGGCGAGCCCCTCGCTGCCGGCCACAGAGTGGACGGAGAAGCTGGTGTAGGCCCCGAAGACGCCGTCGAGGCGCGGGTCGGGCGCCGAGAGCGTGAGGCCGTAGTGGAGCGGGTCGTTGGCGGAGTCGGGGAGCGTGAGCGAGAAGGAGTAGTGGCAGGCATCGAGCTTGACGGCGGCCACGTCGCGTGCCAGCGGCCACTAGACGGCGCCAAGGCGCGCGGTGGAGGCGAGGGCGGTGGAGCCGGCGCGGATGCGGAGGAGCGAGAGGTCGCCCGCGGCGAGGGGGTGGCTGCGGTGTCGGTCGATGAGGTGGAGCTGCGCGGAGGGGATGAGGAGGAGCACGTCCTCCGTGGGCGGCGCCGCAGAGCTGGAGGACGAGGGGATCTCGACGCGGGAGAGGTCGGCCATGGCGAGCGCCGGGTAGAGCGGCGGGGCCGAGGGGGCGGGGTTTGGGTTGTAGGACGCCATGGGGAAGTTTTATTGGCCGGAAGGAAGAGCCGTGAGGAGGAGGTCGACGACGGCGAGGTCGGCCGGCGACGTGGCGCTTGTATAGGGTGCCGCGGCCGCGTATGGTTGTCTGTCTGGGTCCACGCGGTTGGGGATGGTGGGGCCCCAGTTACGCAGTTGGGTTAGTTAATTAGTTAATTTCGCCATTTAACAATACTCGGAATCATTAACAATACTCGGCTAGTGGAAGCTAAATGCAGACATGAAACCAACTTGGTGCTAATTTGGATTTTTGCCTGGGATAATTTGGATTGTGGACGGCAATGAAACGGCCTTCAAAACCAAACAAAGAATGAAACGGCCTCCACTATCCTTTTGTCTCCACCGTGGTACACTAACTAAACAGACCGCACATGCAGACGCCACAAATATTCAGTTAGCATTCCAGCTTTGTACGAGGCAGAGTACCTACCATAGCACATCATGGCAGGCAAGGCAGCTTCAGTCCCTAAATGCAGATACAAAATGTTTCACTGCAGCTCCGGTGAAACTTCAGTCATGCGAAACAGAGATCTGTCTCATAAACATATAATTCCTGATTCAGACAACGAAGGCCGTGATCCCGCGTCGCTCTCGCCCAGAGCGACTCGGGGCGACTCGCAAACCCTAGCCAGCCGCCGCTCCTCCACCGCGCCCGCGCCGCCGCCGCCGGAGGAAGCCGCCGGGCGAAGCTCGTGCGGCCGACGGCGGCGGCGGGGTGCCTCCCCGTGGTTCGTTGCATCCCTAGGCGGCGGGACTCAGCGAAACCGGCGGTTCGCCGGCGCGCGTGCGCCCTCTTCGTGGCGAGCCCTGTGGGCTCTGCCGGCGGCGAGGTGTGCCGCTAGGCGGCGGGGCTTGGCGGGAGGTGGTGGTTCGGCGGTGGTTCTCCTTCGCGGCGGCGGCGGCCCCGGGCCCGATCTGGGCTCTGGATGGGCCGGCGATGCAACTGCTATCTCGGCGTTGCGGGCGCCCCGGATACGGCCTTCTTCGGCAGCTCTTCTGTGGCGCGCTCGATGCGCGTCCGTGCGTGTCGTCGGGTTGCTGCCAGGAACCACGGTGGTTCTTGGCTCGGGCGGCGCTCGTCTGGTCCTTGCCGGCATGGTGCTCGGAGGGGATCGGCGATTCTGCTGCGTCCGGCAGCCCTGGTGGATTCGGTGCCCCTCTGCTGAAGCTTGCCGCAGATGGTCTCCCCGTGGGGTGGAGGCTGCGGCGGCTGCTGCTGGCGGTCGACTGGGATGTGCTCGAACTCCGGGCGAAAACCCTGCATCGATTTATCGTTGCAGGCGGCAGCTATGTCTTTGACATCGTTTCCTCGCTGGAGGTGCCGTTGTGGAGTTTGAGCAACCCCAGTTCATTGCCTGGTGGTTTCCGGGTGAAAACCCATGATTCGGCTTGCTGGATCAGATGACGGTGTTGTGCCCTCGACAACACATTCTTCTTGGAGGCGTCATTTTGGAGACCCAGCGATGGCGCTTGCTGCTGCTTGGGGCGGTCGGTGTTGTGTTTGTTGGTGTTGGTGCGGCCAGCTTGGGGCCGACGGCGAGTGTTCTCTCTTCGGCCGACATTTGCGTGCCTGCCCAAGATCCTCCTTTGGTTGCTGTTGCGGTGCGGGAGCTTCGTGCTCGTGGTGGCGTTTTGGCTCACCTTTGCTCCTTGACGACAAAATGTATGTCTCCCCCACCTGCTTTTGTCTCGATGTCCGTGGCGGAGCTCCCTTTCTAGGATAGTGCTAGGTGCTAGGCTTGACACTCCGATCCGATGATGATGGTGATGCTCCTGAGTTGTGCCGTGGGGTTGAGTTGCATGCCGGTGCGGTGCGTGAGGCTGATTGCCGAGTCTCGGCATTGTGATCCCTCGACTACACCCCTCACCTCTTGTGTCTCTGGGTGGCTCTTGCTTTCCCTCCTCTAGTTGTCTTTTTTCTTGTATTTTTCATTGTTCTCTCCCCCCCTGTATCCCCCTGTAAAACTGCTATTCTGTTGTAAGAACATGGCCCGCCAGACTACTTTTCGGAAATATAACAAGCGGTGGGGCTCCTCCCCCCGTTATTCTCGAAAAAAAAAAGGTAAGCCATGGAGAGGATTATAAGATCTAGTGGCAGTAGTGAAGCACGTTGCCATTCTCCTCGAGCTCCCAACGCGCACCTCCTCCCCACTCTTCTTCCTCCACTACGTCCGCCTCTGCTTGCCCCCGGCACCCTGGCACCATCGCCGACATGGCCGACAGCCCGCAGGGCAGCCGTCTCGACGAGGAAGGCGAGCTCGCTCTCAGTCTTCACCTCTCGCCCAAGACGGCATTCGCCATCATGCTCGCGGTCGTCGTCGTCTGCGCCGCGTTCGTCCTCTTTGTTAGCGTTCACTGCTGCGTGCCCGCCCGCCGCAGGTGCGCTGCGCAGCGCGGACGGCGACGCGTCCACCCGGAACCGGAAGCCGATGGCGGTGCGTGATCAGGCGTGGATGGCGGCCATGGCGGAGCGCATCATCGGCAGGCGCGAGACCGTGCACTTCGTCGAGGGAAGCTCAGTGCGGCGGGAGGACACCTCTGCGTCTTTGGACGAGCCCAACGACCTCTCCGTCGTGGCCAAGGGCGACGACGTGTCTCTGGACACCGGCATAGACAGGTCCCGCGTCGCCTCCACGGTGCTCGACGACACGCCCGTGACCGTGCACACGGTGGACAGCGTGCTGCTGCCGCGGGAGCTCTTCGGCGGCGCCCCTTCGCCGCCTCCAGGAGCGTCCGCCGCCGATGCACCGGACTCTTCGCCCGACACGTATGCTCTGCTCTGGGCACGCATGATGTGATGTGATGCACCCCGGTCTTTACCTGCGAGTTCTGAAATTCTCATCCCAAGTTATTTTCCATACTGATAAGTACTAGAATGTAGTGGTGTTGAATCATTGGGTTGTGATGCCTGCTTTGTTAGTTTCAGTATCTCCTCAGAACACTTCTGTTGAGTTTGATTGTGCCATGCTAGTTCAAGAAAAATGGCTGACAAAGGCCTTTGTTGAAGATATATATAGAGTATGAAAAATACAGTCTAGAATATTCTGGGAGTACTATGTAGAGCAGATTTATCCATAAATAAGACAAATTAATTAAATCTCTTAATTTCTTTGAAATATACTCATGGTTGGCCTTGCTAATAAGCGAGAAGGACAGAAAGAACACATTAGCACCACCGTAACTCATTGATCATTTTGTAATCCTCCCGATCTGCTGGTAAAGAATGCACGCTTTATCTGTAGTTTGTTAAGGACTCAGTTCATTGGTGTGTTACTTTGTGACTTGAATCACATTAGGGGAAATCAAGAGCCAACCTGAACCAGCCCTTGAGCGACTGGGTCTACTGTGTGTATAAAACAGCTTGGGAGAGTAAAAGGCAACCCAAAATGAAGAATTCACGAGTGAAGCGAGGTGATGGTTGTGCACCGGTGCAGGGGAGGCTAGGAGGACCAGAAGCCTTGACGGCTGCAGCGGTGATCGAACTCTGCCACCGAGGCTGGCCGCTGGACCGTTCACTGTCGTTAGGGTTCGGCGCGAGGTTCTGGTGCGCCTCGTTTGACTGTTCAATGACCAGACCCAAAACTGGGTACCTTGTTTAAAAAAAAGGATCAAGAACATGTGAATATAACTTTGTTTCGTGATTTGTTGAAAAAACTCTGGTTCTAGTCTGAAAAAAATTGGATTCTTGGCTGGAACGTGGTCGGTGGCCCGAGCCCGGCTGCAACCACAACGCCGCAAAGGCTTTGGCAGCCTAGTTCTCTTGATAATCTGGAACATTTGGCTGGAACCGAATGCGCGTGTCTTCGAGGGGGCATCGTCGACGTTCCAAACGCTTTGCTCCTCCATCGCAAACGAGGTGCTCCTCTGGAAGCTGGCTGGAGCGACTGGGCTGGCCACCATTTGGGATTAAGTTTGATGCTGTTTTATCTGCTGTTTTAGCTGCTGCCGGGGCGCGATTGTCTTTTTCGCGCCCATAGAGTATGTTCGATTAGCTGTCCCCCTGTAATGGCCTTTTTGGCTCCCCCTTGTACTCTTTCTGCTCTTTCTATGGATTTGGCACGCAAGTTTTTGCGGTGCCCGCAAAAAAAAGGGTGCTTGAGTCCATCTTGTTAATTAAAAAAATATCAAGCTCCAGATATCAAAAAATGCAAATCTGGAGTACTTTATTTTTTGTTAATTAATACCAACAATGGAAATGGTATTAATTTGGCTGTGGACATACAATGAAATTTTTTGGGCATGGACACAAAATTGGTGCAGAATGAGGTGTTTCTTCTATACCTCATTCACATAATTAGAGTACTAACGAAATTCTAACTGCTGTGATTTCATTTGCAGCCTAGTGTTTCTGGGATGGATCCTGCTTACCGTGACGTTAGTATTGTCCGGTGTTTTCCTGCTCTTGCACAAGTAAGCTTGGAACATCATAACACATATTACTTACTAGTCTCTTGGTTGCAATTTGCGTGAGGTGGACGTGTGACGATGGAGACAACGTAGACAGACAGACATATATGAGCGCATGATGACGTGGATAGACTGTATGTGCAGATAGGGATCTCAAAAAGAAGATAGACTTTTATAAATGACTTTTAGTGGCTCTTTTCTTATAAGAAGATATACATTTCTAGGTTATTTTCTTAAAATCGCTAACAACCATGCAGATCTAGTAATACCTGAAACTTGTTCACACCCTCTAACCTCACTCGCATCGGTTGTTCCTCAGCATCTTACCGTTGACCGGGCACGTGCTCCTGTTATGCCCGAGTATGTTTTCAAAATCTAACCCCTAGATGATTCCAATTTGCACGCGGTGACTTGAACCAACATAGCATAGGATGTAGTCTCTGCGGAAGATAGTGTTTTAGGAATGAATGTACTCATACGTTCAATATACCTCTTAAATGCTTGTCTTATATCTCTTTATCATTCTCAATATACCTTTTTAAATAATTTTATGATACCTCCATAAAATTAATATGTAAAAAGGTATCTTGGGAACCCTTAGTTTTATCGTATAAAGTTTTGTATATACACAAATAATATAAATCAATGAACTCAGATGAAAATTTTTGTAGAACTTATTTGGGGTATTTGGTAATGATTAGTGAAGTGTATTTAAATTGATAAATATGTATATCAATTCGTTTGTGCGGTATTTTAATGGGGGAGTATGTACTCCTTTTTTAATAAAAGGAATATATTAATATCACGAAAATACCAATTACACCCAGCCCCTGTACCAACAAGATGTCGAAAGATAACACAGATGAACACAGCTAAGAAAAAATAAAAATAAAGAAAGAAATAGAAAACAAAGACCCAGTCGCGGTGATGAAACACACGCAACATCAACACTCTAACCACCACCGAGGACAACACCCGGACTGCAGAAGAGATTCTCCAAAAACGACGCCGCCATGATGGAAACAAAGCACAAACGACGCCATGATGAAACACACGCAACAACACCCTGAAGAAAGTCCGAGTTCTCAAAACAATGTTTTCAGTAAAACCATTGCCAGACACAACCAATGAAGGTTAGACCTTGTGATTTCACCTTAAAATTCGCAACTCGGTACTCAAGGAGCACCATCACAAATGCAGTCCAGCTGTGTTGTCCCCTCTTGCCAAGGCCGCTGCTGCAAGCTACCAACACTCGACACAGCAAGAACCTGTGTCGCCATTCTTCATCGCCACCGATACACTCTCCACCGTTACAAACCTCCGATCCAAACCACCATGACTTTCTCCCCCTCTATCAATGTCATGGAAATCTAAATAAGATATGTCTCATGGCACTGTCAAGAAAGGCGAAGGTTCACGCCACCCCCACATGACGCATCACTGGCAAAAGATAGGGGAGCACACAACCGGATCGATTCCAATTTAGATATCCAGTGGCGCCATATGCCAATCAGCGAAATCACCAAGAGGAAGACTGAAACTTGTCATCGTCTCAAGGAGCAACAGCTAGGCGTTACTCAGTGGAAGAATGGCTGTAACATGAAATAAGAATTTGCAGGAAATCACAAGGGTTATAATTTATAAACTGAAGCAGAGAAACATCAATCTGATTATTAACTCAGCCAAAGCAGCCGAACAAAAAGCTATATTTTCAGAGTAGCATAGTACATTAATTCCTTCATGACAGGTCACATAAGTGTCGAATCTAAGTTCCAAACATACACTGCTTGTAAGCCAATCATGAAAGTATCTATAATTCGTATTAAGCATTGCCTAGAAAAGAAAAATGACTGACAAAGGCCTTTGTTGAAGATATATATAGAGTATGAGAAATACAGTCTAGAATATTCTGGGAGTACTATGTAGAGCAGATTTATCCATAAATAAGAGAAATAAATTAAATCTCTTGATTTCTTTGAAATATACTCATGGTTGGCCTTGCTAATAAGCGAGAAGGACAGAAAGAACACATTAGCTCCACCGTAACTCATTGATCATTTTGTAATCCTCCCGATCTGCTGGTAAAGAATGCACGCTTTATCTGTAGTTTGTTAAGGACTCAGTTCATATATTGGTGTGTTACTTTGTCACTTGAATCACATTAGGGGAAATCAAGAGCCAACCTGAACCAGCCCTTGAGCGACTGGGTCTACTGTGTATATAACAGCTCAGCTTCATGCAAGTACCTCTCATTACGTTCTGCACAATCCCAGGCGGCTCTGCAAGCATAACAAAAACAACATATATGTACATTATGAAAGCGAGAAAATGGACGCAAGGAGTTCGGGAGAGTGAAAGGCAACCCAAAATGAAGAATTCACGAGTGAAGCGAGGTGATGGTTGTGCACCGGTGCAGGGGAGGCTAGGAGTACCAGAAGCCTTGACGGATGCAGCGGTGATCGAACTCTGCCACCGAGGCTAGCCGCTGGACCGTTCACTGTCGTTAAGGTTCGGCGCGAGGTTCTGGCGGCCTTCGCCCAGGGGAGCAAGGAGCGAGGCGAGTGCGGACGGGGGAGAGCAGCGAAGCAAAAAATCAGTTGCCGCCGCCGTTGTTGTCGCCTGGAGCAGACTGGATTCAATCCAATCAAGCAGTACACTGCTTCGCCTCATCGCTGCCCAGCCGCGGGGAGAAGGGGAGATGGCGTCAACACGCGTGGGTAAACATAAGGTTGAGCAGCGACGCGTGAGCGTGGCGGCACAGTCTTCATGCGCCGCCGGTACAAACGGCGGCGGCACGGAAGCCAGGATGGTGGCGGTGATGCCGCCTCCCTGCCTTCACGGATTCACAGCAGAGATTGCTTCCTCGAGTAGGGAACCTCAGCGGCGGGGAAGATGGGTGGCAGCATTGCGACTCCCTGTGCCCGCCGGCTCGTTTCCTCAACGTGAAGCACTCCTCACTTGGCAAATCTCTACAACATACATTCCTGCTGGAATTGCTAGCCTGTGGTTGATCGCTGAGTTTTGACCGTCGATCAGTAATTCGATGGTTCAAATGTATCTCGTTCCCTACATGTCAGCGACTAGAAATAGTCGGTTTGCTTGCTCCCCTGCCAGCACCAGTAATGCGATGACACGCTGAGACATGGGCATCCACCGACGTTCCGAGTTTCTGCCTTTGACCGCGCCCTCTCTCCTCGCCCAATCCCCACTCGAGCCCCACGCCTCCCTCCTCGCCCCGCACTGCCGCCACCACGGGCGTGCTCCTCCCTCTCCTCCTCCCCTCCAGCTCCTCGCCCCAACAGCGCACAGTAGCCGGTCGTCGCCGTGCAGTGGCAGCAGCAGGTCGGCCTCTTTGATGCGACGGCGGCGCATCTGGAGAACCGGTCGCCCTTCTCCCGGATGGGCGCCGTAGCTGGAACTGCCGGACCTGACCGGCGAGGAGCGGTGGCAGCCTTGCTCCCCGATGGCGCGCAGCAGCCGGTCGTCGCGCTGCAGCGGTGGCACGCCGCTTGTCCTCTACCTCCCGCGTTCTCTCTGCTCCTTTTCCGGTGTGATTCTTCGTGCTCTTCTCTCCTGACCTCGCGGCCTCTGTTTTTAGGTCTGCGTCTTAGCTGGATTGGTGGATTTGGAGCGTGGGCGCTTTGGATCTGTGCCGGCGGCGACTCTGGTGTCTTCTGGTGAGACGATTGCTTCTATTCTTGTTTCCCCTTTTCTTGATCTGTGTTTTAGCCTTGGTTAATCACATTGCTTGCTTGTGTTACGGCGGTGGTTGCCGTGCTGCGCTGGTTCGTTGGATTGGGGAAATTTTGTGATTGGGTTTATGCATTATGTGGTTGACGTGCCTGGATTCTAGCGTTCTTTGCTTTCTGATTATCTAGACTGATTGATGTGCTGAGCGTGCCAATCTATTTCTTTCGCCTTGGGACTATCTGTGTGTGCATGCGTGTTTTGCTCTCTGTTTGTGTTGATCTGGGCTTCCATTTGCCATATACTTATCTTCCCTCATTCCAATCCTCTGCAGATCCTCGTTTGGCTGCGTCGCTCTTCATGGCATCTTCGGTTCGCGGCGGTGGTGGCCGGATTTAGTGTGTTGTTGTTGTGCCCTTCTCGCTGGCGGCCGGATCTGCCACTCGCATCTTCGTTTTGGGCGTTGGCCATCGGGCGGCGCCGGCGCCTACGGTCTGCAGGTAGGTTCCCTGGCACCCCCTTCTCCTCATCCCCGTTCCGCGTACCAAGCCGTCACCATCACACCACGTGGTACATCGTCTTCTCCAAATCCACACCACCAACAACATATCTCTCCTTTTTCTGGGCGAAACATTGGATTCGGGGCATGGTAGGGTCGATTCCATCTGCGCTTTTGTCACCATCCTTCTTTTGACCGCAGCTTGGTTGCCGCCGGTCACCTGGCGCCGGCCAGCTTTCTGGATGGCCATCTGCCGCTGAGTCTGCTGCCCAAGATCTGCAGCGCCTGGAAGTCCTTGCACGATGTCCACAATATCAGCACTGCCGCTGAGCTTCCCGCCTCCTATGCTGCCAGCCTACCTGAAGCTCCAAGAACAATACACCTCTACATTGGTAAGAACTAAGAACGCCAACATTTTCAGAGGTTCGCATGAGTAGATAGCCATATACAAACATCTAATAGCCACCATCACTGCTAAACTATCAATCTTAATGTAGAGTAAGGCTTGGGTCTTAAGTATTGAGTATGAACAAATTCCTGTTTCTGAACCTTAATATGCAGTATGATTACATAGTGTTGGTCATGCTTATGTAGCCAAATGTTAAATACTAAAAATAAAAAGATTTTGGCAGTGGTACAATAGATGGATTTGTTTGAATGCTCGGCTAATCCTACTGGTTGTAGAGGAAGAAAATGGTAGGAAGGCCATTGTAGAGAAGTGGGAGCCGCACTGGGAAACATGTAGACTGATTTTGTGATCTCATCTCCATGTTTTTTCTTAGATATTAATTATTTCTGATGACACAGTTTCCTATTTTCTGTTGCCACAAGATTATACTTTTTTTTAAACTCTTCCCTTTTGATTATATTACCTATTTTGTTATAATAGAGCTATCACTGAACCAACATTGGCAGCTGGTGGATTTTATTATTAATTATCCTCTCTGTTAGACAGCATGTCTTGCAATTTGCATATTCCCTAAATTTCCTTGGGCTTTGCCATTAGACCAGGAGATCGATAAGGAGCAAACTGGTAGTGCATTTTAGCAGTAACTTTTTCTTCTAGGAGTAAACTGATAAAACACTTTTGGAAGTAATCTTTAACTTCTGAAACCAGCTTCCATGTGACCAAAGACAGTGGTAAAGCTGCGTAATAGCTGTGATGTCTAGCAACATCACATTTTATTTGCCAGCATAGGACGCTTGCTGTACAAATGATAAATTTAGTTGAAATAGTAGCTAACCATTCTCGGTATTACTTCTTGGAAATAAAGTTAATAGATAAAGAAAATAGAATATAAGCCTAATTGACCTGACTGACATAAACCAGAGTACTATTGTATAATCTCATGCACAGCTCTTCTATAGAAACCTACTTTGCCTCATCTAAATAAACGGTAGTCTGAATGAATTGTCATTTTCATCTTTAGAAAGCTTTCTTTCTTTCTCTCTTTTAGGATAACATAACCTTCAACATCACATTTTATTTTCCGGCATAGGACGCTTGCTGTACAAATGATAAATTTAGTTGAAGTAGTAGCTAACCATTCTCGGTTATCACTTCTTGGAAATAAAGTTAATAGATAAAGAAAATAGAATATAAGCCTAATTGACCTGACTGCCATAAACCGGAGGACTACTATTGTATCATCTGATGCGCAGTTCTTCTATAGAGACCTACTTTGCCTCATCTTACGGTTGTCTGAATGAGCTGTCATTTTCATCTTTAGGAAGCTTTCTTTCTTTCTCTCTTCACTTTCTTTCTCTCTTCTAGGATAACATAACCTTTTTTACAGGAATACCACACCTTTTTGTAATACGATGCTAACACACAGAGACACCAGGGGTGCAAGGTTGTTTCGTTTTCTTTCAAGTGTATACCTTCACGTTATGTCCCTGGAATATTCCGTGCACATAATAATCACACCACATCTCTTATTTGAGGACAAATGACGAACCTGATAGGAGAGGTTGAAGTACCTATTGTTGCATGTTCATTGTTCAGTTGGCCTGAGAGTTTTTATATACCTAATTCTTTACGTAATGAAATCCCCACTTAAACCATATATATTTTGGAAACATAACAGAGTATGCAAGTGTTACTCCTCTGGTTTGACTCGGCTTCTCCTATATGTGAACATAACTTTCTGCCTTCTGCTACCTGCCAGTGCTTATCTGATGATATTTCCATTTAAACCATAACATCTCTTGGTTTATTCTGCCTATAGCACAAAAATCACTTTCATTCACCATCCATTACTTAACTACTTCTGATGCTTAGCCATGCATTCTAACAATATTACCATTCTAGACACTAAAAAATGGTTATGTTTTTCTGTCCTTAAATGGTGTTACCAGTGATAATACATGCAAGACGGTTTTGGTCTCAGTCCATTTCAGGAGAGGTTGTCTCAAAAGAAGCCTGAACTGGTGGCTGTAAGGTTAAATGGACAAGCTATTGTTCTGCAGTCGGATGGTAAAATCCATGAAGTCTATTTCCGTGTTATTTTTTCGACATGCTTATTGGTGGTTATGGTCTTAGTCCATTTCAGGAAAGGTTGTCTCAAAAGAAGCCTGAACTTGTGGCTGTGAGGTTAAATGGACAAGCTATTGTTGTGCAGTCGGATGGTAATATCCATGAAGTCTACTTCCCTCTTATTTTTGTCACATGCTTATTGGTTAATATTGTCACTTTTTACACGTTTTCCAAATGTTGGCAAGAAATGCATATGTTATGTAGTTCCATTGTTTTACAGTTGTCGTTGTCTTTGATGCTTTATAATCAAAAGAATTGGCCAATGTTGCTGACGTGATAACATTGGTTTACATAATAGTACCATGATGTGTGTGGGAAACCAGTTGTCAGTTGAACAATATATAGTTCTATAAAAAAGAACGTAAGAAGTGTCACTCGCGAGCCGACTCGCCACATATACCTGGGCGCGGCAAAGCGCGCCTTACCCTTTTAGTCCTATGCAGCGCCGATTGCGTCGACGCATATTTCCTTCGTCTTTTGACCGTTCTTTTACTGCTTCTTCTTTCAACACCCACGGACGGACGCGCAGTCATGGTTCGCCTCCTCTCTCCCGGCTTCGGTGCCTCATATGGGACACACAAAATTTTCCACAAAATTCCCCTGATCTAAATTGCGGTGGACATTGTTTTCTCCTCCTCTCCCGTCCATGACCGCTCCAGTTTCGTATATTTCTTTTTTTTTACCGAGGTTCGCATATTTCAGTCCGCTGTATATGTATTTTGCATCCATGGTCGCCGAGCTCAAACCCTAAGATTCGAGTTCACCCCCGCATTGTATGGTGTGTCGATTTCTAAGGAGAAGTTATTTTGGTGCGTCTTTGGGTGCTTGTGTTTTTTCCACTGAATCCCATGTTTAGTATCCTAGCGCCATCTAATTTCTGTACAGAATGACCGGATCTGGTATTTAGATGAAAGTATTCTGGTTGTGTTGGATTTCTAGTGATGGCCTGTCATTTTCTTGGTTCACTATTATTTTTGGCTCACTATCATTTGCGGTTCATCTATATTTTTGGTTCACTGTTATTATTATTTTTGGTTCACCCACATTTAATTTGTGGTTCGTCAGCATTTTCCGTCCACTATTATTTGTGTTTCACCGATATTTTGGTTTCACTATTATTTTTGTTCATCTGCATTTTCGGTTCATTATTATTTTCGGTCACTATTATTTTCGGTCCACCGACATTTTTGGTTCATTATCATTTTTGGTTCAATATCTTTTTCAGCTCTCCATCATTTTCGGTTCACCGACATTTTTTGGCTCACTGATATTTTCGGATCATCCTAATTTTAGTTTCTTTTTTGGTTCATTATAATTTCCGATTCACTATTGTTTTCGGTTCACACGCATTGTCGATTCACTATTATCTGATTCGCCTATATTTTTTGTTCACTATTATTTACGATTCACCGGCTTTTTTGATTCACTATTAATTTCGGTTCACTAACATTTTTGGTTCACTGTTATTTTTTGTTCACAAACATTTTCGTTTCACTAATATTTTCGGTTCATTGATATTTTTGGTTCAATATCATTTTTTGGTTTAATATTACTTTCAGCTCACCGGAATTTTTGGTTCACTATTATTTTCGGTTCACTAATATTATGGTTCATTATTATTTTCGGTTCTGTATTATTTTTGGTTCGCCAACATTTTCGGTTCACACGCATTTTCGGTTCACTATTATTTTTTGTTCACCTATATTTTTCGTTCACTATTATTTCCGTTCACCAACTTTTTTAGTTCACTATAAATTTTGGTTCACTCACATTTTTGGTTCACTGTTATTTTTGTTCACCGATATTTATGGTTCACCTTTTGTTTTCGGTTCACCGAGATTTATGGTTCACTTTTTGTTTACGGTTCACTGAAATTTTTGGTTCACTTTTTATTTTTGGTTCATTGACATTTATGGTTTACTTTTTATTTCGGTTCACCTCCATTTTTGGTTCATTATTATTTTTGGTTCGCCAGCATTTTTGGTTCACTATGTTATTATGTTTCACCATATATTTTTGTTCTTTTCAAAGATTGGTTCATTTTTGTTGGTTACCATAACTTTTTTGGGTTCATTTATTCTTTTGATTCACCATTATTTTGACTCACCTTAGTTTGGATGAATCAATTTTGTCATCTCAGTACTGGATGAAGACATGAATTTAATATTTCTTTTGTTGTCAAGCCCTCAAAACAACACAATATAGCATGAAAATTTAAATATTTGTACCGATTGTTTCCTTTTTCATAAAACCAAATACGTCAAGTATTTGTGTTCTGTGTGTGAAACTACCTGTCGCAGCAGTGGAACATGGTGTTCCCCTGATGCTGCCAAAGTGGGTCCTCTGCTGGGGCCCACCAAGAAGATGGACAAGGCAAGGAGTCAAGTACAGCAGATGGGTTAGCCCATCTGCCTCAAGGACACCCGACAAGTTCGACATCAAGTCTCTGCGGCTAAGGACCAGGCGACCTTCCGGGTCACCCCCTCGCCCGGAGAACCAGGCAGGACACCCGCGGGTGCGTGCTCCCGGCAGGAGGCCAGGTGCACCCCTGGGTATCCGTCCGTACCATCGAGAGGATAGGATCGCCAGCTCGTCAGAAGCTAGTGGAAGACTTGGGCGCCAAGATGAAGGCCGCGCCCTGGTGACGTTGCCACGAGCGTAGTTGGTGGGGCGGACAGGCTTTGTCCGTCCCACCTTTTCCAAGGTCGGACGGCCGCGCCGCCCTCCTCAGAACACTTGGAGGAGAGAGTGCCACGTCTCCTCCAAGGACCACCGAGGGGTTTTTCCCGCCAAGACCCCTCACACCTCTCGCATGCCCATGTCGGATCCCCTTAGCCTATAAAAGGAGGACCATGGCACCGAAGAGGGAGGACGAGACCGAGATAGAAGCAAGCTAGAGCTCAGGCAAGACTAGACTAGGGTTCGGAAGGTAGAGAGAGAGAGGTGATCTCCCCAGGGCAGGATCTGCTCTTCGTCTACCTCCGGCCGAAACTCTGCCGGGTTCACCCCGAGACACCCTTGTACACCCCACCATGATGAACCTCTCAATCCAGACATGCAGGAGTAGGGTTTTTAGCCTCCGGGTGGCCTGAACCTGGGTAACTCTGTTTGTCCTGCTGTGTTGTTTGATCTCTCCCTCTCGACGAAGAACTTGGCGTCCTTGCTCCCGGGTAAGACGTCTTCCAGCCTCCTTCGCGCCCCGTGCCGAACCTAAAAAGGGGGTATCACCTACTCCCGGTGTCCATCATCCGAGACACGACATCTGGCGCGCCAGGTAGGGGGTGCAAGCGCTGGATTCATCTTCTTCTTCATCGACCTCAAGTTCAGCGTCAAGTTTGTCGCCAAGATCTACATCGCGCACTTCGTTCGAAGCCAGATCTGAATCGAGCTCTCTGACCATCTCAGGACCTTCATCGAGCTTTGTGATCACGGCGGATTCGACAGCTTTTTTCATCGTCCGCGACGGAAGTTGCCCCGAACTCTCCTTCTCCAGCAAGGTCATCCGCACCATCCGGCCAAGTTAGACGGTCGCCTCATCAGCAAGCAGGAAAAATGTCAGGAGCACGGGAGACCCTTGGTGAGCCAGCCAGTCAGTCAAGCCGAAACAGCTGGGGGCTAGGGGAGGCTTTGGGTGCAGCTCGAGCGCTTCTCTTGTCCCACCAGATCAGTGCAAGGACGATCCTCGTGCGAGGGCATGGATCGCTAGCTTGGAAAGTCTGTTGAACTACGCTCACCAATGCCACGTTCCCGCTAGTACTGCACCAACCATCGATGCCGGCATCACCGTCCCTGCACCGGCGCTGCCGAAGGAAGAGCGTCCCGAAGATCCCCACGGCAAGAGGCCCATGGAGTCTCTCCACGAAGGCACTGGTCAGAGCTCCAATCCCCGGCGACGCTCCCGGGAAGAAATGGAGGGTCGGGAGGGCCCGCACCTCCGAACCAGCTGCACACCATACCCGGCGACCGTCCTCGACCTCTATCACCTGGAACAAGAAACGGGGGAGACCCTGCATCATTACATCTGGAGGTTCCGGGGTGTCGTCGACCACATTCCCCCGGCTGATCTCAGAAAAGTCTCCGTAATCGCTATCTTCCACGTTAACGTCCGCAACCTGAACATGCGCGAGAAACTGAGCCTCCACGCCGTGGACACGTTGGAGGACCTGTGGAGCATGGCTGACCGATGTGCCAGGGAAGAGCAAGCTCTCAACCCTCATCCCCACCAGGCTCGCTGAAATGTGTCGTTGCAAGATGTACCCGGAAGACCCACATTATCAATCCAAGAGCTCCTGAGATCAATAAAAGATAAGTGCTCCCTGAGCAAGTCCTCTCTGTGTACAAGATATCTATTTCGCAGGTATAAAACATGTGTAAAAAAAATCGGGAACGTGGCTCGACCGTCGAGCGAGCACTCATGGGGTAGCGACTCTCCCGGGGGTAAAAAGCGGTGCGAGACCTGATACCTCCCGGGGACATGTGTGCCAACAGAGTGAGTGGCCTTCTGGGAATCGGTAGGGCTTGTGAGCGCATTCCTGATCGGTCAGGGCCTCACGGGTAAGCTTACATCCCCGAAGGACCCCTCAGAAAGACGTGGAGACAGTAAAAACTGCTAAGCTCAGTAAAAATACTCGCCAAGTAGAGTAGCAAAGCAAGTTCTAGCATATTACATCCAAGTTTTGGAGTCAAAGCATGAAATCTGACTCAGTGTTTTATTACATTTGGGGCACGAGGTGCTCGAATGTCTTGCAGGAAACCTAGCGGCGCGGGAACATCTTCGTGGCAATTGCGGTCGCAGGAGCGTTCACCGCCTGGCGGGAGTCTTCGGAAGGGGATGATGCCACGAAATTCGGCATGACGGCACCCGGGTTGGTCTCCCGGAATGCCGCCATCACAGAAGTTGCTGTCAGCTTACTCGCCTCATGCTTGTCGCAAGCTAGCTGGCTGGCCATCTTGTTCTTGAAGGATCGAACATCGGCAGCAACCTTCGCAATGAACTCTGCGACGGGGGGCAAGCTCTGGCAGTTCGGCTCCAACTCAGGAAGTGTAGTGCCCAGTTTCAGCCGCTCTACCCGGAGCGTAGCTTCTCGGCAGGCCTCTGCAATCTTGGCAAGACCTTCTTGGTTGGAGCGACGAAGCTCCGACAGTTCAGTTGACGCCTGGGAGTTGACGCGGGGGAGACCCTGCATCATTACATCTGGAGGTTCCGGGGTGTCGTCGACCACATTCCCCGGCTGATCTCAGAAAAGTCTCCGTAATCGCTATCTTCCACGTTAACGTCCGCAACCTGAACATGCGCGAGAAACTGAGCCTCCACGCCGTGGACACGTTGGAGGACCTGTGGAGCATGGCTGACCGATGTGCCAGGGAAGAGCAAGCTCTCAACCCTCATCCCCACCAGGCTCGCTGAAATGTGTCGTTGCAAGATGTACCCGGAAGACCCACATTATCAATCCAAGAGCTCCTGAGATCAATAAAAGATAAGTGCTCCCTGAGCAAGTCCTCTCTGTGTACAAGATATCTATTTCGCAGGTATAAAACATGTGTAAAAAAAATCGGGAACGTGGCTCGACCGTCGAGCGAGCACTCATGGGGTAGCGACTCTCCCGGGGGTAAAAAGCGGTGCGAGACCTGATACCTCCCGGGGACATGTGTGCCAACAGAGTGAGTGGCCTTCTGGGAATCGGTAGGGCTTGTGAGCGCATTCCTGATCGGTCAGGGCCTCACGGGTAAGCTTACATCCCCGAAGGACCCCTCAGAAAGACGTGGAGACAGTAAAAACTGCTAAGCTCAGTAAAAATACTCGCCAAGTAGAGTAGCAAAGCAAGTTCTAGCATATTACATCCAAGTTTTGGAGTCAAAGCATGAAATCTGACTCAGTGTTTTATTACATTTGGGGCACGAGGTGCTCGAATGTCTTGCAGGAAACCTAGCGGCGCGGGAACATCTTCGTGGCAATTGCGGTCGCAGGAGCGTTCACCGCCTGGCGGGAGTCTTCGGAAGGGGATGATGCCACGAAATTCGGCATGACGGCACCCGGGTTGGTCTCCCGGAATGCCGCCATCACAGAAGTTGCTGTCAGCTTACTCGCCTCATGCTTGTCGCAAGCTAGCTGGCTGGCCATCTTGTTCTTGAAGGATCGAACATCGGCAGCAACCTTCGCAATGAACTCTGCGACGGGGGGCAAGCTCTGGCAGTTCGGCTCCAACTCAGGAAGTGTAGTGCCCAGTTTCAGCCGCTCTACCCGGAGCGTAGCTTCTCGGCAGGCCTCTGCAATCTTGGCAAGACCTTCTTGGTTGGAGCGACGAAGCTCCGACAGTTCAGTTGACGCCTGGGAGTTGGCCTGGGCCAGCTCCTGGTTGTTCTCCTTCAGCCTCGCAAGCTTGTCACTCCGCGTCTTAATAGACTCTCCAAGCTCAAATATCTTCTGGCCATCTTTCTCGGCCTGCTGCTGCAAAGCACGGACGGACTCTTGTTCCTGGTGGAGGGACTTCTTGATATCCTCGATTATCTGATTGTTCTCCTCCTTGTGCTGGCGGCTCTTGATCTCCTTGTCCTTGGCCTCGAGCACCTCCCGATGGAGGTCAGTAGCTTCTTTCAGACGTCGTTCCGTGTCCTGCTCCAGCTGCAGCTTCTGGCTTTCCAAAGATTTGATCTTCTCAGCCAGCTCGCTCTCCCGGGACGCCAATTGCTATTCCTTCTCCACCATAACCCGCTCGCGTTGGTTGTATTCAGCTTTCCGCTCGGCACCTTTCTGCTCAAGGGCCTCACGCAGGCTGGAGACTTGAACCGTGAGGCGGTTGAGTTTGCCCATCCCTCTTTGGATCAGATCTTCAGCTTTTCCAATCACCTCCACGATGGCCGCCTCGTGACCTCTGAACTCCTCTTCCAATTGACGCATCCCACGGAGGATGGCATCCATGGCGTTCTCTCCACTGATAATGATCTGGGGAGCCACCTCTGACGAGCTCCCCGGGACACTGGCAGCTTTCGAGCGCTTGGCAGCAAGGTCCTCCTTGATCCTCGTCAATTCGGCGATTTCTTCGCTGGCTCCAGAATCCGTGGAAAAGTTGGTGAACGTCCTCAGAACCTGCCCGGTCATCAACGAGCTCTCCAGCAAGTCCAGGGAGACCTCGGCACCCGGCGCGTCACTGCGATTTTGGCCAGGAGCTGGAGCCATAGTCTGGGTCCCCGCTACGCGAGAGCTGGGCGCGCCTTTGGACACCTCTTGGCCATCCGAAGGAGTAAAGGAGGGTGGCTTCTCCTGGCTGGCAACGCCCAGCAGGTCACCCGGGGAAAATACATTCACCACAGAAGCTTCTGGAAGCAAGAGAATGTCAGATCCATTGGAGACTTGATACAAGAGCGGCATGACCCGTGAACCTGAGTATACCTGCTTGTTCTGGCGGGCTGGCGTCGGGACCTTCTCTAGGGTGGGCCGAGGAGGCCACAGTCGCGCTCCCCACCCCGCTCCCGCGACGACCGTCGACTTCCGCCATGGGGGAGGGAACATCCCTCCGCCACAAGCTCCGAAGCTGGTAGCGGTGTCATCTTCCGCTGCGTCGCGCCGCCTCTTGCTGGCCTCCAGGGAGAGTGAGGCCCTGCACCGACACACGGTCACTTTCCTTGGAGAGAAAGAGAAAATGCGAAGGAATGTAAAAGTTCGGGGAAGGCTTACTCCCGGGCGCGCTTGCTCCCCAAAGGCACCGGCAAATCCGCAGACCCGGCAGAAGAGGCGTGGGGGCTCTGTTGATGCTCGCCCGGAGAAGTGACTGGTCCCGCTACAGGAGGCGAACGGTGGGGAGACACCCTTGGCCGTGGGGCCAAGACAAAGTCGGCCGCGGCGACCCCCGTTTCCATGGGGTCGCCCTCTCCGCCTACCACCTCTACGGGCGGGAAAAGGATGCTCGCCCCCGGGTCGGGGACCACGGTGGTCTCCGGGGAGCGGTGCGGGGAAGGATTCTTCTCTTCCGCGTCCTCACCACCAGTATCATCTTCATCGCCATCCCCGTCTTCACCGTCGCCGCCATCTTCGTCATCAGAGCAGGCGGATTCCTCCTCGGAATCCTCTTCTTCGCTCTCCTCTTCAAACTCAAGGAGTTCTCCTTCCTCGTCAGAGCTAGAGGGAGCCTTGGCCTTCCGGGCTGACGTCTTAGCCGGTTTGGGCCCATGGTCAGAGCGGCCCACGATCCCGAGGGCATTGCAAGACGGCATCGACTTCAGAATCTTTGCCTTCTCTGGGTCGTCGCACAGGGGCCGGAATCCTGCCGGCAGCTCGTATTTGACGTCCCGGGTAAACATCCCGGTCATGTTGCGCCGGAGGAGGGCGCGATCCATGTCAGAATTCCTCAAGCGAGATGGGTTCAGGGGACCCCGGAAGTCCCAAGCTGGGTGTGGCCGCTCCTGCAGAGGCGCCAGACGATTTCGAAGGAAGTGGGCAACAATGGCAGCTCCGGAAACCCCTTTATCACGAAGGAGCTTGAAGCGCTCTACCGCAGCCGAAAGATCGTCATCCTAGAGGCTGACGCAGTTCCAGGTTTCCAGGCTCACCGGATGTTCCGTCGGTTCCTCCAGGAGTGGCAGAGCTTTTGGCACTTCAACCAAGAACCAGCGCTGCCTCCACTCATCCCACTTGGACTTGATTGGCAAGTAAGGGTAGTCCCGCTTGACCTTCGGGCGAAAGCAGAAGGTGACGCCGCCCCCCATCCAGCCATCCTTCCCAATACGGGGGTAGAAGAAGTGGCGGAACAGAGCCACGGATGGCATCACCCCGACGAATGCCTCACAAGCATGGGCGAAAGCCGTCAAATCCAAGATCACGCCCGGGGTTAGATGCTGAAGTTTAGCCCGTACATGCGCAAGATCTCCAGAAAGAAATCCGAGAAGGGAGGAACGAATCCCATCATCATGAAGCCATCAAAGATTGGGATCTGCCCAGGCGCCCTGGTCGCCGAAGGTGGGAAAACCTTCGTCGGCACTCGGGCAGGAGCTCCAGGCGCCTCGTCGGACTCCATCACTCCGAGGTGCTTGGCTTTCCGCATCATCTCGGCGCTGTCAGCATAATCGCTCGGGAACAAGGCCTGTTGTCTGCGAAGCTCAGCCCGCTCGGCGCTGCGCTCCGACCTCCGCCGCGCCCTTACAGATCTGGGAGACAGCTCCTGCCTCAAGAGTGAGGACCGCTAGCCCTCCTTTTCAGAGCCGCAACCTTCAATCGCGCCATTGAAGCGGAAGGAAAGCTGCAGCGGCAGACAACAGAGGCGGCGGCTCGAAACTAGAAGAAGGAGATGGGAATGGAGGCGGCGACTTGGGGATTTCAGAAGATTTGGGGAACAACTGCCGCAACACTGCGAGGTGTGACTCATAAGGCTTCCCACGCGTCACATCGCGGCCCCATTACTCCGACTGACGCGGGGATCGAGGGGGCGTTCCGCTTCAAGCGCTTCCTCTTGTTGGATTCAAGATAGACGTTGGTCGTCCATGCGAACCGCAACGTTCGCCACGACCAAGTCCAAGAGAAACTCGGGGGCTCGTCTCCACTTCGCCCTGGCGAGCCCCAGGCAAAGCAGGCAAGGCGCCGGGTACCCACTTTGGCCAACTCTTTGGCCATAGCCCCGGCAGCAACTGAAGCAAGAGCCGCCGGGACCATGCCCGGGGCTACTGTCGCAGCACTGGAACATGGGGTTCCCCTGATGCTGCCAAAGTGGGTGCTCCGCTGGGGCCCACCAAGAAGATGGACAAGGCAAGGAGTCAAGTACAGCAGATGAGTTAGCCCATCTGCCTCAAGGACACCCGACAAGTTCGACATCAAGTCTCTGCGGCTAAGGACTAGGCGACCTTCCGGGTCACCCCCTCGCCCGGAGAACCAGGCAGGACACCCGCGGGTCCGTGCTCCCGGCAGGAGGCCAGGCGCACCCCCGGGTATCCGTCCGTACCATCGAGAGGATAAGATCGCCAGCTCGCCGGAAGCTGGTGGAAGACTTGGGCGCCAAGATGAAGGACGCGCCCTGGTGACGTTGCCACGAGCGTAGTTGGTGGGGCGGACAGGCTTTGTCCGTCCCACCTTTTCCAAGGGCGGACGACCGCGCCGCCCTCCTCAGAACACTTGGAGGAGAGAGTGCCACGTCTCCTCCAAGGACCGCCGAGGGGTTTTTCCCGCCAAGACCCATCACACCTCTCGCGTGCCCATGTCGGATCCCCTTAGCCTATAAAAGGAGGACCATGGCACCGAAGAGGGAGGACGAGACCGAGATAGAAGCAAGCTAGAGCTCAGGCAAGACTAGACTACGGTTCGGAAGGTAGAGAGAGGTGATCTCCCCAGGACAGGATCTGCTCTTCGTCTACCTCCGGCCGAAACTCTGCCGGGTTCACCCCGAGACACCCTTGTACACCCCACCATGATGAACCTCTCAATCCAGACATGCAGGAGTAGCGCTTTTAGCCTCCGGGCGGCCTGAACCTGGGTAACTCTATGTGTCCTGCTGTGTTGTTTGATCTCTCCCTCTCGACGAAGAACTTGGCGTCCTTGCTCCCGGGTAAGACGTCTTCCAGCCTCCTTCGCGCCCCGTGCCGAACCTAAAAAGGGGCATCACCTACTCCCGGTGTCCGTCATCCGAGACACGACACTACCCTTTTAAAATTTGTGGGTTTTGCATGATGTGTGTTTCTGATAGTGTAATATGCTATCTGAAGCAGCGAACGATAGGCCAAAACATGGAAAAAGTAAAACTTTACGATATTCATGCTCAAATATTTTTCGCTTTGTACGAACGTGACAGAAAATATATGAGGCACTTACGCGTACAGTCTCGCTCGATCGTTCCGCATTCGTTAACGAGCAGATGCACGAAACAGTAAACATGCAGGAGGCCAAGAGGGTCCTCGCGGGGGAAATGCGCCAAGCCCACGAACGTGCGCTTCCACCGCGGGGATACGCGTTCGCACACCAAAGCAGCGCTAATAGCGTTGTATAGGCGCTCCCTCCTCATTTGTCCTCTTTTTTAAAAAGTTGGGCCTTAGTGGGATTTGCTGGCCCAATTCACCACATAAGACCTATATGATGCATCCTGGAAACAATAGGCCCACTGCGGGGATGGAAGTTCATCCAACGGACATACACTGTTAGATGGCACAATCAGACGGTTAAAATGGCCGAGGTCATTGGCTAGCCTCTAGTTGGCTTGGTTTTAATATCCCTAATAACTAGATCATGTAGGCGTGCGTTGGCGCGTCCGTATATTAGGTAAAGATTCTTATGGGTTGATGAAAATATATTTGGATATAACATGAAGCATTTTCATAGAAAATTACCACAATTCACAATTTAGCTGAACACCTTAGCGGTACGCAAACTTGAAGTTAATGAATCAGTACCGCAGCAACCATCCATTAAATAGGCGACATAGGATAAAATATGAATGTCGAACGACAAATTTACTTAACTAATGGGTGATCACAACTAAATAAATACCATAAGGTTGAACATCCTCTAACTTCTTTCCCTATAAAATATACGTTCTCTCCAATTCTTGTCCATTTAACAGACTGGCAGATCAGTGCAACAAGAGTGCTAGAGAAACGTAGAAAAATGGAGAGTGTGGCACGTACTAAATAGGTCAAAATAAATAGGATGTACGAACTTAATTAAGTACAAATAACATGACAGTCTTGGGTCCCATATCTAATACAATGAGACTTCCAGTAATTGGGCCAGCTTTTCCATGCTCATAGTATATATATCAGTATGTGCCCTTTACATCTATGATTGCTTCTATATAGAATGTGAGTGGCAGAAAATTTACTTTTAGTCTTTGAGCAGCTACCTAAAGTAAGAAGTCTATGTGGAACCTGGAGTTGATGCTTTCGGACCGTTGAAACAGAACATGTTCATTCAAGCAGGCGATTCCAACTCCACTTGAAGTGGTATACAACACTCCCAAGCTTCCTACTATTAATTCACTAAAAATAGTTCCTGTTATTAAGGTTTGTTTGGCAGATCTCGCTAACAAAGCTAATGAACATATTAACCAAATACCTGGACCAATGAAATTTTAGGTAAAAAAGAGCAATACATATCCAGACAACTTTTTTTAAACAAAAGGTTCCATTTTCATGCTTTGAGCCAGCCAATGTAATCCCTTATTATATCAACCTACTCATCAGCAGCGCAATACAAATCCACCTACCAGGAAAGTCAACATACCAGATCTTCCACAGAAGTACTGCATTAACGCAGAGCAACAGTAAATTTCCAAACAAACTGAACAAAAGAAGGAAGATAGCATGAACTGAAATCTGAATGGATCTTCCTAAAAAAGAAACATTCAAGGCCAATGATTGGCACTTCAGTTCATACCACCATGTACTAATAAGAGACAAATTTCAGTTCAAGAAATTAGGGGGGAAAATCTTCTGGGAGTGTAAACAAATCCATCTTCCAGAAATAGTACTCCATAAGGCCCTGTTTGATTCTATAGTTTTTTTAGGGATTGGTGGGGATTATCCCGGTCAAACCCCCAAATCCCCACATATCCCAAAACATCGTTTGTTTCTAGTGTATTGGACAGGTTTTATCCCCAACTTTCCCCACAAATCCATAAACTCTAGTTCATTTTTTCTCAATCTACTAGGAGATCCAATACACTACCCCTACCTAGAGGATTGGGTGAAGTTTGGGGTTTCACCAAATCCACTAGAGGATCATCCCCACCAATCCCCTAAAATACTCTAGTAATGTTTCATCCCACCCCGACCGGGATTGGGGCGAAACCCCCGTGGGTTAATCGGGATCAGACCCGCGAGGATTAAATCCCGGCCATCTCGTCTGACGCGTTCGGTTAAACCCGGGAGGGATGATACCCCGCTCTTTTCCTCGTTGATCCCGGTCATTTTGCAGGGGAACTGAACCTCGAGCCTTGTCCCGTGGAACGAATCCATGACTCTCTCTCGCCCAGTCCCCGTCGTCTCTCTCAGACTCTCTCTCACACACGATTTGGAGGTACAGCCGCCGGCGGCAGCGGCGGAACAAATTGATCAGATCAAGCGCGTGCTCTCCCTTTCTCCCACCCTTTCCAATCGGTGGCAGAGCGACCAACCAGGGGGCACAAGATCGACCCAGAAACCCCACCTCCATCCGAGCTCGACCTTGCCCATCACCTCCACCGCCCACTCCATCTCTGGCTGCTTTGCATTGGTAAGCGCCTAGTCTTCCACCTCCTCTAGTCCTCCTCCTTGGCTCCTCCCACAGTTTCTACAGCGTGTTTGGCAACACTACGGAAGGGGAATGGGAGTTTAGGCGTGGGAGTTAGCTTGGGATTAGTCAGGGTAAACAGATATTTAGTCCCATTCCCTTGTTTGTTGCGTGGTGGAAAGAAATTTTGGAAGGAGTTGATTTTTTACAGCCTACGTATGAAGCCCCGTTGCCCTAATTAAGCGGTAAGAGTTTGGTGTGCTGTAATTAATCTTAAACATGATCAAAGCTGCCGTAAAGTTGTAAAATTCATCTGATTTGGCAAAGAAGATGCGAAGCACATACTTAAATGTGTCTACCGTGCAAGAGCTCGTGTTCTCTCGGCTGAGAATGCACATGAAAATATTGATGATCAGAGCATACTTATTGTCTGTGCTCGAAAAAAAGATCAGCCTAGCCCTTGACCAGAGCACCCGGCGTTTCATTTGCACAGATCGGGAGGCCGTTAGTGCCGGCGACTTTCAAGGTTTTTGTTCCGTACGATCGCGAGACATGCACAACGGAAGCAGAGATTTTCTATCAACTCTCTAATCTCGTTTCAATTACCTGCTCCCCCCCCCCCCCCCCCCCCCGGGGAAAAGATCCGTGGGAGTTGGCCTCCTCAATTCCCTTGCCTCGTCCGTGCACAACTTCCATTCCCCCTAACCAAACAAGGCCTTTTAACTCCCACACCCCTTCAATTCCCATTCCCTAATTGCAATTCCCTCCAACCAAACACGCTGCTAGGGTTTTGTTCGGTAGTGGTAGGTTTTGGCTGTAACAATTGGTTGTATTTTATTAGTTTGTTTGGGAGATAAGTTTGCTGATCTAATTGGCAATCTCTCGTTCCACTTTCATATCCTTGTTATATGCCTGTTTGTGTATGTTTGATTATGCGCACGCGTTCATCTCCACTAATTGGAACACTAGTCGTTCTACCTAGAGTAAGATTGGCTAAAAAAACAGAGTAAGATTGTAACGAAAACCGTTCTTGGCATGTTTGTACATCAGAGACATTTTTTACCTACATCAGAGACATTGATTGTTGCTGAATATGTTTCTTTGTTCCTCTCCCTTCTTTTCTTCAGAAAGAAAAGGGATGGAAATGACAGGTTTAGTTATTGTTAGTTTATCAGTGGTCTGAATTTTTCTAGAATTATTTAGCCATGGTTATAGTTAGGTAGCTACGTGGGGTTTCCTAAGCTGATTGGTTCAGTTAATTTGGCCATGCACATACATTGGTTATAACAGCGGCTTTCATTATGCATAGAAGGAGGGACTACGGCTTGTCTGAGTTTGCAATTTCATTGCTCCAAAGCCAACTCTTTATTGTTTGAAGAAGTTTAGATCATCATGATTAACCCATTTGTCATGCTGGACAAGAAAATCAAAATCATTTGCATAATTAACAACTAGAAAAAGGATATTTTAATGTGTGACCTGTTTGATTTTCAATATGCAATCAAATTTTGACATGAACATATATTGCTTTTGAACTTTTTCATGCTTCCATAACATGCAGCTGCAACACTTCCATAACTTTTTCAGTTGTGGTCTAAATTTAAGTTCGTATTTCTTAATTTCTTGCTTTAATCGTGTCTTACTGTGAGATGCAATATTTTGTATATCCTCCTCTCTTGACCTGTATGTGCAAGTATTTCTAAAAAAACTCGTATATTGGCTGTTTGTTTTGCAGAGTAACCAAGTGTTCATCCGGTCTTACCGAGCCAGACTTACCAGCTCCATGGATCTGAGGGTGGACTGTTGGCGCAACGCATAATCATGTCGTATTTTAACTCTGATATGATGTAATTTTGTGTTTGATAATTATACATTGATAAAGGTTTGATTGTCCAAGAGGTCCTAAGGTACAAGATGGTGTCTCGGTGAAATAGCACAGCTTTCTTTTGTCAGTCTTTTGAAGTTTTATTTATATTGTCGCTGTAGATCATCATTCTTTATCTTTAATCACTCCATCTCATGTAAGCTCGATTTTGGCTGAACTATCTGTGTTCAATCTCAGGCATAATCATATGTGTAACATAAGTTTCCTACTTGCTAGTTTTACTGCCTAAATTTATGGCTGGTTGATGAAATCAAATGAGAAAAATGGCTTAATCAAGTTGCATGTACAAACTTCCTTGACAAATGTAGAAGCCACTAAGCTAGAGGTATAACCGAACGCGTGCGGGGTTACAGGGAAGTAATTCGTGCGGATCTGGGGGAAATGGGTGACGTGTGGGGATCACCCAACCCCTGCGGGGGTTGGTTTCACGTGGGGATTACTTCCCCAGGAATCGAACAAAGCCTAAAGGATTCCCATTTGCACGTGGTGGCCAACCTCACGGTAGCATTTGATGCAATCTTTGCAGGAAATGTTGTTTTGGCCCTTTTGCTGATGAACCCGTTGACGGCATTTCCCAGCCTTTAGATATTGTACACGTCCGGTGGATTCACGGCCATGAGAAAATAAGATTACTATTTTATTTAACTCAATTTAATAAATATAGTTAGTTTTGTAGAAACTAAAATGTCTATAATCAATGACTAAATTATTAAAATGATCTAGATAATTTCTATGCATACACTATATCCTTCATGGCTAGTCCATAATATCGACCTTATCTTGATTAAGTACTTGTGGAATTATCCATCAATTTTTATTGCTTATTTGGGAGGACAAGATAATTTAAATTTTGCTTATTTGGGAGGACAAGATAATTTAAATTTAATGGATTGATTATTACGTCTCTATAAACGGGCAAGCATTTAAAGTGACACAATTAACACTCCCCTTGCACCCATTATAATATCTTGCCACAATTACTGTAAAATCTACTTATCCCCTAAAAATTAAAATTTTCATGTCGACCCAACATAGCATAGGATGCGGTCTTTGCGAAAGATGATGTTTTGGCCCTTTTGCTGATGAAACGGATGGCAGTTTTTTCTATCCTTTAGGTATTGGACACATATGGGGAATTCACGACCACGAGAAAATAAGAGTATTGGACACATATGGGGAATTTACTACATTAAATAATTCATAATATGTGACATCAATGACTAAGTTATTAACATGATCTAGACAATTTCTATGCATATAAATTATTTCCTTCCTGGCTAGTCCATAATATGGACCTTATTTTGATTTAGTATGTATGAATTTTTTCCAGCTATTTTACTAATTTATTGCTTATTTGGGAAAATTTAATGGAGGCACGCATTAAAATGAGACAATTCACTCTCCGCTTAAACTATAAATACTCTATGTAGAGATAGCACATGGAAAACAAAGAAAAGTAGAGTGAGCAATCACTATTTAGACAATGTTAAAATTCATAGAAAGCAGAGTGGTTATTTTTCTACTATGTGGTTCTTTGGCTCTTGCAAACATACAATCCAATGATCATTCAGTCAAAACCATTAAGGTATATGCACGAGGAAAACATTCATTTTTTTGTTTAGTTTGTTTTTTTGTATAGATCGTGATAAACTTCTAACATGTATTTGAATCTCCAAACTAGACTGACGATGGGGACGTCTTCAAGTGCATTGATATAAACACACAACCAGCTTTGGAACACCCATTGTTGAAGAATCATAAAATACAGGTTAGTTTTCATAATCAACGTACATTAAATTCCTATATGTATTATGTGAAATTTTATGGAAAGATAGACAATTTTATGGTCTTAACTTGTTGATGTTGTTTTGGTGGTCATGGAAATGAGAAAGATTCTAGGCCTAAATAAGTCAAGATATCTATATTGATAAAATAAAGTTCTATGAAAAGGAGAAAATTGATATGGGGGAGATAAAGCGATACCCTAGGCCAGGTTAGACATGGAGAGATTAAAAAATTGGCTAGGTGGAAGTGGATTTAGACTCCAAGAGAAATAAAACATGATGGGATATTTGGGTTCCTTTTTCATTTTGAATTTTTTAATTTATATTGTTTTACAATAAAATATTTTGCAATCCAAAATAAAGACATTCTCAACTAGTTTTCAGCTAATTTCTTCAAATATATTCTACATTATGCGAAAAGGAAAATTATGAGAAGTCAGGAGAAATGAATTAATTTATGCAATATTGATGCTTATTATAGTGTTTCTGTTTTTTTTAGAAACTGGTGTTTCTGTTTTTAAGCATTACTTATAGACATTTTTGATTCATAAAGTGTAAATCAAAGTTGTGAAGTTCATTTTTCTTCAATTTTGGTATTAATCTAGCCCCTAATTCCAACCATTTGGTAGTTGAATTGGCATTGAACCTCTCGCATGTGCATGTAAGAGCAGTTTGATGTTCATTTTTAGACTAACCTTGTATATTTGAACAGATGAAACCTACCTCTTATCCATCTAAGCTACATAATTGGTCTTTATCAGAAGCTACAAACTCAATTGCACAATTGCCCTCTGTCGCATGCCCGGAAGGATCGATCCCAATATTACAAGATAGAAACTATAGTAAAATGGATATTTCAAAATTTCACATGATGGCTAATTTTGCTAAAGGAGAGGTACGCTTATAGTACATTAGAGAGATTATGAATTGAGTACATCCTTATATAATATGTGTTCGATGTTATTGCTTGTTTAGTTATATGGAGAAGACCTAATCTCATTGTTCCTATGAAATTGTAAAAAATAGTGGTTATGTCATATGAATGTATTTTACCAATATGTCAAACTAATTTGGATAACTAACTTCTGTATTACAAATAAAATGAACCTTATTCCAAGTTTTGAAAATACTACTAACTTTGTTCACATGATGGCATACTCGCCACAAATATTTTCATTAAGTCTCCTATGACGGATCTAGATTGTGCAACGAAATTAATCACTAATGTCAGAAATTTATGTGTACTAAATAACTGACATAAATTAAATGTGTGGTAAATAACAATTTAATGTCATTTCTACCATGTCCATAGTTAGTATGTTAAATATCTGGAACATTGAAGAATCCGAACATCTAAATTCCAGTGCCAACCATATAAAGTTTAGAAAGCTAAAATTTACACTTTCTTTATATGTGAAGGACCCTAGAGTCCACATAGTTTAACTAACACCTATAAACCCATTTTACTTTGTCATAAACAACATTGTATGTTAATCCATGTGATTAACTAACTAAATAACATTTAGTATTTGCAAATAAGAACATTTTAGCACACTTAATTGCTTAACCTTACTAGGACATGGTTTATTTCATAGTATCAAATAATTTTCCAGCATATAGAATAGGGTCAGATCCACCTTCCTCTCCAATCAACTGTCAATAGTTTTGATCATCATAGATAGCAAGTTACACTGATATATCCTTTTGCATTTACATTTTGCACTTAACAATTCGAACTTATCAGCATTTGCATAGCAATATGATAGCTATTTAAGCAATTTACATTTATTTGTTCCATTGTCCTCATACTTATTTGCTATGCTTTACCTCCGCTAATACTTGATACTTACATGTTTGTTGTAGGTCGCAGGTATCAAAACAGTAGATGATATATATGGGTCTCAAGTTTCTATTAGTGTTTACGAGCCAAAAGTTAAAGAAAAAACTGAAGATTATAGTGCATCATGGGTTTTGATGGGAAACAACGATAATAAAAGCCCTCATGAAGATATTGTTGTTGGCTCTATTGTAAGTATGGTGAACTCAAATTTGAAACATCCATCCAAATAATTACACAAAATATAAACGCTCACATATGACTTTACGGGAAGTATTTACACATGGAATTATATCTAGTTAAAATTACATTAGCATCATATGTCAGGTACATTTAAACTAACATAAACATAATGCTTGTATTTTTCACATCAGTCAAAACTAGCACATATTTCAAGGGTTTTTCACATTTGGTAATGTTGTATCAAACCTTTGTAGGTGTGGCCAAGCTTGTATGGTGATAATTTTGCTAGATTTCACATTAGCTGGGTAATGACAAGCAATCTCAACCCAAATTATGCATATGTACTATGCAAGTTAAAGCTGCTTGATTAACTAGCATATTTTGTGGCAGCATGGTAATGACACAATTGAATGCTATGATCACCGATGTCCTGGTTTTGTGCAAGTCAGTCCGAGCGTTGGCCTTGGAGGAAGAATACAACCAGTTTCTGTATATAATGGTCCTCAATATGAAATACACATTCTACTGTTTAAGGTAATTGTTATAATCTTAACTAATAATTGCATGAAATGTGGTCATTTACATATAATCCATGAAAATATTTGCTAATGTCAGAAGAGATCATGTTTCAAATCTTTTAACTAGAGCAGTAGTACACTGGTTTGCACAGATGGAAAATAAATTAATAAAAATTGTCCCTATGAAGTTTTTGAATATATTAAAATATCCTCTATAAAAAAATGTTGATTCGCCCCATTTGTTAATTTATTTATATCTTCTAATATCCTCTATTAATTGGAATTGTAAATTGAACTATAAAAACAATATTAAATCTCGATAGTAGTGATAGGTGTAATAATGTTATGTTGTGTACGTAATATCTATCATCTTCAATGTATTATAGGACCCAAAGACAACAAACTGGTGGTTAGCATATGGCAGGAACAAGACCCCTATTGGATATTGGCCAGCCTCACTCTTCACCAACTTAAAGGATAAATCTAATATCGCATTTTGGGGCGGTCATCTTCATGGCCCAACAATTCAGTTGAATTTTCCTGAAATGGGTAGTGGGCATTTTGCATCCGAAGGTTTTGGAAAAGCAGCTTTTGTGAGAAATATTAAAATTGTAGATGGGAATAACAAGTACGCTACACCAAATATCGTAAAGACCATTGCAAGTAGTAGCAGAATGACATGTTACCCAGTTGATAAATTCGGGCAGGACGATGACGGCATGCATGTCTATTATGGTGGACCAGGTGGATGTACTAACTAGGTACATGCTTTTGTAATGCAAGTATAAGTTTGGCAATAAATTGTATCATCAAGATGAATACCTTATGAAGAGAAATGGTTGTTATGATATGATGTTACCTACAAGTCTTCCGTCACTTTTAGTTGTTTCTACAGTTGGTCCTTGTTGTCGGGTCCAGAGAAGGCCTCTCAGATGTCAGATTGGGCTCTGTGACAATGTCACACATGACATAGATAGAGGCCCTAGTCTTTATCTGTGCTGCAAGTACATGGGAGTGCCCGGTTTCTCGTCATTGTCCAGTGTAGCCGTGTAGGTGGTCTGATGACAACAAACTTTCTACCGCTGTCTGGTAGCCAAGGTTTCGGATACCGGTTAAAAAAAAATTCCGGAGGGGGCCGGTATTTCCGGTAACCGGGGTTACCGGAAAATACCGGCCGGTAACCGGCCCAATATTTCGGCAAGAATTCAGGATTTAAACTTAAAACATCGGATTTTTTCAAAATTTAAATTTTTCGAGCACAAATTTGTTTCAAATTTGACTAATCCGATATTTTTCATCCGAGATATGCAAATTCCGGGGGGTCCGAGAAATCCGGTTACCGCGGAATTCCGGCCAGTAACCGAAACCTTGCTGGTAGCTCATCTTCTTCCTCAACGCCCATTGAGTCAATTGACCACCTATAGTGATCTCCGAGGCTTGAAGGTGTGCCTTCTGCACCTAAGAAAACGAAATTCTGACTTCGGTAACTAAGTAACGGTGCTAGTACTAACAAAAGGTTAACGAGGAAAAAAGAGCACGGTGAAAGCCATCCCAAGGGTTAAACGTACAAGGTGAAGACTGAAGAACTCATAACCAAGACACGATGATTTTTCAGTCTAGCTAAGATATAATAGTAATCTTGAGTGGACGCAATCTAGTGGCATCACCTCGCCGGCACACATTTCACTCTTGTCACTTAACAAAAATGTACTGACTAACCCACCGCGTGTAGTATTGCAACTAGAAGAGCATCCTCAGTTAGTTCAATCAACAAGAATGCAATCAGCTTACTTGGACACTATATGTGTAAAATTAGTGAGTGGAGTGAGATGATAGGTTAACCCTAGATAACCATAAAGGGGATGGCTTTTCTCTTCTCAAAAAAGGGAATAAAACTCATCCTCTGAATCGAAACTATGAACACACATTTGTTTTATTGCAAGTTCAGAAAGACACAAAATTAACAAATTTTAAGCCACATACCCGTGATATATAGAACCTCGGCCAACCTAGTCCAAACCTGAAATCTACACGGACACCTAGTCTAGAACAACGACTCAGACTTACCAACGTACATGCACTCATTATAATCCGCATCTAATCAACATACCAAATACCTAAACATATTATATTTAGGAACAGATGGAGTAGTTCTAGACCGACTCCTACATGCCTAATTCACTTAGCATCTACTACTACTTGGACTAGAACCGTAGTACATGCATCGCCAAGTACAACATGCACGGTACCTAGGATCGATACTCCAAAAACTGACTGGAATTAGAAGCAAAAATTAGTCCAGCAGTCCAGCCGACGAACTGGAGGAAGCACATATGTCACTGTCCCGGCCATTCTTGGGCAGATACCAATCGGGTATGTATTGGCCATTCTTGGTTGAGGTCAAGTACCGCTGGGTTTATGTCTTCCACAGGCGCCGCAAGCATGCGTCTCATTCACGACTTTCCACCAATGGGCAGTGGAACCTTTAATCTGCTGCCGATCCCCTTCATGTACGACCCACCCGAATGCCGACCCACGGCAATGTCACACCAGACATAGAAACAGGCCGTAGTATTTATCTGTCCTGCAGATAAATGGGGATGTCTGGTTTCTTTCTTTGTCCGGTGTAGCCGTGTAGGTGGCTTGATGGTATCAAGCTTTCTAAATTGGACACTATATGTTGCAACAGAAAAATGATGGGGAGAGAGATGATGGGATTCACCCTAGATAAGCAAAAAGGGAGTGGAAAAGGTTTTTTGCTTGGCCCCCCGGGTCGTCCACCTCGGGCGACACAGGAGGCGAACCCTAGCGCCGCCGCCACCTCTCTCCCTCCCTTCGAGCTTCTCCCTTGCCGCCGCCGGCGGCAGTTGCTGGGCTTTGCTCGTGCGGCGGAGGCGGCGGCGGGGATTCTTCTCGCGCCTAGCTTCGTCAAGCCGGAGACCCTACAGCACCGATGGATGCAGATCCGGCCGCAGTCAACCTGCTGGCCGACGAGTTCGCTGGGCCTCAAGGTGGTGGCTCCCCTGAGCAAGGTGGGTGGTGCTCCGCCGCCGAGCTTGAGGTCAGGGTAGGTGCCCTGGGCCTACTCGGGCTGGCCATGGACACCACTGTGTGCTTGTGGATCTGGAGTTGGTGCTCCACCATGAGGTTTGTCCGCCGGATTCAGGCTGGATCTGGTGGTTGCTGCTGCCGACGGGACAGATTGAAGCATGGTGCCAGGCGGTCACGATGGTCGATGTTTGCCTCCCGTAGCTGCTGTGGCTATTTTCGCTTGATTGGCTTGGATGTGCGTGGAGGTTGGATGCCGGAGCGGCGGCTGACGAGGGGTTAACTCATCAAGTCCCATGGTTAAGGACCTAGGGTTGAGATTACGAGGGAAAGAACGTGGTAGAGCTGGTAGTTTCGTCGGCTGACAAGCAAAAGCAGAGATTTTACCCAGGTTCAGGCCTCCGAAGAGTAACACCCTACTTCCTGCTTGTCTGGTATTGATTGTGTGGGATTATGCGGGTTACAATGGGGTCCTGGCGAGATGTCGATCTCGCTAGGGTTTTGGTGGTTCGAGTATTGCGTGTCCTGGATCGGCGGCCCTCCCAGCCTTTATATAATAGGCTGGGTCTCGGGAGTTCGCAACCGACCCTGTTTAAATGTAAGGAAAGTCTAAACCGACTATGCCTATGTCTAATCTTGGAGGGTACTCCATCTTGTTGGGCCTTTCGTCATGGGCTTCATGTAGGCTCTTGATAGTTGGGGCTTAGTCGACACGTGCACCAGGTACCCTTTTAGTAGGGTATCCGGGATGTATATCCTTGTCAGTAGCCCCCGAAGTACTTGTCTGACTCGAAGAATCAGGCATGGACTCGTCCGTAAGTGCACGTCATATTCTTTGTACTTGTGTTTATAGTTGGAATTCCTGTATGAATAACACATGTTGGCTATGTCGAGTGTTTCATCGACTTTGGTTTTTGCCTATGATAATCAAGAGATAATAGCTTAGTAGGCCCGGTACACTCGACGGATCGGGACCGGTTAACTACACATTTTGGTAAAACCTTACTAGCTTTCAATCAAACTCGAGTCTCCGGACTCGAATTTGGAACAAACTGGTCAGACTCGACTATGCCGCGGAGGTCTTACTGAATCGATCTGCAGTATAACTTTGAAATTTACCCAACGCGTCCGTCAGGATTTTTCATCATGTCTGTTGACATGGAAAGTATAAGGATCAACGTTGCTGGAACGGTCCTTAGCCCAGCTCGAAAGTTCGGCGGGTATTACCTTTGCACTATGCATGCACCATCCGAGATATTTGCGGCGGACGCAACTCAGGAAATTTTTGAGTATGATTTTGCTTCAAATTTTGCATATGAACTAAGTCGAGTATTTTGACAACTGATACTTTGTCATTATTCTATCGGGTGCGCGACAGCGCTCCTGATGGAAGTAGCCCCCGAGATTGTGCTTTATTGCTTTGCAATGGAGGATAATCTCAAATCTTTTTATCCCATTTATTCTTAGTCGAAGAAATTTTTGATACGCTCCCGATGGGAGTGATATGTTTCAGTCGAAGGAACGGTCGAGTGACCAATTTTTGCCTTAATACTGCTTTTTCACACCCGAACCAAGCAAGGCAGTCGAATGACCGGTTTGCGTTGGGCGAACTCGAATGCTTTTCTGAACAGAGCGCTTGCAATGACGTCAGGGATGACATTTTTGGCGACTGCGCTGCCTGACACACAGTGGCGTGCGTTATGCTGTGATGGATGAGACGTGACACGTGGGCCTAATTTGAAGTGCTGACCAAGGACTGTGCCGTTTAGACTTATTTTTGACCTTTTTGACGCGATTTTCACGGTAACGTGATAATGGCCTCCTCGTTTCCCGTGCGTAGTGGGCGGAGTGGCTGGCGATGGTTGCCCTCCGTGGCTGCCACATGTACAGTAGGATTTCGCGCAGAACACACGATTGTGGTTTGAATGGTTGTGATTGATTTTGCTTTGTGGTAAATAGGGAGGATGGTACTGGCAGAATTTTTTACTAGCCACTTGCCTCCTGCGCTGCCCCTGTTTCATCTTCTTCCTCGCGCTCCTGCTCCATTGCTCTTGTCCCAAAGCTTTGTGCGCTCCACCACCCCCTCCGTAATGATGAAGAAGGGAGCGGGCTCTAAGCGTGCTGCCGCAACTGCTGCTACCGCGATCGACACGGGTGCGGCGAAGGGAAAGAAGGCTGCGGCCAGCGCATCTGCTTCCGCCGCCGGCCTGAAGAAGAGCGACGGAGACTGGGTGAAGTCTTCGATCAAGGAGACGCACCTCGACAAGCTTCACGAGGACGGGCTGCTACCTCCCGCGGACCAGCTATTCGTCCGCGCGCCGTCGCCCAAGGAGGTACTCCCTGAACCTCGTGCCAACGAGCGCGTTTGTTTTGCGGAGTTCTTGACTAGGGGGTTTGCATTCCCCATCCACGATTTCGTGCGTGGGTTGATGTATGCCTATGGGGTGCAAATCCATGATTTCACCCCTAATGGTATTCTGCACATTGCGTGGTTTATCACCCTTTGTGAATGTTTTCTGGGGGTTTCCCCTAGCTGGGCGTTATGGAAGTCCATCTTCCTCGTCCGGCCGAACAATAAAGGTGGTCGCACCTACCCCTTGGGCGGCTGCGGGATCCAAGTGTGCAGCGATACGCGCTACTTCGCCCTGAAGCCAGTCGACTCGGCGCAAGGGTGGAGGAAAAAATGGTTCTACGTCCGCGTCGACCAGGAAGGAATCCCGGCGTTTTCTACTGCTAGTTCTTTTGCAAGGACCAACGCCTGGGACCATCAGCTGTCGACTACAGAATAGGCGGAGGCAGAGCCTCTTTTGGTGAAGATTGGAGATCTGCTGGGCAATGTCACAGGTGTGCATCTGATTGCCACCTTTGTGAAGATGCGAGTGTGGCCAATCCACGCCCGAGCTCACCCCATGTGGCAGTATGAGGGTGTGCTTGACTCCAGTCGAATGAGCAAGGAGGAGTTGTCGAAGAACGAGCTGGTGGCGCATGTGCGGTCCATCACCAGCACCAAGTCAAGCGACCCCTGCAACGTCGACTGCCCTGTCACTCCATACGGGACAGACAGACCTTTTCCGAAGGTTAGTGCACCTTATGTGTTGTTTGTCACCTGGCGTTACCACTCTTTTTTGCATTCCTAACTTCTGACTGTTATTTATGACATGCAGGGTCATTCGACTGCCTCAACTCTTCCTCCCCTTCCAGAGGATGGTCCAACTCAAGAAACATAGGTGCAAGTGGTAGAAACAAAGGGAGGAGATGAGTCGCCTCTACCTTCGGCTACCACTTCTCCTATGGAAGAAGTTGAGGACTCTGAGCAGGAGGAAGAGGAAGAGCTGCCCCTAAAGCGATGCCTTGTGAGAGAGACGACGTCGACTGCTGCAAGCAGCCCTCCTCTTATGCACGACAAGGACTCAGGTTCCTCGTCGCCTGATGCTAGAGATGCTAGGGTGGTGACTCCACTACGCGCGGCGCCTCCTGAAGATGCACCTGGGTTCACCGCGCACCTGGACTATGCGACCATGCTGATTTCTGATGATGACGAAGCAAGGTGAGCTTTTGCTTTGTCTTATTCGAGTTTTATGACTGGTTATGCTTCTGTCATTGTGATCTGACTGACGTTGTGCAGCCCGGCCAAGGACACTATGCCAAAGAAAGATTCAGCGCCCCCTGCTCCCAAGGTGACAACTTCATCGGAAGATGTGGTTCGAGTGGAGAGGATCGTCCCGGCGAGCATGCCCGCCGGTCCAAAGGGAGACGCGCCATCTTCTTCGGGTGCTACACGGTCGGATCGCCTTGATCATGTAAGTCTAATGTGAGGCCTATTATGCTTTCGGGTACGCGACAACGCTCTCGATAGGGGTAGCCCCCGAGGCTAGCGCTACTAGGCATAGTTAGGCATAGGTTCATATGCTTATGTCTTTGCTTGTTATACTGCAGCCTTTCTACCGCAAGATGATAGAGTCGGGTGAGGCCTATCTGCAACTGGAAGAAGAGCGCGACCAGGCGCATGCCAAGCTGGAGCAAGAGCGCAAGAAGGTGCGGACTCAGCTCCAACAATCGCAAAGTAAGGGCCTTCTCCCCATATTTGCTTGTTTGTAGGTGAAGATTTTGATTTAGGGCTCACATCTTTAATTTCTATAGCCGGGCGAGCGTCTGCTCTGACTCATTTGCAGGAGCTTGAAAAGGAGCTTGCGGTTGAGCGCGAGAAGCTCGCTGTCTCATGTGGTGGGAGGTAAGTACCCCATGTCGTTCGACATTTGATTTGCATATGGTGTTATGGTTTTGAACGTTTGTTTTCTTATGTGGCAGAGGCCATTGGGGCCACGCCTGCCGCAGACGAAGGGTCCTTCGACGATGCGGCTAGTGCCTTCGACAGGATATGCGGCCAGGCCAGAGAAGCTCTCAACAAGTCCGCGGGTGCGCTGAAGGCTGTTCATCGGCTTGTTTTCCCATCAGGCACGCCACCCACGACCGTAGAGGGTTGGCCAAAGTTTTTGGTCCTGGGATGTCCACATTGACCAACTACGCCCGCGCCCAAATGGTAGGCGGCTCCGAGACCTCCTTCCTTCTTCTGCTTTGCCATGGTTTCGCAGGTGACTTCGAAAAAGCCGTAGCTGGCTTTCCGAAGAAACCCGACGGAAAATCTGCCGTGACTGGTGAGATGAAGGAGCGGCGGGAGTGCTGGCGAGGAAGATGGTGGCGATGATGGAAGAGCGTGCCACCTTCCTTGCTGAGCGTGCCGCCCGCGCTGCTAGCTCTAGGTCGGAGTCAATGTCGTAGATGACAAGACTGTCCCCTTTTGTCTTGTGTAATGAACTCGAATGCCATATGGGGCTTTTGATTAATGTGATCTTTGGATTTGCACACCTTATGCCTTCATTTTGTATATGGAATTTGAAAAATAAAAAGATAGCCCCCGAGCCTGCCGGTCGGGGTGTTTTGCGAGTAATACATGGAGCTTATGTTTTGAACTTTGCTTTTCTCTCAGGCGCTCGGTGCGTCGACTGGCCAAACTTCGGGGAGTTCTTCCAGACAAAACACCCGAAGTATTAATGACCAGAAACTTATCGACTATCTCACGCAAAAGTTCACCACGATGGAGAAGGAGCTGAAGGAAACCAAGGACGCCCTTGCCGATCTTCAGTCGAGACCATCGCCGGCGACGGAGCGAGAGCTATTTTTGCTGGCGGAGCTGGGCAAAGTGAATCTTCAGCTTGAATGTGAGTACAATCGAGTTGAAGTGTTACCCTTGCCGAGCTTGTTGACCATGTCACTTTTATGCTTGTGCAGGCGTGTGCTTTGATAAACAGAAGGAGGAAACTCGACAACGCATGCGCTTGGATGATAAAGCCAATAGGCCGGAGTACTCGACCCACCCTTTTTGGTCAGATCGGGCGAGGAGTCGAGTGCTTGTCCATCTTCAAGACCGCGCTTGGCGTGCAGCCATTGTGCTCGAGACTTGCAGGTTAGCCTTATCCAAGGTGTGGCAGGCACTGTTTCCCTTAAACACCCACCCGAAGGTCTATCGGCTTTGCTGGAAAAAATTCGTAAGGGCAAGGCCATCAAGAGATTTGTCGTGGACAGACTGGAAGGAGGCTTCAATGGCCTCCTGCATCTGCGGCCTGCCGCGCTCTTTCCCATGGTTGCTCCAGTCGAAGTCGTCGTCATCGTCATCCTCCTCGTCGGGAGGGGCGGCAACGACTGGTGGAGGTACGGCCACGATCCCCACGCCACCCCTACGGCGCACGCATCCTCATCGGGGTTGGGGATGTCAGACCACGCGCGCTCGTACGCCCTCCGCACCTCCTCGGCACCGCAGTAGGAGGCCGGTAGTTGGGCATTCCTCTCCACGCCGGGCTCGTGGGCATACGACGGGATAGGCTCCCACGGTAGCGCCCAAGCGCGCTCTGCTGAGCACGCTCGACCTCGTCCAGAAGGCACTGCGGAGGGCGTGGTGGATCCATCTCGTGGATACGATGGGTTCGTTGATAGGAATGGTGGATTAGGGTTTACCCCGTCAACGTCAATACATATAGACCTCTAGGGCAACACTGGGGGAGGACACGTGACCGCAAAGCCCGCCTTTAGTCCCGGTTGGTAACACCAACCGGGACTAAAGAAGCACACGGATCGTGTGTTTCTTTCAGGCGCTTGTGAGCCGTTGGCTCAGGGGTGTGTTTCTTTCAAGCGCTTGTGAGCCGTTGGATCAGGGGTGTTTGAGGGCAAAATCAGTGCTGGATCAGTCACATGACCCTATATATAGCCCCCTCTCGATCATGTTCGACACTCAGTGTAGTTCATTTGATATACAAAGCATTTGGATTCCCTGCATACGTCCAACGGTGTATTTGATATGCGGGAACTCACGAGCCACCGTTGGGCTGTATGCAGGAGAAACCGTGTGTTTTGTTCTATCTACAAAATCCTTCAGTTCATCGACCGAATACAAAAGATTTCTTCTGAGTTTTCTTTTGAGTTTTCAGAACACAGTTACATAAAAGATTTCATACATTATTACACATCACCAACAACATCCCTATCTAGTGTTCACTTTTTCTTCGTGTCTGTCCCTTTCTTCTGATTGCGCCATTTTCTGTTTTTTTGCTAATGCAATACTACCTCTTCCTAAGTATGATACACACGGAGAGGGAATAATCTTAACTGGCCACAGTGAATTGCAATACTACCTCTTCCTTATGAATCAATAACTACCAATTGAGAGTCAGTTCATATCTAGAGATCGTCTTGGGAACTATTCAGATGCTAAAGATCTTCGAGAATGGCAGTAACATCCGGATTGTGGCGATTTCTGCATCACTTGGAAATGCTAAAGATTTTGGAGAATGCAGAGACTGTGTTGGTAAAACTGCAGCTGATTTGAAGCTTCTTGACAATACAAATTGGAAATACACATTCATTATTATTACACATGCTCCTTACATAAAGGTCTAATACATTCCATAGAATACATTACATAAAAGGTTTAATACATTATTACACATCACCAACATCCCTATCTATTGTTTCTGTTTTTTCTGCGCCATAGCCATGGAGAATCTTCATCATTTAACAGGATGCTTGGATCAGTTTTCACTGTGAAGGGCGGAATTTCATGAAACTAATTACAATCTTCTGACATGTCTGTCTTGTCATCCACTCCTACGATGTTTCTTTTCCCTAAAGAACTATGTGGCGCTTTGGCTCGTCGGACGATGTATTCTTTTGCTGATTTCTTTTTCTCGGTTTGGTAGACATGTCCTTTACATAGAAAACCTGAGCCACATCGTTGGCTAGGACGAATGGTTCGTTCATGTACGCAAGATTGTTGAGATACACTGTTTTCATGCCGTACTTTTGGTCTACATCTACCCCGCCTCCTGTCAGCTTGACCCATTTGCACCGAAATAAAGGGACCTTAAAAGTAGGTCCATAGTCAAGTTCCCATATCTCCTCTATGTACCCATAATATGTGTCCTTCTGCCCGTTGTCATCTATTGCATCAAAGCGGACACCACTATTTTGGTTGGTGCTCTTTTTATCTTGGGCTTTCGTGTAAAATGTATTCCATTTATCTCGTACCCTTGGAAAGTACATATAGTCAAAGATGGTGACCTGGACAACAAGTACAGCTGATCTCCAACAATGATGTTATTCATGAGATGTGTCTGCAACCAACTGCCGAAAGTCTTCTCGTGTTCCCCTTTAATCCAGGAGTCAGCCTTCCCCGGGTTTTCGGAGCGTAGAATATTCTTGTGTCTCTCGATATACGGAGCCAACATGGTGGAATTGTGTAGAACTGTGTAGTGTGCTTGAGTCAAAGAATCCCCGTCCCTACATACCGTTGCTTTCCTTCCTAGTGTGCCTTTTCCAGTCAGCCTCCCGTCATACCGAGATTCAGGAACACCAATCGGCTTAAGGTCAGGAAGAAAGTCAACACAAAACTCAATGACCTCCTCTGTTCCATAGCCCTTGGAGATGCTTCCTTCTGGCCTAGCATATTTCTTTAAGACTCCCATGAACCTCTCGAAGGGGAACATATTGTGTAGAAACACAGGACCGAGAATTCTAATCTCTTCGACCAGGTGAACTAGGAGGTGCGTCATAATATTGAAGAAGGATGGTGGGAACAACAACTCGAAGCTGACCAGACATTGGACCACATCAATCTGTAACCCTGATAGACTTTCTCGATCGATTACCTTCTGAGAAATTGCATTGAGGAATGCACATACCTTCACAATGGCCAGTCAAACATTTTCTGCTAGAATTCCCCTCAATGCAACCGGAAGCAATTGCGTCATAAGCACGTGGCAGTCATGAGACTTTAGGTTTTGGAATTTTTTCTCTTTCATATTTACTATTCCCTTTATATTCGACGAGAAGCCAGACGGGACCTTGATACTGAAAAGGACTTCAAAAAAGATTTCCTTCTCTTCCTTGGTAAGAGCGTAGCTGGCAGGCCCTTGAAATTGCCCTGGATGCATGTCGTCTCATCCTTTATGATGTTCCTGGTCCTCCCGTGCTTCCGGTGTATCTTTTGACTTCCCATACAAGCCCAGGAAGCCTAGAATATTCACGCAAAGATTCTTCGTCAGGTGCATCATGTCGATTGCGGAGCGGACCTCATGAACTTCCCAATAGGGTAGCTCCCAAAATATAGATTTCTTCTTCCACATGGGTGCGCGCTTTTCAGCGCCGTTCGGAACAGGTTGGCTGCCAGGACCCTTTCCAAAATTACTTTTAAATCCTTAACCATACCAAATACTTCAGCACCAGTACGGGTGACAGGCTTTGCTGGGTTTCTGCCTTGCCATTGAAATACTTGCCTTTTGCCTTAAGATGCTTGGGTGAAGAAAACGACGATTGTACGGTACACATTCTTCCTACATTTGTCTAGATATATACTTTCTGTCTGATCCAAACAGTGTGTGCATGCATTGTATCCCTTGTTCGTCTGTCCTGAAATGTTACTAAGAGCAGGCCAATCATTGATGGTTACAAAAAGCAACGCTCGTAGGTCAAATGTCTCCTGTTTGTGCTCATCCCACACACTTACACCTGGTTTGATCCACAACTGCAAAAGTTCATCGACTAATGGCCTTAGGTACACATCAATGTCGTTACCGGGTTGCTTCGGGCCTTGGATGAGCACTGGCATCATAATGAACTTCCGCTTCATGCACAACCAAGGAGGAAGGTTGTAGATACATGGAGTCACGGGCCAGGTGCTGTGACTGCAGCTCTGCTCCCCAAAAGGATTCATGCCATCTGTACTTAGACCAAACCATAAGTTCCTTGCGTCACCTGCAAAGTCCCCGAACTCTCTCTCGATTTTTCTCCACTGCCGACCATCAGCGGGGTGCCTCAACTTGTCGTCTTTCTTACGGTCTTCCATGTGCCATCGCAACAACTTGGCATGCTCTTTGTTTCTGAACAGACGTTTCAACCGTGGTATTATAGGAGCATACCACATCACCTTGGCAGGAACCCTCTTCCTGGGTGGCTCGCCCTCAATATCACTAGGGTCATCTTTTCTGATCTTACACCGCAATGCAGTGCATACCGGGCATTTATCCATATTCTCATACTTCTCACCGCGGTAGAGGATGCAGTCATTAGGGCATGCATGTATCTTCTGCACGTCTAATCCTAGAGGGCAGATAAGCTTCTTTGCTTCGTACGTGCTGGCGGGCAATTCGTTCTTTCTTGGAAACATCTTCTTCATTAGTACCACCAACTTTTCAAATGACGAGTCAGTCACACCGGTCTCTGCCTTCCACTTCAGCAATTCCTGTGTGCTACCTAGCTTCTTCTGGCCATCTTCATAAATTGGGTACAACAATTTGTTGTGGTCCTGTAACATCTGCTCGAACTGCAACCTCTCTTTTTCTGTGTCGCAGCCTTGCCTTGCATCAGAAATGACCCGACCAAGATCATCAGCGGGCTCAAGTGGTGCCCATTCTTCACCCTCTTCTTCTTCATTGTCTTCCATTTCAGTATCAGCGTATTCAGGGAGCATAGATCGGTAGTTGTCATCATCACACTAGTACAGAACGACACATCGGATACCCCTCTATGGAAACGACACGAGTTAGGCGACAGAGAATCGTGATTTTAGCGTTGCGGATGAGGCCTGGCAGAGGCTGGTCCGTCAACATTGGTTACGGAGATTTTTATATCTCCGTTACCAAAAGTATTGGCAACGGTCATAAATTTGTCTCCGTTTCCAATATGTATCTCTATGGCTACGGTTGTTTATGTATATCCGTTTGCGATATGCTTGGGAAATTGCAGTTGCAATCTGAAAGCGCGCCTGTTCAATGCGGCTTAATTCACGAGGGATTAAAACCGCCTGATCGACGCTAATAAAATTTGACTGGAACCGCGCAAAGCCAGGCAGGTCCCGCATTCTCCCCTTCGTTCTCTCCCACATTATCTACCACACTAGCACAACCGCCATGGAGGAACCCTGGTGGCAGAACGAGGAAGTCCCGAGCAACGATGCGAGCGCGGAAGACCGCGGTGAAGTTCCATGGTGGGATCAAGACGGGCCGCCAGACTCGGACCCCGACGACTCGGACCCGCCATCTTCACGCTCTGTAGAAGACGACTCCGACGACTCGGACCCGCCGTCTTCACGCGATGGAGAAGACGACTTCAAAGAGGATGAGTCGCCGGAGGAAGAGGAGCCGGAGGACCCGCCGAAGCCGTATTATTCTAGCCAGGAAGAATACGATGCCGACGACGACGACGAGGAGGCGTCGGAGGAGGCGCCGGAGGAGGAGGCATCGGAGGAGGCACCGGAGGAGGACGCGCCGCAGAAGGAGGATCACGCTCCGGAGAAGGAGGCGCGAGAGGAGGATTCGCCGGAGAAGGACGCACGGCCGGAGAAGGAGGAGCACGAGCCGGAGGAGGAGGAGCACGCGCCTGAAGAAAAGGCAACCGGCAAGAAGCGACGCCGCGCCACGGATGACAATGGCGCGGAGGCAGGGCGTAAGCAGAACAAGTAGAGTAGATAGTTAGTTCAATTACTCTATCGATCCTTTGTAAGTAGGCCCACTGTGTCAGTGAAGAAATTAGAGGAAACGGTTGTTTATCGCCTCCGTTTGCGATGTTATATGCTATAAATGTGCCACTGCGGCAACCCTAACGCTCTCGCTCTCACTCTCACTCTCACTCCCACTCCACAGTCATAGTGTGGCGGCGGCTCCAGACGTAACCCTTATCTCGCAGATCTGAGCGGCGCGTCCGGCCGGCATCGCCGCCGTGCATATTCCCCCAGAGGCGCGTCGGCGCATCTTCCCCCAGCGGCGCGTCGTGAGCCGCCGCGCATCCCCCCAGCGGTGCGTCGTGAGCCGCCGCGCATCTTCCCCGAGTATGTCGCTGACGCGGATCTACTGGTCTATTGCCGTGCATCTTCCCCGGGTATGTAGCCGACTAGATCTTACATTTTGTTTAAAGTAGCACAGAAAACTTGTCTAGTATTTGAATTCTAGTATTGTGTTCTGTCTAGTGCCGATGATGAATACACCCCTCGACACTAGATCTTACATTTTATTTAAAGTAGCATCTACCGATCTAGTATTGTAGTACTGTCTAGTATTGTAGTATTGTGTTCTGTCTAGTATTGTAGTACTGTCGATGATGAATACACCCCTCAACACTAGATCTTACATTTTTTTAAAGTAGCATATAAAACTTGTCTAGTATTTGAAGTCTAGTATTGTGTTGTGTTTGTTTTTAGTACTGCCGATGATGAATACATTACCTTCAACTTGTCTAGTATTTGAAGTCTAGTATTGTGTTGTATTTGTTTTTAGTATTTGAAGTCTAATAGATTAATTTCAACCCTTTGTCAATGTGCTAATCCTCGTTATGGTTTTGTGTAGCTAGTGTATGAAGTAATAGTATATTTCGGTGACAATGCATAAAAATGGTGAGGCAATTGAAGGTAACATCACCTTCAAGTTCTGACTCCAAATCGTTTCGATCGGACAGCAAGCACACGGATATAGGCGCTTAAGGTGTAAACTGTTTTCATCTTAAATTGTATTTATGTCATGTAGCATCATATTTGGCTCTTTTCTAACTAGACATCCATGTATTTTATATGCAGAAGCGCCATGCAGATCCAAACAAGCTTTAAAAGAGCTAAATACAAACTGGGATCATATCCGTGAACTGTCGTGGTTTCTTGTTTTTAGTTTCTCCATCTATTTTGTGTATGTGTATAGCAATTTGGCTGCAGATGTGATTTGGAGAAGCATGAAACCGCTACTCGAGTCTTTTGCTAGGTCGAATTCCGTTTTCGGCGCTTCGAAACTGAGGAAGAAGGTGGAGCTGGAGAAGAGTGGAGTGTCATAAAAGTTAAGTTTAGTGAGGCATGAGAATGATAGGATTAGCGAGGCATGTTTAACTCATCTTTTGATGCTATGTAATGATGACAATTCTTATATACGTTATGAATGGATTTGGTAGCAACTTTGTACTTCTGCTGTGAGATTTTGAATGTAATTTGGCAACCGAATTGCTCCTGTAGGCTTCTGAAAGAACCTCAATGCAAACGAGTAAAATAGAATATCCGTTACTGATGCACCGATACATCGGAAACGAAGATGGGTCCGCAACCGTAGCCAACTTATGCCTCATCGGTGACGGTTTTTTGCCTCCGTTACCGATGAAGGCCTTCACATCAGTGATAGGGTCGGGGACACGGTCCCTTTCTCCGTTGCCGAAGGGGTTTTTGGCCCGTTTCCGATGTGTCGTTCTGTACTAGTGTCATTCTCTTCTTCATCGCCGTCTTCCATCATAACCCCTCTTTCTCCGTTCTTGGTCCAAACATTATAGCCGGACATGAAACCGGACCGAAGCAGGTGGCTCTGAATGACTCTTGAGAAAGTGTGATCCTTCTCATTCCGACATTCAACACATGGACAAATCATAAAGCCATCCCGCCGCTTGTTTGCCTCGGCCGCAAGGCGAAAAGAACGCACACCTTATCTGTAAGCGGCACAGCGTCGGTCACCGTACATCCATGGATGGCTCATCTGCATCATAGAACTATATATCAAACGCAATTACGATGCTAAAATTAGTACCGCGCGGTCTAAACGAGAAAATAGTTGCTAACCTTTTAGGACACTTGGAAACAAAGAGGAGGAAGCTTAAGTGTGGCTCGGACACCTCATATCATGTTTGTCTTGTGTGAACTCAAGTGGCATCGCTCTAACAGGCATTTCATTGAACACCTCTAGTGCATATGAAGAAAAAAAACTAGCACAAACCTACACCACCTCCCACCAGGAAAAAAACAAGAGAGAGGGGAGAGGGGCTACCATATATATAGGGCCAGCGGCCGTAGACCCGTTTAGTCCCGGTTTGCGTACAAACCGGGACTATTGGGCCCTAACGAGCCGGGACTATTGGGTGCCGTACGCTTCGGTGTTTTCGGGGCGACGTGTCCGGACCATTAGTCGCGGCCCAGGCCGCGGCCGGGACTAATGGCCCAGACGAAAGGCCTCTTTTCTACTAGCGAACATGTCCAGAATCGTTCTGAATCTGACACGTGGCATTGTCAATTTTATGGAAAGACCCCTATATATTTTTCTCTAACATCTATGGACTATGGCATGTCTTACATGTGGGTCCCACATGTCAGTAGGCTAAAAAATAATTAAAACTTAGACGCAGGGAAGGGGAATCGAACTCAAGACCTGCTGTCCACTCACGCATACCGAAAAATATTAATTTCGAAAATACAGTAGGAGTGAATAATACGCGAGCGTGCAGTATCTAATCATGAACGGTTGTTTTTTTTTTTTTTTTTTTTTTTTTGAGAGTGGTTGATTGGTTTGGTGGCAATGGCATGCGGGTGTGAACAGCAGGTCTTGAGTTCGATTCCCCTTCCCTACGCATCTATGTTTTAATTATTTCTTAGCCTACTGACATGTGGAATCCATGTGTAAGACATGCCCTAGTCCACAGATGTTAGAGAAAAAATATAGAGGGTCTTTCTGCATAACTGATAACACCACGTGTCAGCTTCCTAAAGAATTTGTTTGTTCAATACAAGTTGTGGGCTCTCGGTTGCCCATTTTACAAGTTGTAGGACTAATTTATACATCTCTGACAAGTTGTGGGAATAATAGTGTATAAACCTCTTTACTAGAAGATTCCAGTTCGAAAACTCTCACGATCCTTTTCAATCACGACATAAAAAAGAGGTTTTGACTCTGTAAGGCCGGATTATCTTCTCTCTGTTTTCCAAAGACATGCTTAGCTGCCATATTTTAGGATCCTCCTCTCGAGTGATCCTGTGTGATCTGCCTCGGGACCTGATAAAGTTTGGGAGGGTTGCAAGGCATCTGGACTCACTTTTCCCCCTCAGCGCACGCACACAACGGTGGTAACATGAAACGGTGGTCTTCTCAATATATTACCGAGGCAGCTGCTGAAATATTGTTTAAATATTAGGATGGGCCTTTTAGCCCATTTAACAATTCCTGAAAAATTCATAAAGGCCCATGTTGTTTTGGCAAATGGTGGGAGTTTAGTCCCACATGGCTAGTTGGGAGAGATGTACACCAGTTTATAAGGTGGGCTCTTCTTCCACATGTATGAGGTGTTGGTGGTGAAGAGAAGGGAGGTGCTCCACACGCTCGCTCCTCCTCCTCCGCCGCCCGCCTCGCCACGACGCGCCGCGTTGCGCCGAGCCGAGCTTATCTTTTTATCACGCATGAAAAATATGAGCGACAACGGAAATGTTTTGCCTTAATTAATGGCGTTGACAACGGAAACGTTTTGCCTTAATTAATGGCATTGATGGAGAATAAATTTGAGCTGAAATGTTTTGTATTAAGTGCTCTTAATTATGGCTGTTTCTAGTCTCTTAATTCTCCCCTTGATTGCGCCTAATTACGGGCGTTACCGTTTGCCTTCCACCTGCGCGTATGTGCCTATATGAGAGAGGTCGCTCCTCTCCAGCAGACATAAGAGATACATCTGCTCGCACCGCCACCATAGTTCCACTCTCTGTTGCTGCCTCCGGTGATCACATCCCGTCGATCGCGTACACGGTCGCCGGGAGAGCAGGAATCCGAAACTCCGCCTCTCTAGATCCTGTATGGGAAAGGGGCGATTAGGTTTTTGGGGAGCGTCTCCTACGCGACTGCTCGCTCAAGTACATCTGCATCCACTACGTCCGCATCGCCTTCGTCATCACCATGGCCACCGACGCCGAGATGGCTCTTGCTGACAAGAGGAACGCCGACTGGCCTACTGGAGGGTATAACATGTTTATCCCTCTTCTGGTTATTTCCATGTCTGCAGTACTAGTCATATGCGTAGATATTTCTAATACTTATCTAGTACATGATTTTATCATAGAATTTCAGTATGTCATTGCCACTATTTATGTCATGTTCATGATTTATTATTGAATTAATTTAATCAAACAATTGCTTAAATACTCAACAATCCAAAAACCTAATGTGTGTAGGCAATTTTCGATCCAAGGTTTTGCTGCTGCACTGAAACCAGCCCCGTTTACGGGGACATATTTTATGCGTTGGCAAACCAAAACCACCTTATGGCTCACTGCGATGAACGTGTTCTGGGTCGCCGGTGTTACTCCCACTGGAACGATTGCTCCTGAACAGGAGAAGGCGTTTAGGGAAGCCACCGTCGTCTTTGTTGGAGCCGTTCTGAGCGTGATCGGAGATAAGTTGGTTGATGCATATTTACATGTGCGGGTTGCCAAGGACTTGTGGGAGGCGCTCGAATCTAAATTCGGCGCAACTGATGCTGGAAGCGAGATGTACACTATAGAGCAGTTCACGATTACAAGATATTTGAAAACCGTTCTGTATTGGAACAAGCTCATGAGATACAGTGCATCGCTAAGGAGCTTGAGCTTCTCAAGTGTGTGCTACCGGGCAAATTTGTCGCGGGATGCATAATCGCTAAGCTGCCTAATTCCTGGAGGAACTTTGCTACTACTCTGAAACACCAGAGGCGTGAATTCTCAGTTGAGGATGTCATCGGCCATCTGAGTGTCGAGCAGAATTAGAGCAAAGGACTCGCATGGAAAAGGGAACGAGGGAACTTCTGTTGCCAATTTTGTACAGAAGAACTCCAACTTCCACAAGCCCAAGGGGAAATTCGTGTCCAACAAATACCGACTTCAAGAAGAAGGGCAAGAAGCCCTTCAACAAGGATAAGAAGAAAGGAGCTGCTTCACATGTGGTTCAGAGGAACATTGGGCCCCAAGTGCCCAAATAAGTTCAAGAAACCAGGACAGACTCCAAGTCCGTCAACATGATTGTGAGCAACAATGAGAATGGTGCATCTGGGTACGGTAATTTGTTTACTGTATTTTCTGTTTTTAATCTAACGATTGGTGGATTGACGCAGGTGCAAATATTCATGTATGTTCTGACATCTCATTGTTTTCTTCTTATCAGGTCACAGGGAACGGATCCGTACTGATGGGAATGGCGCAAGTGCTTCTGTTCTTGGTGTTGGCACGGTCGATCTGAAGTTTACTTCGGGAAGGATCGTGCAGCTCAAGAACGTGCAGCTCAAGAACATGTAGCCCCGCCATCAAGAAAAATCTATGTAGAGAAGGGTTTAAGTTGGTATTTGAGTCTAATAAAGTAGTTGTTACGAAATATGGACGTTTGTTGGAAAAGGCTATGAATGCGAGCTTGTTCCATTTTCCCTCGCTGATTTTTGTAATAAAGTCGTGAACAATATTCATTCGAATGTTAATGAAATAGAACTTTGGCATTCACGTCTTTGTCACATTAGTTTCGGTTGTATGACGCGATTAGTAAAATCAAATTTAATCCCGAGTTTCACTTTAGCCAAAGGTTCTAAGTGCCATTCGTGTGTGCAAGCAAAGCAACCTCGCAAGCCCCATAAGGCTGCGAGGAAGACACTTGGCACCGTTAGAACTTGTACATTCTGATCTTTGTGAGATGAATGGTGTGTTGACTAAAGGTGGAAAGAGATATTTCATGACACTGATAGATGATTCCACTAGATATTGCTATGTATATTTGTTAAGCACCAAAGATGAGGCTCTACACTACTTTAAAATCTATAAGGCAGAAGTTGAGAATCAACTTGAAAAGAAAATTAAGCGATTCCGGTCAGATCGTGGTGGAGAGTACTTCTCTAATGAGTTTGATTCTTTCTGTGTGGAACATGGTATTATTCATGAGAGGACGCCTCCCTATTTGCCCCAGTCAAATGGGGTTGCCGAACGGAAAAACCGTACTCTAACAGATTTGGTTAACGCCATGTTAGATACATCGGGTTTATCCAAGGCATGGTGGGGGGAGGCTATATTGACATCATGTCATGTCCTGAATAAAGTTCCGACAAAAGACAATGAGATTACTCCCTATGAGCAATGGGAGAAGAGAAGAACGACACTCTCATACTTACGTACTTGGGGCTGTTTGGCGAAAGTCAACGTGCCGATCCCCAAAAAGCATAAGCTTGGACCAAAGACCGTGGATTGTGTTAATTTGGGCTACGCTAAGAATAGCGTCGGTTATAGATTTCTAGTAGTGAAATCTGAGGTACCTGATGTGAAGGTCGGTACAATTCTGGAGTCTAAAGATGCTACATTCTTTGAGGATATTTTTCCTATGAGAGATATGCCAAGCACTTCTAGACAGGAATCTGATGAGACTCCTGAACCTGCCATTCCTATGGAATATTATGAACAAACACATGATGAAAATCCTGAGAAGGATGACGAGGAAACCCTTGGTAGGGGCAAGAGACAGAGGACTGCAAAGTCTTTGGTGATGATTTCCTTGTGTACCTTGTGGATGATACTCCCACTTCTATTTCAGAGCTTATGCATCTCCGGATGCTGATACTGGAAAGAAGCAGTCCGTAGCGAGATGGACTCCATCATGGCTAACGGAACATGGGAAATTACTGAACGTCCCTATGGCTGTAAACCATTGGGATGTAAGTGGGTGTTCAAAAAGAAGCTTAGGCCCGATGGTACAATTGAAAAGTATAAGGCTAGGCTTGTGGCCAAGGGTTATTCCCAAAAGAAGAGGAAGATTTCTTCGATACTTATTCACCAGTGGCCAGACTGACCACCATACGAGTATTACTCTCGTTGGCGGCCTCGCATGGTCTTCTCGTCCACCAGATGGATGTTAAGACGGCTTTCCTCAACGGAGAGCTAGACGAGGAAATCTACATGCAACAGCCAGATGGCTTTGTATAGATGGTCAGGAAGGAAAGGTGTGTAAGTTACTGAAATCTTATATGGCCTGAAACAAGCACCTAAGCAATGACATGAGAAGTTCAATACAACTTTAACCTCTGCTGGTTTTGTTGTTAATGAAGCTGACAAATGCGTATACTATCGCCATGGTGGGGGCGAAGGAGTTATACTGTGCTTGTGTGTTGATGACATACGTGGGGGCGAAGGAGTTATACTGTGCTTGTATGTTGATGACATATTGATATTTGGGACCAACCTCAAAGTCATTGATGAGGTTAAGTCGTTTCTATCTCAGAATTTTGAGATGAAGGACCTTGGTGTGGCTGGTGTTATTTTGAACATCAAGCTACTGAGAGATAATGATGGTGGGATTACACTTTTGCAATCCCATTATGTTAAGAAGATTTTGAATCGTTTTGAATATTCGGACTACAAAATTTCTCCAACACCATATGATCCTAGTGTGCAGATTCAAAAGTTCAAAGGCACAGCTAAGGATCAGCTGAGATACTCTCAAGTAATTGGTTCACTCATGTACCTAGCAAGCGCTACGAGGCCTGACATCATGTTTGCTACGTGCAAACTTAGCCGGTTTGTTTCCAATCCGGGTGATGTACATTCGCACGCTGTTGAAAGAATTATGCGCTATCTGAAAGGTACTGAGAACTATGGACTTCACTATACTGGAAGCCCGTCAGTGCTTGAAGGGTATTGTGATGCGAATTGGATCTCTGATGCTGATGAGATGAAAGCCACAACGGGTTATGTGTTTACCCTTGGAGGTGGTGCTATTTCCTGGAAGTCTTGCAAGCAAACGATCCTGACGAGATCGACAATGGAAACAGAATTAACAGCATTGGACACATCTGGTGTCGAAGCAGGATGGCTTCGAGATCTGTTGATGGACTTGCCTGTGGTTGAAAAGCCAGTACCGGCTATCCTTATGAACTGTGACAATCAGACAGTAATTACCAAGGTCAAAAGTTCAAAGGACAACATGCAGTCCAACAAACATATAAGAATGAGATTAAAAGCTGTCAGACATTTGAGAAACTCCGGAGTAATAGTGTTGGATTATACCCAGTCGGCTAAGAATCTGGCAGATCCCTTTACCAAAGGGCTATCACGTGTTGTGATAGAAAATGCATCGAGTGAGATGGGTATGAAACCCACATGAGTTGCCATGGTAGTAACCCAACCTATGTAATCGAGGATCCCGTGAAGTAGGATATGGGAAAACAAGCTAGTGGTTAACTGAGGAGAGCACTTTTACTAACCCACTATGTTGGAGATGTGCTACTCTCAGTAACTGTATGGCAGGTTGACATTTGTCTTAATGTGTTCCAAGGCTTTGTATAAGCAAGATGCTATCCTACAGAGCGATCTTTGGAGAAACACACCTATATGAGCCCGACTGCTGGTCACAGTCTATGAGATTGGGTTGATCTCTAGTAAGTTCATGAATAGGTCAGGAGTGTGACTAATATGCTCCACCCGAGGGGTCAGCCTTCGGCAGCCTAGTACTAGTAAGACATTTGGTGAAACTACTTTACGCCAAATTGACAATTCAAGGCATAGTCTATTATCAGTTGTGAATGAGTGTAGCTATTTGCTCTAGGTGGATGTTCAACCTTAACGGGTCTCCACTGAAAATACTGGTATATCAAAACAGTGTTTGGAACAGAGAACAACATCATGGGTCTTTGGGATCTTGTGGGGGATTGCTGAAATATTGTTTAAATATTAGGATGGGCCTTTTAGCCCATTTAACAATTCCTGAAAAATCGCTAAAGGCCCATGTTGTTTTGGCAAATGGTGGGAGTTTAGTCCCACATGGCTAGTTGGGAGAGATGTACACCAGTTTATAAGGTGGGCTCTTCTTCCACATGTATGAGGTATTGGTGGTGAAGAGAAGGGAGGTGCTCCACACGCGAGCTCCTCCTCCTCCGCCGCCCGCCTCGCCACGTCGCGCCGCGGGTTGCGGGAATCTCATCGAGCCGAGCTTATCTTTTTATCACGCAGGAAAAATATGAGCGGCAACGGAAATGTTTTGCCTTAATTAATGGCGTTGACAACGGAAACATTTTGCCTTAATTAATGGCATTGATGGAGAGTAAATTTGAGCTGAAACATTTTGTATTAAGTGATCTTAATTACGTATTAAGTGCTCTTAATTACGGCCGTTTCTAGTCTCTTAATTCTCCCCTTGATTGCGCCTAATTACGGGCATTACCGTTTGCCTTCCACCTGCGCGTGTGTGCCTATATGAGAGAGGTCGCTCCTCTCCAGCAGACATAAGAGATACATCTGCTCGCACCGTCACCATAGTTCCACTCTCTGTTGCTGCCTCCGGTGATCCCATCCCGTCGATCGCGTACACGGTCGCCGGGAGAGCAGGCCTCCGAAACTCCGCCTCTCTAGATCCTGTACGGGAGAAGGGCGATTAGGTTTTTGGGGAGCGTCTCCTACGCGACTACTCGCTCAAGTACATCTGCATCCACTACGTCCGCATCGCCTTCGTCATCACCATGGCCACCGACGCCGAGAAGGTTCTTGCTGACAAGAGGAACGTCGACGAGGCGACCGCCTCTGCTGCTGCTGCTGCGGCCAACTGGCATACTGGAGGGTATAACATGTTTATCCTTTTTCTGGTTATTTCCATGTCTGTAGTACTAGTAATATGCGTAGATATTTCTACTACTTATCTAGTACATGATTTTATCATAGAATTTCAGTATGTCATTGCCACTATTTATGTCATGTTCATGATTTATTATTGGATTAATTTAATCGAACAATTGCTTAAATACTCAACAGCAGCTACTTCAAACCAAGTATCGCTCAATGCATGGTAGTATTTGAAACCCCACATATGGTCAGCTTTATCATGACCTTCCTCTCTCGTACTTTCCCCATCTCCTCTCAGGCTCCCCGCTTTACACAGGATTCTCTCTTTTTCTCCTACTTTTCTGTTGAAAAACATGGCTCTTCTGTAGGCAGCAGCTTCGCTCTGCAAGACAGTCTTTTTGCCAGCATGGCATCCAAGCCTACATCGACTATAGGGCAGTAGGTTTGAGGCATACCGTTGGCCATACCCTCATGTTCGTCATGGACACCGACCCCATTCAGTACATATTGTCTAATGCCACAACGATGGACATGCTTACTTTTGTCTAGGGAGACGTCCCTATCTTCGTGCATCTTTCTATGCGGATGACGTGGCCATTTCTATGGATCTCATCAAGCACCAGATTCAACAAGTGACAAACATTCTTAAGAGCTTCAGTGAGGTTACCAGGCTAGTCACGTGTTTTTAAAGGTATCATTGCGTCGAGCCGATGTGAGGGGTACCCCTATTTAAGATGTCTTCAGCTCTTTCCCGGTTATACATTCCAACTTCCCAATGTGATACCTTGGGCTGCCCACATCCATCTTTCGTCTCCGATTTGTGGACTTTCAGCACTTGTGTAGGACAACATTACCATGAGATATGCCACAAGAGGGAAAGACATCAAAGACGTTGCGGACGAGATACAGCAGAAGTTCGCATCCGATAGTAATTACTTGACTTCGTCCACTTGCAAAATGCAAATCCCTAGGACCATCAACTCGGACATGGCTAGCTCGCTATGGTATGGTTGTGCTCCTCCGAAAATGAAGTTCTTCACCTATATTATCACTTGGGAAATAGTTTCCACGACGGATAGGCTTGAGCAATGAGGATGGACAAACTGTAGCCTTTGCCAACTTTGCTAACATGAAAATGAATTGGCTAACATCTTCTTCTTGATTGCGGATACACGATTAGGATCTAGATGATGACCGAAGTGGTGAGTGAACCGGTAAAGTTTCTGGTTCACTAGTTCGTTGGTCCAACCGCCGTCTCACTCGGTTTGATCACGACAAAAAAAGCCATTTTTAATTTGTATTAACCTTAATTTCAGGAAAATGACTGTATTATATACTCCATTCGTTCTGCAATATATGATGTTATAGTACATTCCGCTGTACATTCCGCTAACTTGTAGTAACATCTTATATTATGCGAGCGACGGAGTACCAGTGTACCACGTACTTGGTAAGTTGGTAGTTACTGAAAAAACAGCCTTAGCTGCCGGCATTGGGTCTCAAGCGACGGAGACGGAGTAGCACGTACTTAGTAATTAATCAAAAATCAGCCTTATCCCTGCCGGTATTGGGCCTCAAGTGAAGGTAGTACATGGGTGCAGTCCATAGGTGCGATTACTGCTTTTAACAGCTTGATCGTCTATTTTTCTACCTCTTTTACTACATAACTGAACAAGGTGGTAGCCAAGAATCGTGGAAATGGAAAGCCTTCCTATGCGTGTTATCTGCAATAGTAGGTACCGATCGATCCGATGAAAACTGATGTATGCGTGTTAGAAAGAGTTATGGAGTTCTTCTCCAGCCTGTGCCACTGGTTGGGTTTGTCCGATCATGGCGAGTGCCTTCTGTTCTGAGAATGTTGCGTGATTCCTTGAGAAGCAGATGCATCGAACTACTTCTGCCTGCCGGCCGGATGTGCCGTTCGATCTCCAGCTAGTAATTTAACCAAAATTGCAAAGGCTATTCCGGCCTGTGCATAGCTAGGTATGTCAAGTTTCCTTGAATTACTCCAAACCACCCATATGATACAGGAATAGTTGACAGTATTGCTTGCTTGCCCGCTTGGTTATTACTCAACGAAGAATACATACTACTAGCAATTTTTAGAAACAGACAAAACCAGACGGTACATCATGCATGAATTAGTTAGTGCATGACCAAGTGAATTCTTACATGCAAGCTAGGCTAGTGGAGACAATCATGCTAGTTAGCTGCATGCAAAGCATCGTGTGTGTTTGTTAGTGCATATATATAGGTGAGTGGCGTAAGTGGCAAGAGGGGGATTACTGATGTATGCATGTGTGAACGTATTTAAGGCAGTGTAAAGCATAATTATATTTGTGACAATAGGAACTACATAGAAAAATCAGTCTGCTTGAGGCAGCTGACGCCAAATTCTTGTGCTCGTGGTCGTGAGTGAGCTGTGTGAGGCAGCTGAGTGAGCGGGCTTGAAGGCGTGCCTTCTGCACCTACTACAGAAAACGAAATTCTGACTTCAGTAACTAAATAACGGTGCTAATTAACAATAGCACATGAGAGCAGACAAGGCTGTTTCAGTCCCTAATTACAGGCACCAAATCTTTTACTACAGCTTTCATGAAATTCAGGATGAGATCAAAGGAATCCAAAACAGATACCTGCGTAAGAAATCTCATGCCACCGTGGTGCCCAGATGGATTTTTTATTAGCTGAATCACCGTGGGTTGCCACGGTTTTGGAGTTTTTTAAATGTAGCACAAAAGTTACATGTATAAACATGAAATACACGAATATATTCACGTATGTATCCTGAAATCATTAACAATACCCGGCGTCCATGTGCAGGTGGTTCCGGCGATTGACGACTTGGAAGATGCAGTGCGTGGAGACCAAGGTGGTGTCGCCGCCGTCGTGCGCGGTGGAGGTGCTTCGACGCCGAGGAACGTCGACTCTCAGCCCACGGGGGGCCTCCCAGTCCAAGCGTATGGAGGTGGTGCGGCCGATTTCGCCGGCGTGGCGTCGCGCGTGATGAAGACGACTCCAGAGCTCGAGAGGGACCTACTTGTAATTTCCTGTTTTCTTGGGCTTTTCTGTAAGATCCTTGGTCGGATGTAACTGCATGTTTCCCTCGCAAAAAAAAAACAATACTCGGCTAGTGGAAGCTAAATACAGACATGAAACCAACTTGGTGCTAATTTTGATTTTGCCTGGGATAATTTGGATTGTGGACGGCAATGAAACGGCCTTCAAAACCAAACAAAGAATGAAACGGCCTCCACTATCCTTTTGTCTCCACCGTGGTACACTAATTAAACACACCGCACATGCAAACGCCACAAATATTCAGTTAGCATTCCAGCTTTGTACGAGGCAGAGTACCTGCAATAGCACATCATGGCAGGCAAGGCAGCTTCAGTCCCTAAATACAGATACAAAATGTTTCACTGCTCCACCCCAACGCCCACCTCCTCCTCCCCACTCATCTCCCTCCGCTCCTCTCTCCAGCTCCCCCCTCGCCTCCGCCACCGCTACGTCCGCGGCTTCCACCAGAACCTCGCCGACAGCCCCGACCTCCGCGTGCTCTGGAAGCTCCCGGCCCTCGCGGCTTTCTCCTTCGCGGGCGTACCCGCGCTGCTCGGCTACCTCGGCTGCGCCGCAACCCTGGCACTATCTCCGCCATGGCTCAAAGCCCTCAGGGCCGCACAATGCTCGACGAGGAAGGCGAGCTGGCAGTTAGTCTTCACCTGTCCCCCAAGACAGCTTTCGCCATCATGGTCGCGCTCGTCGTCATCTGCGCCGCCTGCATCCTGGTGGTTTGCATCCACTGCTGCGTCGCCGTCCGCCGCAGGTGCGCTGCGCAGCGCGGACGGCGACGCGTCCACCCGGAAGCCGATGGCGGCGCGTGATCAGGCGTGGACGGCGGCCATGGCGGAGCGCATCATCGGCAGGCGCGGGACCGTGCACTTCGTCGAGGGAAGCTCGGTGCGGCGGGAGGACACCTCTGCGTCTTTGGACGAGCCGCCGCCGCTGCTGCTCATGGACGCGGCCGAGGAGGACGGGACGCTGCAGGTCGACACGGTGGACATGGCCCGAGAGGCCGCCATGGACAAGGGGCTCACGCTCTTCGCGCCCAACGACGACGCCTTCCGCGCCAAGGGCCTGCCGGATCTGGGAAAGCTCACCGCCGCCGACCTCGTCACGCTGCTCGAGTACCACGCCCTGCCGCAGTACGCGCGCAAGGCGTCGCTCAAGACCATCAAGGGCGCCATCCCGACCTTCGCATCCACCGGCAAGGGCAAGTACGACCTCTCCGTCGTGGCCAAGGGCGACGACGTGTCTCTGGACACCGGCATGGACAGGTCCCGCGTCGCCTCCACGGTGCTCGACGACACGCCCGTGACCGTGCACACGGTGGACAGGGTGCTGCTGCCGCGGGAGCTCTTCGGCGGCGCCCCTTCGCCGGCTCCAGGAGTGTCCGCCGCCGATGCACCGGCCTCTTCGCCCGACACGTCGCCCGCCGACGCGCCGGAAGGAGACGTTGAGCGGTCGGACAATCCCAACGGCGCCAGCGCGACGGGCATGAGCTTCGCGGCCATGGTGGCCTCGGTCGCTCTCGTCGTCGCGTCGTTGTTCTTGTGATTTGCCAAGATGTTCGACCCTCGTTTGCTCTGCTCTGGGCACGCATGATATGATGTGATGCACCCCGGTCTTACCTGCGACTTGTGAAATGCTCATCCGAAGTTGTTTTTTCATACTGATAAGTAGAATGTAGTAGTGTGGAATCATTGGGTGGAATTGGGTTGTGATCCTGCTTTGGTAGTTTCAGTATCTCCTCAGAACAGTTCTGTTGAGTTTGATTGTGCCATGCTCGTTCAAGTTGCATTCTATATATCAAGAACTCTATATTTGTCATCCAGTATCTTGCATTGTTGCTTGCTGAGGTCGAGTTATTGCTCCTGAACTCGTAAACTGTTGCCTGCTTTATTGCAAATTGGGAATAGGATTTGTGGAACACGGTGTGAGGGTATCACCAACAGGGCCACTAAATAGACCCGTAAACATTTTATAAGGGCCGGAGGCAAACAATTTATATGTATGCTGAGCTTTCTGTGTAACTGACAAAATATTTTCGAAGGAGGTTCAGGATGAAAATGTATCTCTTTATTCACACTGTGCATAGGGTGGATGTTCACGATGTTACTTGCAACCACAAAGATTGGATAAGCATAATATGTATCGTCCCCCACGTCGCTCCCGTGGGGCGACGCAGGCAGAACCCCTGGACTCCCTTACCCCCCCCCCCCCCCCCCCCCCCCCCACCCACACACACACCCCCCGCCACCTCGTCCTCCCAAAATCCTCGCCATCGCAGGCGTGCATAACCAGCCAAATACCACGCGGCATTGGCGGTGGTGAGTTTCTGTCGCGCCACATGAGAAGCCATGGCGAAGCTCGCCTCCCCCGCGCCGACTCTAAAGTTCCTCCGGCCCCCGCGTCGTCGCCGACGGCTGGCGAGGCCTCTATCCCATATCCTGCATCTGATCCACCACGCGTCTCTTCTTGAGGTGGACGTGTGACGATGGAGACAACGTAGATAGACAGACATATATGAGCGAAGGATGACGTGGATAGACTGTATGTGCCTATAGGGATCTCAAAAAGAAGATAGACTTTCATAAATGACTTTTAGTGGCTCTTTTCTTATAAGAAGATATACATTTCTAGATTATTTTCTTAAAATCGCTAACAACCATGAACCATGCAGATCTCGTAATATATGAAACTTGTTCTTCACACACTCTGACCTCACTCGCATCGGTTCTTCCTCAGCGCACGTGCTCCTGTTATGCCGAATATGTTTTCAAAATCTAACCCCCAGAGGATTCCAATTTGCACGCGGTGACTTGAACCAACATAGCATAGGATGCAGTCTCCGCGGAAGATAATGTTTTAGGAATGAATGTACTCAGACGTTCAATATACCTCTCAAATGCATGTCTTATATCTCTTTATCATTCTCAATATACCTTTTTAAATAATTTTAAGATACCTCCATACAATTAATATGTAAAAAGGTATCTTGGGAACCCTTAGTTTTACCGTATAAAGTTTTATATATATACAAATAATATAAATCAATGAACTCGGATGAAATATTTTGTAGAACTTATTTGGGGTATTTGGTAATGATTAGTGAAATGTATTTAAATTGATAAATATGTATATTCAATCCGTTTGTGCGGTATTTTAATGGGGGAGTATGTACTCCTTTTTTTAATAAAAGAATATATTAATATCACGAAGATATCAATTACACCCAGCCTCTGCACCAACAATATGTCGAAAGACAACACGGATGCACACAGCTAAGGAAAATAAAAAAGAAAGAAAGAGAAAACAAAGACCCAGTCGCGGTGATGAAACACATGCAACATCAACACTCTAACCACCACCGAAGACAACACCCGGACTGCAGAAGAGATTCCAAAAAACGACGCCTCCACGATGGAAACAAAGCACAAACGACGTCGTGATGAAGCACACGCAACATCAACCTGAAGAAAGTTCGAGTTCTCAAAACAATGTTGTCGTGTCTCGGATGACGAACACCGGGAGTAAAGGATACCCCCTTTTTAGGTTCGGCACGGGGCGCAAAGGAGGCTGGAAGACGTCTCACCCGGGAGGTGCTCACCAAGTTCTTCGTCGGGACGGACAAGAAAGCAACACGGAGACACAGGGAGCTTTTACCCAGGTTCAGGCCTCCCGGACGCTAAAATCCCTACTCCTGCATGTCTGGATTGAGGTGTTCATCATGGAGTGGATTACAAGGGTGTTTCTGGGATGAACCCGGCAGAGTACCGGCCGGAGGTAGACGAAGAGAAGATCCTGCCCTAGGGAGATCACCTCTCTCTCTACCCTCCGAACCCTAGTGTAGTCTTGTCTTGTGTCCAGCTTGCTCTGGTCCCTTTGCCTCGGTGCCTTGGCCCTCCTTTTATAGGCTAAGGGGATACCACAGGTGCACGCGAGGAGTGTGAGGGGTTTTGGCGGGAGAAAACCCCTCGGCGGTCTTTGGAGGAGACGTGGCTCCTTCTCCTCCAAGTATCTTGAGTGATGTCGCTGTCAACCTTCAGGAAAGGAGGGGGCGGTACTGACAGCCCCACCGACCACGCCCAAGGCAGCATCCTTCGAGGCGCGGCCTTCATCTTGGTGCCCAAGTCTTCTATCAGCTTCCGGTACGAGCTGGCGTGCTTATCCTCTTATCGGTAGGATGGAGAACCCGGAGGCACGCCCAGACTCCTGTCAGGTGCCTGGACCGGAGGCGCTCCATCTTGATCTCCGGGAGATGGGTGACCCCGGAAGGCCACCTGGTCCTTAGCCGTAGATTGTCGATGTTGAACTTGACGTGCTTCCTTGGAGGTAGACGGGCTAGCCCATCTACCAGTCTTGACTCTTGCCTTGTCCATCTTCTTGGTGGGCCCAGGTTGTGGACCCACTTTGGCCGCATCAGGGGAACCCCATGTTCCACTGTTGCGACAGTAGCCCCCGGGCATGGTCCCGGCGGCTCTTGCTTCAACTGCTGCCGGGGCTATGGCCAAAGAGTTGACCAAAGTGGGTGCCCGGCGACTTGCCTTGTCTGCTTTGCCAGGGGCTCGCCAGGGTGAAGTAGAGATAAACTTGTTTTCTTGGGTTTTGTTGTTTCAAATCTTTGGAAGAGCACACTTCTCATGTTTGGAAGAGCACACTTCTCATGTTGCTCAAGTTTTGTTGGTTCTTCGCAATGAAAAGCTTTATGCAAATCTTTCTAAGTGCACTTTTGCCACCAACAAACTTGTTTTCTTGGGTTTTGTTGTTTCTTCGGATGGAGTCGAAGTCGATGAAGCAAAGATACAAGCAATTCGGACTTGGCCTTTTCCGATGTCACTTGAGGAGTTGAGACGTTTTCTTGGTTTTGCCGGATTTTACCGCCGATTCATCAAGGATTTTTCCACAATTGCTTGCCCCCTCCATGAACTTACAAAGAAAAATGTACCTTTCATTTGGGGCAATGCACATGATTTTGCTTTCAATGAGCTCAAACGGTTATTAACCGAAGCACCACTCCTTGCCCTTCCGGATTTTTCTAAGACATTTGAGATTGAATGCGATGCAAGTGGATTGGGCATTGGTGGAGTGCTTATGCAAAATGGTAGACCCATTGCATACCATAGTGAGAAACTAGATGGAGCTCGCTTGAATTACCCCATTTATGACAAAGAGTTATTTGCTTTGGTTCGTGTTTTGGATGTGTGGCAACATTACCTTCGTCCTAAGGAATTTGTCATTCATTCCGACCATGAATCCTTGAAATATTTGAAAAGTCAAACAAATTTGAACAAAAGACATGCTAAGTGGGTTGACTTCATTGAGTCTTTTACCTTTGTAATCAAATACAAGAAAGGTAAAGACAATGTGGTCGCGGATGCTCTATCCCGCAAGGCCAACCTACTTACACGTCTTGACATTAGTGTCTTGGGTTTGGATGAGATAAAGGAGTTGTATGCTACCGATGCTTTCTTTGGAGATATTTTTGCTCAATGTTCGGAGCACAAAGGAATTGGTGATTTCTATTTGCATCAAGGTTTCTTGTTTAAGGCTAACAAACTATGCATATCCGAGTCTTCGCTTCGTTTGGTCCTTTTGAAGGAATCTCATGGAGGATCACTCATGGGTCACTTTGGCCGCGACAATACCTACGCCATGCTCGCCACCAACTACTATTGGCCACGAATGAAGCGTGACGTGGAACGCTTACTTCGACGATGTTCTACATGTCTCAAAGCTAAGTCTACTCTAAACTCTCATGGCTTATATACACCTTTGCCTATTCCACATCGCCCATGGTCCGATATAGCTATGGATTTTGTCTTAGGACTCCCACGCACTAAAACAAACAAGGATTCCATCTTTGTCGTCATTGATAGATTCTCTAAAATGGCACACTTTATACCATGCAACAAGACCGACGATGCTTCACATATTGCTACTTTGTTTTTTAGGGAAATCGTCCGTCTTCATGGCGTGCCAAAGACCATTGTGTCGGATCGTGACGTCAAGTTCGTGAGCCATTTTTGGAAGACTTTGATGGCCAAGATGGGAATCAAGCAACTATTCTCCACCGCATACCACCCTCAAACCGATGGCCTATCTACACTCCTTCGTGTGTTGATCAAGCCTAACTTGAAGAATTGGGAAGAGTGCATCCCACACGCCGAGTTCGCCTACAATCGAGCACTACAGCGCGCAACAAAGAGAACACATTTCGAGATCGTCTATGGCTCCAACCCCTACACCGCGCTCGACATGCTACCACTTCCACTCCGTGAGCAAGTTAACATGGATTTCGACAAGCGAGCCGCTTACATGAAAAAGCTCCATGAGGAAACAAGAACTACGCTGGAGAAGCACAACAAAGACCATGCTACAAAGATGAACAAACACAAGCGCGCCATGATATTTGAAGAAGGAGACCTTATTTGGCTACACCTTCGCAAAGATCGCTTCCCGGATGCAAGGAAGTCCAAGCTTCACCCTCATGGAGATGGGCCTTTCAAGGTTATCAAGCACATCAACGACAATGCCTACAAGATCGACATCTCCAACTCCAAACACTTGGTCCATGACACCTTCAACGTCGCCGACCTATCGCCATACCTTGGAACATCAAGCGATGAGGATGACCAAGAGTCGAGGACGACTCTTTTCCAAGGGGGGGGGGAGATGATGTAGCCCAACCTACGGCTCCTACAACAAGTGGCCCAATGACAAGAGCAAGAGTCAAAGCTCTCCATGATAAGGTGAATTCACTCCTATCTATGTGTGATCTCGACACTCCTTTGAATGGTTTGCTACTTCATTCGGATACTTTGTGCATACTCAGGAACCACCTTGATGACGACCCTCAATGGAGTGAAGAAGATGATCAAGAGAAGACCCAAGAAGATGGCCAAGAAGAAGAGCGGGGAAAAGGAGCTGGAAAACCTGAAGAAGTGCCGGCCGGTACTACCGGATCAGCGAGGTCGGTACTACCGCCGAGACGCCAGACGCTACTGGATCCGATGCCACCCTAAGCGGTACTACCGGAAATACTTCCGGTACTACCGGACCTGCGCGCGTCCGGTACTACCGGACCGTATCCGCCGGTACTACCGGCCCTGCGTGTGCCTGTGTGCAGATCTGGGTTTTGACCCATGTATTTCGTCCCCTTTTTGCCTAGACTATAAATAGGTACCCCTTGGCTAGATCTAGGGTTAGACAATGATTTGGGATTAGAGTAGAGTCTTGCTCCTTCTTTTCAAAGTGTCTCTTTCCTCCTATGGAGATGAATCAAGGCCTCCCCTTGTGGAGATGAACCAAGGCCTCCTCTTGAGGAGAAGATCCCTGCGTGGATACCAAGGCTTCCTCTTGTAGTTGCGATTACTTGTCAATCTTTCATCCTAGGGTGATTCTATTGGTTGGTTGGATTGACCAATTGGACAAACAATCCTAAGAGTAAGGTGTGCTTGGGAGAGGAGAATTGGGGGCTGCCCTAGGGGATTTGTTACCAATTGAATCTTGCTGAGTTGCTACTTGCTAGTTATCTTTGATTTGAGAGTTTTCCCCTCTTTGTGTTCTTATGTTCATCACTTGTTCTTCGTGTTCATCGTTCCCTCCGTACAAATCCGTGAAAATCGGGACCAACCCACATCATAGTAGTCCGTAATATTGACCATATCTTGCTTAAGTATGTGTGAAGTTTGTCCAGCTATTTTATTTATTCATTGCTTATTTGGGAAGACAAGATAATTTCTACGCAATCCAGGCAATTTATATGCATATCATTTTTTCCTTCTGGCTTGTCCGTAATATCAACCTTAACAAGGCATTAATTACGTGTGAAATATGTCCAGCTATTATATATATTAATTTCTTATTTGGGAGGACAAGATAATATAATTTTAATGGACTAATTATAGTGTCCTTATAATGGAGGGAAGCATTAACATGACATAATTAACCCTTCTCTTACACCCCTTATAAAATGCACTCTACAGAGATACCACACGGAAAACAAAGAAAAGTAGGGTGAGGAATCACTATTTAGACAATGTTAAACTTCATAGAAAACAGAGTGGTTATTTTTGTACTATGTGTTGCTTTGGCCCTTGCAGACATACGATCGGACGATCATGCGGTCAAGACAATTAAGGTACGTACAAGAGAAACATTGATTTTGTTTAGTTTGCCATTTTTGCATAGATCGCGATAAACTTCTAACAATATTTGAATCTCTAATATAGACTGAATATGGAGACGTCTTCAAGTGCATCAATATAAACGAACAACCAGCTCTTGGACACCCCTTGTTGAAGGATCACAAAATACAGGTTAGTTGTTACCAATTTTAATGTAAAACATATATTGAGTACACCAACATCAATATATTACGTCAACGTATTTGCAACTCCTACGTGTATTTGGTGAAATTTTATGGTCTTAACTTGTTGATGTTGTTTCGGTGGACTTGCGAATGATAGTGAAGATTTAGGCCCGCATAATTCAAGATATCTATATTAATTGGTAGAAGGAAGTAGACTTAGACTTCAGAGAAAGAAACATCATGAATGTTAGGGTGCCTTTTTAATTAAAAATATATTATTACCAAAAAGTAAATACAATCTCAACCAAATTCAACAAATTCCATAAAATATATTATACATTATGAGAAAATTAAAATGATGAAAATAGGGAGAAATGAATTGGTTTATGCATTATTGTTCCTTACTATAGTGGTATTTTCATTTGTAAAAATTACTCATAGCCATTTCTATTTTATCTAAAAGTGAAAATCAAAGTGTGCAGCCCCTGTTTCCTACCATTTCGTAGTTGAATTTGTATTAATTGACCACTCACATGTGTATGTAAGAGCAGTTTGATGTTCAGTTTGAGACTAACCTTGTTATATTTGAATAGATGAAACCTACCTCTTATCCATTTGAGCTACATAACGGGTCTTTATCCGAAGCTACAAATTCAATGGCCCAATTGCCCTCTATTGTATGCCCGGAAGGATCCATCCCAATATTGCAAGACAAGGAAGATGGCAAAATAGACATTTCAATTTTTCATCCAATGACTAATTTTGCTAAAGGAGAGGTATTGTTATAATACATTATGAGAGTATGAATTAAGTACATCTTTTTGTCATATGTATTGAATATTATTGTTAATTACATGGAGAAGACTTAATGCTTAATGCTCCTATGAAATTTCAAAAAAAAAGGTTATATGGCATATGAATGTATTTTACAAAGTTTGTTAAACTAATTTGGATAGGATAACTTCAATAATTCAAATAAAATGGGACTTTACTCCAAGTTTTGAAAAGACTACTAACTTTTTTCACATAATTGTGTACTCGCCACAAATATTTCATTAAGTCCCCATTGACGAATCTGGATTGTGCAACTAAATTAGCTACTATGTCACAAAAAATATGTGTACTAAATAGCTGATATGAATTAAATGTGAGGTAAATAACAATTATAATTTTCTATCATGTCCCTAGTTAGTACGTTAAATATAGGGGAATACATTGGAGAATCTGAACATCAAAATTCCAATGCCCACCATAAATACGTTTAGAAAGCTAGAATTTACACTAGCTACGTAATTTTAATCTTACTCTTTATTTATATGTGTAAGGACCCTAGAGTCCACATAGTTTAACTAATAAAATTAAGTGTGAAACCTAGAAAACCTATTTAGTGTCTTCAGCTATACATGGCCCATGCTCTCAAATACATGGCATACACCAAACTATTTTATCGTAGACAACATTGTAAGCTAATCACATTAATATTTGATTAACTAACTAAATAACATTTAGTATTTGAAAGATGAACATTTCCAGCATTTAATTTCTAAACCTAACTAGGAGATGGTTTACTTCGTAGTATAAAATCAAAATTTCAACATATAGAATAGGTTCAAATCCACTTTCCTCGCCTATGAAAGACCATCAATAATTTTGATCATCATACATGGAAAGTTACATTGACATATTGTTACAAATTAAGTTTTGCACATAAAAATGCGAACCCTTGAATATTTGTATACCAACATGATAGCTATTTAAGAAATTTAAAGTATTTTTTCCATAGTCCTCATGATTATTTTCTTCTCGTTTACCTTCCCTAAAACAACAACAACAACAACAACAACAACAACAAAGCCTTTTTTCCCAAACAAGTTGGGGTAGGCTAGAGTTGAAACCCATAAGATCTCGAAACCAGGTCTCGTTTACCTCCCCTGATAAGTAATATTTATTTGTTTGTTGTAGGTCGCAGGTATCAAAACAGTAGATGATATATATGGGTCTCAAGTTTCCATAAGTGTTTACGAGCCAAAAGTGAAAGAAAAAACTGAAGATTTAAGTGCATCATGGGTTGAGATGGGAAACAACGATAATAAAAGCCCTCATGAAGCTATTGGTGTTGGCTCTATTGTAAGTATAGTGGATTATGTTCAGAAATATTTTAGTTCTTTCAAGTTAGTAACATCCATCCAAAAAACTACATAGAATAGAAATTCTCATATATGTTTTACTATATTATTTACATACAAAACTATTTCAAGCAAAAATTACATGAGCATCATATGTTAGGTACATGTAAAGTACAAAAACATAATGCTTATATTTTTCATATCACTCAAAAAACACAAATTTCAAGGGATTTTTAACATTTGGTATTGTTCAATCAAACCTTTGTAGGTGTGGCCAAGCTTGTATGGTGATAATTTTGCTAGATTCCATACTAGCTGGGTAATGACAAGCAACCTCTACCGAAATTATGTATTTGTCTATGCAAATAGAATCTGCGTTGATCAATGGTATTAACTAGCGTATTTTTGTGACAGTATGGTAAGGACCCCAATGCATGCTATGATCACAGATGTCCTGGTTTTGTGCAAGTTAGTCCGAGTGTTGGCCTTGGTGGAAGAATACAACCAGTTTCTGTATATAATGGTACTCAATATGAAATACACATTCAACTGTTTAAGGTAATTTTTATAAGCTTAACTAATATATGACTAATATAATTGCATGAAACATGGTCATTTACAAATAATCCACGGTAGTATTTGCTAATGTTAGAAGAGATCATGTATTCAAATCTTTTAACTAGAGCAATAGCAGGAAAATAAATTAATAAAAATTGTCCCTATGAAGTTTTTGAATATACTAAAATATCCTCTATAAAAGATGTAGATTCGCCCCATTTGTTAATTTACTTATATATTCCAATATCCTATATTAATTGGAATTGTCAATTGTACTATAAAAACAATATTAGTCTAGATAGAAGTGATAGGTGTAATAATGTTATAGTAGTGATAGGTGTAATAATGTTATGTGTGTACGTAATATCTAACATCTTGAATGTATTATAGGACCCAAAGACAACAAACTGGTGGTTAGCATATGGTAGCAACAAGACCCCTATTGGATATTGGCCAGGCTCACTCTTCACCAACTTAAAGGATAAATCTAATATCGCCTTTTGGGGCGGTCATCTTCATGGCCCAACAATTCAGTTAAATTTTCCTGAAATGGGTAGTGGACATTTTGCATCCGAAGGTTTTGGAAAAGCAGCTTTTGTGAGAAATATTAAAATTGTGGATGGGAATAACATGTATGCTACACCAAATATCGTAAAGACCATTGCAAGTAGTAGCAGAATGACATGTTACCCAGTTGATAAATTCGGGCAGGACGGTGACGGCATGCATGTCTATTATGGTGGACCAGGTGGATGTACTAACTAGGTACATGCTTTTGTAATGCAAGTATAAGTTTTGCAATAAATTGTATCATCAAGACGAATGCCCTATCAAGAAAAATTATTGCTATGATATGATGTTACCTAAATGTTTTCCATCAAGTTTTCCATCACTTTTAGGTGTTTCTAATGTTGGATCCTTTTTGTCGAGTCTAGAGAAGGAGGTGTGATGCCTAGGAACTTTAGGGCAGACTCGCCTCTTAGATCGGGCTCCGTATAATGACACACCTAGCATAGATAGAGGCCCTAGTCTTTATCTATGCTTCAGTGTGATACATGGCTGATGCCCGGTTTTCTACCGTTGTCTGGTTGCACATCTTGTTCCTCAAGGGCGATTGAGTAGTTTACCACCTAGCGATCTTCGAGGATTAAATGTGTGCCTTTTGCACCTACAGAAAACAAAATACCGAGTTCACGGGGAAATTTGCTCCTGGACACCGTTATTTGTGTCCTTTACCCAGACATACTGAAATTTTGTGGCTTTGCTCAGTAACATTACAATTAGTCATTTGATGTAACACACCATATGTACAAAAACAGAAATATTGACCTCTTTGCTTGATTCTACATTTTCAAATCCTACATGAATTAACGAAATTGCAAGGGAATCAGATAGTACATGAATTAAATACTCCAGACTTCAACCCGTAAGCAAATGATACTCGCTATTTGGGTCCGAATCTTACCTGCCGGATAGCCACCTTAAATCAGGATCCATCCCGTGGCGGCGGGGCTGCAACCTGGACGATGGCGGGGTGGGCCTTGAAGACGGGGTGAAGGGAGGGAGTAGGGCTATAGGGGGTGACGGATCCAGGCCATAAGCTAGCAGGGCGGAGCGCTGGTGGTTCCCAGTGTTTTTCCTCTGCGTGGAAGTGGACACGTACTCGACTCCAAGACTTAGCCAAATTATGTGCACAATGCGAAAGGATAAGATCATCAATGCACACACAAAGGTCAACCTTTTAGTTTTTGTCCGTGCAGCATGTGTGAGCAAATGACCACGAAACTGTAATGGTGCGGAGCAAAGGCACAAAAGTTCAGTGTGTCTTGGGCTCTTGGCAAAGGATACGAGTCCACGAGCAAATTTTTCCAAATATCAATGAGGATAAAAAAGCACGATGATAGTAGAAGTTTGAAGCCATAGAGAGATGCATTGAAAGCCATCCGGTGAAACTTGTAGTCCCGAATATCTGCCTAAGTCTCTTGCTCTGCCTTTCTGCCTTCACCCTAACCGGCTAACCCCACTGATTAGATTGCAGTAGGACGACGATGCCGCAACGGGGCCACCTCGACAGCCGACAACGTCGTCCTGTCCGGAGCTGTCAGATCATCTAGCGCCATCACCGTCAATCTTGGCCCCTGACCTCGTTGTAATCCGTCTTGTTCTGATGCTTGTAGTAATCCTTCTGCTATGCTGCTTATAGTGTCAAAATAGTATCAAAGCTAGTGTATTGTTTATTTTTTCAACTCTTTGATCGCAGCCGCCGCGTCTGGGCAGTATTCGGCGAAGGCGACATATGCAGCACTCTGTCAGGGAAGAACAATAATGGTGGTGGCGAAGCCGATCTGACGGTCATACGCACCGGCCAAGTACAAAATTTTCAGCTGGCTTGCCACAAAGTACAGGCTTTGGACCTCAGATAGGAGATGGGCTGCAGGAACATCCCGATGTGTGTTACACATGCCTGCAGGGGGAGGACAATGTTCATCATGTACTTGTGCAGTGCGTGTATGCGCAGGAAGTCTGGCTTGGTTGCTTACACAAGGCGAGGATTCAGCTCCAAGGACCGAATGCCGAGAGCAAATGGGAGTCTTGGTGGCTGTCGGTGAGAGCTGGAGTGAGGAGGTAGGATATAAGGCAATTTGACACTTTGATCATTCTCACGGCATGGTCCTTGTTGAAGCAGAGGAATGCCCGAGTTTTTGGTAGAGATAGGGATCAGTGCAGTGTTCCTCAGCTGATTGACAGAATTGGAGATGAATTTAATCTGTGGCGGCAAGCCAAGGAGGGAGGGAGGGAGGATGACGCGAGAGAGTAGCGTGTGTGTTTGGAGTGTGGCGTGTTGTAAGCTAGCCCTTTTGTCCGCAAAAGGGTTTTAGCATCTTGTAAATATTATGCTCTTCTTCTATAAATATAAGGTATGCCTTTGGCATACTCGCTAAAAAAACTCTTTGATCGCAGCCTTCGGTGATGGTTATGTCGGATTACACCTTAATTATCAGTGTTCGGCTTGAGCTATAAATACAGGGGTGCTCCCTAAGATAGTTTTTTTTTGAGCAATCCCTCTCTAAGATAGTCACATGTTTACATGTACAAGTCATGCTTGCTAGTTTGTAAATAATGTTTGTTCTTTCCATTAGCTAGATATTTGATAGGTCTTGCTGAGTTATGGTCATACTACGCATGTTTTATCAAGCTGAATATTCTTTTTATTTACTGGGGTGGATGAAAACCTGCAGATTCATAGTACACTAGAAGCGAGTAGGGCTGGCTAATGGAGCGCATTGCTTTGGAGCACGGGCTCCATGATGCCCTTTAAAAAAAAATCAAAAAAATTATTGCAAGTTTCAGTTTTTTTGAAAAAATATTAGCTGTAGATAATGATCATTCAACAACACTTCTCCACCATAACGCGCAAGCGTCCAAGACGAGTTGGTAATTTCAATTGGGACACTATCCAGCTCAACTCGTGTGATCTTATTGGCCTAGGTGATTCTTTTCCAAGACATTGAGGTGGTGGCGGCTATTTCTCAAATGCCTAGTGACAAGGCTCCGAGCCCTGATGTTTTCACCGGAGCCAAAGTTACAGGTTCACTAGCTCAAGTAGAGGCTCAACCTACCAATTCACCCTTTTGGAAGGGATTAATGAGAGTCAAAGATGATTTCTTTAGTAGAGAATCATTTGTAGTTGGTAATGGGGAAACCACAAGGTTTTGGGAGGACACTTGGTTGGTTAAATCTCCATTGATGAACCAATATCCGCTATTGTATAATATTGTGCAACATCAGCATGCTTCGGTCCATGATGTTATGCACAATGCACCCCTGCTGAATATAGTATTTCGAAGAGCCTTGGTGGGGAACAAATGGGATATGTGGTCTCATATGTGCCTTAGATTGATGCAAGTGACGTTAAATAATGTTCCTGACTATTTTAAATGGAATCTGAACCAAAATGGACAATTTACAGTAAAATCAATGTATGAGAACCTGATGAATGGGTATACAATATATTTACAGAAGTATCTTTGTAAATTAAAAATACCGCAAAAGATTAAAAAAATTATGTGGTTCCTTCATCGCAAAGTCTTGTTAACTAAAGATAATCTAGCTAAGAAGAATTGGAAAGGTAGCTCACATTGTTCTTTTTGTGGGAATGATGAGAGTAATGATCACCTTTTTATTGCCTGCCCTTTTGCAAAACTTGTATATATGGCGTGTTGTTTTTTGTACATATAATATCCCTCCCCCTACTAATGTCACAAATATGTTTGGGAATTGGTTGAGGGGGATAGCCAAAAAGACCAAAGATAGGATTCGTATCGGCGTTTCTGCTATTTGTTGATCTATTTGGAATTGTCGAAATGATATTGTGTTTAACAGAAAGGATAATTTTCATGTTTTACAGGTTGTTCACAGGGCGGTTCACTGGATACAGTTATGGGCTTTCCTGTTGCCTTCGACCAGCGGGACCTTATGGTGGCTGGGTGCACGAGACTACTGCGCGTGGCACAGGATTTTTTCTCCCGACATTCGTGGCAGCATATTAGTCGGCTTTCGTAGTCTTTCTTTTAGTATGTCACTGTCGGTTGAGGCATGTCTTGACCTTTACTCTTTGTGAGATGTTACCACTAATAAGATACTTATAAACTCTGTAATAATCGGCTGTGTGCATCAATCGATACAGAGTCTGGGATTAATAAAATTCCCTTTTCTACAATAAAAAAAAAACCATCCGCTCACTCAGTTTGATCGGGACAAAGAAAAGGCCATTTCTAATCTATATTAACCGTAATTCCAGGAAAATGACTGTATTATATACTCCATTGTTCTGCAATATATGATGTTACTACATTCTGCCAACTCTATCTTTTTTTAGGTAAACCACGTGTCATTCAACATTCATTGGCCAGAGACAAACCCACATGTAGCCACGATATATAGGCAACCAGAAAACAGTTTTCTCAACACATTGCAAAAAGAACCCAACAAAAATAAAGCAAATAACTTTGGGGGATCTCAGAGCAAAACAACCCGCAGCCACCACCGTACACCGACGTTGCCGAAGCTTCGCAGGAGATAGGAGCGACACCAACTGGCCCATTACCGAAGGAACGCCATAGGAGCCAAAGCTGCATTGTGAACCGATGAAGTAGGTCGCTGCGCGACCAAAATCCTTGTGGCTCGTCGGTCGGGGATCTTCCCCACGCCCATCGGCCTACAACTCCGTTGCCCACTTCGGACATTGTCCGAGAGGAGAACCGGATTCACCTGCCTTCTTCCGACTTTCTAGTGCAGAACCGACATGTCAAGATCAGGTCGTCGCCACTGCTCTCAGTGGAGACAACACCGACAACCCTGCTGCATCCTACACAGTGATAAAAATTTCGACGAAATTTTGACCGAAATTCGCGAAATTAACGATTCTCTGTGTGGAGCGAGAAAACTTTATATCGCCTGAATATTTCGATAACATTTGAAAAAATCCAATACGTAACACTTCTAGTACAAAGAAACGACGCTTTCATCATCAAACTGGTTACAGTCAGTTGGTATAGGCTGCAGACACTGTTGGGTCGCGTGGTCTGTTGTGTCGCGTGTTCGAATCCTTACAATTACATAATTTTTTGCTAAATAATTTTAGACGTCGGACTTTGAATCTAGACGAAATATTTGAAAACTTTCTTCGAAATTTCGTTATTTTCACGAAATTCCCGAATCTCTGAGGGGGGCGAAATTTTTTTGCGAATCGAAATGCTGAACCCTGATCCTACATCAGTCATCCAATCCCCACCACGATGCCGGAGCAAACACCGTCGTGATGGCGGGATCAAAGCACGGAAGGCCACAACGATATCGCCGCGGTCACTGCGTCGACCTCGCTTGCACACCGTATCTGTTAGATCCTTCCTCAATACCATGGTGGAGCGCTGCATGCGCTGAAAAGGGATTGCAACTGCTGGAGCAAAAACCATGGCTGGCCGAACAAAACTAAGCAAACTAGTTTGCGGGGTCCGGCGGAAACCAAAATTAACAAAGAGTTTCCTTATACGACATTGATAAAAGCCATGTGTACCTTGAGTTAAGGAATCAACAGATAAGAGTTGGGGTTGTTTTGGTGAGGCTGCACTGCCAGAGGATAGGAGAAATCTGCCTCCCACTCGATCTCCATGAAGCGCATTACTTTTTTCGTGCCATCCTTCATTAGCATAAAGGGACTTAATACGATATTTTAATTACTGGCCAATGTCCACAAACAACAAACGCCAATATTTTGATTACTGGCCAGTGTCCACCTATCAGCCTAAAAATCAGCATGGAATCAGGTCGACGGCGGCGTTGCTGGCCATGGCCTTCTCACCCTAGCGATTTGAGTTGATGTTGATTTTTCACAGGAGGTACGAGATAGCAGTTGGCGAGAGAAGGGAACCGTATTGACTATTTAGGGCATGTACAACAGTCTAGACACCTGCTGTCTGCACTACTCTTCCACGTCAGTTTTAGATAGCGCTCAAGACGATTGGTACAGCGCTGTGTATTTCTATATCGTCTATAGATGAGTATGCAGTTACGGCGGCAACGAACTTGATCGCACATCGGCCACGGCTTTCCCCTAAAAAAAGGATCCAGGAGCCCACGATCTATGCGACGCTCTCGTACAATGGAAAAAAGGCTGTCGGTAGGCTCCGAATTCCACGGGAATAGACCGTCGTTAATTTTACCGACGGACTCGCTCGTTTTCTCGTTACAATTTGTACACCTCATCTAAATTCTTACGTGGCACACGTTATAGACGGCTGAGTGTATACCATTGTACATGCTCTGTCGCACACTGGATCAGTTTTTTGGTTGTTGGCACGCACGCACGTCGCACCAGTTGGTCTAGCCGCACCATTAGCTTACCCCTTCGCTGGTAGGGCCCGCAGGCAGGTCTATCTCCTACCTCTCATCTTTTCCAAATACGGATGAACACGCACAGTTCAAACTTTAAATCCATGGTGATGCATACGGGATGTAAATCTGCCAGAGGATAGATGGGCTAGTGTTGACCGCGTCGGCCGCTCGTTCCTTGGCCTTTTTTTCCCCTCTCGCGTCCTTTTTGTTGCCCGCTCGAGTCTTGTCACGCTCGCTCGCGTTCGCCTGATTTGTTCGATCAATTAAATGGAGGAGACGATCAGACGAAGAGAAAATGGCGTCGTGCTGTGGAGACGAAATGTGTCGGCTGGCTCTCAAAGAAAATAAAAATGGTGAATTACGTGGCTTCACCGCTACCGTGGCAAGACAAATGAGGTGGCATAGCTACATGTTAAGAGAAATAACTCTAGTGGATCATTGCGATTTAGATATAGAAGATTCTTTCAAAATCTAGTATGTCTTTAATGTTGTGAGCTTCAACAATCATCTAGCACAACCACATGAATAAATTTGTAATAGCATTAGTTAGGTCAACAAAAATTTTGTTGACAAGGGACATTTGTACTATTTTTTATAAGTAAGTATGTTGAACCCGCAAGGATGATTTACGGAAATTCGAAATAATCCTGAAATTATTAGGGTGATTATTTTACTACGCATGATTCACAATTTCTAAACAAGCCGATATATAAGTTTCGTGGACGCTGGTTGTCACATACACACGTGTCATTTCACCAAATTACAAATGGCACACTGCAACGTAGGTGGATCCCCTTAGCAAGTAGAAGAACCATATTGGTAGATTTCTTGACTGCAAACGCCGTTTTGATCTCTACCAGGTAGTGTGAATGTATCTCTACCAGGTTCCTTGAGAAAAATGGAATACATTTCAAACAATCATATTATACATGATATATTATGAAGTATTTTTGTAAATTAATCCTTTATCTCTCGAAAAGAAGGAAAAGAAAAGAAAAAGTGGTTGTTTCCCCAACCTCGAGCGAGCCTGCATCCGGCAGCCAGCTCCGCTATGCGCACTGCCACCTTACCTCTTACTATTATACTTAACTTCTTTTCTTTTTTTAGGACAAAGTGGTCGTACCACTGCTCGAATAGATAGAAAGAGGTGACCCAGTTTATAAGGGAAACCGGAGCCAAAAACCATACAAATATCGTGTTTATGAGGAAAATATGGCTAAAAAACCGCACAAGCGAGGGGACCATCGCCCACACGACGCAAGCCCACCGAACGCCACAAAACACACCACCGACCTCGGGGCCGCCGCCCTGGCGTGCACCATTCGGCACCAAAGCACACGAGCCACAACGCTATACAAACCAGCCGTATCATGGCCGTTGCTACCCTCACTAAAGACGACTGCCCGCAGACCTCAACGTCGCGCCAAAACCTGGGGCCGCCGCCCCGGCGTAACAACCAGATCAAACTCCCCATTGCCCGGAGCCGAACCAGCCGGGTCGACACACCTGCCTCCCTCGCAGCACCAAGTCACCACCCAAACCTCTCTAGGTGAAGGCCCTGCCCCATAAGACCGTCGCTGTAGAGGGGACCGAGGCCGCCACCTAGACGTACCACCACCGTCCGGGGTCGCCACCCCAGCATCCGCCTCCCCCAACCACATAGCCATCCCGCCCAACCACATAGAGTTGATTAATCTACCTTAACTTCTTCTCTCATCATGCTTCTTCTTTGTTAGCTGATTCCCCAGCTGCTATCTTTTTTTACCCGTGCAGTCTGTAGACAGCCAGCCATGGCTATCAACAGCCCTCAGGGAAGCACGCTCGACGAGGTTGGTGACCTTGCTCTAGCTCTACACATGTCGCGCCGGACATCCTTCGTCGTCACCCTGGCAATCTTCCTCCTCTGCGCCGCCGGCCGTTGACGTTGCGGTGCAGCGCCGACGGCAACACGTCCACCTGGAAGTCAATGGTGGCGACCATTGGCAAAGCTATGTGTATGTTAGGGGGGCATCCCCCCTCCCCAACCGCCCCTAGACTTTGGAGAATTAGTGAAGGTTTTTTCTAGGAAATGGGATGCAAGAAAGTAGACCCCCCCCCCCCCCCCCCCCCCCCCTCCCACCCCCTCCCACACCAATTTTTGTTTTGTTTTTGTTTTGCGTCCTAGACTTTGTCGGAGGCAAGCTCCGGCACTGGTGGCGCCAATGACAAGTGATCCTCCGGAGTTTGGTTTATCTGTAAGATTGATGATGCAGTCGCGGTGTGCTCCACCGCATTTTCGCTTTATATATAGAGAACAACTTCAGCTTTAGCACTATTTTTATCGCCGATGAGCTAGGAACAGAGAAATCACGTGAAACTAAATTTTATAAGTCTAGCTAATAATAGTGCAAGCTAATCAACCATTGGGTTAGAGTTGTTTAGGTTGCTTGCACGCACGCATGCATGCATGCATGCGTCGTGTTTACCTGTGTACAAAAATTACCAAATGAAAAATATATACGCTTATTGGCAAAAAAATAAATATATATACGCCCTTCCCGCGCTAGGCCATGTCGAGGCCACCCCACCCGCGCGCTTACATTCTCGTCACCGGTGGCCGGAGGAGGAAGAGATTGCTCTCTCGTACATACAGCTAGCTAAACCATGGATGCCGTCGAGGGGAAGCCGATCTCGCCGCCGGCCGCGGCGCAGCCGCGCTCGCAGAATGTGTGCGCACCGCCGCCGGTGAACCCCTGGTCGACGGGGCTGTTGGACTGCATGGAGGACCGGGGCAACTGCTGCCTGACGTGCGTTTGCCCGTGCATCACGTTCGGGCTGGTGGCGGAGATCGTGGACCGGGGCTCGACGTCGAGCGGGGCGAGCGCGGCGCTGTACGCCGTGACGGGGGCCATGACGGGTGGCAGTGCTCGTGGGTGTACTCCTGCTTCTACCGCACCAAGATGCGCGCCCAGTACGGCTCCAGGAGGCCCCCTTCCCGGACTGCTGCGTCGCCTTCTTCTGCGAGCCCTGCGCCATCTGCCAGCAGTTCCGGGAGCTCAGGAACCGAGGCTTCGTCATGGACATCGGTACGTGCACGTGCGTGTTCGTTAGGAGGGACAAATGTAGGCACGGTTTGAGCCTCTTTTGGATTGAAGTATTTTAATAGTACGAATTTTGAGAGATTTCAATCCATAGGATTATTTTCTAAGCAAACTCTTTGGATCAAACAAATGATGCCTCCAAAATTGTCATGGATTGCAATTCAACACCCAAATCCCACATGACTTTCAACATCCACTATCAATAACATTTTCTGCACTCATTCTCGTAAGATCGAGTCAGTTTCCTTTTCCTGTGCTCCATCCAAGTGACCAAATGACAATTAATTCATGTAGTTTCTCTCTATTTTGTAATTCTCTGTTTTGCACCTGCGATCCAGTCAAACTACTGTGTTATTCTAATTTCTATGTTTGACTGTCTTGTGATCCAAATAAGACCTTATGTGTGTTCTGATGGATGCAGGGTGGCACGCGAACATGGAGCTGCAGCAGCAGCAGGGGCGCGGCGGCGACGGCTTGGCGACCGTACCTCCCGCCATGCACGCAGACGGGATGACCCGTTGATCGATCATCCAGACAATCGTCGATGCTAGCTTAGCTACGTAGTACTCCCTCTGTTCCATTTTAATTGATTCACATATATCTACATATGGATGCATCTAGACACGTTTTAGTGTTAGGTACATTCATATCTAGATATATGTGAGTCAATTAATATGGAACGGAGGGAGTACCTTTTAACTAGATCCATGTAGCCCTTGCTAATGGTATATAGCAGCGCGTCTTCTGCCTAGCTACCTACTCGAGTCTAAGGAGAATTTGATTGATGAATTTTGGAAGCCTGCCCGTTCGAGTGCGTACTTCATGTAGTATCAGCACCGGTTCTCTGGTGTAAACTGTAATCGAAAGACGCTATGGTCAGATAATCAGATGCACACATTTGTTTTCCCTTTACCATGACGAATCATGTTCTGTACAGTTTGCGATACAGCCCTTGAGCAGCAACCCACCATTTAATATCCTTTTTCTATAAGCATCAACCCACGATCACACGAGCAAGTGGCAAGACATCATAAGTAATAATAATAGTAATAAAGAATGTTTCTTTCTTTTCTTTCTGTACATCACAAGAGATGGCTGGTGGTAAGTACAAAATTGCTCTTCTATATATGCAGTGAGATATCCCTATTGGACCGATAACCGCTGGAGATGGTCCATGAAGACCTCAAAGCTCACGTCATCTGTGAATATCACGTCTTCTCCAGGCGCAGCACCACTATTCGAGTTATACGTAACAGATGGATTCAGCTTTGCTAGTAAAAATCGAGCCTGCCGGTTCAGAGGAAAGTAAATGTTTAGCAACAACGACATGACAAATACCTAGCTTGTAATTGACAAAAACAGGTGAAAGTTATGGCTTGGTCTAAAACTTGTAACTGCTTCCATGTGAAAGCTACATATTCTGTCTATCATGCTTAACTAGTCCATGAACTATCCAACTCATCCTATCGTCTGCAAAAGAACAACAGACCGTAATAAAATACCTGAGATCCATGTTGATCACAGACAACCAAACGGGGTACGGGAAACCGCTCCTTGATAATTGCATCGGCGTCCTCATGTGGAGCTTTCAAGAGATCGGCAAACGCCTGAAAATCATGCAAGATTAATAAGCACCAGAAGACCCTCCACACTGTAATCTATATGATATCTTCATCATCAGTGGCGGACCCACCATAGGGGCAAGCAGGGGCGGTCGCCCCGGGTCTCCCGGTGTGTAGCAGGGTACCCCTCTTTTGCTCTTCAAGTTTCCTGCCGCCCCTCTGTGACTCTGTCCGCCATGCTCTGTTTCTGTGTGCTGTGTCGAGAGGAAAACGAGTCAGGGGAGGAAGAAAGGGGTATTGGGCTGCAGTCTAATGGGCTTAAGTGAGAGCAAATAGGCTCATTTCTGCCTGGATCAGTTGGTGGTCGATACCACCACAGCCCCTTGTTTCGATCCAGAAAAAATCCCCTCCCCGCACACGCTCGTGGCAACAGCTCCCAATCCCTAGCCTCGTCTCCCGTTTGCGTTGGCCGCCGGCCTCCACCAGCCGATGATTTGCGATGGATCCGGATCCGGATGACGAGTTCTAGGAGGCGGCTGCCCTAGTTGAGTAGCAGCTAGATGAAGAAGAAGAGGAGGCGGCGGTGGCAGCAGCGGCGGCAACAGCTCCGACGCCGGCTGCGGCACCAAATGACGCCGGAGCAGCACCCAAACGCAGAAGAGCATACGGGAATGCAAAGGTATTTTCCCCTTTCTGCTTGTTGTTTCACCTCTGAAAACTGAGATGATTACAGTACAGGACCGAAAATAAAAAGGAGAGCACTCAATTTTGTTATAAAATTTGATGTTGCGGGAAATTTCAGAAGCTCCGGTATTTAATCTAGCTGACGTGGTCGCTGATCCTAGTGTTCGGAGATAGATTGAAGAGTATGCTATAGATGAAATGAGGAGGGCGTATTTGTTGAAAGGTCCATGTCGTTTGTTATTATCCTGCATTTGATGCTTCAAGTGCTTGGTTTAACAAATGATTTGTCACATGCATTGCAACAAAAAGATCAAAACATAGTTTCTGCCATGAATATGATTGTCTCCGTGAAATGTCTATTCAAAGCTTGAGAGATGATGGATGGGAGCCTCTTTTGTTGGCTGTTACTAACTTTTGTGTTGGAAGAAATATTGAAGTGCCAAGCATGGATGATAACATTTTTACTAGAAGTTATCCAAGAAGCTCACGCAAAATGGTCACTAACTTCCATCACTACAAGGTACAAATATTCAATGAGGTGATTGATAGAAACATAGTTGAGATGAATCATCGATTTAGTGAAACTTCCACACGGCTGTTGATATGCACTGCATGCCTTGATCCTAGGGACTCATTTTGTAGCTTTGATCATGAGAAGCTACTTGAGCTTGCAAATATTTACTATGTTGATTTCTCTTCCCAAGATTGCTGCCTCTTGGTTGACCAGCTGAACATATATATTCATGTGATGAATATTATAAAGAGGCATCTTCGAAACAAGATCAGTGATGATTGGCTGAATGATTTGATGATTTGCTTTGTTGAGCGTGAGATATTTGCAAACATTGATGAAAAGGAGATCATGGTACATTTTTATGCCTTGAAGAGGCGTCGAGGCCATCTACCTAAACCACCTCGTGTTCCTTCTTCAACTTAATGGTACAATGCTCTCTTCAAAAGCTTCAATTGTTGGCATGCTTGTGTTAAAATTCGGATACATAATTTTTTGTTCGCATGTTGTAGGTTCTACTTGGAAGTTTGGGTCCGTCCCATTGAGACAAGCAGTGTGTTTGGAAGATTTTCTTTATAATTTTCCATGTTCTTAGTAGTTGAATATTATCCATATTGAAAACTGAGTCATTTGAGACCGTTTATTTTGTTGGATACACTTGCATTTATGCTTTAAAAAAATTGTCCTACATTGTTCGCCCCGGGTAACTTGAATTCCTGGGTCCGCCACTGTTCATCATGACCAGTAAAGTAGACTTGGTTTACATGCCAGTAAACCAACATTATTCTGCCATAGCTGACAAAAAATTACCTCGTGACCTTCTTGATCTTGGAAACCCGCTTTTCGCCATTGTGCAATGGTTATTCCATGGAAGACAACAACAGTAAAATAAGAATCCAATAAAAGGATCTTCTCAGAAGCAATTGCGGTTACATCCAAGAGAACTGGCATTGGCTCTGATTGAATGAGTAGGATATAAGTGAAGACTGAATCATCGCAACTGTATTGCCTACATTTTCCCTTTCCAACATCATCCTAAAATATGCAGTTTCATCAGGACTATTGTTAAAAACCTGCAAAAAGGTAAGGAATTCAGTATGTAAACATGTAACATTTTTGTATATGAAGAATTGTTTAATGAAGAAAGTCGAACTCTCAACCTGGATAAACTGAGAACGCCTCAAATTAAACATAAACTGGGGAAATATTGATAGATGTGGTGACAAACTGAAGGATGACGGTGTTTCCTTCTGATAGTCTCCAAATTTGGTACATAAACGTATCAAAGCCCTATCAAGCCATCTTATTGGATCGAAATCAGCCTGAAAGCATGCAGAACAAGATAATGTTAAATAAATATGACAATATGGCTTTAATTCTTTTTTTTAGCCCGAATTATTTCCGAGGAACTATGTGACATCAACAGCTGAGCCACTACGTATAGCTGAACAAATACTACTACAAAGATCCATGTCAGCGAAGCAAGATGTGCATTCAGCTTGTGTGCAAAACAGTAAAAATGAAGTAATATAATATTTTCCTTAACTTATAAATTATTTGTTATGAGATATCTTGGAAGTACCTCAGTTTCCATCTTAAAGGAGACGAAGCGTGCGAAAACTGCAGCAGCGGCTTCTTGATCAAAGCCACTAATCAACTCCTGAAACACAAAAAAGTTTATTAACAAACAAATAAGTATTTTTAAACAACAAGGGAACACCAGAAAACATATTGGATTAGAAAGGAACGGGCATGAGCAATATCCCTGTTTTCTGGACATGTAACTATGCTGACTAGACGGACGTCACCTCTTAGTGCATGTCGTTTGGCGTTTGCCATCTTCCCCTTCTTTGCCTTTGCAATTTTATTATAGGTAGCTTAGTTTAGCTTTCCCTTCAGTTTTGTTGTTCTGTTTCTGTTCTTTTTTCAGTTCTGTTTGGTTCAGCCGTTGGCCACATTGGTGGGTTGTACTTTTGCGCCTTCAACAGTGTTTTTGTTGTAAACAAGACACATTTAGATGTGTATGTGTCTCAAAAAAAGAAGAACTACACTCACTAAAAGGAAAATCAATGGTAATTCATAGTTACCAAAGTGACCAAACATAGAAACTTGCCTGCACATTATCAGAACCCGAAGACCATTTTCTGGAGATCGTAGTAGCACGTAATCTCATCTGGCCCTCATGATGCTGATAGCTGAATGTGACACCCCCAAGTCAGCAGGGTAAACCATTTTAAGCAGAACCAGATGCTTAGAAAGATAAAAATAAAAATATTCCTTACTAGGTTACAAATTGAAAGTAGAGCTAGTTGCTTGTCTGTTGAGCTATTGAATCTGGACCAACTTTTCTTGAGATGTCATATACGAAGCAAAGTGATGTTTTCTTGTCAAGACCACACATCTTCCAAGCACTAGTGTTTCCCTGACCAATAACAGTATCTGCAGACAGGGGACTTTTCTGCATACGATAACTGCAACATTAGAACAACACAGAACTGTAGTCTTATCTTTCTATAAGCTTATAGCTTACAAAAGTTAATAACATGGTTGTACCTTCTCCAGGGAAGTACAAGGCCCAATAATGCCTTGAATCTTTACGTCTTTTGAGCAGTTAATCTCAAGAATACCACTGTTGAGGCAATTCGAACGTATTAATATCAAATTATAAATCCCACATACAATGGATGTAAAATATTGAGCAAATTTAGGTTTATTGATGATATTCGAAGCCATATCATTTTTAATCATAAAGTGCCCAATACAACTTCAACTGGCTGTCCGTGTTCAGATAAACACCCTAAAGGGTATTATCGATGTTGGCGGAACAATGAGACAAAACAGTATTGGACAAGACTAAGTGTCAAGGTAATGATAAACAGCTTACATACATTCCTTGAGTCTGGGGTAAATAAAGGGTGCTTCAAGGCAGATTCATTAATTGCAAACATGCAGCCAGTTTAGCATTACAAGCTACTCCCTCCGTTTTTAAATATAAGATGTTTTAGCCTTTGTCCACATTCAAATGTATCTAGACACGTTTTAGTGTGTATGTTCACTCATTTTAGTATGTATCTAGGCAACATGTAGACCACCTAAAACATCTTATATTTAAAAACGGAGGGAGTATGCACGAGATGTAGTATTATAAACAGTGCATGGCAGCCAGTCACACCATATTTAGGCGTCCATGCCCATGCAGGTGGCTTTGATATTCAAAGCAGCTGAGCAACCTTGAAAGCTTTGTGGGCACATGTACGATTTCATAGGATAGTATGAAGTTCTAAAAAGAGAAACGTTCACACTATTGTGAAAAGAGCTATAAGAGGCAGTAGTTCGCCAAAGGATAAGTGCAATGCGCATTTAAAATTTCTAAAACAAGGCCACTCAGTCCCTATTTTTCATTCAAATATAATGATTTAACAAAATTACAAAACATATACTATAACTCAGACTAAATCGATCTAGAGAAAAGAATAGTTTACTTGGATGATAATCCAAGGTCGTTGTCTGCTGTCTTGAAGATGCGGAGAAGCGAGTCTTTGAAAACAGAGTGACCAAAACTTTCAGCAAGCACAACAATACCACCAGTCTTCTCAACTGCGACCTTCATTTCAGCAACACCAACCTGAAAACTCAAACATAAAAGAAACTATTACTTCAGAACAAAATAACCATGCATCTCTATCCATGCACCAAATAATGTAGACAGCGGTGAATTTCTGTGGCTCTGTATGGTAGTGCGGTAGGTTTTTAAAAGCACATGTTTTCATTTAGTTTTGGATATAACAATTAATTGTGAGGATGTTGTATCCACATTCCACAAGAGGAAAATCTTACTAGAATTAGCAAATATTCCTGTAAAAAACTAAATGTCATAGTGCAACACACCACAACAACCAGAGACAGACCCTTCAAACCTCTGATTGTCTATCAACTCTGTGCTCCTATTAGACAACCGTTGGAACAACTGTGTAGTTTTTCAATTTGCATGCAATCAATGCAATAGTATCTGTGTTGAGGTCCCTCACTGGCTGTAGGACTCAATGATAATAGCTAAGCTAATGCTTTACATAAAATGTCCAAATTTTACCAAAAAAAAAGGGTAGCTAATTCACATTGTGATGTTACTGATTTTCATCAGGACTCTAGTTCATATCTTAGAATTATGCATGTTTATGATATGTTCCAAACATTAACATGCATATGAAATAATGTCATGGACTTTCAACACAACCAGCAGTTAAGTAACTACAAAATTCATAGAAACTACACATATAAGAACTAATCAATGGTTCCATAAAGTTTCGTTCATACAAGCTACTGCCAAATGAAGGAGAAACGGGTAAAAGCTTTAGAGAAGGCATTCAGTAAGCTGCTATCCATAAAAGGTATGTACGGCCTCATACTAAACATCCCCTCCATTCTCTTTTACTTGTCATTGTGGATACTGATGCTGTCTCCAGTACACAACTTTGATCTAATTATTTGTTAACCAATACTACAAATGCAAATTATATGATAGTACTTTTGATGCCAAATCTACTCAATATCATTTTCTGACAAATCTAAGTACTTCTATATATGCTAGTAAAAAATTTACAGGTTTGATTGTACTACAGCCTGGACTAGCACTTGGCGGTATATTTCTGTAGAAGACACGCCGTGAGCGCCACACGGAGTAAAAGACTCGAGCACAGGTGAAGTTCATGTGCACCCACACAGCTTACCAACAGAGCGATGCTCTGTTCTAAAATTTGACAGTACTAAGACGGCATCTATACATGAAAGGAAGGAGTATAAAATAAACAACAGACCTGGTCGACTGCACAAGCAAACAAATCCAGAACATGTCCTTGGTGCACAAGCTGCTTGGCAATCTGATCATAGAACTTAACAGCTTTATCATAAAGTGGAGCCGAGTCATTATCGAGGTCTTTGTGTGAGCGAATTGGCTGTGATAAAGATTTGGATACAATCTGGAAATTTTGCAAACAGTCATCATACTACCCAAGAAAGCATATACAGAAATATGTATACATCATGCAATTATTTCGACATAAATGTAGGCCCAAGCATAGTCAGCTTTTGTATTCAGAGTAATCTGAGAACATAGTGGTGTGTATCGCTCTCCTTCGATAGAATATGACATTTTTATTTGCAGAGAGAGTTGACGTAAAACCAATGAAAACAGAGATAAACATGAGTTTACAGTTTCAAGAAAAGAAACAATAGTATCCGTGACGAAACAAAGGTGCAATACTAGAACATGCAAAAATCACTTAATGCTAGAATATTATATGGTAGTGTTTCTCGCCCTGTGAAAAATCCACAAGAAAGGATGGTGCTCTGAGTAAGCACCTTCCCAGATACACATCTAAACAGCATGTGAACCATCAGTTGTGATAGTGTGAAAGATAACCAAATAGCTCAAAAACAATCGACAGTCATTTATTATTTGGACTTACAGAACCAGCCAACCAGGTCCCTCTGTAGATGGACCACCAATAAATGCCATGATCCTAGCACCTGATCCAGGGACACAAGCGCCCAGGAGACTGGCCGCCACACTTAATGCAGCACCAGTGCATCTTGACGCACGTTGATCAGCTGGAATATGCCAAGGGTCTTTTTGCAGACATTCAATAACCTATACATGCAGTAAAATCATATCATGGACTTGCACATTAAAAGTTTGGGATATGAACAGTCTGATTTCCTATCGGGAGGCTATTCATTCTTACTGTGTTCAATACAAACTCGCACTCAGAAGCAGGCACCAGGAACCTAGAGATGCTCTCTGATGAAAGGCCGTCCCTAGTTGCAGCTATAACCCCCGTGGTGGGCTTTTGCTTGCCAGCAAAGAAGCCCATTTGCTCCAATATTTGTTCCTTGCTGACCTCCTTTGTTCCCTTGAACAAATATGACTTTGGCAACAAGCCGAAACCCAATTCATGCACCTACATGAACAAACATTGAGAAGATATTACAAAATCAACCATGAATACGGAACGAAACATTTACGAACAGAGCATTAATGAGTAAACACAGAACTATTACCTGTACATATGTCCCAAAAGAAATGAATCCGATAAGGGAATTATCTGGCAATAGCTCAGCAGTCTGAGCCAGTGCAGACTTCAAATAATCAATTTCTTCCTCGATCATGCAAGTATCCACGACAAAGATGAAAACTGGAGGCGTTACAGGACCTGTTTCAGCAGTGGATATGTACTCTATAGTGGTATACTGCGGAAAGTGTTCTGGGGGGAGATTGTTTCCTGAGATGGAGGAGTGTTGAGGGAACTGATTGCGCTGGAAGCAGAATGTACACTGCCAGATCTTAGAATTATAGTCGACACTGGAGAAGGGGTTGAGGATAGAACGGCACATGCGGCAGCGAAGGGAGCATATGGGACTACTGGCATATTATCAATTGGCTTCAGAGGAGTGTAGATGGCAGAAACAGGGACCACGCAGCTCGAAGCATCCTCCCTTGTGCCCGAATAACATTCCATGGCATCCTTATCCCATCCAGTCTCTCAAGCTCGAGGAACTCCGACATTTTTAATACAGCAGTGTTATATGCTAATTTATGTCAGGACTCCACGACCGATACCCAGTCTGCAAATTACAAACTAATAGCAAGTTAATTTATGTCAGGCCAACACGAGCGCAAGTAAAAAGATGCCGAGTCTGCGGGTACAAACTAATAGCAAGTGAAAAGTTGGTGAGCATAAGCAAGCGAAAGTAGATAACCTCCGTATGAAAATCTATGAAGCACCCATATGGTGAAGGTTACACGGACACGGGATACGTCAATTTCTAGAAACAGTGATACGGTTGATGCCTATTATATATAAATAATGAAATAAATGCCATGTAATAAGGACATTGATTTTTGACGACCCAGGGCGCGGAGTTCCCGCATTGCATTATAGAAGAAAGAATTGATCCAGTTAATTAGGGAAACCAGATCCAAAAACCATACAAAACGCGGTTAGAAAACCGCACACTCTACCTCATGAAACATCGTCCGTGCCTGAAACAAGGGAACCTAAACCCAAGTTAATAGGCCACACCTCATATCCAACTAAAAGGACCTTTCCAAACACACACAAACTCTCACTGCTAGAGATGCACCGGTGTGCACCCTCCACAGAGAAGAGATCAAGCATTACTCACAACTAACTCTCGAAAAGCCTCCATCACCTGCGGTGTGCGCTGCTTCTCGTACATCTGCAAATAAAATTGCATCTTCTCCTCTATGACTTCATCGGTGACTTTCTCTTTGCTCTTGAGTTTTGGGATTTCCCCAAAAGTCTCCGCATGCCTAAACTCGGCGCGCTTGGCTACTGGAATGCCACAATCTTTGTTCTTCTTGTCCAACTGGATGCTTCGTCGCTTGGCCAAAGAGGGAGCATCCACCCAAAGCTGCTTGTCCTTGGGCATGTCGGCAATCTCTCGGCAAAGCTCCTCCATCAAAAAAGGAAAGGTCTTCTCCTGTGGCTCAATCACGTCAAACTGAGTCATCACCTTCGCGATCTTCTCCTCCGGGCTAGGGGCATCAGAACCCCTGAACTCCTCCGATGCCAAAGGCATCTCCACTCGAAGATCCTGCATCGGGGGCCCCTGCACCACTGGGGAGACATGCTCCGAGGAACCAATAGGCGTGGAGGTGGATTCCAGGGCAAGCGCCGACGCTGAAGAGCTCACCCCCCTGGGAGAGTAGCAACCAAAGCGCACGACCCCGCCGTCAGCGCAATCAGCATTGCCCCCGGTACACAGAGGTGGTGTTGGCTCCACTTGCACCACAGCCGGCAGCAAGGAGAGCCTCTCCAGAGCCCCCTCTGCCCACTCCAACAGACTCTCGAGAGCCCCCTCGGCCCGCTCCAAACAACTCCCAAGCCGCTCCAGCAAACCCTGCATAGCCTCCGTCATCGCGACCTGAGACGCGACCATCTCCTGGAGCTGAGACGCGACAACGCCTTGCGCCTCAACCCGCATCAACGCCGCCTGCTCCTCGACCAGGGATCTCATCAACGCTTCAGGAGGAGCAGATGATGAGCTTGCCGCTGGCTGCGCACGAACTGGGGCCCCCAGTCCCCAAGCTTGCGAGAGGGCGCGGCAACAGATGCCCATGAGCGGTCGAGAGGACGACATGGACCGGAAGCCAGCGACTTGGGGCAGTGGGGCACCTGGCTGGCCTTCTGTCGCTGAGGGCAGTCACACTCCCGGTGGCCGGAGCAGTGGCAGGTAAGGCAACGAATGTCGCCGTGGCAGCCAGCCCTGCACCCGACGTCTGAAGGCCATGACCCGGTCTTCGCCCCCTCGAGGAGGAGAAGGCGGCGAGAGGCTCCGCTGTGAGCTCTTCTTCTTGCAAACCAGCTGCCAACCAGGGGCATCACCTTCCACCTCCGGCGCATCCGGCCTTGTCAACCCTAGCTCCTCCTGATTCAGCTCGTGCGGCGGCCGGACTGGAGGATTCGCCGGGCGGGAGGGCAGAGCGGCCTGCGAGGGGAGCTCCAGCTCCGTCGGGTCCAGCCCGAGCGAGGGGAGCTTCTCCATCTGTGCCCCCGTCACCTCTAACCCGTCGAGCATGGATCCGAGGTCGCCGACGACCTCAGAGCGAAGCGGGGGGCGTGGCGGGTCTGAGGGCAGCAGGACGACGCGGGGAGTGAAGCCTGTCGTGACGACGGCCGGCGGCGGCGGCGGAATCTGATGGGGGCGCAAGGAGACGTGGGGCGACGGTGCCGGAGCGGCCTCCACCGGTAGGGGCCAGTGGCGGGTGTGGGGGGGGGGGGGGGGGGGGGGGGGGGGAGGTGGGCGCAGCTAGGCGGCGGCGGCCATGGTTTCTCCATCGCGGGAGCTGGCTAGGTCATGCGCGTGATAACCAGGTTATAAGGACATTGATTAACAATTGAATGCTAGAGATGAGACCAAAATACTGCCCGATCTGTTGCCTCTTATCAAGGCGTCAAAATATGGTGATACAGCAGCAGCAACATCAGCAGGTCAACAGAAGCATTATACTACAAGATACTTTCCCTGGTCAAACTGAATCGAGTGCGGGTCAGCACCCAGTAGTCACAAATCATTTTCAATGAAGTTTGTTGATTCAATCTGCATACTGATATACTCCCTATACGTTCCATATTCGTTGTCACTGATATAGAACAAATTTATACTAAATCAGCGACAACTAATACAAAATGGAGCGAGCATGTTTCTAAGGCTGCAGGATATCAACCGTCATAGAGGCTGGAGATACCTCATTTAAACCTAAATTGTAGAAAAAACAGACCTTTTTCTGGTAGAATTCTTTATTTGTATTTGGTAACATATTTAGCACTATACTGATTTTTGTAGGGTCTTTCAAAAGCACATGTTTACAATTTACTCAAACCCGAATGGATGGGATCCATGTGGGGGGCACATATTCTCTAGTTTACATTTAACAGCATCAGCACTCAGCAGCCCAGAGCCCAGCAGCAACGTAGCAGGCAGCAACAAGACGGATTGGGGTTTGGAAAGGAAGTTACCCTGCTAGCGACGGGCGCTAGCGGCAGAGGCGACTCCAGGCGGCGGAGAGGAGCACTCCAGGTGCCGGCGAGGTGGCTGAGAGGGAAGCTCCAGGCGCCGGCGAGGCGAATCCAGGCAGGGCGCCGGCGCGCTCGTGCGGTCGCTCTTGAGGCCTCGATCGATCCAATCCCTGGTGGATGTCGCCGGAGCTGGGAGGAGGCGATCGACTCGGCACGGCGGAGCGCGCGATTCGATCCGGATTCAGGAGAGGACTCCGCGCTCGTGGTGAGGTGGCAGCGTTTGTGGGCCCCCGTGCTAGGCGATGGAGGGCTAGGATGGACGCGATGCCGGATCGGGCGGCTCGTACGAGGTATGCTCGCGTGGCCTGGTCTCTTGGGCGCGCCAAATTTTCGTCCGGTTCTATTCATTGGAAAAAATAGCGTCTTTTGAGAGTAGTTTCGTAAATCAGTATACAATGTCTCGCTAACAGCACGTTATAGCGTGAGATAATAGCTAATAACGATGCCTGATTGGGCGGCCCAAGACACATGGGTGCCAAATTTTCTTCCAACTCTTTGCAGGATCATCAATGATGCTCGGGAGCATAAAAGTTTAAAGTGGAGGCAACTAGGTTTGTCGTCAACCGACACCGAGACCAACCCGCCGGAGGGTGCGGCCTCTCGAGTCCGACATGTAGATAGGTTTAGGGCCGGCACGTCATCACTTGAGTGGTGGCAGTGATGTCCAATAAGGTGGGTTAGACTTCGACCATCTTGGTACTTGCCTTTTTGTCGTATTGACGAACTCGTGGGTGGTGTATTTTTTCTGTCTCCTGGTCCATCTATGCTTTAGCGGTGTAGGTCGCGACGTTGTTGAGGAGCTATGAGGAATTTGTACGTGAGTGCGCGCTGGTGTGTGACACTTCGTTCAGAAGCAAGGGTGGCCGATAACGGTGCCTCAATGAAGGCTTGCGATCTGGATCTCGCAACATTTTGAGGATTTCCAGAATAAAAGAGCCACAAAGTTGAGGGTTCCACAATCAAGTAAAGAAGCGACCATGGAATGAGATGTTATGGGTCCATGTCATCTAGATTATCGCTCGATTCTCCGGTAGGCGCTTCAGTGAAGAAGCAGTATGTCGACGGGCCAAGAGTCGCATAACACCGAAGATCTTAGGGATTGAGTTTGTAACTTTGTATTTTTGGGGTCTTTGTACTATTGCGTTGGGAGGGGCGGACATAGACACACACGAGCTGGATGCACTACCAATGAGCTTCCTTGTCATGGGTTGATTTGAATGATACCGTGGTGCACCCTCCATGCAGCTAAGCCCCTGTGTTTTGGGTAGTTATCCTATCCATATGTTTCTAGTACGTATACTTTCTAAGACTGTGATGTGTACATATACCCTTTGGATGAATGATGTCTTCTACTCTCCAAGAAACAATTAGGGAACCAATGCCATATTTTGGGTGAACACGAGGAGATAGGAGAAAAGAGCGACCATGGCTCGGTTGACGAAGAAGGTCTTTATGATATCTCAATCATGTAGTGCACCTTCTGTCAACACATTTCATTTTGTATATCAGCACGAATCTCAATGTTCAGAAAGTTTCTCAACGATATATCAGAAATGACTAGGCGTCAAAGAAATAGCAGAATCACGAACGACAACGATGTATGAAAATAACCTGAGGTCTAATAAATAGCAAAACCAAAGATTATATATGAGGACGATGTCATGATGACATGTGCTCTCATGCTAGATAAAATATGTTGAGCTCACGACATGTTAGCCCATTGTTGAGTGTGACGTTATTGTTGCATATTTAATGAACCATATATCTCATATTAATCTATTGTTGTTATCGAAACATATTGAATGAAACATATATCTTGTATAAACCTATTTTGTAAATTTAATGAGTTTTTTTAATTTTAACCATATTCTATTGTTATAGCTATTGTGATATAAAATCAAATCTTGACTGGATAAAGTTTCACAAAATATCTCTCAAAACACTCCCGGAGAAAAATATGGAGCTGGAGGAGGGGAAAGGCTACTTATGTCACGTGTTCTGCCTACTAGTGCGGCCAGGTATGTTCTGTCTTATCTTCTTTTTTGTGTTCTTTTCAAGCTAAACTCCACATCGTCGACCATGCATCCATAACCGCACAATCGGTTTTCCTCGTATTCGCCATTTATAATCAACTTTTTTACTCATCACTCTCCCAATGTGTGGCGTAGTTGTAACAACGAGACAATTAAGCTAGATGTTAAGATAGAATATTGTGATTGTACAATGTTAACATCTTGCAGAGCTTACTCACTCTACAATTTGAGACCATATGTTTACAGAGAAAAAGTGTTAGATGCTTCCTCTTTGACACATGATCTCTTCAAAACCTATGATTCAATTGAGTTCGTTAGACAAACAACAAGTACAAATTAATTCCATCTCCTCACAAATTAATTTGTGTCATTCATATGAATTCTAGGATATATGTATGTGTTTGTGACTATTTTGGCATCTTTAAGTATCCTGGCAGAGTAAGCGAGGACATACTGTTTAACAAATATCCTTACATATATTTCTAGAGTGTGTGATTGTCTAATTTATTTTTAAGAAAACAGAAGGATTAATTACAACCGTACTAAGTAAAAAATTCTAGAGTATTATTAGTTGTTTACGAGGAGTTTGCTTGAACCATTGGCATTGCTTTTCTATTAATTCTTCCAAAGTCTGATATGTATTTCATGTTGTGAGCTTCAACAATCATCTAGCATCGTCACATGCATTAGTATTGAGAAAATATACTAAAGAATTGTCCCCCTCTTTATTTCATAGGAAGGCTGAGGCCCTTTTAAGAACCAGTCCATGATAGCAGGATCCTGACCTAACCCGAAGCCTGAAGGTCCAACGACCCACACAAAATGCCTGATCAAAATGCGGAGTGGCCGTCTCTTGAAAAGAGGCTAACTTTTTTTCCATATCTAGAATGGAAAGAACGACTATTTTAGAGACAACCAATGACTGTACACTTAGGCTCAACAGGAAGGGGGGGTGCCTGGGGTCAACAAATTTTCTGTTGATAAGGTATATTTGTATTATCTTCGATAAGGGTGATTATTTTTAATACGCATGATTCACATTGTCTAAACAGGTCGGTATATACATTTGGTGGACTCTTGTTGTCACATACACGTGTCATTTCACCAAATTACAGATGGCGCAGTGTAACGTAGGTGGATCCCTTTAGCAAGTAGAAGGACTGTATTGTTACATTTATGAGTCCAAATGTCGTTTTGATCTCTACCAAGTAGTGTGGATGTATCCTCTCATCAGTTCAGAAGCTTGATCCAACATGTGCATTGCCACAATCAAAAATAGAAGTTATAGAATAGTTATTTGTTAATCGTCTTTCATTGGCATATGAACACTCGCTTTGTATTTGGTCATGATCGAGTAACATGAAACGGTAAGTGCTCTTACTAAACCAAAAGTCATTGAATATGAAAAAGAACATTAAATCCTATTTCCCGGTCATTGTGTGGAATAAAATCTGCATCACACATGTCTATCGTCTATGGGCTGACATAAAAACACCGGCATTATTCCATTTTTAATCGTCTCTTAGCGATTACTTTTTAATTCTTTTATTCCTAGAATCTTTTTCGCTTTATCTATTTTTTTAATTTTCGTAGTTTAATGTTCATGTCTATTTATTTCCGTGATTTAAGAAAATGCATAAAATTTATTTTGATATGTATGAACATTTCCTTCCTCATATTAATGATACATGATCATTATAATTATTATGCATGCACATTACTATATATTACTTAATTGTTATTACAATATTATTTTTAGAAATACATGAATATTTTTCTATGATACATAAAGTTTAATTTAAAAGCGTACATATATTTTATTATCATACCAGGAACGTCGTTAAAATATATATAAATACTCTTTAGAAATGCAAATCAGTCTCACTTAGAAAAAAGAAGAAGAAAAATCCTAAGACCCAATCATTCTTGACCTTTACTCATTCACTGCAATCCAATTAATTGGCAGACACCTAGAGAGCAAACGATTTGACTACTACTCCCTCCGTCCAGTGTGTAGAGCGCCAAACCAACTGCCACCTCCTCTATTATGAGTGTGATTTTATACCCAAAAGGATTGGGGGTGGGAGGAAATTTGGTGAAATTATTGTTTTTAGTCAATCCCCATCAAATCTCACAAACGCTGTTTCCTCCTAATATATTAGTATGGTGTAGTGTTTTTAATAGACACACAAATAAGATGGTTTATGGAAATATTTTGTGATTATCCCATCCAAAATCATCTTGGTAAATAAACTATTTGGTATTTTCCAGGATAACCCCCTCAAATCGTTTAGATTGTATTTTAAATGCATTAAAAGTAAACAAGACCTGCAAGAAGAAAAATCTTCTAAGACCTCATCTATTTGTAGATCACGGTAGAACAGTCTAATAAGATGACACGTATCATGTACGAACCTCAAATCGGCGATATTTCGGTGTTGAACTGATTAATGTCTTCGTTTGGTCTTTAGGCAGAACTATTTTCAAACTTGTCCCCCAAGGTCGGCACTAAAGGGGATCGAGCCAAATTTGTATAGGTCGACGCCAAGACATGTGGCACCCGGATGCTCCGTGGGTTCGATGCCAAGGGACTAGGCAGGCACCGATCTCTGTTCAACGCTAAAAACGATGGGAGCCTGTTGCCCCCTTAAGAGCCAGCTAGGTCGGTTGACGCCATTAAACAAGGTTCACCTAATCACAGTCCTTATGTATGGATGGACTATGACACAATTATAGACAAGTAATAACGATGTCGGGTTTGTTGAATGTCGGATATTATGGACTTTAGCTTTTTTTCTGTCATCATCAAGTTTTGCACCTTTTTTGCACTTCATTTCAGTAGGTTAATGTCGACTTTGCAGCGCTTTCTTCGGGAGGTTGACTAGGATAAAACACGACGTTGATCACTAGTAGATCATGAGGTGCAGTTGTGAACTCCTCAAGGGTGAACTAGTTCAGTTTCTGACGACGTAATTAAGCCGGAGATAGGCTGAATCGTGGCAATGTGTGGTGTGCAGATCGTCGATCAATTCACTCACTCGAACTCATGAACCCATTCATGTCGATCACTAGTAATTCTAGGAGCTGTGAAATCCTCACACAAGTGTTAACATTCATCACTCTGAAAGTCTGAATCTAGCCTCTACTGTCTACTCTCTACTGGGGTAGGTAAAGCTGCCAATAACATTTAATCCGGAACACGAGAAGGTTGGATTCATGGATCGACTGCAATTGATGAGGTCACGCAACCTCACGTCGGCTTGAGGTCCTGGAACATGGAGTCCCACTTGATCTCGCCTGCTCCGGCAACGGCGGCGCCGTCCGAGCACTGCTCCTCCTCCTCGCTTCCGCCGCCGGCATCATCCTGGTCGTCCTCGTAGGCGCAGTCGTGGAACATGAGGCTGGCCTTCTGTGACGACCCCGACGAGAACCGGACACCGCCGGTGCCGACCCCCGTCGCAACGCCGCCGTCGGTGATCATGAGCACCATCTTCTTGACGCCCCTCCGCCGCCGGACGGCACCCGCGCATACGACGACGTCGTCGCCGCCGCTGCAGAACCTCGGAACGACGGTGACCGATGACGTCGACGAGCCGCCGCCACTGCAGATCCTCGGCACGACCGACGTCGACGCTTTTCCGCCACCACCGAGCCGGCACGCGCACCGGGAGACGCACCTGCCCGCCTTCCGCGCGAGCCGAGCGGCCAAGGAGGAAGAGGACGACTTCGAGGAGGCGGAGGCTGCGGCGTCCTTCTTGGCGAGCTTGAGGATCTCGAGCCTGTGCTTGGCGACGGTGACGCCCATGCTCTTGAGCAGGTCGTGGTCGAAGTCGGGCGCGTCGGCCGGCTCCTGTTCGTTCTCGCTGAAGAGCAGCCCGTACTCGTACGTCACGCATACCAGTCCATCACGCTAGCTCTGTATGATCTCCTCCTAGCTCACTTGTAAGCGTGGTTGCTCATGATTCCTGTAGGATCTTTATAGAAAGGAAGCTGTACTGTCCAAGCACGCAGTTAGTTGCAGCTGCTGCTACACGGGTGAGCTCACATGCATGCAGTGCGCCGGCCGGCAAAAGGATTACTACTGCCTAGTACGGCTATGACGCGTGAAACATTAGTTGTTTCAGTGGTCATTATGGAGACTGGTACTAGTGTGTCGGCCGTGTATCTTCAAGTGTTCTTCCTACGTACCGATCATCGAAGCTCGATCTGGAGATCCAACATTATGTAGAGTGGCTGCACCAAGTCTGCCCGGGCGAAAAGGGAGCTAAAGAAAGAGACGGATGATGATTTATTTTGTAAAGTTATCAGGCCGATCTGACGCAAATCCCTCTACGATATGATATGTAAAACCGGGGGGCTCCTCACATGCCCCTGCAAAGAGCTAAGGTGACGGCTTTCCTTGTCTGCTTGTCATTGCGGAAAATGCAACTCCACGTCTAGTTGGATTTTGAAAGAATCAATAGACAAGCTATGCCAATGGTCCGAGGAACTCCTCATGAACAACTAATAATACTTTAGGATTTTTTAGTCAGTACGGCCGTAGATCCTTTTGGTCACTTACAAATGAATTAGACCATCACACAATCTAGAAATCTGTGTAAGGATATTTACTAGATTGCATGTTTTAGATAACTCTCGCAAGATACTTAACCAAATTTTTAAATAGCGAGCTAAACTATTTAGCGGTAACCTACGAAAAAAGCTATAACACCGCTAAATTGCCGATATAGCTCGCTATTTAAGGGTTTTTGCACCTTTTAGCGCGCTAATGCACTTAGCGGGAAAAAGCTATAGCAAAGCTATAGCCCGCTATTTAAAACTTTGTACTTAACACATATTGACATATATATATATACCTAGAATTCATATGAATGACATAATTAATCAGAGGATATATAATTAATATTTACATGTTCTCTATCAAAAGAATTCAATTTTTCATAGGTTTTTAAGAGCTTGTGCCTCAAAGAGGAAACAACTAACCCTTTTTCCTTGCAAGAATATGGTCTCAAATTTGTAGAGCATGTATTCTCTACAAGGCGTTAACATTATATGATCACAATATTTTATCTTAAAATCCAGCTTAATTTTTTTGTTGTTAACTAAAAACTAGTAAACATGCTGAGAGAGTAATGGGTAAAAAATTTTATTATAAATGATGAATTTATGATGAAGAGAACACAAAAAAGAAGACATTTATGATGAAGTAATCTAATAAACATGTTGAGAGAGAATTTATGATAAAGAGAAGACAAAAAAGAAGCCACCAAACAACTTAGGTGGGCCACTTTACAAGACAGAGCATGTGCCTTTAACACCTTCTGCAACCCTACTGCTCCCTGCTCTTCTCCCGATCATTAAACTATTCTGAAGTATTTCTCAGTAAAGATTGTTTTTCATGATATTTATCCATATGAAAAATGAGCATTAAATATTCTTGAAATTAAAAAAATCACATTAAATTTCCTCGTGGTCTTGTGTGCGACAAATGTGATTTTTAAGATAACATGGTGACTTTGATTTGGTAGTGCTCTTCGTTGGTTGTACATGGCAATATCAGTCTTTTTGGCGTTCTCTTGTTGAATACATTGTTTGGAAACTGTTCCGACTCTCTCTGGGGTGAGAACCCATGATCTAGCCTCAACGGTTGGATCATGCGACTACATGGCTCTTCTATTGTTCTCTTCTTGTATGCATCGCATTCAGAGTATGTTTTCACGCGATCCAAAAGTTGTGAGCAATGGCGTTGATGTTAATATTTTTTGTGTCATCGCTAGGTGGGGTCATGTTATTTTCTTTCTCATTGTAATAATTTGACATTGCACAACATCAATGTTTTGACCAATATCTTAATATTGTGTTGTATTAGAGCACAAATTTATTTGATATCAACTTGATATTATTATATTATTCTTCATCCTAAGAATTCACACTTTCCCGATGGAGAAAACCCATGTTGCGCCATTATTAATCTGACACAATAATTGCGCATGATTCAAACTATATGCTTTGTCCTGATCAATCTAACATAGACGCACACCCCCAACCCAACCCAACCCAACCCATACACACACTCCCGCGTTGGATCCTGGACACGACCGTCGTCGACGCCCTTCCAACTCCGCCGCCTGCGAGCCGGCGCGCGCACCTCAGGCCGATCTGATGCAAATCTCTCACATGCCCCTGCAAAGTGCAAAGTGTTGGTATCACTTGACGGCTTTCCTCATATATATATGCGTTGGTTTGTTTAAGTGAGCAACTTGCCTTGCTTGCATGGGTCATTCTGACGACTCATTTTGTTACTCCATTTTGGGATACTGAGGCAGATATGATGGCTGATCGAGGACCACGTACGTGTATGTGCTCCATGAGGAAGCATAAGCAAAGGCTAAAAAGGACGAGAGAAAAGCGATGGAAGTGGCGACATGGCCGACCGCAACCCACAAGCTAGGGCTACTACAGCTGTTGTTTACTTCAGATCAAGGCCATGCGTGATTTCAACTCAAGCATTTGGCCAATTGCTTGCTGTTAGCCTAATTTTATTTTATTTGGTAGAGAAAGGGCTCGTGCTTGCTGCTGGAAATTAGCTATTCCCTCCGTTTTTTAATATAGATGTTTTAGCTATCTCACATGTTGGCTAGGTGCACACCCAAATAAATGTACATACACATTAAAATATGTCTACATACATGTTGACACATGTGAATTTGGACAAAATCTAAAACATCTTATAGTTATGAACGGAGGGAGTAGCTAGGTGTCACGTGCATGCTTGCATAAATGATAAATAGTGTGCCAGAATTTGAGATACATAAAAATCTACTGCAATACTAGTTAGCTAGCTACAAATACTAAAAGTGACACGATTATACACGACTACTAAAGCTCCACAAGTCCGCTCTCCTGGGATGTTTGGTTGCCCGCAAGACACCCATACAGACTCCTGGGAGCCAAAAAAAATTCCGTACGCCGAATCTCTCACTCTACTCATCTCCCTTCGAGTCTCCGCCAAAACCCGCCACCATCACCCCTCCCCCGGGATCCCCATCCCAAGAAGATTCTTCATCGATAAGCATATATATATATAAGCGGTGCCATCTTCTCCAAGGTATTCCTCCGATTGGAACAAGTAACATAAAACTCTAGCTAGGTTTCTTAGCTAAGATATCTAAGCAAGCGGTAGATCCAAAGGTAGCAGGTATTTATGTTTTGCAAGTATTGCTTCAGAATGTTGTGAGTTGAACACTTTTACTTGTTGAAAAGTCTACAAATATCCACACTAAATGTCTAAATCTGTTAGACTAACTGATTCTATTTCAAGACCGAGTACAAATGTATTCACGTGATACTAAACGATTGTTGAAGCTCACATCAGGAAAGACATATTGGACTTTGAAAGAATCAATCGACAAGCAATGCCAATGGTTCAAGCAAACTCCTCGTAGACAACTAATAATACTTTAGGATATTTTCAGTCAGTACTGTTGTAGTTGATCCTTTTGGTTACTTACTAATGAATTAGACAATCACAGACTCTAGAATCTTTGTCGGGATATTTATTAGATTGCATGTTTTAGATAACTCTGGTAAGATACTTAAATATACCAAAATAATCACGAAGGCATATATACCTAGAATTAATGTGAATGGTATAAATTAATCAGTGAGGATGAATAATTAATTTTTACCAGTTCTCTATCGAATGAATTTAATTTTCATAGGTTTTGAAGAGCTTGTGCCTCAAAGAGGAATCAACTAAGTCTTTTTTCCTTGCAAACATATGGTCTCAAATTTGTAAAACGTGTCTCTACAAGGCGTTAACATTGTATAATCATAATATTCTATCTTCAAATCCATCTTAATTGTATTGTTGTTACAATTAGTCCACATGTTGAGAGAGTAATAGGTTAAAAAGTTTATTATAAAATGGTGAAGACGAGGAAAATTGATTATGGGGTTATGGATGCACGGTTAGTCGTGCAGGTCCACTTGGGTGGAGATTGAATTTATGATGAAGAGAACACACAAAAAAGAAGATGTCAGACAACTTAAGTGGGCCACTTTCCAAGATAGATCACGTGACTATAATAATTTGTTTGCCTCTTGTTCTCCCTGCTCATCTCCCGAATGTTAAAATTTTCTTAAAAAATCTCAATAAAGATTGGTTTTAAGAAATTTATCCAGATAAGTGTTGAATATGCGAGAAAAGATGTAAATTCGTTAAATATTTTTGTAATTAAAAAATCATATTTTTTTATGTGATCTTGTTTGCGAACAACAACTGTTTAAGCCAGTTCACAATGTGATTTTTATTTGGTAGTGCTCTTCAATGGTTGTATATGGCGCCATTGTTAATCTTTTTGACGTTTTCTTGTTAAAGACATTGTTGTTCAGACTCTTTCCGAGGTGAGGACCCATGATCTAGCCTCAACGGTTGGATTATGCAACTACATGGCTCGTCCCTTATTCTCCTTTTGTAGGCATCGCTTTCAAAGAATGCTTTCACGCGATAGAGGAGTTGTTGACAATGGTGGTTGAAGAGCACTCCCACGGCGTCTACAATAGAGTAGACTTGGGGAGCTTCAAGATGCGTGCCTAATCTTGTCACTTATAGGTTATAGCACTCGTAACTACTCCCTCCATTCCAAAAAGTACGACTTCCATTTGTCTACATGTGGACGTATTTAGACATGTTACATGTATAGATATGTTCACATGTACACAAATGGAAGTCATCCTTTTTAAAACGGAGTGAGTAGCTAGTAGCGTCTGTTTTCAGTTTGTCCATCTTTGGGGCTTGCTTCAAGATGTCGTGCTTACCCCCGGAATATACGACACCATCACTAGATTTGACCCTTAACAAATGGAATCTACACGGCCAAGTCTGGCTACAATGTGCAGTTCTCAGGTGCTACCTCTTGCTCCTTCACGAATATTGTCCGGAGGACTTGGGTGCCTTCGAGTGCAGTTTTTTGCCTGACTGGCTGTTTGTAACATGCTTTGACGAACCTCGGACCGCCCCTGTCAACTTGGCGATGCCAACCTGAGACAACCATGCATATTCTATTCGAGTGTCGGTATTCCAAAAGAATCCGGCTGCCAGCGGCTTCTTGGCTTTCCTGCCCTAACCTTTTGACAAGTATGGGCCCGGGACGACCCACGGTGTTGGATTACGGGTTGGCTTTGGCCGCATCACCCTCATCCTACCCTAAGGGCCGCAAGACGGCGATCATCCTCATCACGTGGGAAATTAGGAAAGAAAGAAACACGCGCATCAAACATGGAAGTAAGAACTGGATTCTCGCGGGTGCTAAGAAGTTAGCGGAGATCATTGCATTGGCTACTTTGTCTTGTTAACCCTTTTGATGTTTGGCCTCGGCCGCTCTCTGTTTACTCCTCCTATATCTATATAAGGCAAAGCTTTTGCCCGTTAAAAAAACATCCACACAGGAAAATGTCCATATATTAAGAGTGGATCTCAAAGTCTTGGCACATTTTTTTTCATTTCGGCAAGCATGCATGTGACATGTAGCTAGCTACTCACTCTGTCCTAAAAAGAGTGTACTTTCAAGTTTCTTGTACGGTCAAATTTCCTTAGGTTTGGCCTGTGTTTATACCAAAAAAAACAAATTTATACCATTAAATTAGTATTGCTAGATTTATAATTAACCATATTTTCATCATATGTCTGTTGCGTTAGTATCACTAGATTTATGATTGAACGTATTTTCATCATATGTCTATTTGGTTTCACTAATATTGGTATATTTTTTATATATAAACTCGGTCAAACTTTGATATAGTTTGACCTTTCAAGAAGTCTGAAGTGCACTCTTAATTTGCAGGACCCATTTCTATCAAAAAATAAAACTAACAGCAAGAAGATGGCCAAAGTGCTTGAGTTGAAATCAGCATGGCCTTGATCTGAATTAAGCTTGTGAGTTGCGGTCGGCCTTGTCGCCACTGCCATCGCCTTCCTCTCGTCCTTAATAGCCTTTACTCATGCTTCCTCATCGAGCACCTATACTCGTGGTCCTCAACACAATTATCTCATTTGGACTAGCCAAATGAGATAATAAGAAAGACCCATGCAAGCTGCTCTCACTTAATAAACAAACCTAACGCGACAAGGAAAGCCGTCAAATGGTAGTCTGGTACCAGCTTTTGCACTTTGCGGGGGCATGTGAGGAGCCACACCCCGGTTTTACATATCGTAGAGCGATTTGCATCAGATCGGCCTGACAACTTTACAATATAAATTATCATCCGTCTCTTTCTTTCGCCCCCTTTCGGCCTCGATCGGCAGGACTTGGTGCAGCCACTGTACATAATGTTGGATCTCCAGATCGATCTCGATCGTGTACTGCCTGCAATGCATTTATGCATGCACAGGATCCAACATTTGAAGATAGACGCCGACCACTGCAACTAATGTTTCACGCGTAGCCACCAGGAGCAGCAGTAATCCTTTTGCCGGCCGGCGCACTGCATGCATGTGATGTGAGCTCACCGGCCGTGCAGCTGCAACTAACTACAGCTCCCTTTCTATAAAGATACTAGCTACGCGAATCATGAGCAACCACACTTACAAGTGAGCTAGGGAGGAGATCATACAGAGAGGCAGCTAGTGGTCATGGACTGGTACGCGTGGCTGTCGAAGGCGGGGCTGACGCCGGCGGCGACGTACGAGTACGGGCTGCTCTTCAGCGAGAACGAGCTGGAGCCGACCGACGCGCCCGACTTCGACCACGACCTGCTCAAGAGCATGGGCGTCGCCGTCGCCAAGCACCGGCTCGAGATACTCAAGCTCGCCAAGAAGGACGCCGCCGCCTCGTCGTCCTCCTCTATGGCCTCTCGGCTCGCGCGGAAGGCAGGCAGGTGCGTCGCCCGGTACGCGCGCCGGCTTGCCGGCGGTGGAGGCGGCGGAAGAGCGTCGACGTCGGTCGTGCCGAGGGTCTGCAGCGGCAGCGGGTCGTCGACGTCGTCGGTCACCATCGTGCCGAGGATCTGCAGCGGCGGGGATGGCCGCGACGTGGTGCTTCGGGCCGGCGCCGTGCGACAGAGGAGGACGGGCGTCAAGAAGATGGTGCTCATGATCACCGACGGCGGCGTCGCGGCGGGGGTCGGCGCCGGCGTCCGGTTTTCGTCGGGGTCGTCGCACAAGGCCAGCCTCATGTTCCACGACTGCGCCTATGAAGAGGAGGACGACGACGCCGGCAGCGGTAGCGAGGAGGAGCAGTGCTCCGACGGCGCCGCCACTGCCCCAGGAGGCGAGATCAAGTGGGACTCCATGTTTCAGGACCTCAAGCCGACGTGAGGATTGCACGCGTGACGACCCCCAATTTCTCTCGATCTATCTATCTGTTCGTCACTCACTCCTCGTGTCAATCCGGGTTCATGTTTTTTTTTTTTTTTGCGTTCTTGGGAGCTTTACCTACTGTAGTACAGACTAGATTCAGAGTGATGAATGTCAACACTTGTATCTAGATTTCAGAACTCCTGGAATTACTAGTAGAATCGTTTGATCTGACTGCATGAATGGGTTCGTGAGTTCCAGCGAGTGAAGGCCAAGAACGATCTGCACACGGCACACCAGACGTTGCCACGAATCTGTCTATCGCCGGCCTATGCCTGAAACTGAACTAATTCATCGTTCATGAGTTCAGATCTGCACACTTCTGTCAAGAAAGATTTCAGAGCTCCTAGAATTACTAGTAAAATAGTTTGAACTGTCTGCATGAATGGCCGGTTCATGAATCATGAGTTCGAGTGGGTGAAGGCCAAGAACGATGTGCGCCTTTATCTAAAAAAAGAACGATGTGCGCACAACACATTGCGGAAAATCTGTCTATCTCCGGCTTGTGTCAAAAACTGAACTGATTAGCCCTTGAGGAGTTCAGAATTGCACCTCTCTCTACCTGCAATTAACGGCATTTATCGAAGCGCTGAAAAGGCGAGGTTAATCGAGTGAAATGAAGTAAGAAAAAGAGCAAAACTCAATGATGACCGACAAATGTCGAGGTTTCACTGAGTGGAGGTGACACCGATCTGCACACCAGACACCACTCCACAGTCCACACACATCGCCTTGCATTGCATTTGCATGATGAATCTGTCCCGAGTTTATGTCTGAAACTGAACTAATTCACCCTTTAGGAGTTCAGCGTAGGACCTCTCTCAACGAGCAGTTGATGGCATGTTTATCATGGTCAACCTCATGATCGAAGTGCTGAACGCTGAGAAGTCGAGGTTAATCTACTGATATGAAGTACGAAAAGAGCAAAACTCCATGATGACCGATAAAAGCGGAAGTTCAGATATAATATCCCACATTCAACCGACGACATCCTTATTACTCGTCTATAATTTTGTCCTAGTCCATCCAAAAGTAAGGACTGTAATTAGCAGGTTCACTTTTTTAACTGTCGGTCCTACTGACTGAAGCTTAGGAACGGTCCTATGCTTTAGAGAAATGGGTAAACCGAGAAATGACTTTCTATCCCGGTGGTGTGGCGGCGGCGGGGACGGCTAGAATCATGAACGAGGTTCGGTGGCGGTGAGATTATTGTGATTTTTTGAGTTTTCATCGCTCAATCCTTCTTTCTCCTTGTGGGTTGAACAATCTTACTTTCCGGAAAAAACTACAACAATCCCCTAGCAATAGTTAATTTGTTGAGCTAATGATGCTATTTAAAATTCGGGTACAGATGTTTTCATGTGATGATGCTAGACAAATGAAGTTCACAACATGAAATACATATCCGATAACCAATAAAACTCTAGAATGTTTACTTAGCACGGTTGTAGTTGATCCTTTTGCTTACTTACTAAATTCCACAACCACTGTCTATAAAAATATCTCGTGGGATATTTATTATACTGTATGTTTAGATCACTCCGGCAAGATATTTAAATATTGCAAAATAGTCACGAACACATATATAATTTGAATTCATATGAATGACATAAATTAATATGTGAGGATATGCCATTAATTTTTACCTATGCACTGTCTAAAGAATTCAATTTATCATTGGTTTCAAAGAGATCGTGCCTTAAAGAGGGAACATCTAACTCTTTTTCCTTGGAAACATATGATCTCAAATTTTTAGAGCGCATTTTCTCTACACGACGTTAAGATTGTATAATAACAATATGCTATGTTGATACGTAGCTTCATTGTTCTATTGTTAAAACAAGGCCACATTTTTATCTTAATATCTAGCTTCATTGTTCTATTGTTAAAACTAGGCCACATGTTGAGAGAGTAATTGGTAAAAAAGTTTATTATAAATGGCGAAGACGAGTAATATTGTTGCGGGGTCATGGATGCATTGTCCCTCTCACATGCCCCACTTGGGACGAGGGGGGTTTATATGGAAGTGAACATAGAAAAAAAAAGACAACAAATAAACTTACGTGGGCCACCCTAGATGGATTATGTGCATCAGAAAGTAGTTGCCATCTCCTTCCCCGATGTTATTCGTAAGAGATAAACTTTTCTGTAATTGTTATCAAAGAAATAGGTTTTTTTAATTCTCTTAAAAAGCTCATTTCTGAAATTAAAATATATCCTTCAAAATATCGTGATTTTGCGTGTGACCAACAACTTGTGTAAGCCTGACCACATGGTGGCTTCGATTTTGTGGTATTTGTTAGCGTAACGTTATTCTAATGATTGTTTCCTAGTTGTTGTAACTGAACCCTAGTCTTCAGGTTAGCCCCTTAGCGACAGCCCACCTATCACCTTCAGTTGCACACGATCACGATCCCCTACTATATATAATTGAAGCAATACAATGGCATCATTCACGTAGTGCCTTCCAATCTCATTCTAGTGTTTTACATGGTATTAGACGCTCTCACGGTCTAGCCGTGAGCCTCCCCAATCTTCTGCTGCCCACCACGCCATGACAAACTTGTCCTCATGCTCTGCCAGTGTTCTCTTCTCCAATGTCGTGCCCTCCTCTTCCACTGCTCAGCCAGGTACTGCCTCTGCCCTTGCTGACATGCTCGCTGCTCACCAGGCCACACAAGGGCCCAACCCCCTCTCTGACATGGCTCCGCTCCCCACTGCTCTTCTTCATGTTGCTCCAGCGACTGCGGCGCGCGAGGCGCCCCGCCAGAACCTGCGCCACGTCATTATCAAGCATCTCTAGCATATGTACTCAAAAGAGGGTATAATAAAAAGTTGTCACTTAAAAACTTTTTCTTTGTTTTGTTTCTAGAGCTCTCTTTCAGAACACATACCCAAACTGCCAACGCAAAAAATAACCCGGTTCCCTTCCATTCTTGTTGCGCTTCATTTTTTTAGTATACGTAGACAAATGAATGCAGGAAACCACATGTTGGAGGATGGTCGTGTTGCTCTTACGAAAACAATTGTACATATCTAGTCAAACTTTGAAATTGTTGACTTTTGACTAATATGTAGTCAGAAAGAGGGGTGCATATGGTATACAACATCTGCATTCGTAAGTTATGTATTTTAAATTTTTTGAGGGAGTATTATTGATTGATCTTTATGTAACGGTATATATTTATCTGCATTCGCTTTGTGTGTGAGGTCGTCCTTGACCTCCATATTGATTCGACTGTCAAGGATCAATTTATTTTTCCTTCGGGCGAAACGAAATGGCTTGATTTTAACCGATGCGTAACACATGCAAATAAATTGTTAATCTTGGGGTTGTTTTTGCAAATAAGCAGTATTCCCATGATATATTGCTTGAGAGAGAGAGAGAGAGAGAGTCACAGAGAAAACCATGGATCCATCACGATCCAAATTAGAGAGAGAAAAACTTGGATCTATCACAATCCAATTTATTCCACGTACATTATTACGATTTGCAGAAGTAGTGCAAATACATCATCATTATTTGTAGCAACGTTCTTATTATTTTCCACACATAGTGTTGGAGCACCCGTTAATTCTTGCTTAGTCACCACAGTTGACGAACTGGTAGTTGACGGTGAGGTGGCCAGCATTGTAACCGGCGCGGTCGGTGTCGATCTTGCTGAACACAGTGTCGTAGTCCAGGTCGAGGCCGCCGTTGCTGCACTGGTCGACGATCCTGGCCGTGATCGATGCGCCGGTCGCCGTGTTCGTCACCTATATATGCGCAGCAGATTCGCAGGATAAGCCAGTCAGCCAGCGCCATAGGAAAAGCAGAGAAAGAAAGAAAGAAAGAAGTACGTAGATCCTTACCAGGAGGCACTTGCCGCAGGACGCCTGGCCGGTGGGTCCGGCGGGCCCGCAGAAGGCGGTCCAGCCGTACTTGGAGCGCCAGGCGAGGGACATGCCGGCGTCCCAGGTGGCGCAGTAGACGCTGGCTTTGTTGAAATCCCAGTTGATATTCTGGGGGCTGTATAAGTTGTAGGTGGCGCGGACGTTGGACGCTGACTGCGCCGCCGCCATGGCCGCGACCGCGCACAACAGGACCGCCGTGAGTACCGTGCGTCCGGCCATCGTCGTCGTCTTCGTCGCCTTAGGAGAGGATGTGTATGAAGTGGTCAGTGGCAGCTTAGAGCGATCGAGAGGATGTGGTGGTGATGGGAGTAGCCTTCTCCCGGGAGCTTTATATAGTTGGGCACCGGCACGCACGGTTGACTTTTCTTTCTGCATGTGCAGATTTTTTTTTCCACATCTCTGGAAGCAAGTGCAGGTGTCAACAAAAGAGACAGAAATTCCATGGATGAGGCCAAGAAGGACGTGGACATCTTCCACGCAGTTTGGCTGGCTCATTTTGACCAGAGGTTTTCTGGAAACAAGAACGGTTCCTCTTTCCATATGGATGAATTTTCACGCAGTTTGTGATATATATTTTGCTGTTGGTGCACATATGTTTTGTACACGTGTTCAGCTAAGCACCTTTCTTCTAGAAAATGCATCTTTCTTCTAGTCACAACACAGTCTGACTATTGCTAGCTTCAGGTTTAAGTTGTTCCCGGCTAATATAAATTAAGTAAGTTGACAAGACAAAATTTATTTAGATTGCTTGTATTTCTAGAAGACTAAGATGAGTGTACACGCTCGAGATAGAGATTAGCTAGGATCGATCAGTCGCAGTCAGACGGTCAGTCTTGTCATGCTGAAGCTCATCTATCGCCAATCTGGGAGAGAAGCAGTGAAGCACGGCTCGTGATTCCATCCGCCCAGCTCCAGAAAGGTTGGCTCATTTGCTAGCTGGGGCTGCTAGCTATTCTCTGTGTGCAATGATCCACAATGCAAATGGCAAACCGGGAAGCGAACTTTTTTTCCCCAAAAAAAGGAAGTACGTACACATCCAACTTTCTTATAAATTTTTTCATCCAAATTATCATACTATATATCAGGAAAGTGTCGATGTAAACATCAACCGTAGCATGCATGTAGCACCTATGCATTATGTAATTTTTTAGTGAATCGCGAGGATCCCGCTGATCCACCGCAGAAGATAAGATCATTAGGCCATAGATGAATCGAATGCGCAGCTATGTTGATAACCAGCAAAAAGTGGAATTATGTCTGTTAAACATAAAATTATTTTGATAATTCCAAATCTACTAATCTAAAGTTGAAATTCTTATTTTAATTCTAGCCTTATTTTTCATCGATCCCATTCAACCAATTCCCGAACATAATCGTGATATTGTTGTAGAGGCAGATTATAAGCAATATGTATGATAGGCAATATAATTACGGGCAGAAAGACACAAGAAGAATGAGTGTTGAATATTCTCCCCTGAGTCCCAAAAAAACATTTCGTACATCTATTCTAATTTCACTTTACCAAATTATCGCTGGTAAGAAGAAACTTTCTATGAAGAAATTACATAAAAATTGTAATGTTTAGTGGCATGTTTAGTTTCCATAGGTACCTACATAGAAAACTCGCTGATGATTCATAAGATTTGCATACATAGATTCCGGTAAAAATATCCTTGTGGTTGTTAGGCTCCAAACAAATCTATTAGGCTCATCGGTAGTTGCACCATCGTCAATATTTTACACAAATAAAACCATGCATTTCATTTATTACCACTTAAAGTCCTTCTGAATCATATATCCAGTGAAATTTGAGATAAAACATTTGACAATGAAACATCTTTCTATTGTACAGTATTACATAAATATGGGTACTGTTGTGAGAGTGACGTATCATGTAACCAAATATCTTCCCCAAATCTAGTGTTCGTTCCATCTCCTATTTGGAAAAATTCTTTGCTAAAATATACTCTTTAACTTTCATAAGACCCTTTAGAAAAGAGAGTGAGTAGAATTTTCTTGGACTTGTGATAAGTTCATTTTTTGAAGAGAAATATATTTCAGCAACTACACACCCACTTTAGTTAGTAGATTAAACAATCATTTATTGACTAAACATCTATTCTTAGTATTTAGCACATTAAATCCTAGACCACCCTAATCTTTAGGTCTAAAAACTATATTCTAGTTGGTTAATCTATATATATTTTTTTTTTTCATTGCTTTGCAAGAAGAACCTATATCTGCAAAATCTAGTCATTTTTGTACCCATCAACATCGACAAGCTAGTTAAAAACAAGTTGACTACATATGAGATAAACTTGGCTTGCCATCATCTGAGTTTCCATTCAAAATGATCCTCTATTGGCTTCCAATTTATATTCATTCCTGCATGTGCACAATGTTGTTGCAGTTGTTTTCGAGATAAAGAGTATTGAACCACTAGTAGATGCGGAAATGTTCTTTTACTTCTTATATAGGTTTATTGAAGAGAGTTTCTGTGTTATCCTAAACTCCTAGAGAAAGATTAAAATACTTAACTGTAACATTGCACAATAGAGCCACATAAATTTGATGGAACTGGGTTAAAGATGTTCTCGGGTATTTCAGATTCACCATTAATTAGTAGATTATATGTAGCTGCAAAAATAAATATTCTATCTTTGTAAAATATTATATGTGAGGGCCAAGACATAATAAGACACACACCAATGATGCGTGTCGTGCACAATGATACGTCTCAAACGTATCTATAATTTCTGATGTTCCATGTTGATATTATACCAATTGTTACATGTTTTACATACACTTCATAGTATTTTTATGCATTTTCTGGGACTAACCTATTAACAAGATGCCACAGTGCCAGTTCATGTTTTCTGCTGTTTTTGTATTTCAGAAAAGCTGTTCTGGAAATATTCTCGGAATTGGACGAAACCTGGAAAGGACCTCCTATTTTTCCAACACGTACACGGAGTCCAAAGGAGAGACGGAGGCGACCGAGGAGGGCGCCACACCATAGGGCGGCGCGGCCCCACCTCCAACCTCGCCGTGGTGTGGTGTGGGCCCCTCGGGTCGCTCCAGCCGCCGCTCTTTCGCCTATTTATTCATCTTCACGGGAAAACCCTAGACACCCGAGCCATTATCCACGAAAAGTTTCAGAGACGCCGCCGCCGTCAACCCTAGCTCGGGAGGGTTCAGAAGCTCTTCCCGGCACTCTGCCGGAGAGGGGAATCATCACCGGAGGGCTCTACATCACCATGCCTGCCTCCGGAGTGATGCGTGAGTAGTTCATCTTTGGACTACGGGTCCATAGCAGTAGCTAGATGGTTGTCTCTCCACTTTATGCTATCATGTTTAGATCTTGTGAGCTGCCTATCATGATCAATATCATCTTATTGTAATGCTACATGTTGTGTTTGCTGGGATCCGATGAATATTGAATACTATGTCAAGTTGATTATCAATCTATCTTATATGTTATTTATGATCTTGCATGCTTTCCGTTACTAGTAGATGCTTTGGTCAAGTAGATGCTTGTAACTCCAAGAGTTAGTATTTATTCTAGATAGTGGGTTCATGCATCCGGTAATCTGGGAGAGTGACAGCAACTTCTAAGATTGTGGATGTGCTGTTGCCACTAGGGATAAAATAACCGATGATTAGCTCAAGGGTGCGCCGTTAGGTCTAATGCATTTATTTACATTACGCACATTACTTAATGCGATTATCCGTTGCTTGCAACTTAATACCAACGGGGAACTCGGTATGACAACCTGGAGGTGGATTATTAGTCATAGACGTTGTTGGATAACGGTCTATATATTTTGTCGTAATGCCCACATGAATATCATAGTAATCATCATGTCATATATATATGCATTGTCATGCGCTCAATATTTTGTCAATTGTCCAGCTGTAATTTGTTCACCCAGCATGTTAGTTATCTTTTATAGAGAGACACCACTAGTGAACTGTGGACACTGGTCCATTCTTTTACGCTGATAATACAACCAACTGAAATCATTGTTCCTTTTCATTCTCTGCAATTAAACACTATTTTCCACACCATACGTTTAATCATTTGTTTTCAGCAAGTCAGGAAGATTGACACCATTCCTGTTTCGTTGGGGCAAATTAGTTTGATTGTGTTGTGTGCAGGTTCCACGTCAACAGTCAAACTCCCTTCCACACGCAAGTACTTTTTTGGCACCGTTGACAACCTTCAGAAGTGCTTCCTGCTCCTACTGGATCTGATAACCTTGGTATCTTACTGAGGGAAACTTGCTGCTGCACTGCTTCATACCTTCCTCTTGGGTTCTCCCAACGAACGTGTGTCCCACGTCATCACACAACCACCATTACCGCCCCTAACAACCGCAAGATTTGATAATGATAAAGAGCCTTCAAATGGGTGCGCCATAAGCGCGATTGGTCTATCCCTTACCTGATGGTCAATCAAGGAAATAGGCAGCTTCTATTCCATCACTGATGTATCTCAAATCCTCTACTTCGCACAAGATAATAACATCCTTCATGTACACAAGCAAATAATATTATGTAGTCGACATTCGTAAGATATCATAAAGAATATTAACACATCTATACCATATAAATAAAATACATCCTTTATTCACATCATCTCAATATTAGGGTTTCTTCATCTCCCCAAGAACTGAGAAATTTACCCAGACATGAGAACAAAATGCATCATCAAGATACCCACATGAAGTCTGGATGAACTATTAAAATAACACATGCACGGATACACAATAGGATTTTGGATTACAACAAGATGACTGGTGATGATCGAGATCGATGTCGTGCCCATTAGGACCGAAGATATGGTGGGGTGGAAGCCTTGCTGCGGATATCCCTATGAATCCCTTCTGGAGGTGAGGTTTGTGGTACTATTTTTAATGGTGTGGTCTCTTTTGTTTGTATTCTCTTAGATATGTTTGCGCATGGTGCAAATACTTGACGGGGCAAAGGCAATGGCGCCTGGTACGACCGTTGGTTTGATCGGGCGGTCGTACACGCACCGTCAATTTTTGTCGATTCTAATTCAGTGTAAGTTTTGTTTCTTCTCATAATACATTTGACTCTTTGTATGGAAGGTGTTTATGACTTTTAGTCAACATATTTTCAACAAAAGTAGTGAGTTTCCATAATATGCATCCATATGATTTTACAATATTGGTGAAATCAGCAAAAAACAGGAGAGGGAGCGCAGTAAAATACAAAAAAACTGCGGCTACAACATTTTTTATTGACGCGGAATGTGCTTCACTATTTTTGTAGCAAAAATGTATTCTAGTATGTTGGTTAAGAAAGAATGGCATTCATTAGTACAATTTTTTTAATACTATTAAAAATAGAATAAAATTGTAAGCATGTATTTTATTTTTGCTGTAACATATGCATGGGTTTTATTGCCAAGAAAAAACCCTGCTTAATTAGCTGTAACTTGTGGTGGGTCCCTGTTTTCCAGCGAGCACCGATTCAATCTGGTGCCTGCGAGTCGCGACCATGGCTGCACGATATCTCCCTTCTCGCCGCCTCCACTCGCCGGCCCTGGCTCTCCCATTCTTGCAGATCCGAGGGTAGCTGAGCTGGCCGCCGCTTCTAGTGGCGCAGCGGATGTGGCCTAGCCGCCGCCGTCCACTCTCCCCTCTGATGAATCCCTCCCTTACCGTCGGTGTCGAGAGCAGGCCGGCGACGGCAAGCGTGCTGTGCGCGCGCCCTGGTGGCCGTGGCCGTCCATCCTCGATCCCTCCCCGTCGACACGACACGCCGTCCCCGTCCTGGATGGGTTTCGAGTGGATTCCAACCATACTCGATCGGCAGAGATCGGCATTGCACTTGCACGATTAATTGTTCTGCATCGGAGCACCATAGGGTTGGATTTAATTACCTTGGCTATCTGGGGGAGGAGGAGACACCAAGAATGGACTGCAAAAAAATGCAGGTAGCTTGTTCCTTCTATTTCCTTTATATATGGCAATGAAGTATATGGAATATGTCTGAACTTTCCTCATGCTTGAACAGAACGGAACAGACAGATTCTGAAAGGAGAAAAGAAGAATGGGAGAAAAGAAAAGATGACAAAGGGGACACATTGGGCGAAGGTAAGCAAGGAACCATGAACGCTTTGGCAAAAGAAAAGCAGCAATATGCCAAATTAAAGCTCGTACCATAACCATTACACCACCCACCCTCTGAAACACAAGTGTATGTCTGCTCTCTATCTCTTTGCAGTACATTCTGTTCCAGAGCTCTACCGCATGGCAGAGTGAAACCTTGTTTTGTTTTAAGCAATATGGTCGATTGATTGTATATCTTTGCCTGGGACTGGATTCCTTCGAGATAACTGTCATTTTCTCTGCAACTGTTCGTCGCTCTCCTCGACTTCATTCTCCCTTGACGCTCCATAGGTACTGCACTTGCATCCTGTAGAGACATTTGTAATCTTGTGTGGCGCGACGCCTAAAGCTCCTACCATTACACCCATGTAGCAAAGAATTTCGCTGCTCTATGTTGAAGTGCATTCCATACCCAGGCTTAATTTTGCGACCGGCTAAGCCCAAGTGATATTTTCCAGGTCAAGATGATTGGGCGATATATCTTCAGCTCTTGGATTGGATTTCACTGAAATAACTTTTCCGTTATCCGCAGGTCTTATTTAGTTTGCTCCTCCTTGACTTGATCTGCAACCTCGCAGTTCTAGAGGTACGTGCTGCCATTGCATCTCGTACAACATACAATACAATCTTCTCTTGTCATATGTTTTCACAGCGTCTGATCAGGCATCTTTTTTTTTGTAGGGGGTGGAGAAACCTGCAGCCGATTGGTTAGATTATCTATCTATCATGGCCTTCTGCTGATATTAGTTTTCTGTCGAGAACGTCAACATGTCCAAAGATCAAATCAAGCTGGTTTGTACCTCTTCTCCTAACTAACCTCACAAAGCCCAGTGATTGATTTACATTGTATGTTTCAGTATTGTTTTTTAATCATGCTAATGTTTAGATTAGAACCGATACAGTTTTGGACTGCAGCAACCCACAGTTTTCTAAGCAAGGATGCATGCCTAAGTAATCTTATAATTAAGCATCATTGGTTCCTTTAGCTTATGAGTGAATTTCATTTTACCCCCTAGTCATGCAGACAATTTTTACCTCATTTAACAGAAATTTCCTCCGTTTACCCCATTTAGGAAGAAACTTTTCGTTTTTTACCCCATTTAAACTTTGGACCTGTTGGACCTAGTTGTCACGCCACCTAGCGTGCCACATCAAAGACATATTTTGCTGTGGTGCTTCCTCCGTAAGATCCACATTTGGTTGTCTCTGCCGGCTTGTCGTGCTCATGATCGGTGCCTTTGTGTGCATGACACTGCCTGCTTGTGCAGGCCGGTACTAGTACCGGCAAACCACATGTTCAGGCTGGTGCAGGTGCATTGGGACTCCATGAGCTGCAAGTTCAGCGTGATTGAGGATGACATCGGCCAAACACAAAAACAGTTGTATTTCAGCATACAATTAACACATATTTGCTATAAAAAATTATACTATCACAGTTGCATACTAATTGAGAGTATACAATTTTGTGCATAATTTTTCACTCGTAGGCATCCATCTTGTTAAAAGTGCTACCTGTTAAGTGTATTTTGGGCCCATAGTCTTGTCCAGAGGGCCCAGCCCATGTAACTCCAACATGTATATTTCATCTCGGGTTCAATACAGAAAAGCGGTTCGGTCTCATTCTTCTCCAAACAATAACATGGTATCAGAGCTGGGCGCCCCGTCGCCGTCGCCGTCGCCGGCGTGCTGACTCCGGCGTGCTCCCCGGCCGTCTCCATCTCCGTCGCCGTTGCCGTCGCCATCTCCGTCGTCGTCCCCGCGGTTTCGCCGCCATCTCCTCGTCTCCATCTCCATCGCCTCCATCTCCATCCCCGTCGCCGTCGCCATCGTCTCCTCCATCTCCGTCGCCGTCTCCGCAGTTCCCTCGTCGTCTCCACGCATCTCCGCCGCGCATCGCCTCTTCTCCGGCCCCGCTTCATCCCGCGCATCGCCGAACTCGATCTGTGAGTGTTGACTTATCCGGTACCAGTCCCGGATTTTCCGGATTTTCTTCCGGATTGACGAATCAGCTACTGGACCCGCCCGGATTCATCCGGTTCTTACCCGGAAATCTTTCCGGATTCGTTTCGGTACCAGTCCCGGAATTTTCCGGACCTGAATCCGGATTTTCCCGGTTCCATATTCGGATTTTTCCGGACCTGAATCCGGATTTACTGGATTTTACTGCTGCTGTCCAATTTCAGTGCTTTGTTTGCTGCCATGGCAAGGAATGAAGGTTCCATGTCTATTGATATCAAGCTGGATGGCTCCAACTACGGGAATGGGCCTTCTCAGCTAGGACGGTTGTGAGAGCTGCTGGTCTTGTCCTCACTTGACCGATGATCCATCTACTCGAGATGATGAAGCAGCAAAGAAATCTTGGCAAAAGGCTGATGATCGTGTGATGGGAGCTTTGGTTCTGGGTGTTGACCCTTCTCTCCGCATGAGTCTTGAGCATCACACATCAGCCAAGGAAATCTGGACATATTTGAGCAGCGGTATCTTCAGCCTAGTGGTGCACTTCATTTCTCCTTGCTACAAAATTTAAACAGTACTCAGCAAAATGACATGTCCATGGATGAGTACTATGCTGCCTTCACTCGCATTAGCGGCCAACTTAGCTCCATGGTTCCAAAGAGCAGCCCTGGTTGCACATCTTGTGTGGCTAAGGAAGAATTTGAACAACGAACACTCATGTACCAGTTTGTGATGAAGCTGAGGCAGGAGTATGAGAACATCCGCACTCAACTCCTTGGTCGTACTACTTCTCCCACTTTGACTGAGGCACTTGCTAGTCTGATTGCTGAGGAGACTCGTCTTCGTTCTTTGGCTACGACTTATACATCGTCTCTACCCAACAGTGTCTTGGGTTTTCCTCACCGGACAGGTCCTCCCAAGGCTACATGGCGACCTCCGTCGCGTGACATCCCTCATTGCAAGAAGATAGGACACAATACGGCTGGTTGTTTCCAGCTTCACCCAGAGTTGCTAGCTCAGTTTTATGCTAGACGAGCAGCCCTTCAGGATCAGCAGCGTCCTGCACCTAACCGTCTCAGCCTCAGTTTGTGAGGCCTTCTACTGCTGCGTCACTGAAACATCAGCTAGGAGTGCTTCTGTGTCTGCTCTTTCTCAGTCTGCTGTGGCTCCAACTCAGCCTTGGGTTTTGGACTCTGGTGCCTCTTTTCATGTGACATCCGACCACTCTCAGCTTGTGTCTTGCCAGCCAGTGAAGGATGGTGCATCTGTTCAGACTGCTGATGGTACATCTTGTTCTGTTACCCATCAGGGTTCTCTTTGCACATCAAAGTTTACTGTCCCGGACATCTCTTTTGTTCCTCAGTTGTCCATGAACCTTATGTCTGTTGGTCAGATTACTGATATGAACTATTTTGTTGGTTTTGATGCCTCCTCTTGTTATGTGCAGGATCGTCAGAGCAAGAGGATCATTGGAACTGGCCATCGCCGTAGAGGATCCACATCCCTCTACATCCTTAACAACTTGCACCTTCCTTCGGCTTCCACTGCATCATTGTTTCGCTCTGCAGCATCTACATCAAGTTCTACTTCGTCTTTTCGTTTGCCCAGTGGCATCATCGTTTAGGTCACTTGTGTGGTTCTCGTTTATCTACTCTTGTTCAGCAAGGTGTTTTGGGTCGGGTCCCTGTAGATTCTGGTTTTCATTGTAAGGGATGTAAGCTAGGCAAGCAGATTCAACTACCATACCCCTCTAGCACTACTCATTCTAGCCATTTTTGATTTGGTGCACTCTGATGTATGGGGCCCCTCTCCTTTTGTTTCAAAAGGTGGTCACAAATATTATGTCATATTTATTGATGATCACTCTCGATATACTTGGGTGTATTTCATGAAGCATCGTTCTGAATTGATTTCTATATATAAGGCTTTTGTGTGCATGTTGCATACTCAATTCTCCAGTGCGATTCGTGTTTTTCGTTCTGACTCTGGGGGGGAATATCTGTCTACGTCTTTTCGTGAGTTTCTCTCTTCTGAGGGTACTCTCCCTCAACTTTCATGTCCTGGTGCTCATGCCAGAATGGTGTTGCTGAACGCAAGCACCGACACATTGTTGAGACAGCTCGCACTCTTCTAATTTCATCTTTTGTGCCTACTCAGTTTTGGGGTGAAGCTATCTCGACTGCTGTCTACCTTATCAATCTCCAGCCTTCTTCTCGTCTTCAAGGCAAGTCTCCTGGTGAGAGTTTGTTTGGTTCTCCTCCCACGTATGACCATCTTCGTGTTTTTGGTTGTATTTGCTATGTTCTTTTAGCACCTCGTGAGCGTACCAAGTTGACTGCACAGTCTGTTCAGTGTGTTTTCCTTGGCTATAGTCTCGAGCATAAGGGCTACCGTTGCTATGATTCGTCTGCTCGTCGCATTCGCTTTTCTCGTGATGTCACTTTTGTTGAGGATAAACCCTTTTTCTTTCCCCTTCGACTCAATCTTCATCATCAACCACTTTGAATCTACCTCCTTTCTTTCACTTCCACCTATATTTTCAGATGATTCTGCACACCTGATCACTTCGGGTACATCTCCAGCATATGATTCACCAGCTCCTCCTCTAACTAGTTTTCCTTTTCATTATAGTCGTCGTCCTAGAGTTTCACCAGATATTCACTCATCCATTCCTTTGTCTTCTCCTCCGGCCAGTACTACTGATCCTTGCACTGATGACTCCTCTCAGACAACAAGGTATGCTCTTCGTGATCGCACCTCTCTTGAGATTCCTAGCAGATATCGCAATGATTTCTGTGCAGGGGCAGCTTATGAGCCTACTACTTATCAGGAGGCAGTGGTGTTACCTGAGTGGCAATTGGCTATGTCTGAGGAGCTTGCAGCTCTAGAGGGTACTGGTACATGGGATTTGGTTCCTCTACCTTCTCGGTCCATCCCTATCACTTGCAAATGGGTGTACAAGGTCAAAACCAAGTCAGATGGATCTGTGGAACGCTACAAGGCTCGTCTTGTTGCAAGAGGTTTTCAGCAGGCTCATGGGAGAGATTATGATGAGACTTTTGCTCCAGTTGCTCACATGACTTCAGTTCGCACTTTGATTGCTGTGGCTGCCACTCGTTCATGGAAAATTTCCCAAATGGATGTGAAGAATGCTTTCCTTCATGGTGATCTGCATGAGGAAGTATATATGCAACCACCTCCAGGTATTGAGGCTCCATCTGGTCATGTTTGTCGTCTTCGAAAGGCTCTATATGGGCTCAAACAAGCTCCTCGTGCCTGGTTTGAGAGGTTCACTTCTGTGGTTCGAGCTGCTGGCTTTTCTCCTAGTGAGCATGACCCAGCTCTCTTCATTCATACATCAGAGCGTGGGCGTACTTTGCTTCTACTGTATGTAGATGATATGCTGATCACGGGATGATGTTCGATATATTTCCTTTGTCAAGAAAAAGTTGAGTGAGCAATTCAAGATGTCAGACTTGGGGTCCCTCAGTTACTTTCTCGGAATTGAGGTCCAACACACAGATGATGGTTACTATATCTCTCAACAAAGGTACACTCGGGATTTGATTTCGCGCTCTGGCCTCACTGACACATGCATTGCTACTACACCCATGGAACTTCATTTGCAATTGCGTCCTACCGATGGAACTCCCCTTGAGGATTCCTCTCGTTATCGTCATATTGTTGGCAGTCTAGTGTACCTAACAGTAACAAGACCTGATATTGCACATGCAGTTCATATTCTCAGCCAATTTGTGGGTGCTCCCACTTCGGTACACTATGGCCATCTACTTCGACTGCTTCGATATTTAAGGGGTACTACATCTCGCCGCTTGTTCTATGCTAACTCAAGTCAGCTCCAACTTCATGCTTACTCTGATTCCACTTGGGCGAGTGATCCCGTCGATCGACGTTCAGTCACTGGTTATTGCATATTTCTTGGAACATCTCTCATTGCATGGAAATCAAAGAAGCAAACTGCTGTGTCTCGCTCTAGCGCTGAGGCTGAGCTTAGGGCTCTTGCTACTACTACATCAGAGATTGTGTGGCTCCTGGTTATTGGCTGATCTTGGGGTTTCATGTCATACACCTACACCTCTTCTCTGTGACAGCACTGCTGCTATTCAAATTGCTAATGATCCTGTCAGACATGAGCTGACTAAACACATTGGTGTGGATGCATCTTTCACTCGATCTCATTGTCAGCAATCTACTATTAAGCTCCAGTATATTCCATCAGAGCTTCAAGTTGCAGATTTCTTCACGAAGGCTCAAACTCGAGATCAACATAGTTTTCATATTCTCAAACTTAGTGTATCCGATGCTCCTGATCCACCTTAAGTTTGAGGGGGGGGGGGTGTTAAGTGTATTTTGGGCCCATAGTCTAGTCCAGAGGGCCCAGCCCATGTAACTCCAACATGTATATTTCATCTCGGGTTCAATACAGAAAAGCGGTTCGGTCTCATTCTTCTCCAAACAATAACACTACCTACATCAAAATTGCACCAAAACAACACGCATTAGGATCGAGACAGTAGGAGCACGGTTGTATCCTGTAGATGTGAGGTAATATTCAACTTGTATTTCGTGGAGGCCAGCAAGATCGTTTTACAATAGGGCAAATATATAACAATGTACCGAAACTATAAACTACTCCACCCCTCCCCCTCCCAGCTCATGGTGGATCAAAAACACTTTAGAGAGTTTGACATTGTGTTGTGCTCTAGTCTGGGCCTTCGTGAAGAAATCCACTGCAACTTGAAATATTGTAGAAAAAACACCTAATCCTATACACGAGACACCAATATGCTTGGTTAACTCATGCTTCACAGTTCACACTGTCACGTGCAATCAAGTATATGTAATGTCTGACAAAAGAACACAATCACGAAGATCGTCAAGCAACCACCATAGTTTTTAAGGTAGTAAGGTGTTCTACCACCGCTCTGATGCCTAAGCGCCTAAAGGCTAAAGCGGACATATTTCCTAGCCTCGCCTAAGGAAATGCCATAAAACCTCCGCAACCACTGTAGACATGTTGCCTTTGCTGTTGAAAGTGTCATAGCTCGCAACTAGGCCTTTGCACTCAGACAGGAAACTACAGCTTGTTTCTTCATCTTCCAAGCAGTGGGAGAACCATAAGAAAAACACAATAAGCATAAAGCAACCACAATTCAAAGAATCACTAGCCCAATTTGCAGGGCCGGGCCGGTAAAATCTGAAGCCCTGTGCCAAACTATAAATTGGGGCACTATCTTTTTTTTGTCAAAATTCGGCCATCAATCCCTACTAAAGTGTCGATCGGGATTGAAGGTGGGTGATCGGCTAATCGCAAGCGCAGAGTAAGTCAGTTGAGAAGGAACATAACATGAACTAGAGCTCGACGCTTCTTGTCAGTTTCTCACGTCGCTAGCTTGATCGATTGACAAGTTGGCCTCTCGTATGAGTCTGATACATCACGTCTAGGTGCGAGACGAGGGCCTATGAATTTTCCGAACCGGTCTTAACTATTAATTTCGTTCATCTTTGAAAATATCAATAACGTCTGTAAAGCTGGATAAATTTTAATTTAAATATTTAGTAGCTCAAATAGATAATGTATACGGCTGTTTTCACACTGTGTGGTGTAGCCCCAAGGCATCACTCGTTAGCCTGCAAGGTTAGTGCGTCGATTTCCCCATTAGAGAAAAAACCTGTGTGGCTAAACTCATTTTGGTTTTCTGCGGTTAAAACAATGGACAAAAATAATATGCGGCAAGGCATTTTTGTTTTCTGCAGTTAAAACAATGGACAAAAATAATATTCAAACCATTGACCCGAAGTCTATAAGTGAGGCTAAACTCAATTTAACTATTAAAACAATGAACACAAATAATATGTGCCAAGGAGGATTCAAACCATTAATCAAAAGTCTATAGATTTGGGCAAACTGACAAAAATAAAATGAGGCTACAAGGAATCGAACCAGTTACCTGATGGAAGGCGTATTTCATCCTGACCAGTACAACACTGCTCCTTTCATGTTTCTAACTACAATTGTTTTCACTTATATGCATACTGAAATTCAAATTTTGGGCCCCCAAAATTTTGAGGCCTGTGCGGCCGGCACGGACCGCACCACAGTGGGCCCGGGCCTGCCAATGTGCATCCGAATAAGCCAAAGTTGTAACAAACTAGAGCGTGTAAAAAGAATACGACGACATATAGTCAAACAAAGAGATCATAGAACTCAAAGTAGGTGGTTGTAGTGAATCAACCCAAGTGGGCGTAGAAACAAACTGACTCAGGATGTGAACAGGATAGGAGATATCCAAAAGAGTGACAACTACATAGACAAGCCGTTTGGGCTGTGCAAAAATGACAAAAATCTGAATTTTAAAGTAGTGAACAGTGCAAAATTTCAACTCCAAAATCTGTCAGGTTTTTGTTATTTTTGTGTAGCCAACATATTGATTATTTTAAGTTGAGATTTTACATGTTTGTAGAATGCACTATTCTCTACATCCGGGATTTTTTCACATTTTCTTGGAACTTTGAAATATGATTTTCGTATTTTGCAAATTAGAGGGCTATGTGTAGCTCGGGTTCCAGTTGTGATTTCCATTCATGGAGCAACTGCTGTCACAAATGGATAACTAGAGGGTAAAAGGGGAATTCATTTTTAGTTTATTCATATGCAAAATATCTACTATTCGAAACTATAGTACCCGTATATGCATTATGGTTGTCATATATAATAGCCACTATCCTTACAGATTGTAATGGATTTTGATGATGCCGTCAAAAAAGTGATTAATCTTTTGCGTGAAAGCGATGATACTATAGAAGGCAAAACTAAAGCATTCATCGTTTGTGGCTGGGAAGAGCAGTGTCTGGGTGCGTGTGCTCTCTTTAGAGCTATAGCCATACTCCTAAAATCCACAATATGTGATGATTCTGACATGAGAAAGCATTTTGACAAAATAATCAACGTGGACTGCTCCCTGTGGAAAAACAAAAGGACCATGCAGAGGACAATCGCCGAGGCGTTGAACCTTTGCCATGCAATGCCCATATTTGATAAAAGAGATGAAGATGATGATTTCCGAGGATATGGCGACTTCCATAGAGGACCTATATCAAGTATCGGAAGTTTGATTCACGAGTCTCTTAGAAATGAAAAATTTCTGATGATTTTTCATTGTGGAAAAGATAGAGATATTGATCTGGCAGACTGTGGCATTCCTCTTTTTGGCAAAGGCAAATTGTTATGCACCAATGGTGCAAGATTTCAGATTCAGGCCCCATGGATAATAAGATGTTGATAACAAGTTTTGATAATATTTATATCAATACACGTTTTTCTTCAAGTCATGTCCTTATGCATGTGCATCAAATATTGCACGAAGAAGCTGTGGGAGTGATTGGTGACATCGACATGGAGGGCATCAACCCAACAATATTTTGGACTGCTTCTTGTACTCCTTGTTCCTGACAACACAATTACCTAAAAACCCTACTGATGATGAAAATGCTTGGGCTACTCATGCTTGCAACTACTGGATATGTGATGGAATCCTTGGAGAGGACAGAGCTTGGGAGATTGGCAATGCTCTTTATCGAATGATGTTGCCGTTGCGCTATACTGCATATGGAGCAAGTGGTTTGTTGGATGTACTAGACATAAAAGAAAGAATGAATATGGAAAAAAACGTTTGTTGGTGGTACCCAGTCACCTCCAACAAACTAGGAGCAAAAGATATTTGTAATGTTCCTCATTGTGCATCATCATTTTTAATATTTCACGGGAATGATCCTGTATATGTACGTAATGATTTATTTCAACTAGCCAGCAACCTCCGTGTGCAAAACTCTGCAACTGCAGCTTCGATTTTGCATCACCTCCTTTCCAGTCCTGCCACAACCTAGATTCCTCTGGCTTGACCATTGTGCAAACAAAGGGAAGGAGCAAAATGGAGAGCCAATATTTCCGAACCTGCTGGTGTTTGACTTACGATTCACAGATTATGTTTTCCTGCCTCAGATGATTGAAGTGATGACCAATCTCAGGGAGTTAAATACAAAGGGAGTCTCATGGAAGACTATAAGTCATGCTTTGAAAAGGCTACAGAAGCTTCACAAGCTCAGAGTAACCGAATCATCAGATGTGGTCACACCGGACAGTTCTTCAGTAGATATGGTGAATTTGGAGCTCCTTGACTTGTCCGGCAACACTCACATAGATTCATTGTCCACATTATCATCCGCAGGAAGTCTGAAGATGCTTGTTCTTGATGGCTGTTCCAGCTTGGGAAATGTTGTACTAGAAGGAGCTACTCCACTGCTCGAAAGTTTCAGCTTTGATGGTTATGGCCCAGCAAAGAACTGGACACATTCCATAGAGTTGCCACACGAGGAATTACGCCTGAAGTCTCGTATATCTCCAATTGAAATAGTCCAGGTGACCAAGATCTCCCTACAGGGCTGTGGTCGATTGGAAAACTTGTTCTTGCGTGCATTGCCCAATCTGGAAGAACTGGACCTCTCTGGTACAGCCATTAAAAAACTTGACCTTTATGCAATGGATGCCCCTAAATTCAAGAAACTATTAATGCTGGGTTGTCAGCAGCTCCATAGCCTAATGTGGAGAAGTGGATCATTTGACTTGGAAGTGTTAGTAGACACACAGGAGAAGAAAAGATCAATGATCTGTTGTGGAGGACTGAGATCTTTCCGCTTTCATGCATTTATTGCTTTTACAGATGGAAGGTTGTCGTCCATATTGCGTGTCTATCGCCGGATATCGAGCTCTCTCTCCAAGGTGTACATCCTTATCTCTTGTATGAGCCCTAGCCAGCTAACATAACCAAAAGCATCAAGGGTATTGGTTCTAGACAAGAGGGTTTGGTTCCAACAAGTCCGCTGTTACCTTATTATAATATTGCCCTTACTGAAGATGTAACATGCTTGTCCTTGGTGTGGAATCATGGACAGCTTCAAACTTTGGATGTGCATATCGAGATTGGTGAAGGAAGCTGTAATTTTGAGAGTATGGGGGACTATGGATATTTCGCAGAGTCTGTGCAATCTGTTCAATCATTGCATGTACATGACAATTCCTCCATCACTGTTATTCCTCCACCGGGTGGAGCACTTTGGCGTGACCTAAGATGGTGTCATGTTGAGAGATGCCCCAAGCTACATACTGTGTTTTCTTTTCAGGGTCGATTACAGAGCAGCTTTGAATGTTTGGGTATAGTTTCAGCTTGCGATCTCCTGATGGTCTATTGCATCTGGGGTAGAGGCAATAAGATTGAGGGTCTGGAATATTGTTTCAAACGACTGGAGCACATATACCTATATAATTGCCCTAGGCTTGTGTTCGCCCTCCCCATTTCCTTCACCTTGCCAACTTGAAGACTCTCCAGATCGCATACTGCACTAGCCTCCGACATGTTTTCCCATTGGATGACAAGTGCCCTGAGGAAATAGCATCGGGTGTCACATTCAAGAACCTAAAGCACATCAAGCTATACCATCTCACAAGCTGGAGCAGATATGTGAGGCCAGATTGACTGCACCGACCCTGCAGATGATCGGCCTCAGGGACTGCTGGGCTCTTAGACGTTTACCGGCTGTCGCACGTGAAGGTCCAAGCCGGAGGTGGACTGCGAGATGGACTGGTGGAACAGGCTCGAGTGGGATGGCTTGGATGCCGGGCATCACCCGTCGCTCTTCGAAACGCGCCACTCGGCCTACTACAAGAAGACCCTCCCGAGGGTCTCGTTTCTGAGGTTTGTCGCACATCGATTTTCTCTTTGCGCTGTTTGTAGATAGAAAATTGTTTTTTATCGGAAGAGGAATAATTTCGTTATCTGCTTTCCATTCTTCCGTTTGTCAGGTAATCTTTGTGGGCTGCTCTGGTGTGCGCTGCTCCACGGTGCGTGGAGGTTGGGCTTACGTGAAGCATCAGTGTATTATTGCTCTTACAAGTCCTGATCTCACAGCTTCGGGTTGCTTCCAACTGCTTGTCTGTTTGCAAAGTGTGTTTGTGCTGGAGTTGTCGGTCCGTGCTGCTGCTACTTGCGCTCACGGTGAATAAATGGTGTGTTTTCACCAAACCGCGTTGATCTTGGTATGCTTGGATTGGTGTGTTGTGCTGCTACATGGAGTGCTACAGTTTTTTTGCTGCTTGGCTTGGTGTTGTGATTTGGCAGTGTTGATCGTTATTAAGTTTGTCTGTAGCCGGTGCTTTTGACAATGTTAACTATTGAGACTATGTAATAAGTTAATGTGGCTGTGATATTTGTTATATGCGTCCCAATACATGGAACATCCTAGAGAAGCCTCGTGTGGTATGCTGAACTGAACTTAAGAAGAACGGCCAAGGGATCTGTTAGAAATCAACTTTGTACTGCCCTGCTTATTCCTGGGAGGCGTAAACTGCTTTTGGCAGTGAAGTGAATCAGATGTTATGTTTGGACGGTGATGTCAATCAGATGTCAGCCGGTTATTGCTGTAACCTAGAGGGCGATGCTGCCGCGTTACAGCATGAGCATTAGCAGCGTGTTCAGTTTCTGCACAGTTAGAAGGTGAAGGTTCTTATATGAATTTGTGCATATGTGTTTAACAAAAAACGCCAAAGCAAGTGTTGTTCCCGACCTGATATTCTTGATATGTCATTTGTCTATTGGAAAATCAGGCATGTGTTATGTGTTGCGTGCACCTTTTCGCTCAGCCTGATATTCTTGATCAGCCATATGTATATGTCTCAAACTCAACACTGCACAAGCTATACATATTCGTTCTTGGTGTATATATACATCAATATATGTAGTGTGACTGAAATTATCTGTGAACATCAGTAGGACAAAAGGAAAAAAGAAACACGAACCCACACTCCTATTTGCTCTCCGCACATATTACACATAGCCAGGAAGCTAAATTACCTAGACGCGCTTTTCCACTGGGTAGATGAATCCTGGTTGTGTGATGCATTAGTAGCTGAGCTGGCTGTTTCTTGGTTAGCTACGAGTGCTGGACTGCTTGTTGTGCGTGGGTGAAAGAGAGAGAAGAGCTAGAAGAAGTTGTTGTATCTGCCGCTTGTGGTGGCCTTGTGTAATCCCTGGCTTTGTTAATTCAAAGCAGGGCTCTACTCGAGCCTTACGTTTCAGAAGAAGTTGTTGTGTTGTATATGTGAGTAAGAGGGAGGAAGGAAGAGACGTAAACGGTGGCATTTTTTTCTAGAAATAGGGGGGTAATTGTGACAGAACAGAAGGGATCCGTGACAGGACGATAAATTCAAATCTTGTTACCGTAAAGATACGGTGAACGATCGGCAAAGCGATAACAACGCCGACCGATCGATCGGCATCAGCCTCTTGATCTGGCGCTATGCATGGCTAATCTCCGCAAACGCACGCAAGTCAGCCTTCATAAATCCTCAATTACGTACTGTACCAACAAAGCCGATGGCCGACTGGACAACCCAGCCAGGCAGCTAATCGATCCTTTTTTAGATAAGTTGCTTTCTTCTGCTCAGACAAGCAAACGATACATCCGTGCGCAAAAGAGCCAGGGCACCGAGTTCTACAAGTGCCGCCTTTAGGCTATGTAAAATGCAAAGTGTTAAGCAGGCTATTTATAAAAATAAGCCAAGTTTTTTTATAAGTAGCAATGTTTATTCTTACATGGGAGGTGTCTTGTGGTAAGTAAGCACTAGTGTTTTAATTAGAAAAACTAGTTTATTTTTCTAACCACCTCTATAAGTACCTTCCATCGTACATGCCGTTAGAGAGCACTAGTCGAGAATTAGCTCAATTCTCGACTATTTGCAACCCGCTTGCAACTTTTTTTTGAAAAAGATCTGGATCTATTATAAAAATTCCAAGAAGTACAAAGCAACTCAAACAAAATAAAAATTACAGATGACGGCCAGATTTAGCAAATGGTCTATTTGGGTACTTTGGAAAATATAACAATAGCTCCAAAACACCTTGATGGTGAAATGGTAGACACGCGAGACACAAATCTCGTGCTGAATTCGTATAGAAAAATAAATTCTTGTATAAGATTGAGTCTTATACTTGATGTTCTTTCTTCCATTTCGGTAGATCCTTTTTTTCTGTTTGACTATTCCATATTTCTGTACTGTGGGTCCCAACATCAAGCAAAAAAGGGGCATGTTCTCGAGTGCGGCGATATGGCGCCCGGGCGGGTGCCAGGTATTTGAATTTAAAAATAATTAAATTTAAAGTTTTCAAAAAAATCAAAGAAAAATACCATGATGTAGACAAACCTATGCACTACGCTTGGTACAAAGTATTTATGTGAAATATAATGTATTTTAGCCTCAGAAAAAAAGATAAAAATACAGATCGGGGGCATTTACAGATCAACTTTTTTTTCTCTAATATTTATTCGATTTGTCTTTTTTACTGAGCCAAAAATACAATGTATTTTAGACTGAAAATCTCCAGGAACGTTGTGCGTGTGTGCAGCTACATCCAGGTATTTCTTTTCAAAAAAATTGAAACGTTTTCAAAAAGTTCAAAAACATCCTCCCTGTAGGACGAGCGCCATTGCGCTTATTCGCATGTTCTCTCCCATCCGAGGCATTTTAAGAGAGGCCCATGCACACGCAATAGTATTTTATTGGAAGGGAAGATTTGGCATCGGATCAACTACTTGCTGTCTAAAACCTTATCCCCTCCTCCCCATCACTGTAGAGGAGAGAAGGCGATTTTTGGGCGAACCAGCCGATCCACCGCGTCCGCGCCGCTGATCCGCGGGATTCCCCTCCTCCGCTGGCCGCTCCGGCGGCGGGAGGGTGGGGGATCCCCGAATCCGGCATGTACATACGGTAGGGTAGGGTTGTGTATCCGCCGGCGGCGTCCTGGAGGAGGTGGTGCTGGCGGTGGTGGGTTTGGTGTCTGCGCGGTCTTCTCTGGCGAGGGAGCTCGTTGGAGCTCGTCGTCGCCGCGCGTGACTTGCGGGCGCTCGAGGCCCGGTGCGGCGCTCGAGCTCCTTTGTTCCCCGTCGGATCTGTGGTGGCGGCGGCTTCGGCGGCTGGAATCCGGAGCTGGTCGAGATCGGTGTCTTCTGCCTACGTTCGTTTCAAAGGTTGCCGCGGCAAGGTGGAGGTGCTGGTGCGGAGGGGCACTTGCCGTGTTCGTTCAACGGCTGAAGTTCTGCCGCGGCGCGGCGGGCGGACTTTGTGGCGTCTCTCAAGGTAGAAGGTGCTCCTGGGCTGTGGCAAGAAGGTGGCTGGCGTTCTTCGTCTTCGACTCCGGCGTTGCTGTCGTTCTCGGTCCTGACTCTGCTTCCCCTACGTATTGTACGCTCGTTTCTGTATTTGTACTATGTACTGTGTATGTGGTACTTGTTTAATATACGTGGGTTTTCAAAACAAAAAAAAACTACTTGCTCCGGTTCCTAGTTTTTCTAATTTGAAACCACCCTCATGGCTCCTAGACTCATAGTGTAGGAAACTAATTCCAAAAGGCAAAAGGTGAATTTGGAATTAGTTTTGGCAACACGCTGTGGGCAAAAATTGTGGTTATAACCTTTTGCCTTTCGCCCACAATCAAAATTTCTCGCAAGGAAAAAAATAAAACACGAGCAATTGTAGGGCTGGAAGATAGCCTAACTCCATCCGTCCTATAAAGGGTGGACTTCAATCTTTCATGGAGAGTTAAACCTTTTTTTTATCTTTGACCGTGTTTATTTAAAAAACAACAACATTTATGTCACCAAATTATTATCATTAGATCTGATCAAAAAAAAATTATCATATACCTAATATAAATATTGTTATATTTTCGTATAAACTCGATCTAACTTTGACTTTCCAAGTGTCCTAGCTTAAGCTATAGCAAACTAGTGTAAACAGGTGTTGATACGGCTGTTAACAAGTGTCCTAGCTTAAGCGCTATAGCAAGCTCTCACAGTCTATTTAATGTCTGGGATTAATTGCCGCTTGCCACAGTCATGGAAGGACCGGGAAGAGCAATGGAAGGGGTGCTCGCGTTGCTACTCCTGGGGCTTCTCGTCGGCCTCGCGAGATCCAGCCCGCCGCCGGAGCCGGTGGCCTGCGCCCGTGGCATGTCCGACTGCACCGTCACCAACGTGTACGGCTCCTTCCCAGACCGCAACATCTGCCGCGCCGCCAACGCCGCCTTCCCCAGCACGGAGCAGGAGCTCGTCGCGGCCGTGGCAACCGCGGCCGCCGCCAAGCGCAAGGTCAAGGCGGCAACCAAGCACTCCCACAGCTTCCCGAAGCTGGCCTGCCCCGGTGGCCGCGACGGCACCATCATCAGCACGTTGCGGCTCAACCGGACGGTGAGCGTCGACGCAGCCAGCGGCCTGATGACGGTGGAGGGTGGCATGGTGCTCAAGGACCTGATCCAGGCCGCCGCCGCGGCAGGGCTAGCGCTGCCGCACTCGCCCTACTGGTACGGCGCCACCATCGGGGGACTCCTGGCAACGGGTGCACACGGGAGCTCCTCGTGGGGCAAGGGCAGCGCCGTGCACGAATACGTGGTAGGAATGAGAATCGTCACGCCGGCGCCGGCGAGCCAGGGCTTCGCCGTTGTAAGGGAGCTCGGCGTCGCCGACACGGACCTCGACGCCGTCAAGGTGTCACTCGGCGTCCTCGGCGTCGTCTCCCAGGTAAGGACCTATATGCATGGCTACGAACTAATGCATGCCCGCTCCTTCGGATCGGCACATGCATGACATTTACATGCAAGGAAGGTAGGCTAAATTATATATGGGCACTATGTACGCGTGCAGGTTACACTGCAGTTGCAGCCCATGTTCAAGCGGTCGGTGACGTTCGAGACGCGCGACGACACAGACTTGGCGGGGCAGGTGGCCGTGTGGGGCAACCTGCACGAGTTCGGCGACATGGCGTGGCTGCCGCGGCAGGGCAAGGTCATCTACCGCTCGGACGACCGCGTCCCCGTCTCTACGCCGGGCAACGGCCTCAACGATTACCTCGGCTTCCGCGCCAACCCGACGCTGGCGCTCATCGCCGCCAGATTAACGGAGGAGCGCCTGGAGGAGGACGGGAGCGACGTCGCACGGTGCCTGGCGGCGCGGGTTCCATCGGCGTTGTTCGAGCTGCAGGGCTACGGCTTCACCAACGACGGCTCCTTCTTCACGGGGTACCCGGTGCTGGGGTTCCAGAACCGCATCCAGTCCTCCGGCACGTGCATCAGCAGCCCGGAGGACGGGCTCCTCTCCTCCTGCACCTGGGACCCGCGCATCCGGAGCCCCTTCTTCTACAACTCCGGCTTCAGCATCGCGGTCTCCCGTGCGCCTGCATACATCGCCGAGGTGCAAAAACTCCGTGACCTCAACCCGCGCGCTTGTGTGGCCTCGACGCCAAGCTCGGCGTGTTGCTCCGCTACTTGAAGGCATCGTCGGCGTACCTGGGTAAGTCCGAGGACTCCCTCGACTTCGACCTCACATACTACCGGAGCTACACGGAGGGTGAGCCGCGGGCACACGCGGACGTGATCGACGAGCTCGAGCAGCTGGCGCTGAATAAGTACGACGCCATCCCACACTGGGGCAAGAACCGCAACTTCGCCTTCGACGGCGTCATTGCAAAGTACCCCAAAACCGGCGAGTTCCTCGAGGTGAAGTCCAGGTACGACCAGACGGGATCTTCTCCAGCGAGTGGAGTGACCAGGTGCTCGGCGTCAGCGGGAGCCCCAACATCGTGGGGAAGGGCTGCGCCATCGAAGGGCTCTGTGTCTGCTCCGACGACTCGCACTGCGCGCCGGAGAAGGGCCTCTTCTGCCGGCCGGGACAGCTGTTCGCGGAGGCCAGGGTTTGCACCACCCGACCGGCCGCCAGCGTCGTCCTTCGGGACGAACTGTAACTGAAGATGCATGCATGTCCTTCGCGGAGGCCAGGAGTAGATGACTTATGAATGTTGCGTCGTCCTTCAGACGGTTATCTAATGTTCAGATCGGGTTGATGACTTATTAATGTTGCATAGATGGTGGCCATCATTTGGACAACAAGCAGTTGAACGGCGGTACGGCGTAGATGCCAAAATACGTACGGACTACAGTACGGACTTTGGGGGCTGGCGATGCCTCATTGTCTGTTTCTAATTCTACCTGTGGTTACTTACTATTCTACTCCTACCAGTAGTTAGTGAGTCTCGTCAGCGACGTGCCACATGCCTACTCACTTATATATTTTATCTGTGGAAATATGTACTCTTTAATTGCAGGGAAAGAGTGGAAATGTTAGTCTTCAATTGTTTGAGCTTGGTATATTTTGGGGAGAAAATAATCAATTGTCCAAGTCATTAGCACTTCAAAAATATTTCATAGCTGCATTTCATATTCAGAGGAAAAAAAATTAATTGGTGTCGAGATGGCGCTAGTGCTCTACTCGTCCTGCGGGCAATAAGAGGCCTTTGTTCTGTCTAAACTGAAACAACACCCTACAGGCCTTTTTATGGGCCACTCCAGATGGTAGCATCGTTTTGGTAGGCTGTACAGTGTAGGTAGAACTATTAATCCATCGTGGCATGTATCCAGAGAGGTAAACGGGATGCCCCCAGGGGCTCTCACAGCGATTAGCGCTTCTGGGCCGTCGGATCGAGGACTTACCGCGCGATCTGGATCGTCCGTTTGCGGTAGCAGCTCTCTTCTTTCCTGCGCCGTCGTGGTGTGTGTTTCTTGGCCATGGTCTTCCGTACCTTACTTTTTTAACTGGGTACATGTCTCACTGACGCTGGGTCCAGATATTGCCGGTCCCGCTTGGCAGAGGCAGAGCGTGTGGGTCGTCGGTGACCGTTTGCTCGCGCGCGCTGCGATGTGGGCCGGTCCTGGATGTGGCCCGCGTGTCAGCCGGCGTGGCTTGGTCCGCGCACGCTGTAGATGTTGCTGCCCCGTGGGGGTAGTATCGGCATTGCGCGTCCTATCCCTCGATTGGAGGATGAGTTCGACCCGCATCACTTTCCCCTTTCCTCTCTCTCACCGCCTCGGGTTCGCCTCCTGCGCTTCTTCTCCCACCCACTGATTCGTCCATGGAGCCTCAGATCTGCCGCTGCTTCGCCGAACTCCGGCCAGATCTGATGATATGCAAGCCTTGAGCAGTGGTTTCGGTGGAGGTGAACCCCTGGTTGACCCGTGGGGGTTCCATTTATTTGTCTTTTTTTGCTTTCTTTCGTTCGTGGTATCCGATTCGTTGGCTTTGTTGTCTTCTTCTTTGTTTCTATCTCGGATTTGATCTTTTTCTTCATATTTCAGGATCTTTTCGTGGTTTCATTTGGACCTCTACTATTGTTTGGCTTCTTTCTTTGTTTCTATCTCAGATCTGCATGTTCTTCTTGGTTCGAAATTCTTTTATTGTTAATTTTTGGAACTTTCTTGTGTCTTGTCTTTCCTTTCTTATCTTTGGGTCTGTTCTTCGCTCTTTTTGTCTCTTCTTGATTTTATGGTGTTCTCTCTTTTTGCTTGCTCCGTGTTTTGTTTTTGGATTTTTCTTTCTGAGCTCTCTTATCTTGCACCTTTGTTGTTCCGTTTTCTTTGTTTTACCTGAGACGCATGTTGTGTTCTTCGCTTTTGGATCTCTCCTGTATTGGCTTTTCTACCTGCTTGCTTTTTATTTCTTTCGGATTGCTTTATTATTTTGTTCTTCGTTCTTTTTTCCTTTGGTTATCAGCCTGCACATCTTTGCTTTCTTTGTTCATCTTCATTTCTTATTTTATTTGTCCTCAAGGTTTGGTTCTGCTCCCTGCTTTGTTTCCATCTTTTCTTTTTTTGCTCTATCATCTAGCAGCTTGTGGTGTTCAGATTAATTCATTTTACCTCACTCGGTTTTGTGGTGTTCTTTGCTTTTTTGCAGGTCATTACATCATTGGAGTTTGCTACCTAAAGATTGATGTTGTTACTTGATTTGGGAATTTGTGTCCTTGCTGGTAAGGTCCAGAATCTGAAAGAAAAATACACTGATAAAGTTTTTATCTGCGGTTGTGGATGTTGCAGCCAGATGTAGATGTGAGCTATATGTGCATTATTAATACATAATCGGTTTGTTCTTTATTAAGATAATTTAGGTGGTTTGAATGAGTGTGACCTGAAGGACATTCAGTTGCTTTACATATTTCTCATACTTAAATGTTGCTTAGAATTTTGTGCAGATTCAGACTTTTGTCTGATGATATTTCAATCTACTTATAGCTCAACTTCTTACTATTTTTCTGAAATCATCTGTAAGTTTTGAAGTCAATGTTCTAACTTCTGTACATTGTAGGGTTTTCCTCTTCATATATTATCAAGTTGTGCTCAGTGAAGTGTAGCATTGCACTGATATGTGTTTACCGATTTTACATCAGGTAAATGAATTTTACCTTTAGCTTACAGCGTTGAATCTCTACATGTTATGATTAGTATTTGACAGGAACTTTATGTTGAAACAACTAAAACGGTGATTTAAAATCATAATAAATAGTTCTCATTCTGCTTATGCTGTTGGACTTTGTGTGGTCCTCTACATAATTATCAAATCTTATGATGGTGGCCTTATATCTATATGATATGATTGAAGCCATCTTAACAGTTCTTTGCTGCTACTATTGGTTCATAAGCTTAAAGTTGTTTTTTTGCAACAATAGTGCAATATATTTGATAGCATCTTGATGTAGCCATCTTGATGGTTTTGTAAATAATTGTATGGCCTGGTTAAACTTTCTTGTGTGTGTTTACTCCCGTCATGCCCTTGCTCAAATAGATGAATCCGTCCAGCAGCTACTCAAGCAGTGCAACATTTATAAGCATATCTGGTGGCTGGTAATTACCTACGCAGTACACAATGCGGTTGCCTATTCTGTGGTTCACTTGATATATATTTAGATTTCACTCTTGAGACCTGAATAAGAAGAGGACCCATTGATCTAATGTTCTTAAGAGTCTACCATTGCGTTGTGTTCCCTTGCCGCGTGCCAATGTAGTATTTGCTGTGCAAAATAATTAAAAAATTGCTAATTATTAAAACTTAGCCAGTGAATAAGCTGAGCTGTTTATTTCTTACCTTGGTAGCTTTAGTCGTGTATGGCCACTTTTGTCAGTGATATTGCACAATTATCTTTCTACTTTAGAAACACTGGCTTGATTAGTTAGTATCTCTTTTCTTTCAATGAATCACGTTTCATGTGATCATATAAATATCAGACTAGGTCATATTTTGGTTTCCTTTATGATGAACACATGGTTCTGTTTCGTTGTATTTTCAGCAGTGTCAAAGTTGAGTACTTAAATACATTTGCTTTGATATAGGAAGTTTAGCACATCAGTTTGTCTGTTTAAAATGCATTCATCATTGTTTTATGTTCTTGCATACATCTTTTCTGGGTCATCTTAATGTTGATCCCATTTGTTACAGCCTTACATGTTAACTCTTTGTTCATGGTAGTTGCTGGATGCCTATGTGGTTTTTCAGTAAAGCGCCATCCTTAGTCAACCACCTTTAAACTATACGCGTTTTTTGAGTTTTTTTTCGTGTATAATTTTTCGTGTATTATTTAAAAAACGCGTAATATTTCCCGAAATACATCTTCGCCATGGACTGGTTGCTTTTTGAGTTACATGTCTCTGTTTGAACTAAATTATTATGCTAATCTATTGAATATTCTTTTATGGCCATCTCACTTAACTGCAAATGTCGTCAATTTTCTCTTTCCAATCATTGACTAATCAGGCAGTAGAAGCCACACTATTAGTAGCTTGGTTTGCACATCTGGCACCAGCATTGATGCACCATATTATGAACCTTATTAACGAAATTGCTTTGATTTTACTTCACGTTCAGGTATCACCTAAAAAATGTGCTGGGAGTAGGTGTTTGTCGGATCAAATTAAACCTATCCACTCTGGTTGTTTCTATTATGCAGATGCTCAACGAAATGTGGACAGAGAACCATTTCCACAGGAATACGTTAGAACAGTAAACATATGAGGTACCATCAGCTCTTTGCCCTCTATATAACACGTTGTGCTAGAATGAATACTATGAACTGAGATGCTCTCTCTGGAAAATTTCTGCAGCCTTTACGCTATCGTTACAATGAGCAGAATGGTCACTTCATCACTTTCACCTACACCACCTTCACTGCCTTAGATAAATTCTGGTTTATATTGTAACTTTTGAACTATCTGGACATTATGTTACTACCAAATCATGACGGCATTTGTTTGGTCATGCCACGCGTTTTCCATGTCATATCGTTGTTAGTTAATTGGTGTTTTTATTATCCAATGGAGAGGCCACCCTCATCTAATTTTGTGGGAATTACTGTATAAGTGACACTGATTGTAATGTATAACATATTTACCTATTTACTCTGATGACTTAGTTTGCTATGGCATGTTGATATTATCATTTGTAAGCTGGTAAGTATGCAAGGTTTATTCTTTAACCAATTCATTCGTCTTTGAAAACACATGGTCCGCCATTTTCGACCTTCAAACAATCAGCACAATGAGCCTTCTATCTTGAAGGAAGGTTGCCTACATTTTCTTGCCCATCTGGAAGGGAGTATAACATTTTCGACCTTCAAATACATTTGCTTTGATATAGGAAGTTTAGCACATCATGTCATATTAAATATGTTTATCATAAAGTTTTGCAAATCGAAAATTAATGTCAATGGCGGGTGGCGCGCGGCAAGCCGCGCCAGGGGATCTAGTTAATATGACCGGTCACGTATCTAGAGCTGTCATTATCTACCCTATCGAGTGGGATCAAAGTCTCCCAATGGTTAAACACATGGACGTACCGCTTGATCACACCTACAGTAGCCCGTGCACGATGGGTCGTAGACTACCCTCGACCTCGAGCAGTGCTCCTGCCTCAACAGGCGATTGGACGGAAAACCGCTGTCACATCGTAGCAGAAACGTTGTACACGCAAAGCTTCATGTTTGCTTGTGCAGGTTTGCCTTACTCTGACACGATACGAAGGACCTTCGTTCTTCTACGTCGTGCGCATTTCTCGCTAGATAGGCAGGAGCAAAACCTAAAATGGAGCCCGGACTACATGGTGCCCGTTTTTCAAAAAATTTGAAATCGGCATTTTTAAGTTTCCAAAAGTTGAGAAAACAATCTCGAATGTAGATATTGTAGAGATCGTGCAAATTTTTAACTCCAAATTCTTGTTGTATTTTGGGCTGCATAGAAAAGACAAATGGGTGGATCTGGGTGGTGAACAATACACAGTTTCAAAAAATTGAAATTTCCATGATTTGTTTTTTTTACAGCCCAAAATACAACGGATTTTATGTTAAAATTTTGCACCCTTGTAATGTCGACACTATCTACATCTACTTTTTTTTCGTGATTTTTGAAAACACAAAAAAAATGTCATTTTGATTTTTTTTTTTAAGGGGATCCATGTAACCCGGGTTACAAAAATCAACTCTCGCCGTAGCTTGCCTCTTTCTTACTATAAGGTGCACCACCTGGGTGGGATGCCTAGCTTGCTAGAAAATATACCCCGTGTGCTGCAGCGGAAATCTCGTTAAGAATTTTATAAATAAATACATATAAAACCCATGAAATACGAAATTCTTTATAAAAATATGGAAGATTTAATTGATCACAATTGTCGAAAAGGTAAAGTTAATTGACATTATTTTTAAATATTTGATAATTAAAATTTGGTGACAGAAATGGATAAAAAGTAGATGACCTGGAAATGCAAGAAAATATTGGCTTTAATGAATATTAGTGGGATGACATGAACATTTAGTTGGTTAAAAGAATGGATGATGTGAATAGCTTGCATGTTGATGTAACACCCCAATTTTTCTAGACATAGAATTGTGGTGTTAAGCTAGATTTTTCAGGGTTTACAACAAACTTTTGTGTGTTATTAGTTAATTCTTGCTTGAATTATTTTTGTGATCTTAATTACCTTGTTTAAAAACCACAAGCTTTGTTTGTTGCTGGATAGAATCTCCATTTCAACTTTTGTTTGTTTTAAAAAATTGTGAAAAAGATCTTCATGTTTGTTAAAACATAGCTACTTTAGAGTCCTAAATTAAGCATCTCTGGTGTTGTTTTTGAAATGCACCTTGACCATTTTGCTCCTTGAACGTTTTACTTTTAATTTATGCATTGTTTGACCTTTTCAAAACTTGTTTGAGCATATAACCATCCGGGTGTTTAGGGCTACTCAAAACGGTGACCATTTGATCATTTTCTCAATTTGCTTAGTTTTCAAAATTCTTTCTTTTTTTCTTTTTAGACTTAAAAACTTTTGCAACACCTCATTTAGGTCACCCCTCTCTTGTTTGTGAGCAGCACTTGTGTTGTTCATGTTTAGCATTGTTAGTAAAAGAAGCATTTCGATTAGTATTAGACTAAAGTCCTAAACCTAGTCTAAACCAGCCCTCTCCCCACTCACCAACCCCTCCCTCTCTCTCCCCAACGTTCCTCTCCTGGTGGCAAGGAGAGAGACACCACCTCTCCCCCTAGGACCCACTTGCCAGCCCCTCTTTCCTCCCTCTCCTCCACTCACCTCTCCCTTTCTCCACCGTGGCCCAATGGAGCATCACCCCTCCTCTCCTACTGGCCAGAGCACGTCGCCCCCGACCAAACCCTCTCTGTCCCCCTCTCCACCGCCTACTCGAGCCAATGGACGTGCCCTCTCCCTCTCCTTGGACCCCCTGGTCCGAACGAGCCCGAGAAGACACCCCTGTCCAAAAACCCGACCCCGTGCCTCTCTGCTCTCCATTCCTCTCTCACACCACGCCCACACACTCCCTCTCTCCACCCTAGTCGCCCTGCCCGATCTCGTGCCCTATGCTGCTCGAGATCCTCTGAAAAACCAGAAGGTCGCCGCCGGCAAAGCACGGCCGTAGCCGTCGACTCCCTGCCTTATTCTTCGCCATTTTCGGCCTGCTGGACTCCCCTCTGCACGAGCTCACTCCACCCCTCTTCTTTTTTCTCAGAGGCTGCTGGAGACGTCGCCTTCATCCTCGACCCGAAGAACACGCCGCCACCGTCGCCATGGACTCCGGCGATGCATGCGGCGCCTGAGGACACCGCCGAGCTCGCCGTCGTCTCCTCCCTCGACTCCACCCCCTCCTGCAGCTGTGCACAGCCCCGTGGTGAGCTCCCCCGCTGCCACCATTTTCTTTCCCGGCCGCGAGCTCGCCCTTGCGCGCGTCGCGCTGGAGGCGATGCAGGTGAGCCGTAGATCTTCAGATCTACGGCCCTGTTTGAATCCAGCCCGGCGCGGAAGGTTTTCTCGCGCGGGCGCGCGCGCAGCGCCATGTTGGGCCGGCCTGCCGCGCACACGGCCCAGATCCGCACGGGTCGCGGCCAGATCCAGCCCATGCACGGCCCCTCTCATCTTTTTCTTCCAGATCTTTTTCTATTTCCTATTTCTGTTAAATTTGCATGTTTAGTTTAATTGATTTGTGGTAGATCTGCTAGTGTAATTTCAATAAGGTAAATTTTGTAGTACTCTTGTGTGTTTACTTAAACATGCAGAAGTGAGTTTGCTCAAAAATAATTAGTATATCCTGCTTGGCATTAAATCTTGTGAGATGTGTGCTATCTAGTGTTTTATTTTTATCTTAAGCTAGGATGATCCAAATAGAGTGAATCCAATTTCTACAGAAAGCTAAAATCAATACCTTTCCATAGGATTTAACCCTGCATGCAGGAGATTCCCAGAACTGGAGTTTTAATCCTTTTTGGTGTGGAGACCAGTAGCTTTTGTAGGATTTTTAACTCTTGTTTGGTGGTAGCTTTTGATGCAAATCCAATTCCTATAGCTTGGTATGACTACTAGGAGTACTGTGGTAGAAGGATTTAATTTTTGGAACATTATTCTAGGACTTGTGCCTTTTTCCCCAAAACAGCAGCATTGCCTTAATAAAAGGGTCCTATTGCAATGGATTGTTTTTAATTGCTTGTGCTTAGGGTTGTTTTTTTATTTATGTCCAGAGGATGTTTGTGTATTGAAATGCTTGCTGTTTTGTTTAAATACTTTAGATTGTTGTCAACCCGCTACTTAGAACTTAACGATAGTGCGTTTAATTTTCCGATACGATAGAACCGCAAGAGGAGGAGCAGTACGGGGGAGCTGAACCCACCTACGAGGAAGAACAAGACCAGGGACAATTTGCTGAGCAAGGCAAGCCACCTCACCACTCTAATGAAAATCCTATTATTTTTACAAGCATGTTTTGCTTTCAAAATAAAATATGCATGTTTTATTTCTTCCGTGGCATTTTGCCTCCCAAAAACTATTTTACAAAATATTGTTTGGCCAAAGATATCTACTAGTATATGATAGGTTTTATAAAAATAGGTCTTCACTTGAGATGCCTTCTACTGGAGGCGCTATCAAGAAAATTATATTTTCTAGTAGTATATCCTTATATCTTACCTCAAAATTATAGGATGGGAGCCTGGTTTATGTGAACAAGTTTTCAAAGGAAAAACCCGAGTTGCTCGGAGCAATCGGCGAGAAAGTGTTTTATAAAACCCGAGTTGCTGGGAGCAATCGGAGATGTTTACGAAAACCCGAGTTGCTGGGAGCAATCGGAGATGATTACGAAAAGCCGAGCTGCTGGGAGCAGTCAGAGATGGAGGTTTGTTTACGAAGTCCCTGCTGCCGCCCGAACAATTAACCCGTGCAACCACATTACCTGATATGGGTAGGGCTTGACCGGAAGCTTGTTTGTATTAATAGGGGCTACCTCAATTCGCTTAGGGGGTGGCTATGGCCCCTGAATTGGTTATCACCTAAGAGAGAGGGACATAAAGAGAGTGGGATTAAGTTCACCACCAGTTGCACCAATTAGGTCCCCTGTCATCGCGGTCTGACACCATGGAATGGGTCAAACGGTGCCGGGGGAAAACAACCTAGTTGAAGAGGTATCTCCGTATTAGTATGGGCATAGTGAAAAGTCTTGATTAGTGTCCCGACGTTTGACGTATTGCTGTCAGGCAATCCGTGGGGTGATCCGCGGCGGTGACCTATTTGATGTGGTGAAAGTGCACCCCTCTGCAGAGTGTAAAACTATTCGAATAGCCGTGTCCGCGGTCATGGACGGTTGCAAAGGCCACACTGGGCGATTGGAGAAAGAAGAAAGTTGGTTTCGGTTTTGGACTAAAAGAGGAATCACAGAGGTACCTGGGAGGTACGGATTTTGGGAGAAGATGGTAGGTCTCGGGGAGTCAACCAGTCGGAACCCGGAAAGGAAAAAGGGGCATCCCTATCCTAGTGTTTGTTAAAGCTTTACAAAAAGTGTTTTCAAACGTGGAAATGGTTTCTGCCATTTCTAAAAGAAGGAGAACTATATCTCCAAATGCCTTTTTCAACTAAGATATAGAGATGTTGTATTCTCTATGTTTAAAAGCATCGTTTGCGAAAACTAAGCTCTATAGCATTATATAGCAGCTATCCCAGTTTTCGAAAATGTTTTATTGCATCACCATGAAAACTTAAGCCTTGAGGTGGTATTGCGAGTACGTAATTGTACTTATGGATGTGTCCCTGGATATTCAAACGTCCAGATTTCTACGAGGAGGCCTATGTCGAGGAGGAGCAGGAGGAGGAGGAGGAGTATGTCGACGACTACGCTGCTTAGCTGTCACCGGTCAACTGCACTTGTGGGGTTGCGTCCGTTGGAGACAAGGGCCGACGTTAGCCACGAGCTTCCGCTGTATCGTAGTTAATTCCGTCCTGCGCGACGATGATTTGCAGACTTGGTCATGTGACCACTTTGTGTTGTAAGACTTTTATCCGTACGACTTGAATGATGTAACTCTTGATACCATGCTGGTTATGTGATTGCGATGCACTGATCATTGGGATCGTGATCTATTTTACATAACGTGGACATCTCGGACTTCGGTACGAGGGGTCCTTACAGACTTGGTATCAGAGCCATCGTTGACCTTAGGAGACCCTAGATAGCGTGGTCGTTAGCTTAGGAAGGAAATATTTCTGCTAAAACCCTATTTGCACAGAAATCTATTTCTATCTAAGTAAGCTTAGTATGGTTTCCACCCTTCTTTTTTCTCAAAAATACCTTGACCTTGTTTCTCCAATTTAAAGTATGTCCAAAGATTTTTTTTTCTTCCTACTATCTTGACCCCTCTCAAACTTGTTTCGCCTGGACGATGAACCCAAATGAGACCTAAGTAACGAGTACCGAGAAGGCGAAGCTCAGTCTGAAGACTTCAACCTACGACATCAAGGCGGTCGTCAATTGAAGAAACAAGCTACCGAGCAACCCTTGCTTGCCGAAGCAGTCTCTCTATCAAGACTCCAACCCCAACAATGGTACTCCAGTTGCCATTCTGACAGTCTCAAGATTTCTAGCAGGAGCACAAGCCGATGAAATGAAGACTCGAACAAGTAAGATTAACCAAGAATAATAGGACATTTAGGATATGACCCTTGGTTGGATTACCCGACTAACACGATTGTGGAGTGCCCTTCTCTGGTACTATAAGGGTTGTGTGTGCTGTTTCGCTGGCATGCTTTTTGCTTGAGTATGGTAGCCTTGATGTTTGTAAGGCGGTGTTGTGTTAGAATTTTTATTCGTGAACCTTGTGAGCTTGTATCGAGACCTTGCTATCGAGTTAGTCATTCCGTGGTGTCATGTATCCTTGCGCTTTGGTATGATTGTGATGTTTGCATTGTCTGCATGTTTACATTCTGTCTCAAATGTTTTGTTTGGAGTTTTAATTCTGCCGTTTTCTAAACTTCAGTATGGCGAGAGACCCACCACCACCACCCGAGCCCACTATGGCCCAGCTGATGCGCCTCTTCATGGAGGACCGTGAGGCCGCTCGTGCCGAAAGGACCGCAAACCTCGCCACACTGCAGCACCTGGCCCAGATTGCCGTCAACCCTAATGGTGGCAATGGTGGCAATGGCAATGAGGAAGGCCGTTCCAAGCTGTGAGACTTCCAGAACACTAATCCCCCGGTGTTCTCTCAGAGGGTGGATCCACTTGACGCGGATGACTGGATCCGCTCGATCGAGAACAATCTAGAGGTCACCCATGTTGGCGACAATGAGAAGGTGGTCTATGCTACTCACTACCTCTCAGGTGCCGCCCGAGCATGGTGGGAATCAGTTAAGGCACTGCTGCCTCAAGGTGAAGTTGTGACCTGGGAGGCTTTCAAGACCATGTTTCAGAAGCGATATGTGCCATCGGGTCAAGTCAGCATCATGCGAGAGAAGTTTTTGCGACTAAAGCAGGGTGGTATGTCAGTGGGTGAGTATCTGGAGGAATTCACCACCTTGGCAAGGTATGCACCTGCCGACGTGGACACGGAGGACAAAAGGAAGGAAAGGTTCCTGAACGGGCTGCATGATGAAATGCAGTGCATCCTGGTGGTGATGCCATTCAACGATCTGGAATCTTTGGCTGACGTCGCCATCATGATGGAGCACAAGCGTAAAGCATCTTATGACAACCGCAAGCGCCGCCAGATGATGCAGCAAGGCAGTAACAGTGGCAGCAACAACAACAACAACAACAACAACAACAACAACAACCAGCGCCTGCGACTCACCCCTTCAACTAGGCCTGCCTATCAGCCGCCACGACCAGCGTATCAGCCATCAAGCCCCCGTCGTATGCACCCGCCCGAGTTACCCCACTCGCTCACCTGTTCCTCGCCCGGGAGGCGGCTACAACCCTGGTCTCAATTTCACTCGGCCGCCAGCACCAAGACCCACCGGAGGCTGCTTTGCCTGTGGGCAGCCTGGGCATTTCTCAAGGGACTGCCCCACCAAGCAACCAGCTGACAATCACCCCAATGCGACCAAGATGAATCAGGGATTAGTCCGACCACCTGGAAGCAAGGCCCCTTACCCGAGGAAGCCTGGAACCGTGACAAGGGGACACCTGAATCACATCAGCGCTGAAGAAGCCCAGGAGGCACCTGACCTAGTGATGGGTACGTTCCCTGTCAACTCCGTACCTGCTGCAGTTTTGTTTGATTCCGGAGCATCCCATTCGTTTGTTACCGAACTGTTTGTTGAGAAATGTGGGATGGTTCCAACTTTGATGCGCCAACCTATGTTAGTGCAAATTTCGGGAGCCACCACTAAGACTAGCCTTTCGTGCAAAGAGGTGCCCGTAGAAATCCAGGGAGCCTGATTCCATGCTGACCTTGTGGTTTTGGGAAAACAAGGTATAGAAGTGGTTTTGGGAATGGACTGGATGGCAGTAAACCGTGGAGTTATAGATTGCAACACAAAAACTATCTCCCTCACAGTCCGGAAGGAGTTGAGGTTGTGCACACATCTTCAATGCACTCCTTGTTAGGGCATTGTCATAAGAGTATAGCTAAGCCTGCCTTGGAGGTGGTACCTATTGTTTGTGAGTATCCTGATGTATTTCCCGAGGAATTACCCGGTATGCCGCCTGATCGGGATATCGAGTTCATCATTGAGTTAGTTCCTGGAACTGGACCCATAGCTCAGAAGCCTTACCGTATGAATCCCCAAGAGTTAGAAGAATTGAAGAAGCAGTTGGATGACATGCTTAGGAAAGGTCTGATCCCCCCAGTGCCTCACCATGGGGATCTCCAGTGATCTTCGTGGACAAAAGAGACGGTACCACTCGCTTATGTGTGGACTACCGGAAGCTGAACGACGTGACCATCAAGAACAAGTACCCCTGCCCAAGATTGAGGATCTGTTTGATCAACTCAATGGAGCTCGAGTCTTTTCTAAAATCGATCTCCGCACCGGTTATCACCAGCTGAAAGTAAGAGAGACAGACATACCGAAGACTGCTTTCACCACTCGTTACGGGTTGTTTGAGTCGACCGTAATGACCTTTGGCCTGACCAATGCCCCGGCCTACTTCATGAATCTCATGAATAAGGTGTTCATGGATTATCTGGACAAATTCGTAGTGGTTTTCATTGATGACATCCTGATTTACTCCAAATCAGAAGAAGAGCATGAAGAGCACCTGAGATTGGTTTTAGGCACCCTTCGTGAACACCAGCTCTATGCCAAGTTTAGCAAATGTCAATTTTGGCTGAAGGAAGTGGCATTCCTTGGGCATGTTATCACGGCCGGAGGATCGCCGTTGACCCCTCTCATATCAAGTCTATAGTTGAGTTCCCGACCCCCACCAACCAGACCGAAGTGAGATCTATCCTCGGAATGGCTGGGTATTACCGCAAGTTCGTCGAGGGCTTCTCAAGCATTGCCAAACCCCTCACCCAGTTACTGAAGAAAGACAAGAAGTTTGAGTGGACTGACAAGTGTGAGGAGAGTTTCCAAGAGCTGAAGAAGAGATTAACCTCCGCACCCATCCTAACCATGCCTGATGTGACCAAGGATTTTGTCGTGTATTGCGACGCTTCCAAGCTTGGACTAGGTTGTGTCCTCATGCAAGAGGGCAAGGTAATCTCCTATTCCTCGCGACAACTCCGCAAGCACGAGCAGAATTACCCCACCCATGACCTTGAACTCGCTGCCGTGGTTCACGCACTCAAAGCCTGGCGCCACTTTTTGATGGGCAACCGGTGTGATATCTACACCGACCACAAGAGTCTGAAGTATATCTTCACCCAGCGTGAGTTGAATATGAGACAGCGTAGATGGATAGAGCTCATTAAGGATTATGACCTAGACATCCATTACCACCCCGGAAAAGCCAATGTTGTAGCTGATGCTCTTAGTCGTCAGCCTTGTTCTTTCAACATCATGATCAAGACCCGGCAACCAGCGCTCTGGGAAGAGCTGGACAAGATGGGAATCGAAGTAGTTAGTTATGGAGCTGTGGATCAACTCATGTTGCAGCCAACACTATGGGATCAGATCAAGAAAGCACAGAAGGGTCACAAGAGTATCGAAGGCATCAAGCGTAGAATGGCGAAGGAAGAAGTTCCCGGGTTCACCATTGACCCCGAGGGCACTCTTTGGTATAAAGGCCGCATCTGCGTACCGTCTGACCACGACTTGAAGCAGCTGATTATGAAGGAAGCCCATGAGACGTTATATTCCATCCACCCCGGTGGAACCAAGATGTACCAAGATCTCAAAGAGAAGTTTTGGTGGCACGACATGAAGCGAGATCGCCTTTTTCGTTCAAAGCTGTGACATCTGTCAGAAAGTCAAGGCCGAGCATCAACGACCCGCAGGATTACTCCAACCTCTCAAGGTACCCGAATGGAAGTGGGATGAAGTTGGTATGGATTTCATCACGGGTTTACCCCGATCCAATCGAGGTCATGACGCCATTTGGGTCATTGTGGACCGGCTCACCAAGGTTGCACACTTCATTCCTGTTCGCACCTCACAACGGTCTGACCAACTCGTCGATCTATATATGTCACGTATCGTCAGCCTCCATGGGATTCCCAAGACCATCATGTCCGATCGAGGAACTCAGTTCACTTCTCGCTTCTGGTTCAAACTTCATGAGGCCTTAGGAACCAAACTCTTTTTCAGTACCGCCTATCACCCCCAGACCAGAGGACAAACCGAGAGGGTTAACCAGATTCTGGAAGATATGCTTAGAGCCTGTGTGTTAGCTTATGGAGCCAAGTGGGTGGATTGTCTGCCGTTCGCTGAATTCTCCTACAATAATAGTTATCAAGCCAGTTTGAAGATGGCCCCATTCGAAGCTTTGTACGGGCGTAAATGTTGTACTCCCCTGAACTGGTCACAGATGGGAGACAGTCAAGTTTTCGGAGTCGATGCCCTACGAGAAGCAGAAGAACAAGTTCAACTGATCCGCGACCGTCTTAAGGCCGCCCAATCCAGACAGAAGAGTTACGCCGACTCCAAGAGACGAGACTTATTTTTCAAGACTGGCGACATGGTGTATCTCTGTGTTACCCCACTGAAAGGAATGCAGCGTTTCCATGTCAAGAGAAAGTTGGCACCCCGATATATCGGGCCATTCAAGATTATTGGCCAAAGCGGAGAAGTGTCATACCAACTGGAGTTGCCACCCCATTTGTCTGACTTTCATGACGTATTCCACGTTTCACTACTCCGGAAGTGTCTGCAAGTCCCTGGCGCTACACACTCATACCAGAAGGTGGACCACCACACTATTGACCTCAACCACGACCTCACCTACCGGGAGCGACCACTCCGGGTGCTTGAAGAAGATGTCCGTCTGACCCGTAAGCGCAAGATCAGATTCCTGAAGGTACAGTGGACCAACCACTCAGAAGAAGAAGCCACTTGGGAGCGTGAAGATTACCTGGAAAGAGAATTTCCTGGTTTCCAGTCCTCTTCAACTCCGGAATCTCGAGGACGAGATTCTCCTAAGGGGGGAAGGTCTGTAACACCCCAATTTTTCTAGACATAGAATTGTGGTGTTAAGCTAGATTTTTCAGGGTTTACAACAAACTTTTGTGTGTTATTGGTTAATTCTTACTTGAATTATTTTTGTGATCTTAATTACCTTGTTTAAAAACCACAAGATTTGTTTGTTGCTGGATAGAATCTCCATTTCAACTTTTGTTTGTTTAAAAAAAATTGTGAAAAAGATCTTCATGTTTGTTAAAACATAGCTACTTTAGAGTCCTAAATTAAGCATCTCTGGTGTTGTTTTTGAAATGCACCTTGACCATTTTGCTCCTTGAACTTTCTACTTTTAATTTATGCATTGTTTGACCTTTTCAAAACTTGTTTGAGCATAAAACCATCCTGGTGTTTAGGGCTACTCAAAACGGTGACCATTTGGTCATTTTTCTCAATTTGCTTAGTTTTCAAAATTCTTTCTTTTTTTCTTTTTAGACTTAAAAACTTTTGCAACACCTCATTTAGGTCACCCTCTCTTGTTTGTGAGCAGCACTTGTGTTGTTCATGTTTAGCATTGTTAGTAAAAGAAGCATTTCGATTAGTATTAGACTAAAATCCTAAACCTAGTCTAAACCAGCCCTCTCCTCACTCCACCAACCCTCCTCTCTCTCCCCAACGTTCCTCTCCTGGTGGCAAGGAGAGAGACACCACCTCTCCCCTAGGACCCACTTGCCAGCCCCTCTTTCCTCCCTCTTGTCGTGGGGTCACTCTTCGACTACCCCACGGTGGGGATACCTGGGTCACGCCAAGCCCATCAGCCTTATGACGAGGGCCCAAGGAAGGCCCAAGGAGGACGACGTGCGGCCCAAGATAGTCGACGCTAGGTCATGCGACCCCGCCATGCTTGTAAGCGCCATCGGCACCGTTCACCTGAGACCTAGCCTACCATATAAAGGCTAGGAGGGTCCTTCGTCTAGGGTACGCTCATAGCCGCCACACAAACCCTAGCGAGATTGCCATCTCGCCATTGTAGCCACAACTCACCATCAATAACCAGACAAGCAGGAAGTAGGGTGTTATCCTCCGGGAGCCTGAACCTGGGTAAACGCCTTGCTTGTCAGCCGTCGTGATCACCAGCGCTCATCTCTCTCCCCCTCAATCAACCCGGGGTACTCAACCCAGGATTTGCCGAGTCCACACCTCGTCAATTGGCGCCGTCTGTGGGAAAGAACGAGCGCTGGAACCATGGTCGCACCGGCTCCATCAACTTTGAAGACCGACGTCTGCATCACCAAGGAGCCAATCTGCTTCGGCTCCTTCGAGTACACCTTCCACCCGCCGGCCCACCGCTCGGTGTACGCCGATCTGCACGTAGGTATGTGCCTCACCTTCGGTACCATGCACTACTTCGTAGACAGCTGTGGAGTACTCAGATCCACGGCGATCGCACCCACGTCTGCCGCGACTGCGCCAACCACGCCCCCACCTGCTGCGGAGATCGCATCTGCTGCGACTGCGGCGGCAACATCTTCGACTGCTGAGAAGATCGCGTCCGCCTCGACTACTCCGACCGCCTCCGCTGCGGCAGAGATCGCGCCCAACGCGGCCGCGCCATCAGCGTCTCCGGCTACCACGGGATCGCATCTGCTACGACTACGTCGACCACCTCGTCGACCACCGCGCGGATCGAGTCTACTTCGACTACCTCGATCGCGTCGCTGGCAAGGCCAAGATCTACGTCAACTTCGACTACGTCGACCACACCCTCGCGCGCAACGGAGGTCGCGTCACTCTATACCGCGCACTCGCGTCTCCATCGACTTACAAGATCGTCAACAAGCCAATCGCGCCCACGTCGACAACAGCGACATCACTCCTCACGACCGCGGCGAAGATCGCGAAACTCCAGGGAAGGAGCCTCGGCGGCGACTGTGGTACCCACCACGTTGCGCCATTTTCGACTCCGAGCACGGCTCGGACGAAGGAAGCAGCAGTGGCAGCGTCCATCCCGCTGCCCAGATCTACCCCGCGCAAGTCTTCATGATCGGCCAGAGGCCGCAGGGCAACGACGACGAACCCGCATACCCACTGGAGGTGGTCATGCCGGACCAGGTGACGCGACTCACCATCACCCGCGACATGGCAATCAAAGCCCTGAAGCACGTCGAGGAAGGCACGTACCCCCACCGGACGCACCCCGGGAGGACCTTATGGCGGTCCAGTACCTGCTACGGAAGGAAGGCGAACGACTCCGCGCAGAGAAGGCCGAGCTACTCGACGCAAGGAGGAGGCCGACGCGTCGAGCGCCAGGAGGGCCGCTTACTCGTTCACTGCCTCAACAGAGGTCTCACAAGGAGCAAGGCGCCACAGAGCCCGCGTGCCCCTGATGACGGAGGCCGACCGCGCTAGAGTCACCCGCAACCTCGAGTCATCATACATAGAAGACGCAGACGGATACCCGTCCCCAAACACCCGGAGCCGCACTCATGGCAGTCGAAACATACCTGCGGCTGACACAGCCGCCTGAGGGCGACTCGCGCGCTCTCCTCCACAAGCAGCAGATCATGTCTATCAAGGCACTCGAAGACGCACTGGTAAACAAGGCGCCAACGGAAAAAGCGCGAGAAGATCGAGATCGCCGCGACCACGAGCCCGCAGCACTCGCAGCCCCGGCGACAAGACAACTGCGACAACCGCAGCCAGGTGAAGACCTCCGCAACGTCATCACACAAAGGACGGTAGACCGCAGCCGCATCCACGGCCGACCAGCACGTCCAACCTCGACTACGACCGCAACGACGGCGACTACGAGCCGTGCGGCGCCGCATGCTTCAGCTTCAACATACGCGACACAAGAATGCCCAAGGGCTTCAAGCTCACGGCAGAAGCAGTCAAGTACGACGGGAAGCAGGACCCGAGACTCTGGCTAGAAGACTACCTCATAGCCTGCAGCTGCCAGGGCGGTACTTCGACTACGGCCATGCAGTACATCCAGCTGATGCTCACGGGCTCGCACGCGGGTGGCTCAACACTCAACCCAAGAACGCCTTCAGGACGTGGGACGAGTTCGCGGAGGCCTTCGTTAAATCCTTCCTGGGGACGTACTCGAGACCGACGACGTTCGTCGAACTACAAGCATGCAAGCAAGGACGAGACGAGCCGCTCCGGTCATACATCCAGCGTTGGACCTGCTCCGCAACACCATGGAGACCGCCTCGGAGGACCGAGTGATGGATGCCTTCATGCACGGCGTCTCCCGCCGCGACCTCCGCGAGGAGTTTGGTAGGCTCCGGCCGAAAAACATGATCGAGGTCATGAAGATAGCAAACCAGTGGGCAGACGGAGAGGACTCGGTCCGCAATAGTTCACACTACTCCCCGAAGGACGAAGCCGGACCAAGCAACTGGCGAGAAGGCGCCACAAGAAGAAGCCACGTTACAACGGCAACGACTCAATCGAGCTAGTAGCGGCGGGATTCCAAACCCCCCGTGAGGATGAAGCGCGCGACAGCAGTCGCCAATACAGCCATGCACAGTACAGTCGAAGCGGCGGTGACCAGAGTCGCCAATACAGCCAGGGGCAGTACAACCGAAGCGGCGGCAGCAGCTACCGCAGCGACGGAGGCCATAAACGCGAGTGGCAGAAACGCACTCTAAGCCCAGCGGAAGAGCTGGAACAACCCTGCAGGCACCACATGTTCAGGAACCCGGAAACGGGCAAGTGGGGATCCAACCACCTGTTGAAGGACTGTCGAAAGGCACGCAAAATATACGAAGCCATGCAGAAGATAGTCACTCCAGCACCCGCAGCGCAGCCAGCCGCGCAGCTAGCCATCCAGGCAGCACCCGCAGTCGCCAATCCAGCACAGGCGGCGGGAGCCTTTCTGCAGCAGCAGCAGCCGCAGCAAGATGCCCCACCGGTGATCCAGGACGCATATCCAGCGGCACGCGGACAACTCAACATGATACAGAAGGGACGCCCCTCAAACAGGACTCAGAAGCTCATCACCCGCCAAGTCTTCCAAGCCATCACTGTCCACCCGCGGTACCAGACTACCTGAGAGGATCAGAACACCAATCACCTTCTCCAGAGCAGATCACCCGCCTGCAGTACCACGACCCGGGCACGCCGCTCTGGTAGTCGAAGCTCTGATCGGAGATTACACCCTGAAAAAGGTGTTCATGGACGGAGGCAGTGGCATTAACATCATCTTTGCCGACACCCTCAGAAGGATAAACAGGCCAACGACGGACTTGGCAGCATCAGAGACTACCTTCCATGGCATAGTACCAGGGCAAGCAGTCACGCCCATGGGAACGATCACACTCGATGTCATCTTCGGCACACCCGAAAACTTCAAGAGGGAGTCGATCGACTTCGAGGTAGTCGACTGGAAGTCGCAGTACCACGCGATACTCGGGCGCCCAACCTTCGCCAGATTCATGGCGTACCTCACTACGCCTACCTCATGCTCAAGATGCCTGGACCCAAGGGCGTCATCACGGTGCACGGCGACTTCGACCGCTCCAACAGCTGCGACCGCGAGTTCAGCAAGATCTCCGAATTCTTCGGAGTCGAAGAGCACTTCGAGGCAATGGCAGTCGACAACGACAAGACCATCTTCCCAGCCCGCAAGAAACCAGCCAAGGACGCTGCCTTCAACGCGGCTGACGACACAACGACCCATCAGGTCCACCCGACTGACGCCAGCAAGACGGTCAAAGTATCGTCGAGTCTGACTCCCGCATAGGAAGGCGCGCTCGTCGAGTTTCTACGTGAGAACTGGAGAATCTTCGCATGGCAACCCTCTGACATGCCAGGAATACCCAGGAACCTCGCCGAGCACTCCTTAAAGGTCCACAAGGACGCCAGACCCGTCAAACAGGCCATGCGACGCTTTTCCGGGCCCAAGCGAGACGAAATCAGCAGAGAAATCGATCGACTGCTGAATGCCAAGTTCATCCGAGAGATCAAGGACTCGGACTGGGTCGCCAACCCAGTCCTGGTGGAGAAGAAGAAGACGAAGAAACTCCGCATGTGCGTCGACTTCACCGCCATCAACAAATGCTGCCCCAAGGACCATTTCCCGCTCCCGCGGATAGATCAGATCATCGACTCGACTGCAGGCTGCGAACGCCTGTCCTTCCTGGACGCCTACTCAGGTTACCAGCAGATCAGACTGAACGTCGACGATGAGGAGAAGACAGCATTCATCACACCCGACGGCGTTTTCTGCTACCAGACGATGCCCTTCGGGTTGAAGAACGCTGGTGCCACGTACCAGCGCACAATGCAAGCATGCCTCAAAGGGCTCATCGGGCAGATCGTCCAAGTCTACGTCGACGACATCGTCGTCACCACCCGCAAGGAGGACACCCTCATCGCCGACCTCCGCAAGGTCTTCGCCGCCCTCGACGAGTATCAGATCAAGCTGAACCCAGACAAGTGTGTCTTCGGCGTGCCAGCCGGAGAACTGCTTGGGTACCTCGTCTCTGCAAGAGGAATCGAAGCCAACCCTGAGAAGGTGCAAAACATACTCGCAATGCCAGCACCGACCAAGCTTCACGAGGTGCAACGCCTAGCCGGCCGAGTCGCAGCTCTCAGCCGGTTCATAAGTAAGTTGGGAGAAAAGGCCCTGCCTTTCTACCAACTGATGAAAAAGACAGACAAGTTCGAGTGGACAGAAGAAGCGCAAGTCGCGTTCGACCAACTCAAGAAAACACTCACGACTTCCCCAGTACTGGTGGCTCCACTGGAGAACGAGCCGCTATACCTCTACGTGTCAGCCACAAACAGGGTGGTCAGCACGGTACTCGTAGTCGAACGAGAAGAAGAAGGACACAGTCACCCTGTTCAGCGACCCGTCTACTACCTTAGCGAGGTGTTGACCCTGTCCAAGCAGCGCTACCCGCACTACCAGAAGCTGGCCTACGGAGTTTTCATGACTTCAAGGAAAGTAATCCATTACTTCTCCGAGCACCCGATCACGGTGGTAAGCTCCTCCGGGCTCTCCGACATCCTGACCAACCAATGCGCGACAGGACGAGTCGCTAAGTGGGTCGTCGAGCTAGGACCCTGGGGGCTGAAATACGCTCACCCGAAGTCAATCAAGGCCCAAGTGCTCCCAGAATTCACCACCGAGTGGATAGAAGCCCAGCTGCCAGATGTCCCCGACCTGTCCAACGCATGGACAATGTACTTCGACGGCTCCAAAAAGTTCAGATCAGCCGGGGCAGGAGTCATCCTCATCTCCCCCAAAGGCGACAAGCTGAAGTACGTGCTACAGATGGACTTCCCAACACCCTCCAACAACGAGGCTGAGTACGAAGCCCTAATCCATGGCATGCGAATGGCCAAGAACTGCGGCGCCACTCACCTCATGATCTACGGCGACTCCTACCTCGTCGTGCAGCAAACCATGAAAGCCTGTGACGCCATCGCCGACAACATGATCGCCTACAGAGACCTGTACAACCAGCTGGAGGGCACCTTCGACGGCTGCGAGTTGCGGCACATCGGCCGCGAAAGCAACGAGGAAGCCGACGCCCTCGCCAACCTGGGCTCAGACAAGGCGCAGGTGCCACCCGGCGTCTTCCTTGAGCGCATCACGCAGCGGTCTGTCAAACTTCGACCCACGCCCGGATCCTCCACACCATCAACGAGCACCGCCGACCCGCCAGGCAAAGAGAAGGAGCCAATGGAGGTTCTGCTCATCGAGCCCACCTGGACGAGCCCATATCTGGCGTACATGCTGCACCAGAGACTGCCAGTCAACTCAGTCGAAGCCAAGCGCATTATTCGCCGTTCGAAAGGCTTCACCATCATCAAGGGGGAGCTATACAAGCGAAGCATCTCAGGAGTACTCCAAAGGTGCGTCGACCCAGTCGACGGTCAAGCCATCTTACTCGAGATCCACGCTGGCATCTGCGGGCACCACGCCAGCAGTCGAGCCTTAGTGGCCAAAGCTTTACGAGCCGGATTCTACTGGCCCACCGCAATGCAAGACGCAGAAGAACTCGTGAGGAAATGTCTCGGCTGCCAGGAGTTCGCCAACAAGCCGCACGCACCAGCTTCAGCACTAAAGACCATCCCACTTGCCTGGCCCTTCGCTCAATGGGGGCTCGACATGGTGGGTCCACTCAAGAAGTCCTCGCCAGGAGGACACACGCATCTCCTGGTGGCAGTCGACAAGTTCACGAAGTGGATCGAAGCCGTGCCTATCACAAGTTCGACTGCCTCCTCGGCAGTTAACTTCATCAGGTCGATCATCTTCAGGTTCGGAGTGCCACACAGCATCATCACCGACAACGGCACGAACTTCACAGCCGAAGAGTTCAAGGACTTCTGCTCCGAGCAAGGCATCAAACTCAACTACGCATCTGTCTCGCACCCGCAATCCAATGGGCAAGTCGAAAAGTCCAATGGTTTAGTCTGCAAGGGCATCAAGAAGCGCCTGCGAGTACCATTGAGGCGCGTGCAGGCGCCTGGGTCGAAGAGCTGCCATCTGTGCTTTGGAGTCTACGCACACACCAAACAGTTCAACCCAGTACACGCCATTCTTCATGGTTTACGGTGCAGAGGCGGTCATGCCTGCGACATCAAGTTCGACGCACCTCGAGTGGTGGCCTACGACGAGTCTGACGCAGAAGAAGCACTCGAGGACGACATGGACACCCTGGACGAAGCACGCGACATCGCCCTCACCCGCTCAGCCGTGTACCAGCAGGACCTGCGCAACTACCACGGACGGCGACTGCGGCCAAGAGCTTTCGTTCCAGGCGACCTGGTCCTTCGCCTCAAACAGAAGAAGGTGCACAAGCTCGCCTCCCCATGGGAGGGCCCATACATTGTGACAGAAGCAATCGGCGGAGGAGCTTACCGCCTGAAGGACTCGAAGACAGGAACAGTCTGCCACAACCCATGGAATGTTGCGCAGCTGCGACGCTTCTACGCCTAGTCGACTCCCCTGTTGTAACAAAGCATACATGTCAAGGCGGCAGGTTTCAGACGCACTCTTTCCCTTACCAGGGTACCTGAGGGGACTGGAAGGGTTTTAATGAGGCGGCCTGCTCGCAAAAATCAATGAAGTGATTTGTGGAACAAGCTCTCCCCTTTACTTTTTCAGTCAAAAAGCAACATAAACCTAGGCCGCCACCCGATGCACTCGGGGCTGCGCCATACAGGTTCAACTCGCAAAATCCTTGGCCGCCACCCGAAGCACTCGGGGGCTGCGCCGTACAGGTCTAAGTCAAACCTAGGCCGCCACCGACACTCGGGGGCTGCGCCACAGGTTCAACTCAAAATCCTTGGCCGCCACCCGAAGCACTCGGGGGCTGCGCCGTACAGGTCTAAGTCAAAACCTAGGCCGCCACCCGACGCACTCGGGGGCTGCGCCGCACAGGTTCAGCTCGCAAAATCCTTGGCCGTCACCCGAAGCACTCGGGGGCTGCGCCGCACAGGTCTAAGTCTAGCCTAGGCCGCGCCCGACGCACTCGGGGGCTGTGCCATACAGGTCACTCGCAAAGTCCTCGGCCGTCACCCGAAGCACTCGGGGGCTGCGCCGCACAGGTCCAAATCAAAGTACTAGGCCGCACCCGACGCACTCGGGGGCTGCGCCGCACAAGTCTGACTCGATACACCTCGGCCGCACTCGAAGCACTCGGGGGCTGCGCCGCACAGGTTTAATTCAAAATCCTAGGCCGCACTCGAAGCACTCGGGGGCTACGCCGCACAGGCTTAATTCAAAACCCTAGGCCGCACTTGATCCGCTCGGGGGCTGCGCCATACAGGTTTACAGACGTCTACAAGATACAATTTACTCACTCGGGGGCTACCCCCACCTCGGCATACATACACTCATATTTCCAATTGGAAAAATTGCTTTTACAATCTAACGATGTACAACAGCAGTATATTACTCTTATTCTACAGGCTCGCCCTTTGGCGCATCGAGTGGCCCTACGAGGTGCTCACTAAAGCTCTGGACTTGTTGGATCATCTGACGCGCAGCCGCAAGAGTATCGGCGTAGTCACCCTCTCCAGGCAAGCCGTCAAGCACCTTGTACAGCGGAAGATTAGGCCGGTGCATTCGAACGTATGCCAGCGCCACGTTCGCCCCGGCAACAAGTTGAGTGTGCACGACTTCCTTCAACGCACTGCCTTCACGGAACCTCTCCAGAAGCGCAGTCAGTCCATTCGGCTGCTCGTTGTGAGGAAAGTACACCTTGTTGATCTGCCAGAGGGTTTTTCTGCAACCTGCCAAGAGCACAGCAGCCCGCCAGGTACAATCCAGCATTCGTGCCAGTACACTACCTCTGGATTTGTTCGACCAAAACTGGCGCGCTTCGAGTGGGTCACCGGCGGCCTCTTTCTCTACTCGCTCGTCCACTCGAAGCTGCTCTGCCTTCAAGTCAGAGTTCACATCTGCATCAAGGCCAAGCATTAAGCATAGCAGGAAGACACAGAAGCCGAAGCAAAAACGCTAGAAGGCCAACCTTGCAGCTGTCGACTGATCAAGTCCATCTCGCCAAGCAGAAACTCCTCACGCTGGGAGAACGGCACAACGGGCCGCGACCTCAATCGCTCCAGCTCCAACTCAGCACTCTTCAGCTTCGACTCGAGCTCCAACACCTTGTTCCTCATGAAGGTGATCACTCTCTGGTCATTTACGCTTCGCACAGGAGCTGGAGGAGCTTGACGGCGGCGACGAGTAGGCGCAGCCGAAGTGGTGTCCTCCTCATCATCCGCGCTAGTAGTTCCAGCAACGTCAGGAGCTTCGCCCATATCAGACTGCCAAGAATTGACAGCGTGAAGCCAGGAAAAGAATCAACATAATTCATCCAAACAAGACATCAAAAAGACTTGGCGACTGCACCCCCGAGGGAGCGAATTCACATTTCATCATCAGCATGTTCACTCGCATGATATAAAGTGCATTACAGACTCAAGCCCAAAAGCAGAAGCATAGTCCTACAAGGAAAAAGTCTACACTACAGGGGAACGGCTCTTCCTAGCAGCCAACTCTGCAGCTTTGGCAATCCTCTTCTCGAAGGTGTCGACCAACTTCGCAGCTAGCTGGCTCGCCTACACCTTCACACCGCTAAGGGACGCGGTCCTGCCATCAGGCTTCCGAGGGAAGTCGCTGACAACCTTCTCAAAATCACCCACGACTTGGTGACCAAGAAGTAGCTGGAAAGTGAGCTCGGAGCCGCGTACCGTCTGCGTGCGCGTGAAGTTCGCCAGGACATTCGAATTGCCTTCGAATGGAGCTGCGAGTGCGTCAAAAGCAGCTGGTGGCGGCTTGCTGGGAAAGATACTTCGGTGCACAGTCGCTAAGGCCTCCGTCGACTTCTGCAAGGCCGCCGTCGACTACTGCAGCGCTGCCGATGCATACGCGCAGACGCGGTCGACGAATCCAACAGCCTCCGCCAAGCCGACACTCTTGCTGGAAGTCCCTTCTGAAGGAGCACCTCCGCAAGTCTCTGTTCAAAAGAAATCAACACCCGTAAGACGTCAGAAGTCGAAGAAAGGCAAAGTAGGCACTGAGCCGAAAAACTTACTTCCAACAACATCTGTGAGTGCGAGCAAGCGGTCGACCTGGGTCTTCTCCAGGGCATCCCGAGCTTGTTCCCGCTCTTGGGCTTCACCCAGTGACTTCTCCAGCTCCGCGACCCGCGTCTTCATGCTCTCCTTCTCGCCTACGGATCACCGGAGCAAAAGTTAGCAATAAAGGCAGTCGAAGCACCCCTCGAACACAAGGGTTCACACTTACTATTCGCTTGCTCCAGAGCAGTGCGGAGCAGATTCCTCTCCTGCTCCATGCGAACGAAGGCTGCGGCTCCCTCCATCTGCTGGCGATAAAATGGCTGCAGGAAACACAAGACATTAATCTACGCCCGACTATTCTAGTCACGCGCATCTTCGGGGGCTACTCCCATCGGGAGCGCTGTACGCGCACCCGATACAGATCTTGCAGAAGGAGTCGAAGAACACTTACATGCTCAAGCAGCCCAGCGTCAACCGGAGTCGCGTCAGCAGACCTCTCTGGCATGGCGGAGGTCGAAGCCTTCAAGGCCAAAACGTCACCGCCAGAGCCTCCTCTCCGGTCATCCTCGCAGTCTGCTCGATCATAGGAGCAGAAGTGTGCTCCATCTCACGAGGGGAAGAAACAGCAGCGCCAGTACGGTCGCTGTGACAACAAAACTCAATTCAAGGACCCGCAAGTGAAACAGCACACTCGACAAAAACAAAGCAATGGTTATGCGACTAACCTGACGACATCGTCTTCACTTCCCAGGGAGACGGAGGCCATCCTCGTGAACTCGGTTGACGGTGCAGAGCCGAGTGGAGGCACGACCAAAGGTTCAGCCAGGTCGCTCGGGTGCCTAGTGCCCGAAGAGGACTCGCTCGTCTCTTCCTCGTTCACACCCGCCTCCTTCACAGGCGACGAGGCCAGTTAATCCTGGCCATCCCTGCTGAAACCGCTCTCCGCAACATCATCTGGCCATCCACGTGTTGCGCGGAGATAGCAACCGTCGACGGCCACGCCGCCCACTACGCGTGGGAATCAAGGCGCCATCATCACACCGTGAAATTTTCGCGCCCAACGGTTAGAAAAAAGTGGCAACCGCTATCTCCAGTCAATACTGACAGTGGGCCCACACTGTCACGTCCTGTCGGACACAGAGTGAGCCAGAAAACGTCAGCACTGATGTCAACTGCGCAGGCATAGCAAGTACGCCAATGGGCTGATCGAGAACTCGAACAGCTCATTCGAGTGCAAAAATGTTCAGTAAGCTCTAAGAGCCGAATAAACTCGAACAACTCATTCGAGTGCAAGAAGATACAGTAAGCTCCAAGAGCTGAAGAAACTTGTGCAGTAAGCTAAACAGGCCGAATACACAGTAAGTCACGCAAAGCCAGTCGCGACTCCAACATGTCGAGTCCCTTCTTTACTCCCATCGGGAGCGGGCTTTTCGACTGAAGAAAAATTGAGTTTAACCTCAATTGCAAGCAATTCAGCTTAATCTCGGGGGCTACTCCCATCGGGAGCGCTGTTCGCGCTCCCGAGTGACTCAGAACAATAGCAGTCGAAAATCACCGACTAAGGCTGTACTCACGGTATTTTACCTGGAAGTGACAGTTCGACTAAGGAATCCTCCATAAGCCTGAACGGCCGGAGTCGACCAATTTTACTCATCTCTTTCAGGAACCCGACGGCGTGCCCAGGAGGAAGGAGTCCTTTACCCGACTCTACGATTCGACTAAGCACTCGGGGGCTCCTGTCGTGGGGTCACTCTTCGACTACCCCACGGTGGGGATACCTGGGTCACGCCAAGCCCATCAGCCTTATGACGAGGGCCCAAGGAAGGCCCAAGGAGGACGACGTGCGGCCCAAGATAGTCGACGCTAGGTCATGCGACCACGCCATGCTTGTAAGCGCCATCGGCACCGTTCACCTGAGACCTAGCCTACCATATAAAGGCTAGGAGGGTCCTTCGTCTAGGGTACGGTCATAGCCGCCACACAAACCCTAGCGAGATTGCCATCTCGCCATTGTAGCCACAACTCACCATCAATAACCAGACAAGCAGGAAGTAGGGTGTTATCCTCCGGGAGCCTGAACCTGGGTAAACGCCTTGCTTGTCAGCCGTCGTGATCACCAGCGCTCATCTCTCTCCCCCTCAATCAACCCGGAGTACTCAACCCTAGGATTTGCCGAGTCCACACCTCGTCACCTCTCCTCCACTCACCTCTCCCTTTCTCCACCGTGGCCCAATGGAGCATCACCCCCTCCTCTCCTACTGGCCAGAGCACGTCGCCCCAACCAAACCCTCTCTGTCCCCCTCTCCACGCCCACTCGAGCCAATGGACGTGCCCCTCTCCCTCTCCTTGGACCCCCTGGTCCGAACGAGCCGAGAAGACACCCCTGTCCAAAAACCCGACCCCGTGCCTCTCTGCTCTCCATTCCTCTCTCAGACCACGCCCACACACTCCCTCTCTCCACCCTAGTCGCCCTGCCCGATCATGTGCCCTCTGCTGCTCGAGATCCTCTGAAAAACCAGAAGGTCACCGCCGGCAAAGCACGGCCGTAGCCGTTGACTCCCTGCCTTATTCTTCGCCATTTTTGGCCTGCTGGACTCCCCTCTGCACGAGCTCACTCCACCCCTCTTCTTTTTGCTCAGAGGCTGCCGGAGACGTCGCCTTCATCCTTGACCCGAAGAACACGCCGCCGCCATCGCCATGGACTCCGGCGATGCATGCGGCGCCTGAGGACACCGCCGAGCTCGCCGTCATCTCCTCCCTCGACTCCACCCCCTCCCGCAGCCATGCAAAGCCCGTGGTGAGCTCCCCCGCCGCCGCCATTTTCTTTCCCGGCCACGAGCTCGCCCTTGTGCGCGTCGCGCTGGAGGCGATGCAGGTGAGCCGTAGATCTTCAGATCTACGGCCCTGTTTGAATCCAGCCGGCGCGGAAGGTTTTCTCGCGCGGGCATGCGCGCAACGCCATGTTGGGCCGGCCTGCCACACACACGGCCCAGATCCGCGCGGGTCGCGGCCAGATCCAGCCCATGCACGGCCCCTCTCATCTTTTTTTTTCCAGATCTTTTTCTATTTCCTATTTCTGTTAAATTTGCATGTTTAGTTTAATTGATTTGTGGTAGATCTGCTAGTGTAATTTCAATAAGGTAAATTTTGTAGTACTCTTGTGTGTTTACTTAAACATGCAGAAGTGAGTTTGCTCAAAAATAATTAGTATATCCTGCTTGGCATTAAATCTTGTGAGATGTGTGCTATCTAGTGTTTTATTTTTATCTTGAGCTAGGATGATCCAAATAGAGTGAATCCAATTTCTACAGAAAGCTAAAATCAATACCTTTCCATAGGATTTAACCCTGCATGCAGGAGATTCCCAGAACTGGAGTTTTAATCCTTTTTGGTGTGGAGACCAGTAGCTTTTGTAGGATTTTTAACTCTTGTTTGGTGGTAGCTTTTGATGCAAATCCAATTCCTATAGCTTGGTATGACTACTAGGAGTACTGTGGTAGAAGGATTTAATTTTTGGAACATTATTCTAGGACTTGTGCCTTTTTCCCCAAAACAGCAGCATTGCCTTAATAAAAGGGTCCTATTGCAATGGATTGTTTTTAATTGCTTGTGCTTAGGGTTGTTTATTTTATTTATGTCTAGAGGATGTTTGTGTATTGAAATGCTTGCTGTTTAAATACTTTAGATTGTTGTCAACCGCTACTTAGAACTTAACGATAGTGCGTTTAATTTTCCGATACGATAGAACCGCAAGAGGAGGAGCAGTACGGGGGAGCTGAACCCACCTACGAGGAAGAACAAGACCAGGGACAATTTGCTGAGCAAGGCAAGCCACCTCACCACTCTAATGAAAATCCTATTATTTTTACAAGCATGTTTTGCTTTCAAAATAAAATAATGCATGTTTTATTTCTTCCGTGGCATTTTGCCTCCCAAAACTATTTTACAAAATATTGTTTGGCCAAAGATATCTACTAGTATATGATAGGTTTTATAAAAATAGGTCTTCACTTGAGACGCCTTCTACTGGAGGCGCTATCAAGAAAATTATATTTTCTAGTAGTATATCTTTATATTCTTACCTCAAATTATAGGATGGGAGCCTGGTTTATGTGAACAAGTTTTCAAAGGAAAAACCCGAGTTGCTGGGAGCAATCGGCGAGAAAGTGTTTTATAAAACCCGAGTTGCTGGGAGCAATCGGAGATGTTTACGAAAACCCGAGTTGCTGGGAGCAATCGGAGATGATTACGAAAACCCGAGCTGCTGGGAGCAGTCGGAGATGGAGGTTTGTTTACGAAGTCCCTGCTGTCGCCTGAACAATTAACCCGTGCAACCACATTACCTGATATGGGTAGGGCTTGACCGGAAGCTTGTTTGTATTAATAGGGGGCTACCTCAATTCGCTTAGGGGGTGACTATGGCCCCTGAACTGGTTGTCACCTAAGAGAGAGGGACATAAAGAGAGTGGGATTAAGTTCACCACCAGTTGCACCGATTAGGTCCCCTGTCATGGCGGTCTGACACCATGGGATGGGTCAAACGGTGCCGGGGGGAAACAACCTAGTTGAAGAGGTATCTCTGTATTAGTATGGGCATAGTGAAAAGTCTTGATTAGTGTCCCGACGTTTGACGTATTACCGTCAGGCAATCCGTGGGGTGATCCGCGGCGGTGGCCTATTTGATGTGGTGAAAGTGCACCCCTCTGCAGAGTGTAAAACTATTCGAATAGCCGTGTCCGCGGTCATGGACGGTTGCAAAAGCCACACTGGGCGATTGGAGAAAGAAGAAAAGTTGGTTTCGGTTTTGGACTAAAAGAGGAATCACAGAGGTACCTGGGAGGTACGGATTTTGGGAGAAGATGGTTGGTCTCGGGAAGTCAACCAGTCGGAACCCGGCAAGGAAAAAGGGGCATCCCTATCCTCGTGTTTGTTAAAGCTTTACAAAAGTGTTTTCAAACGTGGAAATGGTTTCTGCCATTTCTAAAAGAAGGAGAACTATATCTCCAAATGCCTTTTCCAACTAAGATATAGAGATGTTGTATTCTCTATGTTTAAAAGCATCGTTTGCGAAAACTAAGCTCTATAGCATTATATAGCAGCTATCCCAGTTTTCGAAAATGTTTTATTGCATCACCATGAAAACTTAAGCCTTGAGGTGATTTTGCGAGTACGTAATTGTACTTATGGATGTGTCCCTGGATATTCAAACGTCCAGATTTCTACGAGGACGCCTATGTCGAGGAGGAGGAGGAGGAGGAGGAGGAGTATGCCGACGACTACGCCGCTTAGCTGTCACCAGTCAACTGCACTTGTGGGGTTGCGTCCGTTGGAGACAAGGGCCGACGTTAGCCACGAGCTTCCGCTGTATCGTAGTTAATTCCGTCCTGCGCGACGATGATTTGCAGACTTGGTCATGTGACCACTTTGTGTTGTAAGACTTTTATCCGTACGACTTGAATGATGTAACTCTTGATACCATGCTGGTTATGTGATTGCGATGCACTGATCATTGGGATCGTGATCTATTTTACATAACGTGGACATCTCGGACTTCGGTACGAGGGGTCCTTATAGTTGAGATACAAAAATAATTAAGGGTCTGTTTACTAGGGGTGTATTTTTATCTCCAAGGGGATTGGGGATTTACTGAAATTGTTGGTTTCACCCAATCCCACAAATCTCCACAAATACCCTTCCCAAAAATACACTTGCATGACCTAGAGTTTTCAATCTAGGCATAAATGAGGTGATTGGTGGGGATATCTAGGGATCATCCCTTACAAAACCGGAATAGTAACAGGCTATTGGGAATTTTTTGGGATCCGGAATAATCCCGTCTAGTCCCTGAAATGCACTCCAAATACATTAGAAGTAAACAAGGCCTAATGCATGTTACTAGGGTTTTGCTTTATAAAAGATATAGATTACATTTATTTTCTTTGAAACAGGAAAAGCGTAAAAAAAAGTACCGGGATGGGGTGGAGATGGCTAGACACGTCATTTGTTCCATGTCATAGCTAGTTAACGGATTTTTTTTTACAAAATTACGCTTACGGACTCACGTAGAGAGCTACCATTGGGTTACACCCCTGAAATCACTACGGGAGAGCTGATCTTTGCCGTGTGCCGGGTACACACGGCAAAGCCTTTGCCGTGTGCTGCACACGGCAAATACCACATGGCAAACTTTGGCGTGGCAAAGAGCTCTTTGCCGTGTGCCAAATATCGGGCACACGGCAAAGACCTCAGGTGGGTCCAACCAACACTTGACGATGAAAACGGACGGCAGCGGCGCTCTCTTGACAATTGAGTCCCATTAATCGCTCTTTGCCGTGTGCAAAGAGACGACAACGCCCTTTTCCTTTGCCGTGTGCAAACACACGGCAAAGAGAGATGTTATCATCAAAAAAAATCCCCGTACGTCCCCACCCGTAGCCGAGAGGAGGACGCCAAGAGCGTGACGGCATTCCAGGGCAGAGGACGGCGTGGGACGATGCAGATGCAGGTCGGAGGGCGGGCGGGAGGTCGCCAACACGGGAGACACGAAGGCGCGACCGCCGGAGTCGGAGGTCGACAACCTGGCGGCGGAGATGGAGGTCGACGGGAGGGCGGCCACGGCACGGACGGAGGTCGTTGTTGGCGAGGCGGAGTTCGACGGCAGGGTGGCCATGGCGCGGACGGAGGTCGTCGTTGGCGAGCCGTAGGTCGACGGCAGGGCACCCGTGGCGCGGACGGAGGTCGTTGTTGGCAAGGCGACGGTCGACAGCAGGGCCATGGCGCGGACGGAGGTCGTCGCTGGCGAGCCGTAGGTCGACGGCAGGGCGGCCATGGCTTGGGCGGAGGTCAAATCGTTGCGAGGCGGAGGAAGACGGCAGGGGCCGGCCATGGCTCGAAGGTCTTGCTGTCGCACCAGCCCAGCATGGCGAGGCAGCTCCAGGACGCGGTGGTGCGATGATGTTCCAGGCCGCGGTGTTGGCGGCGGAGGGCGCCAGGCTCCAGGCTGCGGTGGTGTTCCAGCCCGCGGTGGTGGCGGTGATGCATTGCGCGAAGAAGCCCTTCAGCTAGCTAGCGATCGTTGTTTCATGATTTGTTTTTTTTTTTGTTTGGAGGAGAAAGGATCGATGGGAAATAGCTAGCTAGATTCTTCACGTCATCACGTGCGTAACATGGAGGGTGGCCTCAACCAATCAGAAAGTATATACATGGATCGTGTGCTTCTTTAGATACGTTGGAAGTCGTTGGATCGGCAGGATTAATAATCCAATAGCACATTGGCGTGATCCGCGTGAACTCCTCCCAACCAATCAAACCGCATAGATTCTTTGTCGTGTGTTGACACACGGTAAAGACATATTTGGTATTTTGTTTTGCTTTTTTCTTTTCTTATTTCCTTTGATTATGTAGCTATGATTATCAAATATTTTTGTATTATCCATTAAATATGGACTACTTTGTGAAAATTGTATGGGTGGTCATTTTGCACCATATTTTTTGTACTTGCTTCACAAAAAATATCATTTTTGTCTGTTAAAAAATAAAATGATATTTATAAAAATAATTTCAAAAAACTCAGTTCTGCAACATTATTTGCCATTCCAAGACATACCTATGTGTCAAATATGGGCACATTATCACAAACTATGAAACGAAAATGATCATATCTAGGTCAAAAATGATATTTTGGATATTTTTTCACTTTCTTTTATTTTTTCGAAAAACGGTTGATACGTCTCAAACGTATTTATAATTTTTATGTTCCATGTTGTTATTATGCCAATTGATACATGTTTTATTTACACTTCATAGCATTTTTATGCATTTTCTGGGACTAACCTATTAACAAGATGCCGAAGTGCCAGTTCCTGTTTTCTACTGTTTTTCTCTTTCAGAAAGCTAGTCGCAAAATTTTCTCGGAATTGGACGAAAATCAACGTGTGCAAATATCTCATCGGAAGACTCCAGAAGCCAGAAGGGGAGACGGAGTGGGGCCACGAGGCAGCCACGCCACCCTAGGGCCGGTAGGGGGTGGGCCCGCCCCTGCCCTGGCGTGGCCGCCTCGGTTGCCTCCCGACGCCGCCCTTTCGCCTATATATTCCCGATGTCCCGAAAACCTAAAAACACCGATCATATTCCACGAAAAGTTCCGTCGCCGCCGCCGTCATCAACCCTAGATCGGGAGGGTTCTGAAGCTCTTCCCGGCACCCTGCCGGAGGGGAGATCCTCACCGGAGGCCTCTACACCGCCATGCCTGCCTCCGGAGTGATGCGTGAGTAGTTCATCCTTGGACTACGGGTCCATAGCAGTAGCTAGATGGTTGTCTCTCCACCTTGTACCTCCATGTTTAGATCTTGTGAGCTGCCTAACATGATCAAGATCATCTTATTGTAATGCTACATGTTGTGTTTGCTGGGATCCGATGAATATTGATACTATGAGCAAGTTGTTTATCAATCTATCTATTTATGTTGTTTATGATCTTGCATGCTCTCCGTTGCTAGTAGATGCTTTGGCCAAGTAGATGCTTGTAACTCCAAGAGGGAGTATTTATGCTAGATAGTGGGTTCATGCCTCCAGTAATCTGGGCTCGAGATGACAGAAACGACTAAGGTTGTGGATGTGCTGTTGCCACTAGGGATAAAACAATGATGCATTGTCTACGTGTCATTTGCATTGTTTACATTACACACTTTACTTCATGCAATAATCTGTTGTTTGCAACTCAATACCGGAAGGGGTGCGGATGCTAACCGGAAGGTGGATTATTTAGGCATAGATGCGTTGGATAGCAAGTCTATGTACTTTGTTGTAATGCCCAATTAAATCTCATAATAATCATCTTGTCATATATTGCATTGTCATGCGCTCATTATTTGTCAATTGCCCAGCTGTAATTTGTTTACCCAACATGTTAGTTATCTTTTATGGAGAGACACCACTAGTGAACTGTGGACCCCGGTCCATTTCCTCATACTGATAAAACCACCAACTGCAATCATTTGTTCTCTGTTACTTTCTGCACTCATTACTGTTTTCCACACAATACGTTTAATCCTTTGTTTTCAGCAAGCCGGAGAGATTGACAACCTCTCTGTTTCGTTGGGGCAAAGTAGTTTGCTTGTGTTGTGTGCAGGTTCCACGTCAGTTGCGCCGCTGACAACCTTCTGAAGAACCTCCGTGTCCTCCTGGTTCGATAAACCTTGGTCATATTTCAAGGGAAAACTGCTGCTGCACTACATCATACCTTCCTCTTGGGGTCTCCCAACGAACGTGTGTTGTCACGGTCAACAAGCAGATCTTCTGGTGCTGTTGCTGGGAAGTAATAAAACACTCTACCGTTAACACGCCATCAAGACATTTTTCTGGCGCCGTTGGGGATACTGGAATCTCCAGATAGGGGAGTCTCACACTTCCAATCTCATTACTTTGTTTTTGTCTTGCTTAGTTTATTTTATTTTATCTTGTTTGCTGTTAAAACCCAAAAACACAAAAAAAATCCTGCATTTAGTTTATTTCGGTTTGTTATTTTCTTGTTCTGTTTTAATTTTGCTAAAATGAGTAATCCTGAAAACACTAAGTTGTGTGACTTCACTAGCACAAACAACAATGATTTCATATGCACACCTATTGCTCCTCCTGCTACCACAGCAGAGTTCTATGAAATTAAACCTGCACTGTTAAATCTTGTTATGAAAGAGCAATTTTCTGGTGTTAGTACTGATGATGCTGCTGCTCACCTTAATAATTTTGTTGAGCTATGTGATATGCAAAAGTATAAAGAGGTAGAGGGTGATATTATTAAACTGAAATTATTTTTTCTCCTTGAGAGGAAGAGCTAAAGAATGGTTGCTATCTTTGCCTAGAAATAGTATTGATTCTTGGACTAAGTGTAAAGATGCTTTCATTGGAAAATATTATCCTCCTGCTAAAATCATATCTTTGAGAAGTGGCATTATGAACTTTAAGCAATTTGATAATGAGCATGTTGCCCAAGCTTGGGAAAGAATGAAATCATTGGTTAAGAATTGTCCCACTCATGGACTGACTACTTGGATGATTATTCAAACCTTTTATGCAGGATTGAATTTTTCTTCAAGGAATTTATTGGATTCAGCTGCTGGAGGGACCTTTATGTCCATCACTTTGGGTGCTGCAACAAAGCTTCTTGATGATATGATGGTAAACTATTCTGAATGGCACACCGAAAGAACTCCAACAGGTAAGAAGGTAAATTCTGTTGAGGAGATCTCCTCTTTGAATGATAAGGTTGATGCCATTATGTCTATGCTTTCGAATGGTCATGCTACTATTGATCCAAATAATGTTCCTTTAGCTTCATTGGTTGCACAAGAAGGGAATGTTGATGTGAACTTCATTAAAAATAATAACTTCAACAACAATGCCTACAGGAATAATTTTGGTAATAGCAACTATAGGCCATATCCTTCTAATGGTAGCAATGCTTATGGTAATTCTTATGGTAATTCCTACAACAACAATAAGAGTGTGCCCTCTGATCTTGAAGTTATGCTTAAGGATTTTATTAGCACACAAACTACTTTCAATAAAACTGTTGAGGAAAAGCTAGGAAAAATTGATATTCTTGCTGCTAAGGTTGATAGTCTTGTTCATGATGTTGATTTCTTAAAAATAAAGGTGCTGCCTCATGATGTTAAAGAGAGCAAAACTCTCAATGCTATACAAGTTAAAATTGATAACAATATAAGAATGCTAGCTGAGTTGCATGATAGATGGGAAAGAGAGGAAAAAGAAGCTGAAATTGCTAAACAGAATAGTGTGGCTAGAGTTTGCACTATTTTTACTACTGAAAATGTTGATACCTCAAGTGCTAGTAAACCTCCTACTGTTAATGGAAAGATAATTGGTGTTGGAAATGTCTCCACTTCTGCTGCAAAAAGCTTTAAACTGCCTGATAGCACTAAAATTGCTCCTGATAAAAGTGCTGAAATTTTTAGGAGTGTAGGAGATAATGGTTCCATTACCTTTGATGATAATAATTTTGATTTTGATGGTTGTAATATAACTGAAGTCATTATGTTCTTGCAAAAGCTAGCTAAGAGTCCTAAGGCTAGTGAAATAAATATGGCTTTTACTAAACATATCATCAATGCTCTCATGCATGCTAGGGAAGAGAAATTAAAACGTGAAGCTTCTATCCCTAGGAAGTTAGATGATGGTTGGGAGCCCATCATTAAAATGAAAGTGAATGATTTTGATTGCAATGCTTTGTGTGATCTTGGTGCTAGTATTTCTGTTATGCCTAAAAAGCTTTATGATATCCTTGATCTTGCACCTTTGGAAAAATGTTATTTGGATGTTCACTTTGCTGATTCTTCTATGAAGAAACCTTTGGGGAGAGTTGATAATGTTCTTATTATGGTTAACAATAACCTTGTCCCTGTTGATTTTGTGGTTTTGGATATTGAATGCAATCCTTCTTGTCCTATTGTGTTGGGAAGACCTTTTCTTAGAACTGTTGGTGCTGTTATTGATATGAAAGAGGGGAATATAAAATTTCAATTCCCACTCAGGAAAGGTATGGAACACTTCCCTAGAAGAAGGATGAAACACCCTTTTGATACTATTGTTAGGGCAAGTTATAATGTTGATGTTTTTGGTCTTGACAATACTTGATTCATGTTTCATGCCTAGCTAAAAGGCATTAAAGAGAAGCGCTTATGGGAGGCAACCCATTGTTTTTACTTTCTGTTATTTTTTTTTTGAGTCAAGGAGCATGTTTACTTCTGTAAAACTCCTTTGTATCTTTTATTTGCTGTTTTGTTGTGCCAAGAAAAGTCTCTTATGACAAGATGGTACCTATATTTGGATTACTGCACAGGAACAGATTTCTGGAACGTCACCGTTTCTCGCCGTAGAAAATCAGAAAAATTTGAAAAATCTGCCAATTTTTGTGCGTGTTCCTGAGATATGTACGCAACTTTCGTACGACTAAAGTTTTTCGATTTGAGCGACGTAAGTGTCCCAAAAAAATCATCTTTACGGACTGTTCTGGTTTTGACAGATTCTGTCTTTGTTTTGCATTCTCTCTTTTACAAGTGTTGAGTGGTTTCTTTTAAGGTGAAAGAGCATCACTTAAGCCTAGTAACAGTAGCTAATGTTTGAAAATGATTGCTTATGAATTTGTGTCCTTACAGAACAAGTGAGATTATTTGTTTTGATGCACTAACCCGCTAATGAGAAAAATGTTGAGTTTTGTGTGAAGGAAGTTTTCAAGTGTTAAGAGAGGAGGATGATATTATAAGATCAAGAAGAGTGAAAAGCTTAAGCTTGGGGAAGCTCCCATGGATCTCCCCAATATATTCAAGAAGACTCAAGCGTCTAAGCTTGGGGATGCCCAAGGCATCCCCTTCTTCATCAACAAACTATCAGGTCATCTCTAGTGAGACTATATTTTTATTTCTTCACATTATATGTACTTTTCTTGGAGCGTCAGTGTGCTTTTGTTTTCAGTTTGTTTTTGTTTTGTTTGCTGCTCTATACTTGTTGGATCCTAGCACTCTTGTTTGGGAGAGAGACACGCTCCGCTTTTTCATTGGAATACTCTTGTTCTTCACTTATATTTGTTGAGTATTCTTGTCTAGCTACTGCTAAAGCTTCTAGCTCTCTGTTTTCATATATCTCTTGTCAGAGCTATTAGTTTCTTTTGAAGAAAGTACTCTCTTGCTTCACTTATATTTGTTTGGAGAGTTGTTCAAATAAGTTGATTGGTGTTTGGTTGGAACAGAAAATGCTATGCATGTGGTAGTGGTATAAAATGCTTACATAAGTCTTGTAGATCACTGTCTTGAGTAATTTGATACTTGTCAATTGTTTTGAGTTACCAAGTAAGTAATGTTTAGACTTGTGCATCATGTAAGTAAAGGCTATTAGTGAAGAACTACTGTAAAGCTTGTTGATATTTGATTTGTATCATTGGTAGTTCCAAAGTCTAGATATTTTCTAGTGAAAGGTTTTGGTTAACAAGGAAGACAATGTGGAGTCTTGTAATTTTTCAAGCATGTTTTTTATATGAGTTCTTGCTGTACCGGTTGACAGTCTGTGTTTGCTTAAATAACCTTGCTAGCCTAAACTCTGTACTAAGCGGGAATGCTGCTTGTGCATCCAAAACCCTTGAGCCAAAATCCATGCCATCTGTGTCCACCATAACTACCTATTATGTGGTATTTTCCTGCCATTCCAAGTAAATTTTTCATGTGCTACCTTTAAAATATTCAAAACTGTTACAACTCCTTTTTGTGTCACTGTTTACAAGCTCATGAGGATGTGGTAGATGGTCTTTATTTCACTTGTTGATCAGACTTTACACCTGGACTAGTGGCATATACATCCGCTTATCCAATAATTTTGCAAAAAGAGCTGGCAACGGGGTGCCCAGTCCCAATTAATTACAACTTTAACCATTAATTCTCTTCACATCTTTTTGCCCCTGAGAAATCAGTCAAGCAATGTTCATAAGTGTGTAAACAAAAGAGAACGAGGGATGATCTACCCGCTGGTAGAAATAACGTCCTTCATGGGAGCCGCTCTTGTAAGGTCTGGTTAACTTGTGACTTAAAGTATTGTCTATTTACTGATTCGTTGACCACTAACACACACCTCTCAAAATATATTTTTATACTCTCTATATGCTTTCAAAAACTTAAAAAGCTCTAGCACATGATTTAATCCCTGCTTCCCTCTGCGAAGGGCCTTTCTTTTACTTTATTGTTGAGTCAGTTTTCCTACTTCTTTCTATCTCCACAAGCAAACACTAGTGTCAACTTTGGTACAACAGTTGTTATATAATGATATGTTTGACTTATTGCATTACTTTGCCTTGACAATATCCATGAGATAAATATGTTAAAGTTGAAGCCAGTGCTGAAACTAAATCTTCCTTTGTGTTAGTCAAACACTTTCATTTAGAATCTATTGCTTTGTGAGCTAACTTTTATGCAAACTCTTATAGCTCCATTGTCTCCAAAGTATTATTCATGAAAGTTTGCACTTGTATGATTCATTTTGTTTACTCCTTGTTTACTTGTTAGCAAACTATAGACCATTGACTTGGATCACTTCATTCAGTTCATGTGCTTTGCATTACTATTTGATCAAGATTATGTTGGTAGCATGTCACTTCAAAAATTATGTTGTTTTTATCGTTTACCTACTCGAGGACGAGCAGGAACTAAGCTTGGGGATGCTTGATACGTCTCAAACGTATCTATAATTTTTGATGTTCCATGCTGTTATTATACCAATTGCTACATGTTTTATTTACACTTCATAGCATTTTTATGCATTTTCTGGGACTAACCTATTAACAAGATGCCGAAGTGCCAGTTCCTGTTTTCTGCTGTTTTTCTCTTTCAGAAAAGCTAGTCGCAAAATATTCTCGGAATTGGACGAAAATCAACGTGTGCAAATATCTCATCGGAAGACTCCAGAAGCCAGAAGGGGAGACGGAGTGGGGCCACGAGGCAGCCACGCCACCCTAGGGCGGCAGGGGGTGGGCCCGCCCTGCCCTGGCGTGGCCGCCTCGGTTGCCTCCGACGCCGCCCTTTCGCCTATATATTCCCGATGTCCCGAAAACCCTAAAAACACCGATCATATTCCACGAAAAGTTCCGTCGCCGCCGCCGTCGTCAACCCTAGATCGGGAGGGTTCTGAAGCTCTTCCCGGCACCCTGCCGGAGGGGAGATCCTCACCGGAGGCCTCTACACCGCCATGCCTGCCTCCGGAGTGATGCGTGAGTAGTTCATCCTTGGACTACGGGTCCATAGCAGTAGCTAGATGGTTGTCTCTCCACCTTGTACCTCCATGTTTAGATCTTGTGAGCTGCCTAACATGATCAAGATCATCTTATTGTAATGCTACATGTTGTGTTTGCTGGGATCCGATGAATATTGATACTATGAGCAAGTTGTTTATCAATCTATCTATTTATGTTGTTTATGATCTTGCATGCTCTCCGTTGCTAGTAGATGCTTTGGCCAAGTAGATGCTTGTAACTCCAAGAGGGAGTATTTATGCTAGATAGTGGGTTCATGCCTCCAGTAATCTGGGCTCGAGATGACAGAAACGACTAAGGTTGTGGATGTGCTGTTGCCACTAGGGATAAAACAATGATGCATTGTCTACGTGTCATTTGCATTGTTTACATTACACACTTTACTTCATGCAATAATCTGTTGTTTGCAACTCAATACCGGAAGGGGTGCGGATGCTAACCGGAAGGTGGATTATTTAGGCATAGATGCGTTGGATAGCAAGTCTATGTACTTTGTTGTAATGCCCAATTAAATCTCATAATAATCATCTTGTCATATATTGCATTGTCATGCGCTCATTATTTGTCAATTGCCCAGCTGTAATTTGTTTACCCAACATGTTAGTTATCTTTTATGGAGAGACACCACTAGTGAACTGTGGACCCCGGTCCATTTCCTCATACTGATAAAACCACCAACTGCAATCATTTGTTCTCTGTTACTTTCTGCACTCATTACTGTTTTCCACACAATACGTTTAATCCTTTGTTTTCAGCAAGCCGGAGAGATTGACAACCTCTCTGTTTCGTTGGGGCAAAGTAGTTTGCTTGTGTTGTGTGCAGGTTCCACGTCAGTTGCGCCGCTGACAACCTTCTGAAGAACCTCCGTGTCCTCCTGGTTCGATAAACCTTGGTCATATTTCAAGGGAAAACTGCTGCTGCACTACATCATACCTTCCTCTTGGGGTCTCCCAACGAACGTTTGTTGTCACGGTCAACAAGCAGATCTTCTGGTGCTGTTGCTGGGAAGTAATAAAACACTTACCGTTAACACGCCATCAACGGTCAAAATAGCCACCATGGCTATTCGTCGAAAGGTGTCGATTTTTTCAAAACTATCGACGGTTCTGTGAAATAATCACTACTTGTGTATCTTAAAATGATTTTTGAAAAAAATTCAGAGCAAACTATCATACACTTGTAGCTCAAATTTGAATTACTTTCAAAAAATCGGCATAAAGTCGTTTAAATAGGCGAAATTAGGTAGAGACCGAGAAAATTTCCTAAAATTTCAGGATTATCCATAAAATATGGTCTACTTTGTGTGAAATCTAGTTGGGTGCCATTTTGCACCATATTTTTTGTACTTGCTTCACAAAAAAAGTAATTTTCGGCACTTAGAAAATGGAAAATGATATTTATAAAAATAATTTGAAAAAACTCAGTTCGGCAACATTGTTATCCATACCAATACACACCTATGTGCCAAATATGGAGACTTTATCACAAACTATGCCATGAAAATGGTCATATCTTGGTCGTTTGGCTTGAAACCTATACATGTTTATAGACGATAGACCTTTTTGTGAAGCATTCTTTTGAAAATTTTGTCAAAACTCAAGTTTATTATTTTTTCTATCAACTAATATACATAAAAGGGCTCCATGCCAAATGATTTCATTTTTTGAGTACTTTTTCACTTTATTTGATTTTTTTGGAAAAAAGTCAAAATGGCCACCATGGCTATTCGTCGAAAGGGGTCTAAATTTTCAAAACCATCGACGGTTCTGTGATATAATCACTACTTGTGTAGCTTAAAATGATTTTTGAAAAAAATTCAGAACAAACTATCACACACTTGTAGTTCAAATTTGAATTAATTTCGAAAAATCGGCATAAAATCGTTTAAATAGGCGAAATTAGGTAGAAACCGAGAAAATTCCTAATATTTATGGATTATCCATAAAACATGGTCTACTTTGTGTGAAATCTAGATGGGTGCCATTTTACACCATATTTTGTGTATTTGCTTCACAAAAAATGTCACCTTTCACACTTTAAAAAGAAAAAAAAATTATAAAAAATATTTTGAAAACTTTTTTTGGCAACATTGTTTGCCATATCAAGACACACATATATAAAATATGGACAATTTATCACTCACTATGCCACATGAATAGTCATACCGTTGTTACAAGTAGATAAACTAAAGTTGAAAAAAAAATTGGTCTTTGCCGCCGTGTGTTTCTTTGCCGTGTGTTTTTGCCGTGTGCCTGACATCCAGCACACGGCAAAGTCCAGCTCTCCCGTAGTGAATTACGGGAGGTTCTGGCATTCCAACCAACCAACGATCTCCACGTCTCTCCGTAGCATCTGTCCGTAATATTTAGTCCGTAAATCTAGCATTTTCGTTCTGTCACTGCCTTGCAGTTTTTCTGTTTGGAATTAATTAAAAGTGATTAAATAACTTAATAAGTATTTTCGCGGGAAGTCGTTAGTTCGTTCCTCTTTGCGCGTCCAGCACAGGAAAGAGGTTATAGTCAGCTAGCTCCGCCGTTGCATGCTGCAGCCCACGGCTACGCGCACCGCCGTGGTTGCGAGGGTCCCATTGCCGCGTGCATGCGTCCTATATGGATGCTCTGGCCGCCGCGGCTGGCCACCACTGCGAGCGATCGGCGGAGAACTAGGCTCGCCGCAGGTATATGGAGCAAGAGCACTCGTGGTCCCGGAAGAAAATGGAGCTCGAGCACTCCACGGCGGCCGGACTTTCCATCCTGCTGCGGCCTCGCGTAGGTGGGTCGGTGGCCGCGCGTGGCGGCAGCGCGACTGCGGCGGGGTCGGGACAGACGACGCCCTCGCCGTCGTCGTCGTCGATGCTCTCTGCGGTGGTCCGAGAAATGCTCGCGGCGCAGAGGTTGAAGCCGGTCGCCAAGAAGCCCCGATGGCCTTGCCTCACGCCCAGCAGTGGCGCCGGCGCCGAGAGCCAGAAGAGCTGCACGACGAAGGCCGAGGTGGTGGCGCCGGCCGAGCGCGCGGCGGCGAAGAAGGCCGTGCTGCCGGCAGTGCGGACGCGGCAGGCGCTGGCGAAGAGGGTGGCCCGGCGCATGCTGAGGCGGCGGGGCACGTCGCCGCCGGCACAGGATCAGAGCGGAACGAAGGTCGTGATGACGTGCTGCTGCGAGCGGCTCCGTCCTGGTCTGTGCTGCGCGCTGCACCAGCGTGGCGACGCGCCGGGCCGGCCATGGACGCGCGACGGCGTGGGCGCGCGCGGGTGGGCGTTCGGCGAGTACGCGCGGTGGCGGAGGAGCGTGTGGGCGCCGAGCCGGTTCTACCTGGAGCGCGCCTGCAGCGTCGGCACGGAGGAGCGGGCTCCACCACGGACCGCGCTGCTGGTCGAACGGACCACGAGATGCGCCGGCCTGAGCGTTCGTAGGTTCTTGCTTGTTGTCGACGGAGGAGATCCGGAGCAACCAGGCTCAGGAATGTGACTGTGCACATTGCGATTGGCCTACGAGTACCCCGTACTACAAATTCAAAGGAAATGCATGTGAAAATTGCTTTCTTAAATATCCCTGGTTTTGAGGTTCATGAAATGTCGATAATTTTAGGCAACCAGCAAAAAGGCCTAAGATACGCCCGCCTCGTGCATACTCTCCTCATGCTTCGTCTAAGTTTAAATTTGTCTACACGACCATCTCGTCTAGTAAGTATGAATCACATATGAAAGCTTTCTTTCCATTGTGGGATTGGTCTACGCGCTACCTCAAGAATTTTTGGCACAAAAGATCACTTTTGCGAATGAAATGCCAAAAAAGACCACCTACTAGTGAGAACACGTAATATGTACATGTCCGTTGAAACAAAAAAGAGTTACAACATAAAATTTGTGCACAACGACGAGATCCATCTTCTGGTGCAAGCGAATTTCAAACGATCAACCGAGTTCGATAAATTTGTCAAAATTCGTTGAAAAATGGTGCAAAGTTCGGTCCAAAATTAAAAAGTTAAAGTGGATGAAACTCAAAACAGATCAGGGAAATGGAACGGTTGAGCTCTTTTCATTTAAATCCAAGCCTAAGCATGAATGAGAGCAGAGCACGCAAGCGGCGGCAAAATTGTGCCCGAATTGGCACAGATTGTGCTGGAATCAGTGACATACAGGAAGCTCCGTGGGACTTGCAGGCCATCGCCCCAAAATCATTGCAGGACACCACGTCGACATGCCGCCTTGGACATTGGCGGTGGGCCCATGGCCTTCGTTTTCCGTCCGCAGCTCGACCTGTTTTCCATTATGTCCAAGGTACCGCCTCAGCCCCAGGCGGCAGGTGCTGCCGCCTCCATCCGTGGCGGCAGGACCGAGGCGGCTCCTGCCGCCATAGTAGATTTATCAATTGCATACATAGGTGGTCCTTTTTGTCATTTCATTCGCATGAGTGGTCCTTCGTGCCAAAACTTCCTACTTCAAATCAATGCAAAATTGCTAGTATCAAGTCAAAGCTTCCCCGTTACGACGACTAGCTCGTGTATTGCTCGGGATGCCACGTTGAAACCTTGTATAGATGTCTAAGTTCACCCCTCGTCAGTCGTCAATGACACGTCTTAAAGTCAGGAGTATGTAATGCTTATTTCGAATCATTTGTGAGAACGAGACAAATGACTGCTATATCCCTTACTAGCCTTTATGAACGGAGGGTAAAATTGTAACCATCTCCTCACATTGTCACTCCGTGTAATACACTCCTCGTGTATGGATTTGGAGGGGCTCTAATTTGCAAGAAACATCACTCACTAGCAATACGAAAAGTTTCAACTCACCTGACACGAGAGATTCACGTTTCGGTATTTTAAACGACCCGCCATTCGCCTTGACGACTAACAAATTCAAATATTTCCTTACTCATGTTCATACTCCTTCCGGACCCCTGAAGGCTATAGTAGCCGATAGAGGGTGAGTCTCGTGAGGCTGTGATCATGAGGCCGCTCACAATGGGCAGTAATTTAGACTAGTAACATGCATATGTTATTACTCTAAGTTATATCTCCATAGTGGGGAGTAACATGTGTGTAGTGTAATGCACAAGTTTATTTATTATGTTGTACACACATCTTGCATTGAAATGTGTGATATTACCGTAACATATTTTATGTTACCACAATCACCTCTCTCCTCATTAATTACCTGTCACATCGGATTTTTTGTCTACAGGACATTGATGTTACTCCATATGTTACTCCCACCGTGACTAGTCTGACAATTTCAGTAGTCTGACTTGCTTTGTCAAACTTCAAGGTCCAGTGACTCGCTGAGTTTTATGCTAGTGTGCTCAAATGTGAGAAATGTAAGGGTGAATGTTTTTTTCCGGGTGAAAGCAGTGTAAGGAACCTAGTTGGATTGATTGCTTCACAAGGATAACAGAGAGGGAGTAATTTTCCAAAGAAATTTGCGGAGTTGACAAAAGGGAAATGGAGAAAGGTCCTCAGGTTAATAAATAATAACTCGAAGTCGGTGGCATCTTTCGTGACTCACACGGTACAGATTGTTATAACCTGTACCCCTGAGCGAACACGAGGGACCGAATTGAAATTCTCCTCTGGACGGCAGGAAGCACGCACGCGGCACGTGACCCCCACCTCTAAACCCTTCTTCTCCTCCTCTGTCCCAAGTCCAAACTCATCCCCTCCTCTTCGCCGCCGCCGCCGCCACCGCCGCGTCGCCCCAAACCCTAGCCCCATTCGCCACCGCAGCCGAGCGGAGGACGGCCATGGAGGACGTGTGCGAGGGGAAGGACTTCTCCTTCCCGGCGGAGGAGGAGCGCGTGCTCAAGCTCTGGGCCGACATCGACGCCTTCCACGAGCAGCTCCGCCGCACCGAGGGCGGCGAGGAGTTCATCTTCTACGACGGGCCGCCCTTCGCGACCGGCCTGCCCCACTACGGCCACATCCTCGCGGGGACCATCAAGGACGTGGTCACCCGGCACCAGGCGATGCGGGGCCGCCACGTCTCGCGCCGCTTCGGCTGGGACTGCCACGGCCTCCCCGTCGAATTCGAGATCGACAAGGCGCTCGGCATCACCAACCGCCAGCAGGTGCTCGACCTCGGCATCGGCAAGTACAACGAGACCTGCCGCAGCATCGTCACCAAGTACGTCGCCGAGTGGGAGGCCGTCATCACGCGCTCCGGGAGGTGGATCGACTTCAAGGACGACTACAAGACCATGGACGTCAAGTACATGGAGAGCGTATGGTGGGTATTCGGCCAGCTCTGGAAAAAGGACCTCGTCTACAAGGGTTTCAAGGTAATCCAACTCCAATCTCTGCTCCCTTCTTCCGAGTTCAGAGTCCGCTATCCGCTGTTTCATTTTAAATTCTATTTGTGAAATTGGAACTACGGTTGAACTACTATAACGTTGCAGCCTCACTATGTAGCCAGTGTCTATAAATAATGAATAAAACGAGAGCACCTATTATATCATATATACTTGACGCTGTTGTGATGACACCGAGTTTTAACTGTTTAGCTTGAATCTGTGCATTATTCTGAGTTCATAGCTTGGTATGAACAAGCCTAGGCTTCAGGGTAATGAAAGTTTCATAATGTTCACAACTATGCCACCGTGACTAACTGTCTGATTCAGTTTTAATTTCGAACTTTTGTTTCCGAAATTGGAACTACACTGCAACCATTCAACCGTTACGACATTGCGATTCTGTTATCTCTCAGTAAGAATATTAAGTAACCAATGTCTTGAAACGATGAAGAAAACCACTCCTTATATCATACTTGATGCTGTTAAGGAATCCCTTGAAAGTCCTGAACGCTTCATGCACATAACTCTGGAGTTTTGTATCCAAAGTTTGGAGTTCCTGTGTGTGAAATTGGAATTACACTGCAGCAGTTGAACTGTTATAACGTTGCAACCTGTTATGCCTCAGTAATAAAAGATTAAGTACCCAATGTCTATAAATGGTGAATAAGACCACTTCTTATATCTTACCAGGCGCTGTTGTGATGGCATGGAGTTGTAACGTTTAGCAAATGTTCCATTTCTTACTGAGTTGGGAGTTGTGTGTCTGGGGATGAGGGTGTTACTAATAAATTAGATTGTTTTCGAATGTAGTTGTTGCATTGAAGTCGCCTCTTATGTTAAGCAAGTGCTGTTTCTGTAGAATGTACCTCATGCGTCTTTCCAAAAGAGAAAGATTATAAGGCACACTAAAGTGTTGGAGAGTAGAGTTTTTTCTTGTTTATTTTATTGTAAGGAATCCCTTGAAAGTCCTGAACGCTTTGTTTTTTTCCAGGTCATGCCTTACAGCACAGGTTGCAAAACTGCACTCTCAAACTTTGAGGCAGGCCTGGACTATAGGGTGAGTAATTCGTTTTCTTCCTGGTTTAGCTCATATTTTGTTGTTGCAGTTTGTGTTAACCTTGTCTTTGATGATGTCATAGACTGTCCCAGACCCAGCAGTGATGGTCTCTTTTCCTATTGTTGGCGATGCGGACAATGCAGCTCTCGTTGCATGGACTACAACACCCTGGACACTCCCTAGCAATCTAGCATTGTGTGTCAATGCCAATCTTGTGTATGCCAAGGTTAGTAGTACTCTGTTTTCCCGTGCTATATTTATTTCATATTGGAATGCTATTGATTGTTTTTGAGTTTCCTAACTGTTAGCAGTAGTCCATACTCCACACTTGAAAACCTTGCTTTGCAAGGAACAGAGCTGTACTAAAAACAGATAAAAAAGTGCAATGAAAAACTTAAGATACCCAGGAATTTTCTAACATGAACAATTATGTGAAGTTTGAACCTCCGACGTTCATCTAAAACTAAGTCATAACATGAGCCTGTCAGTCAGCTTCTTAGATATTATGTTGTACATGGTTGATTAGCATTCTTCACTTGATCCTTCACTTGATTAGCATAACATGCGTCCTGTTGTCCTTATATAGTGGATAACTGTATATCTCCTGGCCTAATATGAGTTCTCCACCAATAACTTATTTGCCAACTTCTGGCTAATTTCTCATGTATAGTATCAGCATTGAGAAGCATTTACCTTCCAGCAATGTCAATTACACGTATTTGTAATGTTTGTGCACGAAGGCTCTTTAACATTCTCAATTAACTTAGTGTTGGAACAATGGTTGTGATATAATTAATTTCTTTCTGTGATACTATATCAAGCTGGTTGCAAATAAAAAGCATATTTGTCATTCTGCCTGTCTGTTCTGCTCCATGTGACCATGTATGCAGATCACCTGTATTCATGTGTCATAAGGAGTTCTATCTTGGGCGCTCTTCTATACTTGCGAACTGCTATTTGTTTCTGTGTTGAGGATGCGTACTGTGTTTCAGGTTAAGGACAAGTTGAATGGAACCGTATACATTGTCGCGGAAAGTAGGCTAGGGCAGTTGCCAGCTAAAGCCAAAGCAGCTGGAAAGAAGCAAGCACCTCCCAAGGGAAGCACTGCTGGAGCTGTCCAGGGTGGTTTGGATACTGAATCATATGAATTATTGGAAAAGATTCCTGGCTCAAGCTTAGTAGGCAAAAAGTGAGTTATATTCTACTTCTGTAACTCATGGAATTTGTTATTGATAACATACGGAATTGTCATTTATCTGTGCTTGGAGGTGTCCATAAGGACCGTAATTACTTAACTAAGATTATGAAAAACTAGATGTAGTTATCTGCAGGATAGCACTCTACTTAGGCAGCCTGCTATAGCTTTGTTTACCATGTTTTGGTTTTGTCTGAATTCAGTGCTAATATTTGGTAATCCAAGCCACTTCATTTTGGATTTTCAAGTGTGATCTTTAGAATTTGATTCATTTGGAGATATTGGCTTAATTTCTTGTCCACCGATACAGTGCGTTCCACTTCCATGTCTGCTATATAATTTTATGATTGCTGGACAACTTTTTTTTTCCAGCGTTATCACTTACCAAGATTGGCTACTCTTTTTTCGGTTACCGGAGCTGTTTGAGCAACTCCAAAATTTCATAGCCAAGACTATCTAGAGTTTTTCTATGTGTTTTCACTGCTATTTTTCTCTGGTCGCAGATACACTCCTCTGTTTGATTTTTTCTTGGAGCTTCAAGACACTGCCTTTAGGGTGATTGCGGATAACTATGTAACTGATGATAGTGGAACCGGTGTTGTCCATTGTGCTCCCGCATTTGGTGAAGATGATCACCGTGTCTGCCTTAGCAGTGGGATAATTGAGGTTCGAATAATTCTCCCATATTATTTGAATATTGAGTAACTGACATGCTATTGGCTATGGCATGCCTTCTGCTTTGTAGTTGTGCTACTTGTAATGTCTAGTTAACCATCTCTTGAAGGGTTGCCTTTTTAACTCTGTCGCTTTTCAAGATTGCCATGTCACGTGTTGCTTTCTAACCAGCATTTCAAACTTATATATGCATCTTTCACATGTATTCTGCCACGAGCATGACTTGCTTGAATATCTTTTGGTTTCTGTCTGGTGGCTTCACGTCCAGGCTAGTGGACTTGTTGTAGCTGTTGATGATGATGGTTGCTTTATTGAGAAGATATCTGAGTTCAGAGGGCGACATGTCAAAGAGGCTGACAAGGATATCATCAGTGCTGTTAAAGTAAGTTGTTTTTCTTCGATGGGCTCACATTGAGTTGCTTGCTCAGCATTACTTGCAACTACTATATTGAGTTCTAATCTAGTGCACAAGACATTGCATTATACATAAATTTAAATTCTAGTATTGAACAATATTATAAGCTTGTGCATACATCTCGATGGTTTATCATATTTCTTATCTGGGTAATCTTCAAGGGATACAATACAAGCAAGAGGTAACGTTGGTTCTAGCATGAACGGTCTCAATCTATGCCAGTTTACGCTGTAGGAATAAGCATGCTTTACTTTCTCAACATACTTTGTCTTGTTACTTTAGGTCAATGCTGTGCATTGTTTCGAAGCCGCTTTATTATAGTTCATTGCATAAATTGGATAGTTTATGTTGTCTTTAGGATTGATAATCTGCATCAACAGGATAAAGGAAGACTTGTTAGCAAAGGGAGCATCGAGCACTCTTATCCATTTTGTTGGCGCTCCGGGACTCCTCTTATTTACCGGGCTGTTCCAAGCTGGTAAGCATCTTCTTTTACTACTGTGTAAATTAATTTGTCCATGCGCTGATTGGTCGGGAGGGGGCAGCCTCTTACTTTGTCTTAGAATTTTGGTTGTTTAGGGGAACTCACCTAAATGTGTAAATAGACGAGCCTCTGTGCGCTACAAATCATTGGCTGTTACCTTAAGCTTCTTCCATGAGATGCAAAGATCTGTGACTATGAACAAGAAAATATGCTATTTGGGGAGGGGGCAGCCTTTTACGTTGTCTTAGAATTCTGGTTGTTAAGGAGAACTCACCTCAAATGTGTAAATATATAAGCCTCTGTGCGCTACAAATCTTCGGTTATCTTAAGTTTCTAGCATGAGATGCAAAGAACTGTGACCGCGAACCTTATATGGTAGCATGCTGACCAAATTTATTTGCTTTATACTCCCTCCGTTCCAAATTAACATGTCTAGGTACATCCAAATGTAGATATATGCAAGTCAATTAATTTGGAACGGAGGGAGTATGTTTTTAATTCCACAATGTGCACATTCATTGATTTGCCTGTTTTTAAGTTAGCACCGTTGCTTCTTTCCTAAATCCCAATTTTAAAGCACCTGATATCTCAGTCCATTTTCATGTGCTCTTCCTACCAGATGAATCAATCCATTTATGAAATCTGGCTTTATCATTGTACAGTTCCATCATAGCTTTCTGTTGAATCTTCTGGGTTTCCTTTTTTTTAGTTGTGTTTGTCTGCTTTTATGTCGATTACGGTTTTCCGGCTGCACATTACTAATTTTTATTGAGGAATATAGGTCTGAAAGAGCTTTTCTGTAGGTTCATCAAGGTCGAAAAGATTAGGGACCAGTTACTAGAATGCAACAAGGAGACCTACTGGGTTCCAGATTACGTCAAGGTATGTTACGGTTTCTAGTCTGACAGTGCTTTTAGGAAGAAACTTACGGGAACTTAACTCATATGGATGTGCCATTCTTGGCCACTTGATCCACTGTAGCTGTTGTAAAAATATGTACAACCTTTCCACCTTTTTGTTTAATAATCATATTCATTTTGATATGTACTTGCAGTTCTCTTGTGTTTTTCCATCATTGTACACATTGTCTTGCTATATTAATTTCTGTTTCCCACCCCATTTAATTGTTACCACCCCCTCTTTCCAATTTTTGCACTAAGTATTTATATTACTATAGTTTAATTCAATGCTACTAAACAGCTTGGAGCGTTTAGGTTATAGGAGATGGCATAGTTATGAAAGATGATGTAGTACGGTATGTTTGATCTATAATTCCTTGTTAACAATGAATACATGCAGGAAAAGAGATTCCATAATTGGCTAGAAGGTGCTAGGGACTGGGCTGTTAGCAGAAGTAGATTTTGGGGTACTCCACTTCCAGTCTGGATCAGCCAAGATGGTGAAGAAATTGAGGTTATGGATTCCATTGAGAAACTTGAAAGATTATCTGGCGTTAAGGTTAATATCTCTACTGTGCAAGATACATTTCATAGTTTGTGCTATTTGCGGCTGAATATACATATTCTTGTGATTTGGTGTTATTTTAATCGAAAATTAAACAAAAGTGAACTTTTATACACGTGTTTTTTCTTGGACGCTTAATGTTTTTCGTCCTGATGCATTCTTAATTTTTTGTGCTCAGGTGAATGATCTTCACCGCCACCATGTTGATGATATTACGATTCCTTCTAGCAGAGGAGCAAAGTATGGGGTGCTCAGACGTGTTGAGGATGTAAGTTTGTTTCGACCCACAATTATGGTGCCTTAGCCTCACTCGTCCAGTACTCCCTCAGTCCTTCCATTTGAAAATATAGTGCATGGTTTGGTCAAAGTCTTGTAAAGTTGACCAAGTATATTGAAAAAATATCACCATCTACGATACCAAATACATATATATGAAAGTATACTTGATGATGGTTTCAATAATATTGATTTGATGTTGTAGTTGTTGATATATTTATCGATATACCTTGTCAAATTTACAAAGTTTGACTTTAACCAAAACTAGTATGCACTATATTTGAAATGAAGGGAGTACATATTCTTTTAAGTTGACGCGCATTACATTTTCCTTACTCTCAGATTGTATACATTTCTGTTGTACTTTATTCTATGTGCTTCAATAGAAATTTTGTCAAACTCCGTCCTCAGTTATACAGTTAAGAAATAGAGTATTAGAAAGAAGTATCGAGTAGAGAGGGGACGTTAGATTTGTGGAAGGAAATGGGACAAAGGTGGATCTTGGGATAGTAGATTTATGGTCATTTATATGCTAACTAATAACTCATAATTTGATCTCTAATATTTGAAATTATGTTATTGAAAACATATATAACTAGAACGACACCCCGCGCGTTGCAGCGGGTCTCTCTTAATTTTTTTAATAAAACGGCTAAAAAATTTAGACATCGAATGTATGTGTGGTTTATATATAATTTAAAGATTGTTATGATTTAGTGGTGTATCTGATTGCTATAGATAAGATTATATTAACGGTTTGAAGAAATGGATATTGTTGATGGCTTGCATGAAGATGACATGCACATACCCGCATAATATTTCTAGAATCTTTTTGAGTGAATACATATAGAAGAGCCCATAATTTTGTATAATAGTTGTATGAGTTTCATCATAAAAATAACTGGCAAAAAGTTCACAGGCGAAACTAATTCCGGTGCACATGATTTACTTGTGTAACTACATAGCGAGATGGTGTAATCTTATCATTCGAATATAAAAAGAATGATGTGAAAAATTTGATGGGCTAAAAAAGATGATGTGGATGCTTGCATGTGGAGAGAGAAAATAATTAATTAGTGTTAGTTGGGTGACATGGACAATTGATTGGCTAAAAGAGCAATTGATGTGGATAGCTTGCATGTAGAGATAGAAAAATAATAACTACACTTAGTGGGGTTTTGTTTTATAAGAAGTATAGATCAGTCAAGTAATGGAATTACGTTCTTAGGTTTGATGAACTCATATCTTGGGAATGTCTAGATGAGAAGCCTTGTACAACCTATTTTATACCTATTTATCTTATTATTGTTGCCTAATTTCTCATGGCCTAAGATGTGACAATGGTTTTGCGTAAGTGATTGCTAGTATTCAAATTTCTTATGAAGTTTGAAAGTACATAAACGAGAAATGTGCCAAGCCCATGCATCAATAGAATGATAGATTACTAAATTTTCTAGTTAATTGCATGCCGTAAGGTTACTTTCTATTTCTACTTCTGTAGGTCATGCGTTATGCATGCCAGGATTATTGTTGTGTTTTTTTGCCCACGGTTACCCTACGAAAGATTTGGCTAGCCAATTTTGTTGTTGAGGTTTTGCCCATGAGTTATGGCCAACATTGGCTAGAAAAATGAACCATAATTGGTATGCCAAAAAGTTGGTTCCTATCCAAACAAAGATCAATTTTCGGTCATGACCAAAATATTGGTAGGGTACACTTTGGTCAACAATCCAAATATACCATATGACTCATCAACTGTCATGTTGTGATGCCTTCAGGTTTTTGACTGCTGGTTTGAGAGTGGATCCATGCCATATGCCTACATTCATTATCCATTTGAGAATCGTGAACTATTTGAGAAGAATTTTCCTGGCAACTTTGTGGCAGAGGGCTTGGACCAAACGCGTGGATGGTTCGTTACTCCCTTCAGAATCGTTGGCAGTTATTTATTACCATTTTCTCGCTAATAAATAAGAATTTGTAGGCCCTCGTATTTTCAGTACCTTCGTGGACTACTCATGATGGAAAATGCTGATATTACTTTCATTTACTTCATAAATTTGGTTGCACATATCAGATAGCTTCCATAATTTGGCAAATATTAAATTTCAAAGACCAGCTTAAAAGCGAATGAAATGCACAACCCAGCTACATCCAGCCCAAAAAACCAACAAAATACACAGCATAATAGCTCCCGGAATGCCATATTGGGCATCTTCTAGTTATTTTCACTACTTGGCTTAATATCCCGATTTCCTGTACAGAAGAGATGAGCTGTCTTTCCTAAAATAAGATTGTAATATTATCATGAATTATGTCCACTGGCATTGTCTCTGATACCCTTTTTTTTTCCTTTACATGGTTTTTGGCATCCTTCTTTTTTGGGAATACTTATGTTATTTGATATTGTACTTGTGTGAGTTCGTAACAATGTTTTGGCTTCATTTGATGAGCTAAAAGAGTGCAGTGCTTGCTACTTATAATGCTAGTCTCATTTATGTTGGTCTAGAATGTATACTAGTATAGATACTGCCATACTGGAAGCGCTACTCATTTGTGTTATGATCTCTCACATTCTTGATTTGATTCCATCCTGCAGGTTTTATACTTTGATGGTGTTGTCAACGGCATTATTTGGGAAGCCTGCGTTTAAGAATCTCATATGCAATGGTCTTGTTTTGGCGGAGGATGGCAAGAAAATGAGCAAGAGTAAAAAGAATTACCCGTCACCTGTGGACGTCATTAATGAATATGGAGCGGTATGTGGTCTCTTCAAAAGGCAATTATTGTTACCAGTTTTCACTTATATGACTGATGCTTTATTGTGTATACAATATCATTGTTTTGTTTGAAGATACACACATTTTGAGCTCTTAAGGATTGTGATTGTGTAATTTGTCCGAGTTAGAATTGGTAATTAAACAGTTTTTTCTTTCCTTTTCTTTCCAGGATGCTTTGAGACTGTATTTGGTAAATTCTCCAGTTGTACGTGCAGAGTCTCTACGGTTTAAAAGGATTGGTGTTTTTGGTGTTGTAAGTGTCTTCCTTCCATACATTAGGCTCCATAATACAAATATGTTCATGCTACTGGTCTGCATGGGGATCATATCAGTTGTCATATTCTCCAGTTATATAGTTTCTTTATGAAGAGTTTATTTTGTTATCTAACTTTTGATTTGATCAGGTGAAAGATGTCTTCCTCCCATGGTATAATGCTTATAGATTTCTTGTCCAAAACGCAAAGAGACTTGAAGTTGAGGGTCTTGAGGCATTTTCTCCCATTGACCAGGCTTCACTTAGGAAGTCATCCAATGTATTAGATCACTGGATACATTCTGCAACTGAAAGTCTGGTTAGCTTTGTTCACCAGGAGATGGATGCATATCGGCTTTACACGGTAGACTTTCCTATATATTTATATTGGTCATGTCAATTCATCTTTCCCTGCTACGGACAAAGTTTGATAGCTTGTTTGCCCCTTCAGGTCGTTCCATACTTAGTAAAGTATATTGACAATCTCACCAATATATATGTGCGGTTCAATCGCAAACGTTTAAAAGGACGTACTGGAGAAGAAGACTGCAAAATTTCTCTTTCAACTCTCTACCATGTAAGTAAAATATCCAGCGTTGTACAGTTTCAACTTCTGTTGATGGTCAATACTGCAATTTGTTGATGGAGTGGTGAGATTTCTATCCTTGAGTGCTATATACGCATATATTGCAAGTTACAACATCTTAATGTGCCCTTGCACCTGTTGCTGATGAGCCACTTCGTTCATAGCATTTTTATGTACATTTCTCTTAGCTTGCTTCTGTAAGTAGTTCACGAGTCTGCAATCAGCATTCTGACGATTTTCTTGCCACTCCTCCTTTTCTTAACATCAATAAGAGAATCAGTCAAAGTCTAAGGAACCATCTTTCCTCTGCTTGATAAGATCTATTACATTTTCTTGCAGTGGTTTATTTTTTCATAATCCCTGATGATACAAAGTGTACTTTGGTGTTTTTTCTCTAAGTTAAGACATTTGACCATGAAATGTAGGCACTTGTAACAACTTGTGTGGCGATGGCTCCATTTACACCCTTCTTTACTGAAGTTCTTTATCAAAATCTGCGGAAGGCGTCAAGTAAATCAGAGGAGAGCGTTCATTTTTGCATTTTCCCTTCCACAACTGGGGAGGTAACTTTCTCCTCATCAAATAGTTTTCACTACTTTCAGTTCTTTCTACAAGGCACATAGTTTCCTTCTGTAGGCGCATACAAGGATCAAAGCGTATTTTACCTACTCTACCCTCTAACGCGTTCTCGATTCTCTCCCACATCGTGTACTACTACATGTAACATGCACATAGGTGACTCAAGAATTACCACCATGTCAAAAGTCATCTCTCTCTCTCTCTCTCTCTCTGCATTTCCTGGGCTCCATATCTGCATGCACATCTCTAATTTGAAGGGTACTAAGATCTTTATGTCCTCTGCTGTGCCTAGTTTAAAGGGTTCTTAGTCTACATGCTCTACCAAAATATGCTCTATAACTAGAAATGAGCAAGTACTTTATTTTCTTTCATTGGATTTATATACTCATATTCTGTTTTCCCTACATGATCAGAGAGATGAGCGTGTTGAGCAAAGTGTAAACAGGATGATCACCATCATTGATCTTGCACGCAATATCCGTGAACGGCACGGCAAAGCTCTGAAAACACCACTGAAGTATGTCCGGACTCTATTCTATTTTTTTTCTGTAATAATGTTTGTATGTAGGGCCATTTAGGTTAGGTAGGTTACATTGTATTATGTGATATGTACTTTCCTGTTGATTAAGTCAGTGGTATATGACGAAACACAATTTAAAGGATTTTTTCAGTGTGCATATTCTGGTTATAACTTTTCCTCTTCACAACCATGTAACTTTTTTGGTTCTGGTAGTTGTCATAACATTGGTGCAGTTCCCTGTATATGCAAGTAGAATAATTGTGGTAGTTGTCACAACATCGGTGCAGTTCTATTGCAACTTGAAGAATAGTATATATGTCAATATCAGATGGGCCAAGTTGGAATTCAGTTTATATCATTTTTATTCAATATCTGTATGCCTGTAGTCCTTTGCTTCACGCGACCACCTGTTAAAAATCATATGTTCATACTACAGTTCAAATTACAAGACACTTAACCAGTTTGTATCACAGGGAAATGGTGGTTGTTCATCCTGACAATGAATTTCTTGAAGACATCACGGGAAAACTAAAAGAGGTGTGTTTATAAGACCAAAAGTTGTTAGATATAAGCCTATAATCTTTTTTATTCTGAAATTATGTAACTGCCTTGCTACTTAGTTTCATCAAGTGGAGAGGCTGTTTGGTTTCTTTAGTGCTTAGTGTTGAAATAATCTACTTTCTACTGTGTAGTATGTCATGGAGGAAATGAATGTTAAGATTGTGACTCCATGTAATGATCCCATGATGTATGCTTCTCTGCGGGCAGAACCCAATTTTAGGTATGTGTTCCTAAACGTGCAAGATTTGTTGGCATTTTTAGCCATTGCTCATGTCCTTCTATTTCCTCAGTGTGCTAGGCAGAAGACTAGGAAAGGACATGGGCAGAGTATCAAATGAAGTGAAGAAAATGACCCAGGAACAAATCTTAGCCTTTGAGCAAAGTGGAGAGATTTCGTTCGTTGGTCATTGCTTGAAGCTAGATGACATTAAGGTAATATTACTTGCTTCTAGTCTTAGGTTGTTAGTTTCAGACGGGAATGATTGCTAGCAGATGTGAATTGAACCAAGAAGTTGCAGTTTATCTCAAGAAGATACATATGTGATATTATGTTGGTTAATTTTGTTTAGTCTAAGTTTCCCAAGTGGCATGTTGGTATTCCAGAACATATTTTTATCTAGCAAATGGTTTGAAGTAGTACTAATTTACTGCATCACTATGTCTATTTAATCACCTTATGAAATTTGTATGTTTAGGTGATCCGAGAGTTCAAGCGTCCTGCAGATGTGTCAGAGAAGGAAATTGATGCTGCAGGAGATGGTTTGCCATAAATATGTCATTTCATCCTAGTAGTTCTGCTCACCCTTAGGTTTGCTAATGGATAACATCAATACCTTGTTTTTTACAGGCGACGTGTTGGTCATTTTGGATCTCAGAGCTGATCAATCATTGATCGAAGCTGGAGTGGCTCGAGAGGTAGTCAATTTCATTTACGTACATAGATTTGGTGCTCTTGCGGTTTTGTTGAACACAGATTGTTTAGTCCTTCGGTGAATTAAAATTTACAATTGATGTTCGCTGCCTGGGAATTCATTGATTCATTTCTTGATGCCTGAAAGTTCACTGATTTTGCCTGATCTCTTAGTATTAAATACAGGGATTGCTAAAACTGTAATGTAATAATGGAAAACTATCGCATTCTCTTGTATCAGGACCTTTCATGTTCGGTTGATTGCATAAGTCTTCCTGGTGCTCCAGTGATAGTTTTGATTTGATACTGTTAGTAGCGTGGTCTCCTAATTCATGAGCAACTGTGTTCAGGTTGTCAACAAAATCCAGAAATTGCGAAAGACTGCTCAGCTAGAGCCTACAGACTTAATTGATGTGTACTACAAATCTGTGGGTGATGACAGCAGTAGACTTGAAGAGATTTTGCAGTCACAGGTCAGTCAAATTTTCTCCAATAAAGTTTCTTGCTTCAGAGACTGGAACAACCTTTCACGAAAGCTATTATTGCTGTCTGCAGGATCAGTATATTAGGGGCGTGCTTGGTAATTCACTAGTTCCGAAGGCATTGGCACCATCAGATATGGTGAGCTTGGATCCTCAACCGTTAACCTTCATCAACCATTAAATAGATTAAGTTGCACATCTTGGTCAATGACGTTGCATCTTTAATATGTTTGCTCATAGTTTTGTGTTGAAGAACCTTGATAACATAGCATATAATGGAGAACTATATCTTTCAGTTAGCAGACTAAGTTTCACATCGTAATAAAGCCAAAGAGTAGAAGCCATGTGGGGTCAGATTTTGTCAGCTCTTGTTTTATGTTTTGAGCCTATCATATAGTCTTGGTTTACTGTCATTTTCAAGCATTTTTTCGTAACTTGGTACTAGATGCACAAACTGACATGCAGAAAATAGTAATTGCTGTGGCGTTGAAGTGATTTTAAATGGCCATAACACTTCCCGTGCAATGTTATTGTATGGTTTGCAGGTAGTTATCTGTGAGGAGTCTCACGACGTACATGACATGTCGTTTGTCATCTACATCGCAAGGTGCATGCCTGTGCTCGCATCTGATCTGCTTCCGCATGCCTCAGGTAAATACATATCCCTGTTTCTGCTGCTCAAGGGTGCAATTGCTACGAATTCATACAAACAGTCACCATTTTTTTGTGTTCATATCATGGCATTGTCTGAGAAATTATGTGAGTAACCTAGGTGTGTACCTTGAATGGAACAGGCAACAGTGACCACGTCGATGCGCTAAGAGTGTATCTTTCATCAAGGTCCATCTCCAGATTGAAGAATGAATTCCAGGCTGGAAATAGCAAGGTAGGGAATCTACAGCGCTGTAACAATTTCAATGGTGCGTGTATCCTTCAGCTATTACATGTTTTGACTCTCTTCTTGCAGATTACAGTGGGCTGCATCGAGGGCTATCCGCCAATCGATCTGCAGCTAGGAAAGCATGTTTTTCTTAGTGCCGGCGATTTTTACCAGGCCAATCGTTCTTGATTCTTGTCTTTCAAGCATCATTCCAATTTTGAGTAGTTCATCATTGTTCAACCAGATTCATTCTGATCAGGCTGATTCTACTGGTGCCTCACAAAAGCAATGTATTTACCTGGATGTACTGTCCTGCTGTGGACGTTGGAAGCGAGATCAGATTAATGAGTGTATTCAGAAACTCGTGTGTACACTAATACTACAGCGTGCTTCTATTTTTATACATCAGCTTAATCAGTGAGACAGTTTTAGTAATATATGGTTTGAAGTTCGATGGTTATATATTTTCTCAGTCCTTTTTGTTGCTGTGTCATTCTTCCAGCTCCAGATTTTGGGAAACTCGGACACTTGAATTTCTGGCATTTTTTCATGGCCTGTTTTAAGATTTCATAACGTCAAATTCCTAATGTTATCACCCAACATGTATTTTGACCGCTGCCCAAATTGGTCACTGTCGCTTTCTTTAGCAACGGTAGAAGTGTCTCTATGTACCCAGTCCTTTTATAAGGATGGATAAGGACCATTTTTAAAGAGCAATATCAATTGTCTGTACAATGTATGATGGTCTTGTGTGTTTCATCAATTTTTGCATATTTGTATACTATTCAATATATAGGTTAATATTGATGTCTTGCGCTATTGGAGGTTTTATTGCGATAAACGTGATGATGCAGTGATTGGAGAAATGATGATAGAAGTTTGTTTTTTTTAGAACACAACACTTTATTGATTAAATCAAATCTTCACATATCTTGTTCAAAAAAAAAAAAAATCTTCACATACTATCCCTTAATGCAATCTGAGCAACATTATGAGGTTACAAAACCAGAAAATTAAAATTGTCAGCTAAAATTGTCAGCTAAAAAATCTTCACATACTATCCCAAGCCTTTCATTGGGCTTATGAGGGGCATGGAAGAAAGGGGAGGAAATAAAATCTATCGCCATCTTGGCCGATCAGTACCACCGATAGGCAATCTGACAGATATGATACTGACGCTGACTCCCATTTGGTTAGAAGGTTAAAACAACGCTGCATCAACATTCATCCAAACCGTTCCCTCTGGCGTCAGACTCCACTTTGCAGCTTCTTATGGGGACCCATTACCTGTTTAATAAAATAGCATGACATGTATAATATACCGGACTTGTGTTTCTGCATCAGTCTAGATGGCTACGTAACTGATTCTCTAAGATGAGCTGATGTATGAAATCAGGGTAACTAGTCAAAAAAAAAAAAAAACTAGTTGCAATACATATAGATTAAGCATGCAATGATGCAAGTGTAAAGTTGCTGCAGATTGGAGATATATAAGGGCAAAATGTTTCTCCAGGAGCTAGGGGTTCTACTGTCCGAGACATATTTGGTACAGATACTCGTGAAAAAAATGAATGCTGAAATGACAGGACACTAGCCCTGACATATTAGTAGATGGAAATTCAGTGTTAAGCTTATTATCCACACAAAATCACATATCAACTCATCATAATAATACAATATATGCTGTTTCATGAACCAAACACAAGCTGAATTCACGGTTCATCAATCGCACACCACACCAGGTCGATGCACACAGATATATGCAAACGCCCTCTTATTACAAACAGGCATCAAACCAACACAAACCAGCTAGGCTGTGAACGCCACACCAAGCTGCTGAAAGCTGTAGCACTCCAGTTAGGCAGCAGCACAACAGACCAATCCAAGCATACCAAGATCATGTATATTGGTGCGAAAAACACACCATTTATTCGCCGTTAGTGCTGTTAGATGTATATTTACTGTTCATACCTACACATGTACATGTACTGGGCTTTGCCCCCCTGGAATATTCAGTTGCTCTTTCCCTGACATGGTATCAGAGCACAAGGTGCTCTCCTCCTCCTCCCCACCCGTAGCAACTCCGGGCTGTCTCCGTCGCCGGCCTGCCGCGCCGCTGCCGCCGTCTCCGGCCTGCTGCGTCGCCGCCGCCGTGCAGCGACCTCCCTGCTGCATCACCGCCGCCATTCTCCGGCTTGCTGCGTCCTTGCCGCCATCCCCGGCCTGCCGTGACTCCACTTCCGGTCGCCGCCCGTGCCCGGCTTGCCGCGCCGCCGCCGTCCCCGGCTTGCCGCGCCGCCGCCGCTGCTGTCTGCGGCCTGCCTCGTCCGGCCGCCGCCCGTGCCCGGCCTCCCGCGTCTCCAGGTCCGGCCGCCGCCCGTTCCCGGCCTCCCGCGACTCCAGGTCCGGCCGCCGCCCGTGCCCGGTCTTCCGCGACCCCGGCCGCCTTCGCTGCCTCCCGCGGCTCTCCGGCCGTCCGCTCCGGCTCCCGGCGGCGCATCCCGTGGCCGCATCGAGCAGATCGAGCGGGTGAGCTCGGGGCTGCATCGAGCGGGGAGGAGTTCGTGCGCCCGGTCGTCTGCCCGGTTGGACCGGCCCCTGTGCCGGCTGCCTCTGTGAGGGCTCCGGTCGCCCGGCCGGCTGGGACCGGCCCCTGTGCCGGACGCCTCTGCCGCTGCTCCGGTTCTCAGCCCGGCTGGGACCGGCCCCTGTGCCGGACGCCTCTGCCGCTGCTCCGGTTCTCAGCCCGGTTTGACCGGCCCCAGGTCCGGCTAGTGTAAAAAAAAAAAAAAAAAAAAAAAAACAGAGAGCCCGCGATGTCCTCTTCGGGCTATGTTGCTGTTCCCCGGTGCTCGTGATCTTTGATGGCACCAACTACGCCGAGTTTGTGGGTTTTATGCGCATCCACATGCGCGGCCTCCTGTTGTGGGGCGTTCTCTCTGGCGAGGTCTCTGTCCGCCGTGCCCCGTTGCTCCTGTGGCTCCTACTCCACCGGTGCCACCCGCTCTTGCCGCTGATGCTTCTGAGGCTGATCGTGCTGCCGCCAAGAATGCTGATGATCTTGCAGTTAAAGCCTATGACCAGCAGGTATCGGATTACTCGGACTCCCTCTCTCCTATCGGGATGCTCTGTCTGTTTACACTCAGTGGTGCAATGATGATGCTCGTGCTGCTGCTGTCCTCACTGCGAGTGTTCTGCCTCAGTTTGCTTCTGAGTTCATGGGATTAGGCACTCTGCTGCTATGTGGACTTACCTTTGTCAGCGCTATCAGCCCTCGGGTGATGCTCTCTACCTATCTGTGGTCCGTCAGGAGCATGATCTTCAGCAGGGTGAGTCTACTGTGGATGCGTTCTATACACAGTGTTCTGCCATCTGGCGTCAGCTTGACTCTCTGCGGACTGTTGTTTGTGGTACTTGTCGCTGCTGTCAGACAGTGAGGTCAGATTTGGAGTTTCAGCGTGTCCATGAGTTCTTGTCTCGCCTGCGTCCCGAGTTTGAGCCTCGGCGTGCACACTTGCTTGCCCGTGGTCGACGTGTTCCCATCTCAGAGGTACTTGCAGAGCTTCGCGCTGAGGAGACTCGGCTCCGTTCTGCTGGGCTGCTTGTGGTTCCCACTGTGCTTGCTGCCCGTGCTCCGGTGTCGTCTGTTCCACCGCTACTACCCACTCCTTCGCGGGGGGTGGGTGGGCGGCCCTCTGCAGGGGGGGGGGTCGGCGCTCTCACATGTTCTGCGACTACTGCAAGAAGCCGGGCCATCCTGAGTCTGACTGTTTCAAGAAGCAGCGTGAAATGGGTCGCTCCTCTCCTGCGGCTCGTGTGTCTCCGTCTGCACAGTCCTTCACTGCTCAGGATATTGCCCAGCTCAAGCGTATGCTGGCTTCCTCTGGCTCTTCTTCGACGGGCACCGTTGCCTCGCTGACTGCTTCTACTTCGCCACCACCGCCTACTCAGTCAGGTACATCTCCGTGGGTTCTGGATTCTGGAGCTTCCTTTCACATGTCTTCTGATTCTTCTGCTCTGTCTTCTCTTCGACCTCTTGATTCTCCTCTCAATGTTCTCACTGCCGATGGCACAGCTCTTCCTGTTGCTAGTCGTGGCACTCTTTCTACTCCGTCCTTCTCTGTTCCTAGTGTTTCGCATGTTCCCCGTCTTACTATGAATCTTTTTTCCGCTGCTCAACTTACTGATTCTGGCTGTCGTGTCATTCTTGATACCGACTCTTGCTCTGTTCAGGATCGTCGCACCCAGGCTCTAGTTGGAGCTGGCCCTCGGCGCCGTGAGGCTCAGGGCCTTTGGGAGGTCGACTGGCTTTGTGTTCCTTCCACCACACCCGCCAGCTCGCATGCTCTTGCTACCTCCTCCTCTGCGTCCTTCCAACAGTGGCATCATCGGCTTGGTCATATATGTGGATCTCGCTTGTCCTCGCTAGTGCATCAAGGTGTCTTAGGGTCTGTCTCTGGCGATGTATCTTTACATTGTAATGGTTGTAGACTTGGCAAACAGACTCAATTACCTTATCCTACGAGTGAGTCAGTCTCTCAGCGCCCTTTCGACTTAGTTCATTCTGATGTATGGGGTCCTGCTCCCTTCGATTCGAAAGGTGGTCATCGCTACTATGTTCTTTTTATTGATGACTTCTCTCGCTATACTTGGCTCTATTTGATGAAATCTCGCAGTGAGGTTCTCTCCATATACAAGCGATTTGCTGCCATGGTTCACACCCAGTTTTCCACGCCCATCCGTGTTTTTCGTGCTGACTCGGCTGGTGAGTATATCTCCCAGATGTTGCGTGGTTTTCTTGCCGAGCAGGGTACTCTTGCCCAGTTCTCTTGTCCTGGTGCCCATGCTCAGAATGGTGTTGCTGAGCGTAAGCATCGCCACCTGCTTGAGACAAGTCGTGCATGATGATCGCTGCCTCTCTTCCTCCCCACTTTTGGGCTGAGGCTATTTCTGCGTCCACCTACCTTATCAATATCCAGCCTTCGGCTGCCTTACAGGGTGGTATTCCTATGGAGCGTCTCTCTGGTCACTCTCCTGACTACTCCGCTCTTCGTATGTTTGGGTGTGTGTGCTATGTCCTTCTTGCTCCGCGAGAACGCACCAAACTAACTGCTCAGTCGGTTGAGTGTGTCTTTCTCGGCTACAGTGATGAGCACAAGGGTTACCGGTGTTGGGATCCTGTCGGTCGTCGTCTGCGTATTTCACGTGATGTGACTTTTGATGAGTCTCGTCCATACTATCCGCGTCCTACCACCTCCTCTTTTTCAGTTGACGATCTCTCCTTCCTTATACTCCCCGACACATCTCCCTCTGTGCCTATTGTTCCTCCTCCACCTCCGCCTCCGCCGAGTCTCCCGGTTTCTGATACACCTCCGACACCACCCTCCCCTCCTCCTTCCTCTCCACCTACCGCTCCGGCGTGTCCTCCCCTTTCTCCCTTTCCTCTCCACTACACTCGTCGTCCTCGTGCTGTGGATGATTCCTCTGACATACCCTCTACTTCCGGCGCGCCACCTTCCCCGTCTACACCGGTTCATAACCTTCGTTCTCGCCCTTCCTTACGGTCTCCTGCTCGCTATTCTCCTTCCCAGTACGGTCTTTCTGCTACTGTTGAGCCCACCTCCTATCGGGATGCCATGGCTCAGTCTGAGTGGCAGCTTGCGATGGCTGAGGAGATTGCTGCACTTGAGCGCACTGGCACATGGGACCTTGTTTCCCCTCCTCCCGGTGTTCGTCCCATCACTTGCAAGTGGGTCTATAAGATCAAGACTCGCTCCGATGGTTCTCTTGAGCGTTACAAAGCTCGTCTTGTGGCTCGTGGCTTTCAGCAGGAGCAGGGACGCGATTATGATGAGACATTCGCTCCTGTTGCCCACATGACCACAGTTCGCACTCTTCTCGCTGTGGCTTCTGTTCGTCATTGGTCTGTGTCTCAGCTTGACGTCCAGAATGCCTTTCTCAATGGTGAGTTGCGTGAGGAGGTTTATATGCAGCCACCACCGGGGTACTCTGTTCCTGATGGTATGGTTTGCCGTCTTCGGCGCTCTCTCTATGGCCTTAAACAAGCCCCTCGCGCCTGGTTTGAGCGTTTTGCTTCTGTGGTGACTGCTGCTGGGTTTGTGCCTAGCGACCATGACCCTGCGCTGTTTGTCCACACCTCACCTCGTGGTCGGACGCTCCTCCTCTTATATGTTGATGACATGATCATTACTGGCGATGACTCTGAGTATATTGCCTTTGTTAAGGCCCGCCTCCGTGAGCAGTTCCTGATGTCAGATCTTGGCCCTCTTCGCTATTTTCTTGGGATTGAGGTTTCTTCGACTTCTGATGGCTTCTATATCTCCCAAGAAAAATATATTCAGGATCTTCTTGCTCGCGCCGCTCTTGGTGATGAGTGCACTGCTGAGACTCCTATGGAGCTCAATGTTCAGCTTCGTGCTACCGATGGTGATCCCCTCACAGACCCGACACGCTATCGCATCTTGTTGGGAGTCTTGTCTATCTGGCTGTCACTCGTCCAGACATATCATATCCTGTCCACATTCTGAGTCAGTTCGTTCTGCTCCCAGTTCTGTCCACTATAGTCACCTTCTCCGTGTTCTACGATATCTTCGTGGCACGATCTCTCGCCGCCTTTTCTTTCCTCGCTCCAGCTCTCTCCAGCTCCAGGCCTACTCTGATGCTACGTGGGCCAGTGATCCTTCTGATCGCCGCTCCCTGTCTGCCTATTGTGTTTTTCTTGGCGGGTCTCTCATTGCCTGGAAGACGAAGAAACAGAAGGCAGTTTCCCGCTCCAGTGCAGAGGCTGAGTTGCGAGCGATGGCTATGTTGACGGCTGAGGTGACCTGGTTGCGATGGTTGCTAGCAGACTTTGGTGTTTCGGCTGCTGCACCGACTTCTCTACTGTCAGACAGTACTGGTGCCATCAGCATTGCGCGTGACCCGGTGAAGCATGAGCTCACCAAGCACATCGGCGTGGATGCCTCCTTTGTGCGTGCTGCTGTGCAGGATCAGATTCTTGCTCTTCACTATGTGCCCTCCGACTTACAGTTGGCGGATTTCTTCACGAAGGCACAGACTCGAGCGCAGCATGGGTTCTTCCTCTCCAAACTCAGTGTTGTTGACCCACCATGAGTTTGAGGGGGGTGTTAGATGTATATTTACTGTTCATACCTACACATGTACATGTACTGGGCTTTGCCCCCCTGGAATATTCAGTTGCTCTTTCCCTGACAAGTGCAAGTAGCAGCAGCGCGGCCCGAAAGTTCCAGCACAAACACACTTTGCAGACACACAAGCAGTTGGAAACAACCTCAGACCTGTGAGACCAGGGGCTTGTAACAGCAACAAACTGAAGCTTCACGTAAGCCCAACCTCCTTGCACCAGCAGCGCACAACAGATTACCTAACAAACCAAAGCATATAAAGAAATTATTCCTCTTCCGATTAAAAAAACCTTCTCTATGTATGTATATGCATATAGGAAATCGATGTGCGACAAACCTCAGAAACGAGACCCTCGGGAGGGTCTTCTTGTAGTAGGCCGAGTGGCGCGTTTCAAAGAGCGACGGGTCATGACCGGCATCCAAGCCATCCCACTCGAGCCTGTTCCACCAGTCCATCTCACAGTCCACCACCGGCTTGGGACCTTGGCGTGCGACAGCCAGTAGACGCCTGAGACCCCAGCAGTCCCTGAGCCCGATCGTCTGCAGCGCCGGCGCGGTCAATCTGGCCTCACATATCCGCTTCAGATTGTGAAGGTGGTATAGCTTGATGTGCTTTAGGTTCTTGAATGTGACACCAGATGCTATTTCCTTAGGGTACTTGTTGTCCAATGGGAAAATATGCCGAAGGCTTCTGCAGTATGCGACCTGGAGGGTCTCCAAGTTGGGTAGGGTGAAGGAAATGGGGAGGACGAACACCAGTCTGTGGCAGTTGTACAGGTCTATATGCTGCAGTTGTTGGAGACAATAAGTTCTAGGCGGACTATTAATGCCTCTACCCCAGATGGAATAAGCCATCAGTAAATCCGAAGCTGAAAATATCCTTATATGTCGAAAGCTGAATTCTCTATCTCGACAAGAAAACACAGAGTGTAGCTTGGGGCACCTCTCAACATGACACCATTCTAGGTTGGTCCAATATGATCCACCCCTTGATGTGGTAGCAGTGATGGAGGAATTGTCGTGGACATGCAGTGATTGAACCTTGTCCACAAACAATGGAAAATTTACATTGTCCATCATTTTCTCTAAATTATAGCTTCCTTCTCCAATCTCGATATGCACGCCCAAAGTTTGAAGCTGTCTACGGTTCCACAACAAGGACGAGCAAGTAGCATCTTTATCAAAGGCAATATCATTATAAGGAATTGACGGCCTTCTACGAACCAAACCCTCTTGACTAGAGCCAATCTCCTCGATATTTTTGTTGATGCTGGCTTGGCTATGGCTCACACAAGAGATAAGAATGTACACCTTGGAGGGCCAGAAAGATGTGCTGTGGTAGAGCCGTAGAGACCTTTTATGCACGACCAAGTGAACCTTCCATCTGTAAAAGCAATAAATGCATGAAAGCGGGATCTCTGTCCTCTACAACAGACCATTGATCTTTTTTCCCCTTGCGTGTCTACGCGTAGCACTTCCAAGCGAGGTATTCCACACCAGATTAGGTTACGGAGCTGCTGACAACCCAGCAGGAATAGCTTCTTTAGATTCGGGATATCCATTGCAAGGAGGTCAAGTGTTTTAATGGCTGTACCAGATAGATCCAATTCCTCAAGATTTGGCAATGAACGCAAGAATATGTTGTCCAATCGATCACAACCATCTAGGGAGATCTTGGTCACTTTGACCATTTTAACTGGAGCAGACTTGAGGCGCAATTCCTTTTGTGGCAGATTTATGGAATATGTCCAATTTTCTGCTGGGCCATATCCATCGAAGCTAAAACTTTCGAGCGGTGGAGGAGCTCCTTCCAGTACAACATTCTCCAAGCTGGAACAACCATCAAGAACAAGCATCTTCAGGCTTCTTGCCGAAGATAATGTGGGCAATGACTCCATGTGAGTGTTGCCAGACAAGTCAAGGAGCTCCAAATTCATCATATCTATTGAAAAACAACTTTCAGCAGTGACCACATCTGATGATTCGGTTACTCGGAGCTTATGAAGTTTTTGTAGCTTTTTCCAAACATGGCTCATAGCCTTCCAGGAGACTCCCTTTGTATTCAGTTCAACCATCTGAGGCAACAAAACATAATCTGTGAAACGTAAGTCAAACACCAGCAGGTTCGGAAAAAATGGCCCTCTAGTTGGCTCCTCCACTGTGTTTGCACAATTGTCAAGCCAAAGGAATCTTAGGCTGTGGCATGACTGGAAAGGAAGGAATGCAAAATCAAATCTGCAGTTGCGGAGCTTTAGCACACGGAGGTTGATGGCCAGTTGAAACAAATTATTACGCACATATACTGGATCATCACTCTGAAATGTTAGGAAATATGACGATGCATAATCAGGAACATCATATATATCATCTGCTCGTAGTTTGGTGACTGGGTACCAGTCTGCAGTTTGTCTTTTTTGTCTTGCTATGTCGAGTAGTCCATCCAAATAGTATGCCAAACGTCTTGTTCCATATGAAGAATAGCCCATCGGCGGCATCACTCGATACAATGCATTGCCAATCTCCCAATCTCTGTCCTCTACAAGGATTCTATCACATACCCAGTAGTTGCAAGCATGAGCATTGTCAAGATCGATGGAGTTTTCAGGTAGGTGTTTTGTCAGGAACAATGAATATAGAAAGTAATCCACAACTATTGCTGGGTTCAGGCCCTGCATGCCGATGTCAGCAACCACTCCCACAGCTTCTTCGTGCAATATACGATGCAGATGCATAAGGACATGACGCGAAGAGAATTTCATATTAATATAAATATTATTGAAATTTGGTGTAAACATCGTTTCTTTCCACGTGACCTGAAATGCCCGAAATCTTCCATCATTGATGCATAACAATCTACCTTTACCAAAAAGAGGAACACCACAGTCTGCCAGATCAATATCTTTAACTCCTCCATAATGAAAAATCATCAGAAACTTTTCATTTCTAAGAGACTCATGAATCAAACTTCCAACACTTGTTATTTGTTCTCTAGAGAAGACGTCCACCCCACTGAAATCATCATCTTCATCTTGCTTATCAAATATGGGCACTGCACGGCGAAGGTTCAACTCCTCTGCGATTGCCCTCTGTATGGTCCTTCTGTTTTTCCACAGGGAGCAGTCCACGTGGATAATTTTGCCAAACTGCTTTCTCATGTCAGAATCATGGCATATTGTGGATTTTAAGAGTTTGGCCATAGCTCTAAAAGAGAACACGCACCCAGACCCTGGTCTTCCCAGCCCCGAATGATGAATGCTCTAGTTTTGCCTTCTGTAGTATCATCGGTTTCACGGAAAAGATCAATCACTTTTTGGACGGCATCATCAAAATCCCTTACAATCACTTTTTGGACGGCATCATCAGAATCCCTTACAATCTGCAACAATTAACGGCTATTATATATGACTGCCATAATACATACTCCCTCCGTTCGGAAAAGGATGTCACAAAAATGAACTATAGGTAGACCATTTTTGTGACATCTTTTTCCGAACGGAGGGAGTATATTGGTACGATAGTTTCAAATAGTGCTGGGTATCCTCCTCATGTGAGCTACGAGGAGATTGGCCACTAGAAGCCTTCCAGGTGGCCCGAACAGGGAGCCCACTACCCATTAGGGTTATAATTAGCGTCATTTTGGACTTTGCAGAAGAGGGATGTGTGGGGGTGGGGGGGGGGGGGGGGGGGGGGGAGCAGCGGGCCATTGATGGCCACCCACATTAGCAACAGGTTGAAGGTCCGCCCACGGGGGGGGGGGGGGGGGGGGGGGGGGGAGCAGCGGGCCATTGATGGCCACCCACATTAGCAACAGGTTGAAGGTCCGCCCACATGATCAACGGTTTTGACAAAACCTCCGCTGTCGATAATAGCTCATCGTAAACGAAACTTTTCATATGTCTGTTGCCAATTCTAGACGGTCCAGAAAATCCATAAGCTGCCAAGCTGGCATATAATAGCCCATATACAAGATCGCAATATCCTTGATGGAGTTGCGATTTTACATGAAACAGTTCATGAATTGCATCGGAAAAAGCTGAATGGGGTAATACTAAAAATAGATTTCGAAAAGGCTTATGATAATCGGCCCTCCACCACCATAGACGTTTTTATAATTTCTCAGTTTGATATGTAATTCGCCTTTTTTTAACTTTTGATACTGCTGGATTTGTGACGGCTGTGTGCATCCTATCTATGCAGAGGCCGGGTGTAATGTTTAAAACTTTTTAAGTAATAAAACTCCCTTTATCGAAAAAAATAATAGCCCCCCTACCACTCCCGTCACTCTCAATCTTAGTTTATCCCAACCTAACCGCAAACTCTCTTTGCTCTCGCACTCTTATCAGTCTCTGATGACATCCCCTACATTACATGCTCATCTAGAAGCGGCACTCGTGGCCACAGTTGTGGCCGCGCGATGGTCTGCGCCTCACCGCCCGCATGTACATGGAGCACCAGTGTTGCTTGTCTTGCAGGACCAGTACGCGGTTGGCCTCAGCGACGCCCGTCAGGTGTCCCGGGCCACGTCCGGGGAGCCACCGTCGCGCATTGTGGCCGCCCTCCTTGCTTTATGGGCTCATCATCCTCCTCGTCCTAGTCATCGGACGACGATCGAGACCTCGAGCTCGGGTAGGCGCCGAGTATCCTGCGTCGAGTTCAATCGCGACAACGCCCTGCGTCGTAAGCGCGAGTCCGATCTAGAGGTACTAGCACCAACCGCACAAGTGGTTGGTCGGTACTAGCACCGGCCTGTGAAACATGAAAAGCTAACAAAGACAACTAAACGTGGATCTAACGGAAGAAGCGCCATAATAAAATATGTCTATGATGTGGCACGCCAGGGCGGCTAACACGTCGAAAATTTAAATGGGGTAAAATTCGAAAAAATTCTTACTAAATGGGGTAAACGGAAATTCTATTAAATGAAGTAATTATTGTATACTGACCGGGGGTAAAAGTGAAATTCACTCATAAATTAAATGGACAAATGATACTTAATTATAAGATTACTGAAGCCATGCATCATTGCTTAGTATACCGAGACTGTATTGGTGCTAATCTAAACATCAACATGATGAACAAAAACAATATTGCAACATACAATGTAAATTGACCACTTGACTTCGTGAGGTTAGTTAGAGAAGAGGTACCAAATTCTGGGCTAGCTGTTTGGACATGTTGAAGTTCTCGACAGAAAACTAATACCAGCTCAAGAAGACCATGGATAGAAAATCCAACCAGTCGGCTGCAGATTTCTCCACTCCCTACACCAGCAAGATGCTTAATCCCTGGTCAGACGTTATAAAATCCTATGAAGGGACAAGAGTAGATTAGATTTTGTACAAAGATGCAATTGCAATACGTACCACTAGAGCTGCAAGGCTGCAGAGCAAGTTGAGCGCGAGCGAACTAGTTAAGAGTTGAGGATACTGGGAAAGTTATTTCAGAGAAATCCAATCCTAGAGCGGAAGATATGTCACTCAATCATCTTGCTGAGAACCTAGAAAAGATAACTTGGGCTTATTCGGTCACAGAGCTCTAGAATGAAAGTAATAGAAGAGCTTTTGGCATCGCCACACATAAGATTACATATGTATGTACAGGATGCATCTGCAGTACCTCTAGAGTCGTCAAGGGCGAATCAAGTCGAGGAGGGGCGAAGAACACTTGCAGAGAAAATAGCAGTTATATCCAAAAAAATCCAGTCCCAGGCGACGATCATTTGACCATCTTGCTTGAAACAAAAGAAAATCTCACTGTCATGTGGTAGAGCTCTGGCTGCAAGAGATAGAGCAGACATGTATGTTTCGGAAGATGGGTGGTGCAATGGTAATGGTACGAGCTTTAATTTGGCATCCCGCAGCTTTCCTTTTGCCAAAGCATTCATGGTTCCTTGCTTACACTGGCAGAGAATGTCGTGTCCTTGCTGATCCACTTTGTGACGTCTTTTCTTCTTTCCAGCCGAATTGTCTGAACCGTTTTGTTCAAGCATCAATGAACTTCAGCCATTATTAGTTTATTTATTACATATACTTTTCTCTACAGTTCATTCTTGATACTGGCGCTGTTGAAGTGTACGTGTCATATGTGTAAACCTGTATCTGTACAAACCCTTGTAACGCATATATGTAACTGTAGGAGCTAGTCTACCACGATCCGATCTGTGCTCTGCACGATTGTCTACCATGTTGTATTAATTTGTTTGTGCCAATTCTGATCAATAGAAAGTGTGGTGAATTCCCTAATTCAACTTGGTATCAGGCCCTTGGCTCTCCTTCCCAATGGCTGCTCCCTCTCAAACCTCCCAAGCCCACGACATGGCCTCGTGGACTCTACTACAGTGCGCGCTCCGGGACACTAAAATTTGAAAACAATTGTATTGCAAGTTTATGATTTTTCCCTGATACTAATACACTAAAAAGGAAGATTCCACCATGTTTTTCATTTTTTTGATTTTTTCCAAATTTATGTGATTTTTTGTTGGTAAATGCTGGTAAACTCATTTAATGAGTGAAATATAATTAAAAAGCTCAAAAATTCAATATATTCAGGGACGGTGCATCCCATATGATATACTTTGTGTGAAAATTGTGAGAGATCAATTTGCAATCTTGTTTGTGGTATCTTGTATCCTGTGTAGTTGTTCGTTGCTAGCTTGTCATACAGGTAAATCCATCTTAGTTGTATATTTAGAGAATTTATCTTTTGTGTCAAGCTTAAATTGAAAAAGAACTAAAATTTGAAGTAGCACCTATTCACCCCCTCTAGGTTCCCATACGATCTTTTCACTACGTCAGTGCAAGGTCTGTAAATTTCTCCTATGAAGCTCTACGTCCAAGTCAGAGCTGCCTCTTCCTCGACGCGGTGGGTCGACTGTTTGGCATGTGCCGACATGGGTTCTGGCGTTTGTTGCGGCGAGGGTTTCGTCTGTGGTCGTTGAAGGTGAAGTCGGAGTCGTTGGCTTGTGTAGGAGTGATGACGATGACGCTTGATGGCAATCTCGACGGTGGTCTCTCATCTCGACGACGTGTGCGCTTTGCGTGGGTGGCCAGGTTGGCTGGGTGCACAATGTGGTCGTGTTCCATGACGACATTGATGTATTTTTTACAGTTTCAGGCCGGTTACCCGCTAATGAACCAGTCAATTCTCCCCTAATTTTTAAATAAATGAGTCAAATTGCCCGTTTTGTTAAAAAAAAATGAGTGGCTCTAGAGATGTGAACAATACACTGTTTAAAAAGGTTGAAATTTCGTTAGATTTGTTTTGTGTAGCCTAAAATAATACAAATTTCGCACTGAAATTTTGCATGTTGCTAGATTTTGACATCATGTACACCTAAATTTTTGTTCTAATTTTTGGAAACTTAAAATTCCGATTTTGAATTTTAGAAAAATCGGGTCGGGCTCCATTTGGTGTTTCCGGTACAAAGATGTGCTACTTTATAATCCATCAAGAAGCATGTGCATGGCCCAGTGGTTAGAAAACAGTGGGGCGTCTCTAAAAAAATCTCTGCCCATATTATTAGCATGCCATACACAGTGCTAAGGTGTTATAGAAAGATTATCACGGATGAGGGATAGAGAGGGAGCAAATTGAAATGATGAACTGCTACTAATTAATTAATTGTTAAAACTGTAAATAATGGCCATAAAATATTTTTCTTTAGCATGTATATAGCGTCTTTTTTGCAAATCGACCCAGGTTGCAATTAATGTTATTCTTTGACTCAATTTTTTGCACGGGTGCAATACTTGATAATATTTGCCCGACTGGAAGTTTCAGAATTTTTTGATTTTTTTATTTTTTAATATCGGGTGCAGACGTACCGAGAGTCAATGGGTATTTTTGAAATATGTGCTACTTTATTATTAAACTTGTCCACCTGCCACTCTCACAAAGTGCGTAGAAACACGTGTTGCAGCTGACTCTTAATATACAACCTACTTCTCTTCTCTCCTCTTTTCATTTAAACTCATCAAAAACATGTTACACTAGCCATAGTGGGAAATATCGTACATTAGTATCATGCATACGATACTAGTGTATGATACTACTGCATAGTAACATATAGTGGTATCATAGCCACACATTATTTATTTGTTTTTAGAACAACAATGTGAAAGGATAAGGATGTCGCTTAGAGGTGGGTGAATAGGCGATTTAAAAAAAATTCCGGTTTAGACTTGATAATTATGGAATAAAACTAGGATTTAAATTAACAAGTCAACAACCTAAATAAACTAGGCTCACCTATGTGCACCAACAACTTATACTAAGCAAGACAAGCAACAAGGTTATAGCAATATAGAATACTTCAAGCACGAAGGCTATCACAATGTAAAGTGCATAAGTAAAGAGCTCGTGTATAGAAATAACCGAGGCACGCAGAGACGAGGATGTATTCCCGAGTTCCTCCTTTTTAGGCGAGTACGTCTCGTTGGAGGGGTGTGAGTTTCAAACTCAAACGTCACAAATGGCCTCACCCTATTCTCCGATGAACCTTGCCCAAAAGCTCGGTTCACCTTCCACTATCGGAATCCTTCAAGGAGGAATCCGGAGCTTTTACAATAGTCTTGAGGCACAACCCACAAAAGGATTGGGAGCTCCCAAGTGACCACAAAAGGTGTCTAGGGTCCAAAAACCCAAGAGTAACAAGCTCACAACTTTCAACTTCCACGAATCCTCGTGGAGAGCACAAACCAATGCACAATGCAATGGCAAGAGCACAAGTGCTCAAATCCTTCACTCTCAAATCCCACCAAAAGCAACTAATGCTTATGGGGAGAGAAGAGAGAAAGAACAAAGAAGAACTCAACAAATGGAACTCCAAGATCTAGATCCAAAAGGTTCCCCTTACTTAGAGGAGAGATGGATTGGTAAAAATGTACATCTAGATCTCCTCTCTCTTTCCCCTCAAAGATTTGCAAGAATCATGGGAGGAATTGGGAGAGGGACAAGCTTTCCAAGGTCAACAATGGAGGTGAGAGAGGGGAAATTTCGTGCTTGGAAGAGCTAGTCCCATTGGGGAAGAAGGGGGCCATTTTTATAGGTCCTCAGAAAAAGAGCCGTTGCACCCAGAAAAAAGAGAATATTCCAGTTCAAGTTAGGATAGGATATTCCGTGAAGGAGATATGCCCTAGAGGCAAATAAATATTAAGTATTTATCGTATTATCTCATTAAATTTTATAAATAAGTTGTATACTGTGCTATAACTGTATTAATCGGAATTGTTAATACACGTCTGGTATATAAACAAACCAGGGTCCCTAGTAAGCCTTTGAACGTTAAATATTATTTAGAGTTGTTTTAGTAAAACACCCCACTTTAAGAAAATTGTTTTTCTCATCCAAAATTCATGTAAAATGACAATACTTTGAACGTCGTGATTTATAGGATTATATGATAATATAAAGCTATACATGAATAATACTTTGTAGAATATTCATAAAGGGTATGAATACATTCCATGAACCAAAATACTAATAAAAGCAAAACTGGTATTGTTGTCTTGGTAATTTCAGAAAATAAGTTTTTCGAACGAAAGTTAATGGAATAGTGCAAAAGCTTAAATGAAGGTAATTAACCTCGTTCCTATAAAGTATGGAGTAATCTGACGAATATGTTTCAGGAACAAAACTCTACGAAAGGAAATGAAAAAAGATGATAAAAGATCATAATGTTCCATGAGGAGCTTTTTGTAAAGATGGTACGAATCAAGAATATTTTGTAAAGTCACAAATTGATATTCTTGATCAAATGATTTTGTTGCCAAAATGAAATACATCTATGAACTACAAAGAAATTAGATGATACCAAATACGGGAAAAAATTAAGGATTGTAAATCCTAAGTTACATTTAAGATTACAAAGATAATTGTTATTTGAATCTTATTAAGTAAAATTGGTTACTTAATCTTTTATATAAAAAAGGTTATATGAAAGGAATGAAACTATGGAAAGGACATAAAGCTAATTTTGTCATAAAGAATGTCTTGGACAAAATCAAAAGGTTTGACTACACAAATGTAGATATATGCTTGAGTCTGTGTTAGCAAAGTGCTAATACTTCGTATGTTGGATTTCAAATTGATAAATGATCAATGATTTTGTATAGACCAAAATATCGAAAGAAATTATGTTTATATAATTTAAGTGGGAGTCGAATTAGCTCACCAAATCTAATATGTAAGAGACATGTTTTTTAGTGGGAGCTAGATGAGCTGCATAGTCTGAAATGTGATTGACATTTTGAGTGGGAGCTTAATAAGTGTCCTTATATGTAAATGACATATAATGACAAGTACTGGTAAATTTAAATTAGAATGATTATAGAATTACGATGAAGTTGTGTGTGATTTAAAACGTTGGTAATCTATTTAGATAGATCAGGAAGTTTTAAATGAGAGGTCGAGATGTTTTATTAGATTAGATTCTGAAAGGTCAGAATGGAATAAATCAAGGAAAAGTCCTTGAAAAATCTAGTTAAAACATTTAGTGGATTCTACACGATAATAGTGGTTGTGAAATATGTTGCCTCTTTTATACCGGTATATTAACTGGCATCGTATAAAATCATATTATTTGCTCGACGTAGTATGACCCATGTTCTTATAAGAAGAACAAATACTAATGTGAATTTTATGAATTCACTATAAGTACAATATTTATTGTTTAAAGGAAACTAAGGATAAAGAATTTTGAGTCGATAGAGGAAAATGAACTCAACAAAGTGTTGTGTTAAAGGATCTATCTGGATGACTGGAAGGACCAAATATCGTAGGAAGCTTTTAGACACTAGACTGACAATAGAATGTCAGAATCTACATAGGTATGAAAGGTATATAGATACTGCGAAATTATACATATTGATTGGAAGAGAAAACGTGTTCTCAAACTAAGTGATTTTCAGTGCACTTAGCTGATTATGAATCAGAGTATGCGCGAGGAAATGCTAGTCCCACTTAGTCATCAAATATGTATATGTGTTATCAAGATAACGGATTGATATCAAACAAGGTGATAATCAATGAATTGCAAAGAATGGTTTAGTATGGTACATGCCGTTAAAGGAAAACTCTTCCACAAGCAAGCATCATCATAAAACACTTATAAGATAAGGTGTTATGATTAAAAGTAAAATGCAGCTGGTTTATTTATACTCTAGTGCAAGTGGGAGACTGAAGGAGATATGCCCTAGAGGCAAATAAATATTAAGTATTTATCGCATTATCTCATTAAAGTTTATAAATAAGTTTTATACCGTGCTATAACTGTATTAATCGGAATTGTTAATACATGTGTGGTATATAAACAAACCACGGTCCCTAGTAAGCCTCTATATAAAACTAGTTCATCAGTCAGCGGATGATCGAGATTTCCCGATCATGTAGATTCATAACAGTTGATGATGAAGTCATTTTATTAGTGGAATAAAATGATGGGCATACCCACCAAAGTATTACAAGAGGATCGTATCACAAAAGTTCATTATTGCAATAGGAGAGTATATGATAGCTTATTCCTTAGACCGTGAGATCGTATCAAATCACTACTTCTAGAATATACTTTGATCGCATCAAACGTCATGTCTTATCTAGCGTGACAATAAAGGTGACACTTTCGGGTATCCTAAGGAAGTAGTTGAGGCGAGTGATCGAGAGCGGGATTTGTTCATCAGTGTGATGGAAAGATACTCTGGGCCCACTCGGTGAGATTACATCTATAAAGCTGTGTAGCGTATGACTAGGTCATTGGAGATGTAATATCACGGAACGAGTTAAGTAGTCCTTGTCGGTAACGGGATAAAACACAACATAGGATGTTCACGATCGTATCTCAGATGAGGGTAGTATCGATGGAACAAAAGGAATGAATATCATGTTAACGGTTCAACGACGATTATTCTGGAATGCACAGGGACCGTCATAGCCATCCAGGTCTCCCTAACGGTCATTGGCGAGCGAGGGGTCTCGACCATGTCTGGAGTATTTTCCGAACCGTAGGGTAACACACTTAAGGTCTTGATGACGCTTAGAGATCGTTTTGGAATTATCGGAATAATAGAAATAGAGAGAGAGAATGAACCAGAAGGGTTCTGGGGAAGACCGAAGAAAGTTCGGAGTGGTCCGGAAGTTGTTTCGGAGTCAGGGAGATTAAATGATATGCAAATATATTTAATTATGAATTATATATATTTAAATATTAATTTAATTAATTAAAAGAGGAAGAATGGGGCAGCCCACCTAATAGGCCAAAACCCCGGAGGGAAAGCCCACTAGGGGGCCGAACCCTCTTGGGAGGGGTGCGGCTGGGCCACATGGGGCCCATGGCCACCACGGCTGCCCTAGGGCCAGCCGCACCCCTTCCCCCTCCTCCTTTAGTCCCACATGGGTTGGCAAGGGAGAGGGACACCCCCTCTCCCCTAATAAATAGTGGGGCATATTAATTGGAAAATACACAATTAATTTAGGAATTTATTCCTATTGGCTGAGGATGCCCCTCCGCCCACTTCCACCCTCTCTCCACCTCCCATTGTGCGTGGTCCCCTTGTAAGGACTGTGCGCGCGTGAGAAATCTATACCGCAGTACGCCATCGTGCTGCGGGATTCCACCGAAAGGTTATACTTCCACTATCTCGGCTGGATCGGAGAGCCCGGGAGTCATCGTCAAGCTCCGCACGTGTGCGAGTACTCGGAGGCGCCACAGTCGTGGTGCCAGGGCGTCATCGTCACGCCACCTTCGGCTTCGTCTTCGTCGCGTCAAGTTCTTCATGACCTCGAGGTCGGCTACGTGGTCTTCATCGACAACGCTTGTTGCGGGAGCGTAATCCCCGATATCGGTCTACAAGGGTATGTTACCGATATCTCCTCCGTTACTGCATTACTAGATAGATATATCCTTGGCTAGTTTTTGGTGTTGCGATAGTTAGAAAAATTATTGTTTTCTGCTACGAACCCCTTCATTCCGGTCATAGGATATTCCGGTTCAAGATAGGATAGGATATTCCGGTCTCCTGGAAATATCCGCCCCAAAATATCCGGTTGACACTCGAAAGCTGTAAAATAAGTCCTTAGCCATTTTTCTGGACAAACTGGGGGGGAACCGGATATTCCGGTTCAACTTTGGACCGGAATTTCCGCCCCAAACCAAAGAGCCGCGTAACTGTTGAAACCTTCTAATGGTAGCCGGATATTTCCAACTCGATATTTTCAGAAGGACCGGAATATCCGGTTTTCAGAAAACTGACAGAAACAACAAAACGAAAACTGCAATAATTTTTTCATCCGGACTCCTATTTTGATGATCTTGGTCTCGTTGGAATCGCAACGAAGAGCTCTTCAAGATTATGCAGAGAAACATCATAGTTCATCATATGAGATGGAAGCAACAAGGAGAGAGTTTGACTTCTCATAGAAAAGATAAACCGGTAAAATCTTCAACATAAAAAATGACACAAGATATGCATATAAAATCTGTTTTTGATGAACTAGAGTTTGGTATGGAGATGAACACAAGCTCTAAATTCTCACATGGATAAAAGCCAAATAAGAAACAAGAAAGATGAAATGTCAAGTACGCAAAGGTTTGAACTCTCCACAAAGATGTGATCAAGTTACTCACTTGAGAGCCCCTCTTTACAGTACGCCGTCTATCCTATAACCCGGTCTCCCACTACACCACGAGACCGGTAAAATAGAAACCTTATCAAAATCATACTTTTGTCTTGCGCATTTCATTTGAGCTAGATGATGACGATCTTGATCTCTTCAAGTGGACCACCTTTCTTGATTGCACTTCGCTTGGTGAAAACTCACATATCGCTCATCCATACACCAATATGGTAGAGGCTCTATAAGGCACATCATCACTTGACCAATATCTCCAAAAATGGTGACAAGCTTCAAGCATAGGATTTCTTCGATATGCTTCTCTTGAACTTGCACATCATCTTCTTCTCTTAATATATATGATGGCTTGAAGGTAAACATGAATATTCACTCAATCTTCTTTCTAAGCGACACTTGCAATATGCTCAACTCTAGATGACCATTTGTGTGGATCACACCTTGAATATTACTTTAGTCATCACTTTATCTTCTTCTTTCATTCTTGATACCAACACACGGTGTTCAAGCATTGCTAATGGACAAGCCCTACAAGGATAGCTCAATCAGGGCCGGTCCTGAGATTTCGAGGGCCCGGGGCGAAACAAAACCCGGCGGCCCTATAAACACTAAATAATAGCTATATATGTACATATGAAGTATTAAAATTACGTATACATATTGTTTTGAAATATCTTCAAACATTACAACATGCGAAGTTCATGATGATGGTATGTCAAATATCAATCCCACTGATTATAACCACGTCAACTGTGCCTAGGACCGTTTCATCGCCGGGGGCATGGGCGCGGTATGGTCTCCTCTCAGTAACTCGGTTTCTCGCCTTTGGATGGGTCATCACCATCTCCTGTCCATAAGCAAGTAGAATGGCGCAGCGCATGACGCACATCGGATGAAAAATTGTAGTACCTAGGCATGATCTTGCAGTTCCGCACATGCCAACAATTAGAGAAATCAACACACACGGAAGAGGAAAATAAGTCGATTTCTTCTTTGTTGGAAAAAAATTCGCCTATGTGATGTATATTTTACTTTACTTTTTCGCATGTACATTGCATTGTTTTTATTTTTGATTGGAGTACACTGCATTGCTTTTTTTAGAGAGAGATAGTACACTGCATTGCTAGATTGGTCTTCTGTGTAGACTGCAGTCCTCCCCCTGTTGTTTTTTAATTAACCGGACACACCAACTAAGGTAAAAAGCCTAAGTTAACTAAAGAGAAAAGCCCAATGTATCCAAAGGAGAGAGGCCCAATTTTCCAGTCCAGTACGAGATGCACACAACAGAACGCTTCGTTGTGTGTCTTCCTCAATCGTTCGACAAAAAACTCAGGACCTGTTCTAATGGCGCCATGTCTTCCTCCACTGCCTATGCCCTAGCTAGTTGGGATTTGGGGACCCCATGAATTCGGGGGCCCGGGGCGGCCGCCCCTCCTGCCCCCCTCAGGGCCGGCCCTGAGCTCAATGCAACCATTAGTCCATAGAGATTGCCATTAATTACCAAAACCACACATAAGGGCTCATGCACTTTCAATCTCCCCCATTTTGGTAATTGATGACAATCTCTTTTGAGAGGGTTTATAATATGAAATTTAACGAACAAGGAGCGGTTGCACTAACATTAAATACTACGAAAGTATATGATGTTAGTCCAATCACATATATAGTGCAAACTCCCCAACAATCTATGCACGTGTGTATGAACATGAATTCATTGCATATATTGTCAACCATTATCGGTGGTGACGTTTCCACTATATACAAAACAAAGCTACGAATGCAAAGGCAAGAAAGATAAATACTTAAGAACCAATCAAAGTACAAAGCCGAATTCTATAAACCCTTCAAAACATCTCCCCCATTGGCAACAATTGCCGAAATGGGCAAAAAGTTTCGGAAGGCCAACATAGTTAGAGTTCCTCCACAAGTTCAACTTTTCTCATATAATGAGCAGAATCAAATGGACATTTCCATTGATCAATAATAGGAGGAAATCAAGCTATATTGAGAATCCAAAGATTGCAACTAAATACCAAAGAGAAATATACCTCAGCAAAAGAGGCAAGCAATCAAAGGATTCAAAAAACCAATTGGACACAAGAAGATTTTATGATAAGATCAACCAAATGTTCAAAAAATCAAGAGAGAGCTCCCCAAGGTACGTGCACAATGTAGGATTTGCATGTCAATATTGTGTGCACAACATGGAATCCTCACTCCCTCCTAGATAATTTTGAACACAAATAAGTGCAAGAGAGCATAGATAGGAAAGTAACAAAATAAATTGCAACAAAACAATGTTGAGCAACAAGAGCCGAAGTCATAAATATACCAATAGGATCTTTGCTTAAAAGCATAGCACAAAGCTAAATTTTATCTTAAAAGGATATAGATGAACTTCCAACACAATCTCATCATAGCATCAAGATATCCACAAGGGAAATATGAAAGTTGGGTTGCTCCGAGAAACATAACAAGTATTGCAAAAGGTAAATGATTTTGAAAAATCATCAATATTGCATATACGAGACATAGAGTAGAAAGTGCTAGATTAACATATTTGGGATTGGTGAATCATGGAAATGATTATATATATATATATATATATATATATATTCCCCTTGATATGTAATCATCACGGCTTACTCACATTTGCAATAAAGATGTTTTGTAAGAACCAAATGAATTGCAACAAAAGAGACTCATGCCATAAAACAACCTACACAAGGTTGAAAGTTAGAAAGTTATGCACGAGGTAGATACTTGTTACCAAGATAGCATTGGTGATGTAGAAGATAATAGTTCATGATCATCCGAGCTTGGCTCCAATAAGCACATGGTGATAACACCTTCCTTGTAAATGAGACAAGCTTCCAATGCATCTCCAATGTACCTAAAACAAATTAAGGTACAAAATGGTACGCAAACTCATTGGGTCTAAAGTAGTTAGAGCAACTATAATACATATGACAAACTCCACATAAATATGTGCATATTGATATGAAATTGAATTTCATGCACATCTTAGCCATTTAGGATTTGATGGAGTTTACCCTATATATTGGATCAACGAAAATAAGCATGCCATAAGATATAAGAACCAAACGAGATACAAATTGGACAAAACACCAATTAATTCAAAAAGCACACACAATTGTGACAAGAAAAAGAATTGTCCAAATTATATCAAAACCCAAATCAACACATGATCGAAGATACCACTTGAAAAATACCAAATGAAAGCAAGATACCAATTGATGAAAATACCATCAAGGAGTAAACTAAACCCTCTACACTTTTCATGATGGCACAAGTACCAAGACGAAAAAAATTGTCTTCCAAAGAGACACGTCATCGGGATCAAATACCAATTGAAGACAACTAATGTTCAAAAACATATAGGATTGCTCCCCCAAGATTGTGCATTATTTATGATCTTGCATTTGAATACAAAATGCACACAAGTGGGATCATCACTCTCCACATATATTATTCAAACAAAGGTCATATTCAAGAAAGAGCAATAAGATCCAATACCAAATTAAAAAATTGTTCTACTCAATGTAGGATAGCTTCCCCAAAAATAGTGCATTATCTAGAAGTATGACTTTGAATGTAAATGCACAAGAATGGGATCATTGCTTTTCCTAACTCAAGAAAGCACAAAGCAAAATTTGAGTAGAGCAACAAGGATCCAAAAGATACAAGGAAGACAAGAGAGTTAGATCAAAACAAATCCTGGCAATAAAATAAGGCAATCAAAGCAAGAGCCAAAATGAAGATGGTCTACAAATTCCACCACAATTATGAGTATCACTTGTCATGGACAAGGAGTATATGGAGATATTTCTCGGTGGTATATAGGAATGAAACACAAGACCAACTTCACAAAAATAAGCATATGGCAAAGAAAGATTTAAAAGCCATGCTTAGATAGATAGATATTCTTGATAGCTTCAATATTCACGCGATCATGCAAAGCAACTACAAAGAGTAGCTTGAAGCAATCGGTTTCCCAAAAAGATATATGCGAACTATTTGGGGAAAGCCGTACCAAGAACATCCAACACAAACAAGATCCAAGAGTGATTAAAAAACATTTTAGCAAATATGGAACTTGTTTGAGCAACATGCCACATAGGAATAAGATAATGAAGAATATCAATTCTAGGTGGCAATACCTCACATGTTCACATTTTCTAGGTTTGTAATATGCACATAGCTTATTACTCCCCCATAATGTGATAATCCAATTTTTAAAACAGAGGCAAACAAAACCAACTAGAGATAATTATGGACATTATAGAATTTGAATTTCTCATGAGAATGACATACCACATAGAGAGTAGATAATATTGATATATCATCACTAAGTGGTATTCCTCATGTATCACATTTTTAGGATTGTGAAGTGCACGAAGCATATCACTCCCCCAAAATGGGATAGTCCATTAATCTCTCAAAAAGAGAGCCAACAAGATAAGATATCAAATAAAACAATAAGGCTCAAAAAGTAAATGGTGTGCAAACCAACATACACATACTTGATTACTCAAGATAAGTAAGTAGAGAGCACAACACATACAAACACTAGCAAGGTACAAAACCTAACACATGCAAGGGTGCAAGCAACTTTCAATGTATATATGATTTAAATCAATTACCGCAAGGAGGAACATTGGATATGAGATAGAACAATATAATCCAAATACTTGACTTGAGAGAATAAATTGATGAAGATCCCTTAATTCTTCATGATGTAGCCAAGTCTCCAATGCCCTCCAACAACACCTATTGATCAAGTTTTAGCTTGTTGGTCCCCAACCAAGTTGGGTCCTAAGAGGTTAGTCACAATAGGTTGGCAACCCAAATGGTTTTTTCTTGACACCACTTTGAGTACCAACATATTTGGCAAACACATTGCCAACCTTATCCTTCCTAAGAGAATAAACATCATCAATTATAATGGGGTTGGATAAGGTACCATTAGTGCATGAAGAAGCAAAGTGGCCCTTCTCACGGCATATGTAGCAACATTGGCTTCCTCCTTTCTTCTTAGTTGGAATCTCGACTTGAGGAGGGTAGCTTGATTCTTCTTGGGAAGAGGCCTTGTTAACTTGAGGAACTTGAGTTTGACTTGAGGCCGCTTCCCTTGTTGCTTCTCACTAAGAGGCTTCTTCTTCAAAGGGCAAGATCTAACATGGTGCCCTTCAACTTTGCACTTGAAGCAAACAATCTTGGCCGAATCTTTAACTTGTTCTTGGCCCTTGTTCTTCTTGATAGACTTGGACTTGTTCTTGTTATTGGAGTTGAATCCAAGTCCACTCTTGTCATTGGGGCGTCTTTGAACACTCAACACATTGTCAAGTGTGGACTCCCAACATGACGCTTTTCCAAGTCTTTCTTCAAAGAAGCGACTTGGGCCTTGAGCTCTTTTAATTCCTCTACATGGTTAGTATCAACAAAAACACTAGAGGAAGTAGATGCTTCATTGTTAGAGCAACAAGGCATGGAAAGTAATTCATCACAAGATTAGCAATATGTGAGTGGATGAATCACAAGGACTAGCACATGGCAATAAAGCATTTAGAGTAAAGTAGTGCCATTGTCCACATGAGGCTCACAAGATGTTACCTTTGTAGTGATAGCCTCATGAGCTAACTTTAGCTTCGCATGGGATGCTAGAAGATCCTCATTAGAGCTAGAGAGCTTTTCATGACTTTCTTCCAATTTCCCATACTTGCTAGTTAGCAACTCAAGTTGAGCCCTTAGCTCAACATTCTCCTTCAAAATAGATGCTTCACGAGAAGTGGAGTTAGTAGCACAAGCATCATTAATATTAGAAATGAAGAAGACAACTTGGCAAGCTCATCATTCAACCTAGCATTTTCCTCAATAATATTAGCATGATCACATGAGGGAGTAGAGGAACTAGGCACATCATTTTTAGATAGTTGAGTTTGGAGTTGATCATGAGACTTGGTAAGGAGAGAGTGTTCACTTTAAAGCCTTGTGAGCTTTGTCAAGTCTCTCTATTCCTCAATTAGTCTAGCATTGCCAACACCAAATTCAACTTTTTCCTTTTTAAGCACTTTATATTTAGCAATAGCATGATCTCTTTCCTTAATGATTTTAGCAAAAATAGATCATTTGTTTCATCAAGAGATTCAAGTTTCTCCTCAAGAGACACTCGAAGCTCATGCTCTTCCTCAAGAGCATTTTCTAAGGATGCTTTTTCCATAGCATCCTCTCTTTCGATCCTTCCCTTTTCTTCAATGATTTCCTTGCACTTAATAGCAAAAGTCAAAATTTCACACAAATAAGAGCAAGCTTTACTATCTTTAGGGAGAGCACCAAAAACCATCTCACTCTTCTCCTTTAAGGAGTCAATATCATCTCTTTTAATCCATAATAATCCTCATCATCTCATCATCATCATCACAAGATGTAGAGGGTTCCAAAGGTGGAGAACCTTTGAATCCCTAGCCATAAGGCAAAAGTGAGAAATGGACGATGATGATGAAGAATTACTTGAAGCACCATTGAGGTCCATGTCTTGTTCCAACAAATGTTGGGTTTCCTCTACATTGTTAGACACAAGTAATAGAGGATATGGAAGCATTGTTTCATGGCAACAAGACATAGAAGCATATCATCATGAGATTTAGTTAAACAACTAATACATGATATGCAAGGACTATCAACACTAGCATGTAAACATTTGGAGTGCTAGAAGTGTTTAAGTCCAAAGATAGAACATTGCAATGAGATAGAGATGAAGTATAGTCAATAGAATATTCACCATCAACAAAGCAATTTATCATCACTCACCATATCATTACCTTGTGACAAATCACATGTTGATGAAGTGGAAGAAGTTGTGAACACGTCACGGCCGGAGTGGAGGGAGAACAATCATCCTCAATAATGTTGGACATTCATATTTATCTTGAAGTTTTGTCCACAACAGATGTGCATTTCGAAAAGGCATGATTGATGCAAGAACTACATCGCTCAAAACACAAATAAGACCATTAGAAACTTGAGTATCGAGATAAGAGTTTTCCTCATCCTCTATAGATAACTCTTGGGAATCCATTGGAGGAGAAAAACCCATATCTACAATACTCTTTATATAATTTGGACCCATGACCCTAAAAAGATTAAGCATGCGAATTTTCCAAACATCATAATGTGTGCCATCGAATATAAAAGTGGAATCGTGAGAGTGAATAAATGGAACTCGGCGGCAGCTGATCCTGGCTATCCTGCCGTCGTTGTCTCCAAGTTGATGGCGACCTGCCAGCGTGGAAATGTATAAACAGGCGGTATACAATGGGCTGTGTGGGCCAGGTTCGTATAATACCTGACATGGTTTTTCCACTAGGGGCGGCACCCGGCGGTCCGGAAAGGTGGGTAGTCAAAGGGTAATTAAGATGCAAACGTCCAAAACTAGACGGTCAGCCACAAGGACGCCGACTCCGAGCACGCCGGCATGCCTGCCGTGAAGCTGGTCCTGTACGGGAACGGCGCCGCACTCGCCCAGCTCGCCACCAAGCCTGCCGTCGGGCTCGTCCAGCACGGGAACGGCGTCACGTTCGCCGAGCATGCGGCCATGCCTTCATCAGCGATGTGCCCAGCACACATGGCGGCCCCGAGGTCCTAGTGCCCTCTTTCTTCAAGCTTTGCTTCTGATGCACCGACCGTGCCGCGGCTGACGGCAGCGGCGGCTCCACCAGGGCGCGGTAGAAGGGGCAAGGAGGAGCTGGAGGCGAGCCGACGGTGGCATAGGTGGAACACGTGGGCGCACGACAGCAGCAGGCGCACCGCGTCGCCCTGTCATGCGGCGCCGAGGTATATGCCGCACTCGCCCGGCTCGCCTGCGGCCTTCTCGTACGGCAGCGCCTAGATGGCCGACGGCTCCAGCCCGGTTATGGGTGCCTTGGGTTCGGCCGGTAGGACGGCTGCCATGGCGTGCCTGCGTTTGCGGCGGCGCACGTGGCATACGTAGAGGTGACGGAGCAGGGCGAGGCCGAGGATGGAGACGGACGCGGCGAAGGCCATGGCGATATACTAAAAGGACAGCCGCGCCACGGCGGCGACCGGCGCCCTGACACAGCGCAGAGGCGACGACAGTGTAGACGACGCGACTGGGCGGAGCATGGTGCAGTTGTAAGTTGAGTGCAGCGCCGGCGACGCGGTGGACTAAGCTTGGAACGGCGCCACATCCGCCTCCGCTGCTGCGGTCTCCACTTCCAAACAAAGGCAAAACGCAGAGACGGTTCCCATGTGATTGCACGGTCCCATGTCTGCACATAAGTTTCAATGCCATGTGGTCCTACTGCTGTGTATTTCCATGTGTATTCCGCCCTATACAAAAAAATGACATGGCCCCACCAAAAAACGTGGAACAATACAAGTTGGACTTCCGCCCGGAGCATCTGCCGCCGAGTTCAACAGAGCATTTTCCTGGGATCGTGCACTAATTTTCTAAACGACATATTTACTCTCTAGACGGTAAAGCCTAAAAAGAGAGTCCAGACTCTGATACCAATTGAAAGATAAGGATGTCGCCTAGAGGGGGGTGAATAGACGATTTAATTTTTTTCCGGTTTAGTCTTGATAATTGCGGAATAAAAATAGGAATTTAAATTAACAAGCCAATAACCTAAATAAACTAGACTCACCTATGTGCACCAACAACTTATGCTAAGCAAGACAAGCAACAAGGTTATAGCAATATAGAATACTTCAAGCATGAAGGCTATCACAATGCAAAGTGCATAAGTAAAGAGCTCGGGTATAGAAATAACTGAGGCACGCGGAGACGAGGATGTATTCCCGAGTTCCTCCTTTTTAGGCGAGTACGTCTCGTTGGAGGGGTGTGAGTTTCAAACTCAAACGTCACAAATGGCCTCACCCTATTCTCCGATGAATCTTGCCCAAAAGCTCGGTTCACCTTCCACTATCGGAATCCTTCAAGGCGGAATCCGGAGCCTTTACAACAATCTTGAGGCACAACCCACAAAAGGATTGGGAGCTCCCAAGTGACCACAAAAGGTCTCAACCACCACAAAATGCGTCTAAGATCCAAAGACCCAAGAGTAACAAGCTCACAACTTCCACGAATCCTCGTGGAGAGCACAAACCGATGCACAATGCAATGGCAAGAGCACAAGTGCTCAAATCATTCACTCTCAAATCCCACAAAAGCAACTAATGCTTATGTGGGGAGAAGAGAGGAAGAACAAAGAAGAACTCAACAAATGGAACTCCAAGATCTAGATCCAAAGGGTTCCCCTCACTTAGAGGAGAGATGGATTGGTGAAAATGTAGATCTAGATCTCCTCTCTCTTTCCCCTCAAAGATATGCAAGAATCATGGGAGGAATTGGGAGAGGGGCAAGCTTTTCAAGGTCAACAATGGAGGTGAGAGAGGGGGAAATTTCGTGCTTGGAAGAGCTAGTCCCATTGGAGAAGAAGGGGGCCTTTTTATACGTCACCAGAAAAAGAGCCGTTGCACCCAGAAAAAAGAGGATATTCCGGTTCAAGTTAGGATAGGATATTCCGGTCATAGGATATTCTGGTTCAAGATAGGATAGGATATTCCGGTCATAGAATATTCCGGTCTTCTAGAAATATCCGCCCCAAAATGTCCGGTTGACACCCGAAAGCTGTAAAATAAGTCCTTAGCCGTTTTTCTGGACAAACAGGGGGGAACCGGATATTCCGGTTCAACTTTGGACCGAAATTTCCGCCCCAAACCAAAGAGCCGCGTAACTGTTGAAACCTTCTAATGGTAGCCGGATATTTCCAACCGGATATTTTCAGAAGGACCGGAATATCCGGTTTTCAGAAAACTGACAGAAACAACAAAACGAAAACTGCAATAATTTTTTCATCCGGACTCCTATTTTGATGATCTTGGTCTCGTTGGAATCGCAACGAAGAGCTCTTCAAGATTATGCAGAGAAACATCATAGTTCATCATATGAGATGGAAGCAACAAGGAGAGAGTTTGACTTCTCATAGAAAAGATAAACCGGTAAAATCTTCAACATAAAAAATGACACAAGATATGCATATAAAATCTGTTTTTGATGAACTAGAGTTTGGTATGGAGATGAACACAAGCTCTAAATTCTCACATGGATAAAAGCCAAATAAGAAACAAGAAAGATGAAATGTCAAGTACGCAAAGGTTTGAACTCTCCACAAAGATGTGATCAAGTTACTCACTTGAGAGCCCCTCTTTACAGTACGCCGTCTATCCTATAACCCGGTCTCCCACTACACCACGAGACCGGTAAAATAGAAACCTTATCAAAATCATACTTTTGTCTTGCGCATTTCATTTGAGCTAGATGATGACGATCTTGATCTCTTCAAGTGGACCACCTTTCTTGATTGCACTTCGCTTGGTGAAAACTCACATATCGCTCATCCATACACCAATATGGTAGAGGCTCTATAAGGCACATCATCACTTGACCAATATCTCCAAAAATGGTGACAAGCTTCAAGCATAGGATTTCTTCGATATGCTTCTCTTGAACTTGCACATCATCTTCTTCTCTTAATATATATGATGGCTTGAAGGTAAACATGAATATTCACTCAATCTTCTTTTCTAAGCGACACTTGCAATATGCTCAACTCTAGATGACCATTTGTGTGGATCACACCTTGAATATTACTTTAGTCATCACTTTATCTTCTTTTTTCAATCTTGATACCAACACATTGTGTTCAAGCATTGCCAATGGACAAGCCCTACAATGATAGCTCAATGCAACCATTAGTCCATAGAGATTGTCATTAATTAGCAAAACCACACATGAGGGCTCATGCACTTTCACAATGCAACTAATATGGGTACAAAATTTACTTACTATTAAAATACGTGCTATAATACGTAACATAGGTAGATACCACTATCATATATTTCCTCATTAGTTGTTATGACACATTAGATTTTTATTAACATGACATCAATTTTTTTATTAACATGACATGCATGATATTAACAACGATACCCGCCTTAGACCGTGTACCTGGCATATATACATCCAATTTTCTTCATCCTCCCACAAATAATGTAGGCTTTCCCTAGCTCTAGACGATATATAGGTCGGAATCGACCGTGGGCGCTTTAAACCCTGTGTCGCACTCAGTTGACGGAGTGTGTCGGCTTGCACCTTGCAGTGCATAAGTATCCGGCCTCTTCTTCCGTTCCGTCAATGTGGACGTGCGTGAATGACGCACGATGCTACCTACGTGCGTGTACCTGTCTCCTAGCTAGCTGCTTGCTTCCTCGAACTAACATATCACATATCCAATCCAATCCAATCCAATCCAATCCAATCCAGTGGTTCCACGTACTCGGCACATATCTAATATCTTATGCATGTATATCAAGATATTTGCAGCGCTGTTAATAATGTTGGGACATTATATATTTTGACAAAATCGATATAGCTAGCCCACGGCCGGAAAGATCGATTCACATGTAAACTCCCAAGTGGGTTGCATCATAGCATGCATCTAGCTGTGGCACGTGTTTTTGATAAGGAGGGCCGAAGAGAGGAAGCTTCATCTATCTAGTTTAAGAGAACAAAATTATGTCAACCTTGGATCCATTCCCCAAAAAAATGTCAATCTTTTAAATCCCGGCCACATGCATGATTGAGTTGCCACAAAGAAGTTTTCATATGGATCAAATTCAAAGTCATGGGTCATAAGTACGTGATGAAGGAGCCTGAGCTAGCTACCTAAGGAGAGAGATCGGCAATTGGGCAACTGATTGTATTGAAAACCATCGGGTGCTATAAATAGCTTGCAAAGCAACAGCACGTATCTTGCAGAGCAAGGACCGGCTGGCCGGAGAGTTATCTCGAGCTAGATTATCGTTAGCTATACTAACAAAATAACTAACCTAACAACCTGAATATCTATTCAGTTAACACCCTGCCGCAGTCAATACGTTGGCGCTTGGCAAAACGCATACTGGACCGGAAAGATTGAAAAGATGTCGTAGGTAGTCCTTTTGTCATGATATCGGCGAGCTGCTGATGAGTGGGCACATGAACTACGTGGAGTTCGCCGAGAGCCACCTTCTCACGCACGAAGTGGATGTCCAGCTCAATATGTTTGGTCCGTCGATGATGAACGGGATTGGTGGACATGTATACCGCCGATATGTTGTCGCAGAAAACCACCGTGGCCTTGGGAAGAGAGGAGCCGAGTTCGTCGAGGAGTTGCCGCAACCATACACAGTCAGCAACGGCGTTGGCGACGGCACGATACTCGGCTTCCACACTCGAGCGCGAGACGGTGGCTTGTCGTTTGGAGGACCAACTGACCAGTGCACCGCCGAGGTAGACACAGTATCCAGAGGTGGACCGCCATGTGTCCGGGCAACCGGCCCAGTCCGCGTCGGAGTAGGCGACGATGTCGAGGGAGGACGAGGCCGGCAGGAGCAGACCGGAGCTGGTAGTCCCACGAACATAACGGAGGATCCATTTGACGATGGCGAGGTGACCGGCGCGAGGATCATGCATGTGCAGGTAGACTTGCTCGACGGCGTAGGCGAGATCTGGCCGCGTCATGGTCAGGTACTGCAGGGCGCCGGCGAGGCTGCGGTACTCGGAGGGATCGTCGACCGGGGCACCAGCATCGGCGGGAACCTTGGGAAAGGTGTCAACGGGCGTGGATGCAGGCTTGCACTGAACCATACCGGCGCGCTGGAGAATTTCCTCAGCGTATTGCTCCTGGCTGAGGAAGAAGCCACGGGGCGTGCGACGCACGCGTATGCCCAGGAAGTAGTGGAGGGCCCCCATGTCCTTCATGGCGAAATCGAGCTTGAGCTTGTCGATGAGCTCATGGAGCAGCGTAGAGGAGGAAGCCGTGAGGACGATGTCGTCGACGTAGAGGAGAAGATACGCCGCCTCGGAGCCCCGCCGTAGTATGAAAAGTGAGGCGTCGGAGCGAGAGGCAGTGAAGCCAATGGTGACGGCGAAGGTGGCGAAGCGCTTGAACCATGCCCGTGGTGCTTGCTTCAAGCCATAGAGGGACTTGACGAGCTTGCACACGTGATCACGCCGAAGAGGGTTGGCGAAGCCGGCGGGCTGGTAGCAGTACACTTGCTCGTCGAGGACACCGTTGAGGAAGGCGTTCTTGACATCGAGCTGGTGGACGGGCCAGTTGCGAGAGCACGACAAGGTGAGCACGGCATGGATCGATGCCGGCTTGACGACGGGAGAGAAGGTTTCCCCGTAGTCGATGCCAGGGCGTTGGGCGAAGCCGCGGACGACCCAACGCGCCTTGTACCTCTCAAGGGAGCCGTCCTCGCGTGTTTTGTGCATGTAAACCCACTTGCCAGTAACAATGTTAGTGCGCGCCGGACGCGGAACGAGCGTCCATGTTTTGTTGGAGGAGAGGGCGTCGAACCCTTCTTGCATCGCCGCGCGCCAATGAGGATCGCGAAGGGCCTCCCTGACAGAGGAGGGGATAGGCGATATCGGAGTGGTGGCGATGTTGGCGTAGCGCGGATTTGGCTGGAAGAGGCCGTGACTGGCGTGAGTCGACATGGAGTGTCGAGCGGGAGGCGCTGGTGGTGGCGGAGGAACGACGGGCGAGGCAGGGCGACGCGACGAGCTCGCGGGTGCAGCAGAGGCCGAAGATGGGCCGCGGCCCAGTGGAGCGGCGGGCCGTGAAGTTGGGCCGCCACGCGAGCCAGGGGGTTGCATGGCCCGATCGGGAGTCATGAAGGAGGCGTGCGATCGACGGAAGCTGCTGGCGAGGAACCGAGGTGCAGCGATCTGAAAGGAAACACTTGCTCGACAAAAGTTAAATGGCGAGAAAAGAGGACGCGCCGCGATACAGGGTCGTAACATCGGTAGCCTTTCCTTCCATCGGGGTATCGCATGGTAAGGATCGGGGGGCAAGCTTATGCGGTGTCATGGAGGTATGTTGGGGTAGCACAAACAGCCAAAAATGCGAAGAGCCCGATAATCAGGTGCGTGGCCGTGAAGAAGCTCGTAGGGGGTGGTACGGGCATGAGCTTTACACGGTCGGCGATTGAGGAGAAAGGTGGAGGTGGCTAGGGCTTCAGCCCACCATTTGGGCGGCATGGAGGCGTGTATAAGGAGCGTGCGAATGCCATCGTTGATGGTGCGGAGAATGCGTTCGGCTTTACCATTTTGCTGGGATGTGTAAGGACATGTGAGACGCAATATGGTGCCATGGGTGTGGAAGAGGGCTTGGTTGGCGGTGTTGTCAAACTCACGTCAGTTATCGGTTTGGAAAGACTTGATGGAGCTAGAGAACTGAGTGCGAACATAGGCATAAAACCGGGTGAGGAGATGATGCACTTCAGATTTCTGTCGTATGGGAAATGTCCAAGCAAAATGCGTAAAATCATCGAGAATAACAAGGTAGTATTGAAAACCCGACAAACTTAATAGAGGACTTGTCCATAAATCGCAATGACAAAGCTCAAAAGGAGAAGTAGTTCTAGTGGTGGAGGGAGAAAATGGGAGCCTAGTATGTTTGCCCAATTGACATGCATCACAATGGGTGGGCAAACTTTTATTACAATTGAATTTGAAATAGGTGGAGGCACGCGCCAAAGCTTCGGCACCGGGATGACCAAGCCGTTGATGCCAAAGAGCTGCAGAGGCGGTGGCGTGGAGGCATGTGGGCGGGTGTACTAGCGGGTAGAGGTTGCCAGTGGAGTCACATCGGTGAATCACTTGTCCCATTGCCAGATCCTTGATAGAAAAGCCAAAAGGGTCAAATTCAATTGAAACAAAAATTTAACGCGTAAAAGCACGAAAAGAAACTAGGTTTTTGATGAGTGTTGGGGAGATGAGAATATTGTGGAGGGAGAGGGGTCGGGAGGAGGTGGGTAGAGAGAGAGAGGCGTGTCGGTGACGGGAAGAGAGGAACCATCACCGACGATGATGCAAGAGGGAAAAGTAGAGGGGATGGGAGCGGAGGGTATACCAAAACCGGAGCCCATGTGGGAGGACGCGCCACTGTCGAAGACCCACTCGCCGCCGAGGCCTTGCGTAGCCCCGCCATCGGCTTGGAGAGACATCTGGTTCAGGACGGCGATGAGCGCAGACTGGTCCCATTGTGGCGCCGAGCCGGCCGTGCTAGCAGGCGCCGAGTTGACGGAGAGGGCAAGGGGCGCAGCTTGTGCGTGGGGCGCAGCTGGTGCGCGGGGCGGAGCACCGAGGAGGCCGGGCGCGGCCCACGCCTAGAATGTGCCGGCCACAGATGGGGCAGCAGGGGCGGGCGGGCGCGGCGCGGGCGGACGGAAGCCGCCGGGGGGCCGATGGCCGGGCCAAGGGCGGGAGGGCCGGTGGCCGGAGGGTTCTTCTTCCGCTTCTTCTTCCCGTGGCCCGAGGATCCAGATGAGCCGGCGGGCAAGGCGCCGTAGAGACCTAGCGGTGCAGGGTTGAAGTAGGACGGCGCCGTGGGGTGGAAGTGAGCGGGCGGAGATGGCTGGTACGCCGGGGCGAGCTACACCGGCTGGTACGCCTGGGCAGGAGGCACGGGCTGGTACGCCTGCTGGTAGGCCTGGGCGACGAGGGCGTTGTGGGCGACGACGCGCGCCTGCCGACCGAGACGCTGCTCCTCCAACTGAAGGAAGGGGCGAAGCTTGACGAAGGAGGGAAGGTGGTCGCGCGTTATGTGGGGAACGGCATGCTTGTCGAGGCCGCGGAGGACGTTGTGGACGAGGTCGCGATCCTTGACGCGGGAGCCCAGATCGCGGAGGGAGTCCGCGAGGCGCTTCATCTTGGAGGTGTACCCGACGACGGAGAGGTCACCCTGGTTGAAGCTGTGGAACTCGTCACGGAGGAAGGTGGCGCGCGTGTCGCGGTTGTCGCGGAAGACGGCGCGGATGGAGCACCAGATGGAGAGGGCCGTGGCATGACGGGTCTCCACGATCTCCAGAGTGGAGGGGGTGACCATGGCGTCGTACCACGAGACGATGGCGAAGTAATTGAGGACCCAATCCGAGGTGCCGTGGGCGGGTGAACCGTCGATGTGATCCCGCAGGCCGAACTTGGAGAGGGTGGTGATGAATTGACGGCGCCAGATGCCGTAGTTCTCCTTCTCGTAATCGAGGGTGATGAGCACATGATCACGGATGCGGAGAGCCTGAAGCTGGGGGTAGGAAGAGTTTGAGTTGCGACGGGGATGCCGAAGGCCTCGTCGACGCCAGAGTCGGAGTCCGACGCAGAGGAGGAGGAGGAAAAACTCATGGCGTGGGGGCAAGAGGGCAGCGGAAGACTTGAATCGGATCTTAGAAATCTGATACCATGAAGGAGCCTGAGCTAGCTACGTAAGGAGAGAGATCGGCAATTGGGCAACTGAGCAACTGATTGTATTGAAAACCATCGGGTGCTATAAATAGCTTACAAAGCGACAGCACGTATCTTGCAGAGCAAGGATCGGCTGGCCGGAGAGTTATCTCTAGCTAGATTATCGTAAGCTATACTAACAAAATAACTAACCTAGCAACCTGAATATCTATTCAGTTAACACGTGAGACTCGTGATGGCTACCTATGTGTTTCCTTGGAACACCCTGATTTGTTCCGGTTAGACAGATCGGTCTCGTTTTTTAAGATATTTTAGAATTGCTACAGCAACAACTTGTTCGAGATCGGTCTCATATTTTAATAGTCCGGCATTTTTTGCGGGATGTGTGGATGTGGCGACAACTTTTGGAAAGGTCAAGTTTAAACATTGCTATCGAGCATCTAATGGTGTAGCTCATGAGCTAGCTAAGTTTAGTTTATCTAATAAAACTTCTTTTTGTTGGATTAACGTCCCTCAAAACTGGTTGATCAACAAATTGGTGGACGATGCAATTGTGGTTTAATTTTAATAAAGCTAGCCCTAGCCATGATGGCCTTCCCTCAACTCCAAATTGCTGCCCCAGAGGCATCCCTAGATAATATCTTATCATATGATATTTGCGTATTTGTGACAAAAGAGACGAAAATTGGGCATATTACAACGAAATTTAAACTAAATTTGAACTAAAACTAAATCTAATCTAAATGCCCGGCCAACCCAAAGCGAACACAATTTTACGGGGTGCCGTGCCGGTGGATATTCTAAGAGAAGCGTGACGTTGGTGTGGCTTGTCGTACACCGTCGACCTACGTTGGCAAAGAGTTGTCCCTGTCACGCGCGTGCCTTACTACTCCCATCCATCTCAGCTCTAATCCTTGAAAATTTGGGTCTTCCATCGGATGCGGAGACACTGATAGTTATCGGACTAGTCAACCAAATCCCATTTGTCGTAGATGCACTGTATAAAAGCAGCAGACGGCGGATCGAAAAAGGATGCGGCTAGCTTGCTTCCCGATCGGAAGTAGTAGAGTTATTTCCCATGGAGCAACATCATTGGAGTGGCAGCGGCAGCTACAGCCCGGCGGCGCTCTACCCGTCGTCGGCGTCGGACATGCAGCTCCTCAACACCCTCCTCGAGAAGGGCGTCGTGGATTTCGATTTGTTCATGGAAACGTGTTCGTCTTCTTCCACCTCCAGCTCCTCCGACGACGGACGTCCCAAAGAGCAGCAGCAGCAGCAGCTTCCTGCAGTACTGGAGACCCTCCCCACCAAGTTGGGGCTGATCGGCGTGCGGAAGCGTCCGTGGGGCCACTTCGCGGCGGAGATCCGGGACTCGACGCGCAAGGGCGCCCGCGTGTGGCTGGGGACCTTCAAGACCCCCGAGGGGGCCGCCATGGCGTACGACCAGGCCGCCTTCTCCCTGCGAGGCGCCGCCGCGAGGCTGAACCACCCCGTGGAGCGCGTCCGGGAGTCGCTGCGCACCCTCGCGCTCGAGGCCACGGTCGGGTCGCCGGTGCTCGCGCTCAAGCGGAGCAACCTGGTGCGCAAGCGGTCGCCCAACAAGCAGGCCAAGACGACGGCCATGGCCGCGCCCACCAAGATGATGCCATCCGCCAGCAGCCCGGCGGTGGAGCTGGAAGACCTGGGCGCCGACTACCTGGAGGAGCTCTTGCGGGTCTCTTCTCTTCCGACGAGCCGCCGCCCCTCGCTAGCTGCTAATCTATCTTATTTGCCAGCTGGTCTGCCTCTGGTTGAGTAGTTAGTTGCAAATATCAGCAGCTAGCTATGTGTAAAATTTGGAGTGTACAGCAAGCTAGGGAGTTATGTAGAGGTGTGAGTGATCACTCACGCATGCTTAAACGGAAGATTAAGTTAGTACTCCTACAATGATCCATCGGCACAGTTCCTGAGTTCCCGATGCAGCCACTTGCTCGGACGAGTCAATGTAAATATAAAGAAATAATAGAGATATTTGTACGTGCTCTTTTTTCTCATGGTACAAGAAAGGGTAAGAATCCAACTGTTTTCAGAAGGCCATGCATTTTTTTATAAGGAAGAAGGCCATGCATGGGAGAAAAGACAAATAAATCATGAACCATATATAAAATCTAACATGTTTTACCAATAGCAGGGAAAACTACTCCGTTCACTTTTATAAACCATGCATTCTGTTTTTTTTATCGAAAATACACGTATCTGCATATTAAGTGTGTAGGTTCATTCATTTTGATCCGTATCTAGTCCATATTAAAATATTTAGAATACCTTATAAAAGTGAACGAAGAGAGTCTATACTACTACTCACATGGAGTAATAGTTAACATGTACGTGGCGATGGATTGATACTTGAGTTGAATCGACATTGTTGTACTCACATGGAGTAGTGTGTTGGTGGTGAACGTACTGGTGATGCCTGGATGCAGTAGTGCAAGTTGGAATACGTATGGGGTGGTGATCAGTCCATCCATCTCCGTCACAACATACATTATTTAGTTTTGGGATATATACACACACACCCATCCATCTATCTGTACCGCACGCACTACAAGAAATGTGCTCACTAGTGACCTTTTCTTAATGACCATGGGGTTTTTGGTCATAGATCTATGACCATTCTGAACCAAATGGTCATGAGGCATTTAGGAGGGTCCAAACCTTGAAGAATTACGACCAATTTTGTCAAGAAGGTCATAATTTTCTAACACAAATTGGTCATAGATGGATAGCACTGATTTAGGGGCTTATATTTAGCCCATTATGACCAATTTAAATGGTCATAGCATCTATGACCAAACACGATAAGGTCGTAACCTTGGATGAATTGACATTACTAGGCAGCCACCTCAGCACGTGGGTCCCTTGACTTGACATGCGGGATGAATCTGACAGGTGGGACCCATGCATATGACATGCGGGACCAACTAACCACTTACCATGACACGTGGGTCCCTTACGGCACGTGTGGGACCGCATTGACTAGTTGACTAATTTGACCGATGGGACATATGTATGTCGTGTGGGACCAACTAACAACCTACAATGACATGTGGGGCCCACATCGAGTAATTTAGCTACCCATCAATATTAAATGTTGATTAACATGGCAAATTTAATTACTTATAATAAAATTTAATGGAATAGGCAATTTTAATTATCCAAAATACAAAACAGAGGTGATAAACAGCTTCTTCACATTTTTTTGAACATTTTTCATATATAACATTTTGTCATATGAGTTACAGATTTAAAAATATGAATTTAGCAAGATTTGAACATATTCAGGGATTTCAGAAAAAACAGAAAAGAGCTTGGACATTTCTCACCGAAGGGAACTTAGCCCGAGCGGCTGACAAGCGGGGCCGGGCGCTGACTGGGCCGGCTGACTGGACTGGAGGAGCTGAGGTGGCGCCAGTCGAGGCTGACAGGTGGGACCCGGGTGTCTGTGGGACAAAGAAAAAAAGAGAAAAGGGTGGGACTTATTTGCCCAAGCTGGGGATCGAACCGTGGGCTGCTGCGCTGGTCCTCTGCTGGGCCGGCCTTGGGCTCTAGCTGGCTGGCTGGGCTGTCTTCGGCCTGGCTCGGCTGGCTGGCTCTCCCTTTTTTTCTTCTTTCTTTTTTTTCTTTTAGTTTTATGCAATAAAGTAAATGAGTTATTTCACCGTACATTTTGCATACCATCTCGGATCAAGTTGACCCAAAAAAAAAATTGGTTCATCTCGATGATATTTAAAACTTTCGTGTTGTTGAACTCTCTAGTTTCACATTATGTTTTTGATTTTGTTTAATGTTCTTATGTTTTTTTAAAACGCGGTCAAAACGGCGGGGGTGACCGTTCTTATCTAGCATTGGAATCTTACTAAACTCTCTGTGGATCTCTAATTAAATGACTACTTTTGTACCTAAAAATGATTTTTTTAAATGTTATATTCCAAGTTTATATTTTTTTTCTCGAAACTAGGACACATACAATGACACATCGTGAAGGATTTCCAATTTTTTGATTTTTTATGAATTTCTGATGCCGATTTCAAAATACGGTCAAAACGACGGACATGACCGTTCATACCTAGGTGTCGAATCCTGCAAGAATTTTGGTATATCTCTGATGAAATAGGTACTTTTGTATCTAAAAATGATTTTTTTCAAAAAATCATGAGCAAACTACGAAACACTTCTAGTTCAAAATTGACCCGCTTCCAATTGAATTGGCAGAAATTTATCTTTTTCACGAGAGGTGGATGGAAAATTTTATACACCCAACCATTTGGTTATTTGTACATGATATGTGGTCTAATATTTTTCAAAAATGTTGTGATCCAATTTTGCAACAAATATTTGGTAGGTCCATCACAAAAAACCCCATTTTTTTCACTCCGGAAATAAAAAATGACTTTTTTGTGCAAAGAAAATAAAAACTTTCTTCGGCAACATTGTTCGCCACTCCAAGACGCACGCTTGTGCATAAGATGAGATCATTTAAACAAACGATGCCATGAAAGTGGCCATAACATCCGTCATTTGGCCTGAAAGGTGTGAATCTTCATACATGATAGCTCATTTCTGTGAACACTTTTTTAAAAAATGTTATATTCCAAGTTTATATTTTTTTTCTCGAAACTAGGTCACTTACAATGACACATCGTGAAGGATTTCCAATTTTTTGATTTTTTATGAATTTCTGATGCCGATTTCAAAATACGGTCAAAACGACGGACATGACCGTTCATACCTAGGTGTCGAATCCTGCAAGAATTTTGGTATATCTCTGATGAAATAGGTATTTTTGTATCTAAAAATGATTTTCACACACAACCATTTGATTATTTGTACATAAAATGTGGTCTAATAGTTTATAAAAATGATGTGGTTAATTTTTTCAACCATTTTCAAGTTTTTTTTTGCTGTCATAAATATTTGGCTGAACTGGGTCGAAACTGGCCCAGCCCAGCTTTATTAGGCCCGTTGGAAATCTGCTGAAGCACTGCGCACCGTTGGATGCGATCCGACGGTCGGGAGGGTGTGTGCCTCGTATATATGCAGCACGTCGCTGCCAGTTCTAACCCTAGCTCGCTCTATCCACAGAGCGCCAAACCCTAGCGACGGCGCCCAGAGATCGACCCGCAGATGCAAGCCGGCGAGGTCGAGATCCTGCGGGACGGCAGTAGAGAGGCACCGGCGTCCTCCAGGCCCCTCGCCGGCGCTGCGTGCGGCGTTGGCTAGCACGCAGCTCCGTCGATTGGCTCTGGGCGGCGCCCTCTGCGAGGCGACGGCGCACGAGCGTGCGTCCCCTCCTCGGCGTCGACTACCAGCGCTAGGTTCGGGACCCTGCAGGCCTCGGCGGGAGATCCTCCACTCCTATCAGGCCGCCGCCGCTCCTTTCCGACCAGGCCACCGCCGCTCCTTTCCGACAAGGCCGCCACCACTCCTCTCCGAAAAGTCCTTCGAAGCTCCTCTCCGACAAGGCCGCCGCCTCTCCTCTCCGACAAGTCCGTCGCCGGACCCCCTCCTCTCCGACAGAAACCCCTCCGTATCCACTCGTCCCCGACACCTGCGCTTTGGATCCGGTATTTGCGCTTCCTCAATGGCGGCTTGCCGGATCCGTTTTCAAGATGCACGGCAAGCTCTACATCGGCTTCTCTGGCCTCGCCACCGACGTGCAGACGATGTGAGTACCTGCCCCTCAGATCCCTCTCTTTGCCTCTCATTTCTCCTAGGATTATGTAGGTGCCTCGGATATCTACAGACTATGCGTCGTGTTATGCATACTACATAGGCTGCAGTGACCTTTTACTTAATGAATACAAGGTACTAGTGTTCATACAGTCAACAACAGTGAGCGAATTGTACTTGTGTCACTTGTTCGAATTTCATACCAGCTTACTGCATTAATCAGCTCTTTCTATGGGCTCTGTTTTATTGAACATGTCATGAGGTTTTTTTATATGCCTCTGTTATAGCAGTATTTTCTTAACTTTACTCAGCATGATGATGCATCAATGTACCGTTGTCCAATTAACACATGTCCAATCATTAGGTGCCCATGCACCAATATGTTTAAGCGAACTAGAATCTTTATTATTGCTTTTGGGTCTGTTATTTATACAAAATTACATCCACATACTACCTGTAGTTGAAACACCTATTGCAGCAGAGAGCATCTGATCTTCTACCTAATAAAATTAAAGTATTAACACCAGTTTTGAATGCTTACTAGCTACTGCAATCCACATAGTTTGTCAATTTGCCTACCTGATCTGTGACCACCCTATCTGTCTACTAATTTAGATGGGATGTCTGGCTTTTATTTGTGAGTGTGTAATTTGATATCTTTGTATGTCTGATGATTTTACATCTGTTGTCATTGAAACTCTCAGATGTTAACCATACTCTTATGTGGTTGTTCATGCAACTGAATAGAACTTAAATGTTTTTTATGCTGGCCAGAGCTTGATAATTTATATCCACCATATTAAGCATTTTGCCATTCTATAGCTTGCTTTTAACTACCTATACTGTTTATTAACATGTTACTAGTTTATCCTTCTTTCAGTCTATCAAAGGAGATGAAATGCTGTAGTAGTGAAGCTAGTGATGTACACCAGGTAAGTGCCAGAACAATCCCATCCCTCCTCTTCTATTTCAATGTACATGGTGCTAAGGTTTGGGCAGTGCTTGCGACGAATATATCAGTGCACATATGTTCTCATAATCGAGTCTGTGTTGTTATGTAGCTGAATGCACATGGCCCGACTATCCTTATGAAACCTTAACCTGTTCTGTTGATTTGTTTTTATTACTGGCTGATGTTATGGTCCGGACGAGTATAACTGCTGCTTTTGTCTTGTTGTTAGGTAGTGAAATGACTATATTTTGAGACTAGTTACTAGTTGAGCCGTTTGTACTTGCTAAGGTTAGTTCTCTTCATATGTTTCTGTCTAGATAGCTCTGTATAATCTTTCATGTCTTAATTATTGGCTGATCTTAGGTTCTGTATGAGTATATCTTCTTTTCATGTCTTGACTTTAAGCCTCAACAATTAACAAGATGCTGCAACTAGCTACTTATTAATTTGAACCATTAGAACTTTTTTTTGGTTTGTGGTGGCTGAGCTTCTCTTCTCTACAGATTGCATCTTAATGTGCTAATACAGTCCTTTTGCTTAACCTATTCTCCTAATTTCGCAGATTGTGCATTTAAGATGGGAAGAAGGGTTCCTTTACACCCCGAAGAAAACCTGCACCCAACAAAGTGTTGGAGCAAGTTATTCTTTCCACCCCGAAAAAAACCTGCATCCAGCAAAGTGTTCTAGCAAAGTGTTGTTTTGATATTTAGTTGTATTTTCATTTCACAATACCTGATGTGTATTGTGTATGATTTTTGGCTGTTGTATAAAATATAATGTGTTTATTTGCTCTGTTTGAATCAAAATATTGGTTGCATATATGTTTTAGGACTGTTGGGTTTGACGTGGACAGCATGCCCAAGTCCCATCTGACTAGTGGGACCAAGAAATCTGACATGTAGGACATATAGTAAATTGTAAAAAAGATTAAAATTGACAAAAAGAGTGACATGTGGGACCGAGATCGTCTGACGAGTGGGACCTGATATTAATATGGACCCTAAAAGGCCTAGCCCAAAAAAGAAATTGAACTGTAAAAGGCCAAGGCCCAGAAAAGAAAAAAGCCGGGCTTTTTGGGCTTGGCCCATATAGACCACCAAAATGGACCGGGCTGAATCTGTTTTATGACTTTCTGATTTGGTCACAATTTTGCCACGTAGGATTGACCACGTAGGAACTGACGTGGCTACGCCAGACAGCGCGTGACCAAATTAATTGGTCATAACAGTTATGACCCTCCGATTTGATCATAGATGGTTATGACCAATTCAAAAAAAGGTCACATATGACCGTTTGAGACGCTCGGTATGTGACCTTCAGTTTTTGGTCACAAAAAGGTCATAGATGAAAAATTATGACCTTTTAGTGACCAATTTTGAGGGTCATAGGTCAGCATATTTCTTATAGTGACGTAGCTACTCTCCGTACTCAAATAAGTAAGTGCACTACTTCTAGTTTTGTGCTAAATAACACTTTTTAATTTTGACCAATTTATTAAAAATGTAGCAATATTTATGAAGGGAATCGTATGTAGAAAACAAAAAATTTCCTAACAACGATAACCGAAATAGCCAGGATCTATTACTATGTAGATATAAAGTAACGGAGGAAAAGGTATACATACCCTTGTAGACCATAAGCGTCGACGATCAAAAGATCTGTTTCGATGACGACGCGTGATGAAGACGGAGGGCGAAGACGACGGCGACGCCGACCTCAAGGTCATGTAGAGGAAGAAGACGTACTTCCAGTGCCACACGTGTAGCACCTCGTAGCTCTACACACGTATGGAGTTGACGACGACCTCCGAGCTCCAGATCTAGCGAAGCAGCGGAAGCGGAAGACTTGGACCCAGCAGCACGGCGGTGTGCGTATGGCGGAGAGAACTCTCTCAACCGTGCGTAGCGCCATTTGATGAGCCACGTCTTAAACGGATGAGAAAAAGAGAGAGGATTTGGTGAATTTCCAAGGCATGGGGCACCACTATATAAAGGGGATGGGAGGGGTGTCACCCTTGGTGGCTAGGCCATGTGGGACTAAACCCCACATGCCCAGCCGCACCAAGGGGTGCTGCGCCCCTTTTGGCCCACCTAGGGCAGCCCCTCCCCAAACCGCACCATGGGGGGAAGTTTCCCCCCTATGGGCATTCTCTCCCATGGGAAGGCCCATTTAAGGTGGGCTGCCTTTATAATTCTGAAAATTATTAAATAAATATTTATTTAACTATTAATTACACTAATTAATATTAAACACATATTATCTAATTTATTTCGGCTCCAAAAACCATTCAGTCGGCCCCTAAACTTAGCCGGATATGTCCCGGAACCATTCCGGTACTGTCCCGGAACTCTTCTCTATTTTCTCTTCGATATCCAATCTTATACAAACCGTCACCTACCCTTAAGTGTGCCACCATACGGTTCGGGATCACTCCAGACATGATCGAGACACGTTCTCCGATCAATGACTATCAACGGTGGCTGGATAACCGTGACAGTCCCTGTGTGTCCACGAATATCTTTTTATCGTTTGAACCTTAGACGTCCAGTTTCAACCTTTTGCCTGACTACAAGAAATATGCTATCCTATGACCCTCAATATTGGTCACTGAATGGTCATATGTTTTAATTTGTGACCTTTTTGTGACCAAAAACACTTGGTCACGTTATGAGCGTCACTAATGATCCAATATGACCTTTTTTGTGGATTGGTCATAGACCTCTATGACCAAAAGAAAAGGTCACATATTTTATGACCAATTTTTTGGTCACTGGTAATTTGGCCATGCCACGTCAAATCCAACGTGGCAAAACTGACGTGGCAAATTTGTGACCAAATGAAATGGTCATAGACCAGAATCAATCCGGTCCTGTTCGGCCGTCTACTTGGGCCGGGCCCAATAAATTAGCCCATTTCATTTTTTTTCCTGTTAATTTTAGGCGCCTAAACGGGCCAAGCCCAATAAATTGGGCCTCTTATTTTGTGGGCCGTGGGTCGTCTGAGCGCATTTTCAGCTATTCTTTTTTATTAATATGGGGATAGGTCCCACTTGTCAGGTTTTAGAAAGAGGGTCCCAGATGCTAGATGTAAGCGGGCCCCTGTTGTCAGGTTCTTATTAATGTGTCCCTGTTTTCAGTGTCATATTTTGCAGTTTTCAATTTGCAAGTAAATAAATAAGCTATATCTATACTATTATTAAAAGAGCAAACATGTTGAGATACTTTAAATCTTGTCCGTTCAATTTTCAATCAACAATCCAGATTGTCCCGATGTCGAGCACCAAACACTTTTCATCTTATCCGTTCAATTTCTAATCAACGATCCAAATTGTCCCGATGTGATCTCACGTCACGTCACGTTGGAAGGAAAGAGCTAGCCCGCTACACCAAGTCGATTAATATCCGGTTTGTACACGACATGGACTCTCTGCAGTTTGTATGAGACTGGGCTATCTATGCTTTATCGTACGGCCGTACGCCTGCTCAAGTTGAATCTGTGAAAGCCGCCGGCGTGCATGCTGCGTCGCCTGCCGCTGCTTACTTTTCATGTTTCATCCACAGAACGCCGGCATCATACTAGACCGCCTTGGCGGAGACGTACAGCATGGACTGGACGGCCTCCACTTGGGCTGCTCCTACTGCGACCAGGCACGGCTACTCGACGCGGGCGTTGCACTGCCGGACTAGACGGCGTTGAGGTGGAGGTGCTGGCCTAGGAACTGGGCGTGCCGGAGGACGTGCTGCGAAACTGCATGCTGGCCGGCCCCGTCCAACAACTGCAACGACAGTGCTCCTGCTGGTCGACTCCACCCTTGACGGCGACCTTGAGCTCCTGAGCGCCCGCCCGCGGTGCAGCAATGCCCCGTCTGTGTAATGAATTGCTAACTCCTGATTGTGACGACGACGGGGACGCAGCGGCCGCCGGCCGGAATCCACCTCGGCACCGAAGACGCGGACACATCGGCCACCGACCGGAATCCACCTCGGCACCGTCGTCCAGTCCAGCCGTCCAGGGACTCCACCGAGAGAAGACCACCGTACCAGAAGGTAGCCGTCTTTATTTTCTTTTACTTCCTATTTTCTGCTGTGCCGTTTACTCCCGGATGATTCTGTTCAAAAGGTAGTAACAACCATGCATGAGATTAAGGCAAATGCTAGAGATAATTTACTCCCGGATAAGCATGTTCAGTGAGAGATGCTATAAGCAAGGGTCAACTGAAGTATTGTACGCTACTGGAGTATTACTGAATCAATTTGTAGAAGCTGGTTGCTTTGGCCTTTGTCTCGCATGAATCGTACTTTTCCACATTTCTTTTAATGTAATCTTTACTTATTTGGATGGAAAAGATTGAAGAAGAGAAAGTCAACAGTGAAGTGACTTTTTTGGTTTCAATACTTTCTATATGGTTTTGAGTTTTAATCTTTCACAAGGGATTTCATGATTTACCACGATTAGACAAAAAATATGAAAAGGTTAATGTTTGTGTTGCTTGGCACAGTAAGCTAATTACTCCCAATTTTGGATTGCTCTCGGCATTTTTTTTCTTAAGACACATACTATTATGTTTAGAAAGTTGAATTGGGCTACATGGAAAATATTAATGATTTAACTATTTGTAAATTGTTATTTGATGTATCATAAAATGTGTTCAGCCAAACATGTGTGGTCATTTTGGACGATTAAGAGTGACATTCGGGGACAAAGATATCAATACTTCCAAGAAAATATACTCCCTCCGATCCGAATTAATTGTCACCAGCCCTATACAAAGTTGTACGGTCGTAGTTCACCATCCACGTCAATTATGTCGGATCAGAGGGAGTATATGAATTCATGGCTAAGCCGTATTATTAATTTGTTTGCATGTGTTTTCGTAAATATATTCTTATTGGTGGAGACGCGCATTGCGCGTGCAAAATTACAGTTTAAACCAAAACACACAGAAAACAATAGTAGCTCAGGTTTGCAATCAAAAGGTTTCAAAAGGAGCAAACCGCCAAAATTGGTACATTCCATTCAAACATACAACTCAGCTTTACAACTAAATATAGCTCACAGAGACACAGGGCATCCAGCTACCAAAAACACAACTTAATATCGAAATATAACTGGCTATCAAAGTATGACATGAGCTAGAACTCTGCTTCTTCCAACTTCATCCTCGAGCTCAAGAAGAAACATGAACGAAGGACATCATCTGCATGTTATAAAACAAAATGGTTAGGAAGAAGACATAGTTTCTGTCTAGTTATAGTATATATGCAAGTCTCAAATATATCTTGTTTAACCATATGCAAGTCCTATCACAGCCAATTTCAAAACATAACATGGTGCTGCAACAGGATTGAGCAAGACGAAAACATGGAAGTAGAACTAGTAGATGATTTTCTGGTGGAAGTTTTTCAAATGCACCTCACGAGAAACCATTCCCTATGCCATCCGGCTAAGAATGGGGACAACCAAGCATATATATAAAGCCTAACAAAGGAAATTCTCCCATGACAAGCACGATGATTTATTATTCTGGTTAAAAAACTGAAGGTAACGACAAGTAAATGTGAACCAGGTTAGGGAGGGGGAAAAGAGAGGAAGCTGCTTACTTTCTTGATCTCCCAGCTCCAGCCGCTCCATGCCCAGCTGCGTCCCGAGGCAGAGGTGGCCAGCGAGGGACACTACCGACCAGTGGTGTTGCTTCTTCATGATTTGGCTGCTTCAAAAGGGGCAAGCCAAGCCTACCACCGCGCGAGAGGTACAGGAGGCCACAGCCGGCCTAGAAGCAGCTGCAGCACAGCCAGAACTGGAACAGTTGGGTCACGTCTGACCAAAAAAACACAGGATATCACTAATGAGCACATTGCCAGAATATTGTTGATTGCATATAAAAAGTAAAACATACTATGAACATCAAGAAATCAAGATCACCATATAGTGCATGTTTTTTACAAGGAAATTCAGAAAAGCATCAACTAGTGCCACGAATTTGCATGATCAGGTACACCAATATCTAAACCAGCTAGATAGAGAGAAGGATTTGATTCACATGTATAACCATGCATGACTAATGGAAGAGAACTACACAAATAGTGTCATTCAACAAGTGCAGCAATTAACATGTATGCTTCAATGCAGAAGCTACCAAGATTGAAGACATATAAAGACGCTCCAAAATAAAATAAGGACAGTCATAATTAACATGTAAATTGTTTAGTTCATATGAAATAAATGGCAAGAGAATTTACAAGAAAAAAATGGGACTTAAACTTCATACAACTTATGAAATGCTTGGCCCAATTCATGCAAGGGGTGAAACAATTCCGACTTAATTATTACTTCATTTTGTGCATGGGCCGGCCAACCCAACAAGCCCAGTATGTATACATAAGAATGCTCAGAATTCTTCATGTATAGATATGTGTTTTATGCTTGAAACAGACAAAAGCATACAAAGAAACACTCACAGGTTGAGCTTCCACACAGATCACTAACAAACAACCTCAAACAGATAGCATATTAACTACCACTATACTGTTAGGCATCCTAAAAGATAAAAGGTAGATCTTACAATCTTTTACAAACAATGATGTCTGGAAGTTACAAATCAAGCCTCTGATTCACATAGCTTGAGTTTTCAAGATAAAAATATCAATGCAATGGCAATGCAATCATGACTTCGGAGACCAATACTGAAATGGCAATGCAAATTTGTAAACTCATTGTGCATATTAATTCTTTGTGAGTTGCTTTACCTTTAGTTAGTCCTTAACATTGTGTAGATACATTTCTTATCACAGAAACTAGGCAGTAGAACAACATTTCCCTAGAAGATCTTCAGGACGTGGATACAATGGCATCAGAATCATAAGACAGTATCATTGATTTACTGCCAAGTTAATAGCAACACAAATTCTTCATTTAAACTTAGTATATTCAATGACCAAACAATAAGCATAAGAGGAGCTTCGCACATCCCTGTCCTTTTTGCTGCCAAACTAAACACGTTCTATCTACTGCAGCTATGATCCTTCAAGATCCAACAGCTCTTGAACCATAATAGCATATAAAACATAATAGCATGCAGAAGCATTCAAGGATAACCAACAAAAGCTCTTGAACCAACTGGTATAACAAACATGGCGACTTAGATGGATCTAGGTGGCAGGTACGTACTTACAGAGTGGTCTAGGAGGCAGCGGTGTAGTTTCGGGTAGGGTCGTGTGAAGCATGGCGACCTAGGGCGGCAGCGCGGGAGAAGGCACATGGGTCGATGTCACTGCCGCTGCGTCGTTCCGGCCGCCACTCCAACCTCCGCGCAGGGCTCCACCTCCCGCCAAACTCGCATATGGGGTACCTGCAGAGATAGAGAGAGACTAAGAACCCTAGACATAGTGATTATAGATGGAGTGAGGAGGGAAATAGACAGATGCGGGCAGATCGGGCAACCCAGACGCACATCCAGCGACCCCGACGCCGCATCGAGCGGCCTCGTCCATCTCGGCCGTGACCCCGATGACCCCGGCGGCCACGACGGCAGGTAGCGGCGAGAGAAGGTGGAGGTCCTGTTAGAAGGGAGGGAGGGGCTCGGGGAAGCGGGGAGAGAGAGAGGCAGTGAAGCGTCCGTGCGCGCGGGTGATTTTGCGCCGTGGAGGGCATCGCCGTCGCCGTCGCGAGAAGACAAGAAGGGGATGGATTTGAGAGGATGTAGGGTTTGCCCGTGGTGGCGGCGACTCCCAGCTTATATCGTGGACATGTCCGCTCGCGGCCGTCGGATCACATCGGACGGTCGCAGCTCTCCAGCATCTGTCCAGCGGGCCTAAAGCCCGGAAGGGGGTCAGAGGCTGGACCAGTTTCGGCCCTCTTCAGCAGAATAATAATTATAGAAAAACAACTAAAACTTTTGAGCTGAAATAAGCAGGACTTCATTTTGTTAAAGTTGGACAGCACCAATTGTCAAAAATGGGCCCAACTTTGGCACACATGTGCATTGTGGGATGGAAAACAATGTTGCCGAACAAAAATTCCGACATGGTTCACAAAAAAAAAACCACTTTCCATTTTTCAAGTGCTAAAAATAGCGTTTTTTGTGAAGCGACTACCGAGAAAGTCATCCGAAATGGCATCGCTAAATTTTTTCACATAGTAGACATCATTTTATGAACAATCACCAAAAGGAATGCATTTTCGAGCTCTCTGCCTATTTCCGGCAATTTAAACGGCTTCCTGCCGATTCAGTTGGAAACAGCTTGATTTTGAACCGCAGCTACCACATAGTTTGCCCGTTATTTTTCCGAAATTTCATTTTTAGGTTCACAGTTATCCATTTCATCAGAGATACATCAAAATATCCGCATGATTCAACTACTAGACACGAAAGGTCACGGCGGTGACTTTGACTATATTTTCAAATAAGCATACGAAATTCAAATAAAATCAGAAAAATGCAAAACCTTCACGTGGCATCATGATATGTGACCTCGTTACCAGAAAAAATTATAGACTTCCAATTCGGAAGTTTTATTGAAAAAGTATTCTCAGAAACTGCTATCAGGAACAAACATTCAGAGCTTTTAAGAAAAACAAGCAATGTTTTGGTAATATTCATGACATAGTTTGTCCAAATGTGCCCAAATTTGGCACATGTGTGCATTGTGAGATGGCAAACAATGTTGCCGAAAAACGATTCCGACATGTTTCACAAAAAAACCCACTTTTTATTTTTCAAGTGCTAAAAATAGCGGTTTTTGTGAAGCGACTACCGAGAAAATCATCCAAAATGGCATCACTAATTTTTTTTCAGATAGTAGACATCATTTTATCTACACTCACCAAAAAGAATGCATTTTCGAGCTCTCTGCCTATTTCCGGCAATTTAAACGGCTTCCTGCCGATTCAGTTGAAAACACCTAGATTTTGAACTGCAGCTACCACATAGTTTGCCCGTTATTTTTTCGAAATTTCATTTTTAGGTTCACAGTTATCCATTTCATCAGAGATACATAAAAATCTCCGCATGATTCAACTACTAGACACGAACGGTCACGGCGGTGACTTTGACTATATTTTCAAATGAGCATACGAAATTCAAATAAAATCAATAAAATGCAAAACCTTCGCGTGGCGTCATGATATGTCACCTCGTTACCGGAAAAAATTATAGACTTGCAATTCGGAAGTTTTATTGAAAAAATGTTCTCAGAAACTTGCTATGAGGAACGAACATTCAGAGCTTTCAAGACAAACAAGCAATGTTTTGGCAACATTCATGACATAGTTTGTCCAAATGTGCCCAACTTTGGCACACGTGTGCATTGTGGGATGGAAAACAATGTTGCTGAACAAAGATTCCGACATGTTTCACAAAAAACCCACTTTCCATTTTTCAAGTGCTAAAAACAACGTTTTTTGTGAAGCGACTACCGAGAAAATCATCCGAAATTGCATCGCTAAATTTTTGTATACACCCAACCATTTGGTTATTTGTACATGATATGTGGTCTAATATTTTTCAAAAATGTTGTGATCCAATTTTGCAACAAATATTTGGTAGGTCCATCACAAAAAACCCCATTTTTTGCACTCCGGAAATAAAAAATGACTTTTTTGTGCAAAGAAAATAAAAACTTTCTTCAGCAACATTGTTCGCCACTCCAAGACGCACGCTTGTGCATAAGATGAGATCATTTAAACAAACTATGTCATGAAAGTGGCCATAACATCCGTCATTTGGCCTGAAAGGTGTGAATCTTCATACATGATAGCTCATTTCTGTGAACACTTTTTAAAAAAAATGTTATATTCCAAGTTTATATTTTTTTCTCGAAACTAGGTCACTTACAATGACACATCGTGAAGGATTTCCAATTTTTTGACTTTTTATGAATTTCTGATGCCGATTTCAAAATACGGTCAAAACGACGGACATGACCGTTCATACCTAGGTGTCGAATCCTGCAAGAATTTTGGTATATCTCTGATGAAATAGGTATTTTTGTATCTAAAAATGATTTTCACACACAACCATTTGATTATTTGTACATAAAATGTGGTCTAATAGTTTATAAAAATGTGGTTAATTTTTTCAACCATTTTCAAGTTTTTTTGCTGTCATAAATATTTGGCTGAACTGGGTCGAAACTGGCCCAGCCCAGCTTTATTAGGCCCGTTGGAAATCTGCTGAAGCACTGCGCACCGTTGGATGCGATCCGACGGTCGGGAGGGTGTGTGCCTCGTATATATGCAGCACGTCGCTGCCAGTTCTAACCCTAGCTCGCTCTATCCACAGAGCGCCAAACCCTAGCGACGGCGCCCAGAGATCGACCCGCAGATGCAAGCCGGCGAGGTCGAGATCCTGCGGGACGGCAGTAGAGAGGCACCGGCGTCCTCCAGGCCCCTCGCCGGCGCTGCGTGCGGCGTTGGCTAGCACGCAGCTCCGTCGATTGGCTCTGGGCGGCGCCCTCTGCGAGGCGACGGCGCACGAGCGTGCGTCCCCTCCTCGGCGTCGACTACCAGCGCTAGGTTCGGGACCCTGCAGGCCTCGGCGGGAGATCCTCCACTCCTATCAGGCCGCCGCCGCTCCTTTCCGACCAGGCCACCGCCGCTCCTTTCCGACAAGGCCGCACCACTCCTCTCCGAAAAGTCCTTCGAAGCTCCTCTCCGACAAGGCCGCCGCCTCTCCTCTCCGACAAGTCCGTCGCCGGACCCCCTCCTCTCCGACAGAAACCCCTCCGTATCCACTCGTCCCCGACACCTGCGCTTTGGATCCGGTATTTGCGCTTCCTCAATGGCGGCTTGCCGGATCCGTTTTCAAGATGCACGGCAAGCTCTACATCGGCTTCTCTGGCCTCGCCACCGACGTGCAGACGATGTGAGTACCTGCCCCTCAGATCCCTCTCTTTGCCTCTCATTTCTCCTAGGATTATGTAGGTGCCTCGGATATCTACAGACTATGCGTCGTGTTATGCATACTACATAGGCTGCAGTGACCTTTTACTTAATGAATACAAGGTACTAGTGTTCATACAGTCAACAACAGTGAGCGAATTGTACTTGTGTCACTTGTTCGAATTTCATACCAGCTTACTGCATTAATCAGCTCTTTCTATGGGCTCTGTTTTATTGAACATGTCATGAGGTTTTTTTATATGCCTCTGTTATAGCAGTATTTTCTTAACTTTACTCAGCATGATGATGCATCAATGTACCGTTGTCCAATTAACACATGTCCAATCATTAGGTGCCCATGCACCAATATGTTTAAGCGAACTAGAATCTTTATTATTGCTTTTGGGTCTGTTATTTATACAAAATTACATCCACATACTACCTGTAGTTGAAACACCTATTGCAGCAGAGAGCATCTGATCTTCTACCTAATAAAATTAAAGTATTAACACCAGTTTTGAATGCTTACTAGCTACTGCAATCCACATAGTTTGTCAATTTGCCTACCTGATCTGTGACCACCCTATCTGTCTACTAATTTAGATGGGATGTCTGGCTTTTATTTGTGAGTGTGTAATTTGATATCTTTGTATGTCTGATGATTTTACATCTGTTGTCATTGAAACTCTCAGATGTTAACCATACTCTTATGTGGTTGTTCATGCAACTGAATAGAACTTAAATGTTTTTTATGCTGGCCAGAGCTTGATAATTTATATCCACCATATTAAGCATTTTTCCATTCTATAGCTTGCTTTTAACTACCTATACTGTTTATTAACATGTTACTAGTTTATCCTTCTTTCAGTCTATCAAAGGAGATGAAATGCTGTAGTAGTGAAGCTAGTGATGTACACCAGGTAAGTGCCAGAACAATCCCATCCCTCCTCTTCTATTTCAATGTACATGGTGCTAAGGTTTGGGCAGTGCTTGCGACGAATATATCAGTGCACATATGTTCTCATAATCGAGTCTGTGTTGTTATGTAGCTGAATGCACATGGCCCGACTATCCTTATGAAACCTTAACCTGTTCTGTTGATTTGTTTTTATTACTGGCTGATGTTATGGTCCGGACGAGTATAACTGCTGCTTTTGTCTTGTTGTTAGGTAGTGAAATGACTATATTTTGAGACTAGTTACTAGTTGAGCCATTTGTACTTGCTAAGGTTAGTTCTCTTCATATGTTTCCGTCTAGATAGCTCTGTATAATCTTTCATGTCTTAATTATTGGCTGATCTTAGGTTCTGTATGAGTATATCTTCTTTTCATGTCTTGACTTTAAGCCTCAACAATTAACAAGATGCTGCAACTAGCTACTTATTAATTTGAACCATTAGAACTTTTTTTTGGTTTGTGGTGGCTGAGCTTCTCTTCTCTACAGATTGCATCTTAATGTGCTAATACAGTCCTTTTGCTTAACCTATTCTCCCTAATTTCGCAGATTGTGCATTTAAGATGGGAAGAAGGGTTCCTTTACACCCCGAAGAAAACCTGCACCCAGCAAAGTGTTGGAGCAAGTTCTTCTTTCCACCCCGAAAAAAACCTGCATCCAGCAAAGTGTTCTAGCAAAGTGTTGTTTTGATATTTAGTTGTATTTTCATTTCACAATACCTGATGTGTATTGTGTATGATTTTTGGCTGTTGTATAAAATATAATGTGTTTATTTGCTCTGTTTGAATCAAAATATTGGTTGCATATATGTTTTAGGACTGTTGGGTTTGACGTGGACAGCATGCCCAAGTCCCATCTGACTAGTGGGACCAAGAAATCTGACATGTAGGACATATAGTAAATTGTAAAAAAGATTAAAATTGACAAAAAGAGTGACATGTGGGACCGAGATCGTCTGACGAGTGGGACCTGATATTAATATGGACCCTAAAAGGCCTAGCCCAAAAAAGAAATTGAACTGTAAAAGGCCAAGGCCCAGAAAAGAAAAAAGCCGGGCTTTTTGGGCTTGGCCCATATAGACCACCAAAATGGACCGGGCTGAATCTGTTTTATGACTTTCTGATTTGGTCGCAATTTTGCCACGTAGGATTGACCACGTAGGAACTGACGTGGCTACGCCAGACAGCGCGTGACCAAATTAATTGGTCATAACAGTTATGACCCTCCGATTTGATCATAGATGGTTATGACCAATTCAAAAAAAGGTCACATATGACCGTTTGAGACGCTCGGTATGTGACCTTCAGTTTTTGGTCACAAAAAGGTCATAGATGAAAAATTATGACCTTTTAGTGACCAATTTTGAGGGTCATAGGTCAGCATATTTCTTGTAGTGACGTAGCTACTCTCCGTACTCAAATAAGTAAGTGCACTACTTCTAGTTTTGTGCTAAATAACACTTTTTAATTTTGACCAATTTATTAAAAATGTAGCAATATTTATGAAGGGAATCGTATGTAGAAAACAAAAAATTTCCTAACAACGATAACCGAAGTAGCCAGGATCTATTACTATGTAGATATAAAGTAACGGAGGAAAAGGTATACATACCCTTGTAGACCATAAGCGTCGACGATCAAAAGATCTGTTTCGATGATGACGCGTGATGAAGACGGAGGGCGAAGACGACGGCGACGCCGACCTCAAGGTCATGTAGAGGAAGAAGACGTACTTCCAGTGCCACACGTGTAGCACCTCGTAGCTCTACACACGTATGGAGTTGACGACGACCTCCGAGCTCCAGATCTAGCGAAGCAGCGGAAGCGGAAGACTTGGACCCAGCAGCACGGCGGTGTGCGTATGGCGGAGAGAACTCTCTCAACCGTGCGTAGCCCCATTTGATGAGCCACGTCTTAAACGGATGAGAAAAAGAGAGAAATTTGGTGAATTTCCAAGGCATGGGGCACCACTATATAAAGGGGATGGGAGGGGTGTCACCCTTGGTGGCTAGGCCATGTGGGACTAAACCCCACATGCCCAGCCGCACCAAGGGGTGCTGCGCCCCTTTTGGCCCACCTAGGGCAGCCCCTCCCCAAACCGCACCATGGGGGGAAGTTTCCCCCCTATGGGCATTCTCTCCCATGGGAAGGCCCATTTAAGGTGGGCTGCCTTTATAATTCTGAAATTATTAAATAAATATGTATTTAACTATTAATTACACTAAATAATATTAAACACATATTATCTAATTTATTCCGGCTCCAAAAACCATTCAGTCGGCCCCCAAACTTAGCCGGATATGTCCCGGAACCATTCCGGTACTGTCCCGGAACTCTTCTCTATTTTCTCTTCGATATCCAATCTTATACAAACCGTCACCTACCCTTAAGTGTGCCACCATACGGTTCGGGATCACTCCAGACATGATCGAGACACGTTCTCCGATCAATGACTATCAACGGTGGCTGGATAACCGTGACAGTCCCTGTGTGTCCACGAATGTCTTTTTATCGTTTGAACCTTAGACGTGCAGTTTCAACCTTTTGCCTGACTACAAGAAATATGCTATCCTATGACCCTCAATATTGGTCACTGAATGGTCATATGTTTTAATTTGTGACCTTTTTGTGACCAAAAACACTTGGTCACGTTATGAGCGTCACTAATGATCCAATATGACCTTTTTTGTGGATTGGTCATAGACCTCTATGACCAAAAGAAAAGGTCACATATTTTATGACCAATTTTTTGGTCACTGGTAATTTGGCCATGCCACGTCAAATCCAACGTGGCAAAACTGACGTGGCAAATTTGTGACCAAATGAAATGGTCATAGACCAGAATCAATCCGGTCCTGTTCGGCCGTCTACTTGGGCCGGGCCCAATAAATTAGCCCATTTCATTTTTTTTCCTGTTAATTTTAGGCGCCTAAACGGGCCAAGCCCAATAAATTGGGCCTCTTATTTTGTGGGCCGTGGGTCGTCTGAGCGCATTTTCAGCTATTCTTTTTTATTAATATGGGGATAGGTCCCACTTGTCAGGTTTTAGAAAGAGGGTCCCAGATGCTAGATGTAAGCGGGCCCCTGTTGTCAGGTTCTTATTAATGTGTCCCTGTTTTCAGTGTCATATTTTGCAGTTTTCAATTTGCCAGTAAATAAATAAGCTATATCTATACTATTATTAAAAGAGCAAACAAGTTGGATACTTTAAATCTTGTCCGTTCAATTTTCAATCAACAATCCAGATTGTCCGATGTCGAGCACCAAACACTTTCATCTTATCCGTTCAATTTCTAATCAACGATCCAAATTGTCCCGATGTGATCTCACGTCACGTCACGTTGGAAGGAAAGAGCTAGCCCGCTACACCAAGTCGATTAATATCCGGTTTGTACACGACATGGACTCTCTGCAGTTTGTATGAGACTGGGCTATCTATGCTTTATCGTACGGCCGTACGCCTGCTCAAGTTGAATCTGTGAAAGCCGCCGGCGTGCATGCTGCGTCGCCTGCCGCTGCTTACTTTTCATGTTTCATCCACAGAACGCCGGCATCATACTAGACCGCCTTGGCGGAGACGTACAGCATGGACTGGACGGCCTCCACTTGGGCTGCTCCTACTGCGACCAGGCACGGCTACTCGACGCGGGCGTTGCACTGCCGGACTAGACGGCGTTGAGGTGGAGGTGCTGGCCTAGGAACTGGGCGTGCCGGAGGACGTGCTGCGAAACTGCATGCTGGCCGGCCCCGTCCAACAACTGCAACGACAGTGCTCCTGCTGGTCGACTCCACCCTTGACGGCGACCTTGAGCTCCTGAGCGCCCGCCCGCGGTGCAGCAATGCCCCGTCTGTGTAATGAATTGCTAACTCCTGATTGTGACGACGACGGGGACGCAGCGGCCGCCGGCTGGAATCCACCTCGGCACCGAAGACGGGACACATCGGCCACCGACCGGAATCCACCTCGGCACCGTCGTCCAGTCCAGCCGTCCAGGGACTCCACCGAGAGAAGACCACCGTACCAGAAGGTAGCCGTCTTTATTTTCTTTTACTTCCTATTTTCTGCTGTGCCGTTTACTCCCGGATGATTCTGTTCAAAAGGTAGTAACAACCATGCATGAGATTAAGGCAAATGCTAGAGATAATTTACTCCCGGATAAGCATGTTCAGTGAGAGATGCTATAAGCAAGGGTCAACTGAAGTATTGTACGCTACTGGAGTATTACTGAATCAATTTGTAGAAGCTGGTTGCTTTGGCCTTTGTCTCGCATGAATCGTACTTTTCCACATTTCTTTTAATGTAATCTTTACTTATTTGGATGGAAAAGATTGAAGAAGAGAAAGTCAACAGTGAAGTGACTTTTTTGGTTTCAATACTTTCTATATGGTTTTGAGTTTTAATCTTTCACAAGGGATTTCATGATTTACCACGATTAGACAAAAAATATGAAAAGGTTAATGTTTGTGTTGCTTGGCACAGTAAGCTAATTACTCCCAATTTTGGATTGCTCTCGGCATTTTTTTTCTTAAGACACATACTATTATGTTTAGAAAGTTGAATTGGGCTACATGGAAAATATTAATGATTTAACTATTTGTAAATTGTTATTTGATGTATCATAAAATGTGTTCAGCCAAACATGTGTGGTCATTTTGGACGATTAAGAGTGACATTCGGGGACAAAGATATCAATACTTCCAAGAAAATATACTCCCTCCGATCCGAATTAATTGTCACCAGCCCTATACAAAGTTGTACGGTCGTAGTTCACCATCCACGTCAATTATGTCGGATCAGAGGGAGTATATGAATTCATGGCTAAGCCGTATTATTAATTTGTTTGCATGTGTTTTCGTAAATATATTCTTATTGGTGGAGACGCGCATTGCGCGTGCAAAATTACAGTTTAAACCAAAACACACAGAAAACAATAGTAGCTCAGGTTTGCAATCAAAAGGTTTCAAAAGGAGCAAACCGCCAAAATTGGTACATTCCATTCAAACATACAACTCAGCTTTACAACTAAATATAGCTCACAGAGACACAGGGCATCCAGCTACCAAAAACACAACTTAATATCGAAATATAACTGGCTATCAAAGTATGACATGAGCTAGAACTCTGCTTCTTCCAACTTCATCCTCGAGCTCAAGAAGAAACATGAACGAAGGACATCATCTGCATGTTATAAAACAAAATGGTTAGGAAGAAGACATAGTTTCTGTCTAGTTATAGTATATATGCAAGTCTCAAATATATCTTGTTTAACCATATGCAAGTCCTATCACAGCCAATTTCAAAACATAACATGGTGCTGCAACAGGATTGAGCAAGACGAAAACATGGAAGTAGAACTAGTAGATGATTTTCTGGTGGAAGTTTTTCAAATGCACCTCACGAGAAACCATTCCCTATGCCATCCGGCTAAGAATGGGGACAACCAAGCATATATATAAAGCCTAACAAAGGAAATTCTCCCATGACAAGCACGATGATTTATTATTCTGGTTAAAAAACTAAAGGTAACGACAAGTAAATGTGAACCAGGTTAGGGAGGGGGAAAAGAGAGGAAGCTGCTTACTTTCTTGATCTCCCAGCTCCAGCCGCTCCATGCCCAGCTGCGTCCCGAGGCAGAGGTGGCCAGCGAGGGACACTACCGACCAGTGGTGTTGCTTCTTCATGATTTGGCTGCTTCAAAAGGGGCAAGCCAAGCCTACCACCGCGCGAGAGGTACAGGAGGCCACAGCCGGCCTAGAAGCAGCTGCAGCACAGCCAGAACTGGAACAGTTGGGTCACGCCTGACCAAAAAAACACAGGATATCACTAATGAGCACATTGCCAGAATATTGTTGATTGCATATAAAAAGTAAAACATACTATGAACATCAAGAAATCAAGATCACCATATAGTGCATGTTTTTTACAAGGAAATTCAGAAAAGCATCAACTAGTGCCACGAATTTGCATGATCAGGTACACCAATATCTAAACCAGCTAGATAGAGAGAAGGATTTGATTCACATGTATAACCATGCATGACTAATGGAAGAGAACTACACAAATAGTGTCATTCAACAAGTGCAGCAATTAACATGTATGCTTCAATGCAGAAGCTACCAAGATTGAAGACATATAAAGACGCTCCAAAATAAAACAAGGACAGTCATAATTAACATGTAAATTGTTTAGTTCATATGAAATAAATGGCAAGAGAATTTACAAGAAAAAAATGGGACTTAAACTTCATACAACTTATGAAATGCTTGGCCCAATTCATGCAAGGGGTGAAACAATTCCGACTTAATTATTACTTCATTTTGTGCATGGGCCGGCCAACCCAACAAGCCCAGTATGTATACATAAGAATGCTCAGAATTCTTCATGTATAGATATGTGTTTTATGCTTGAAACAGACAAAAGCATACAAAGAAACACTCACAGGTCGAGCTTCCACACAGATCACTAACAAACAACCTCAAACAGATAGCATATTAACTACCACTATACTGTTAGGCATCCTAAAAGATAAAAGGTAGATCTTACAATCTTTTACAAACAATGATGTCTGGAAGTTACAAATCAAGCCTCTGATTCACATAGCTTGAGTTTTCAAGATAAAAATATCAATGCAATGGCAATGCAATCATGACTTCGGAGACCAATACTGAAATGGCAATGCAAATTTGTAAACTCATTGTGCATATTAATTCTTTGTGAGTTGCTTTACCTTTAGTTAGTCCTTAACATTGTGTAGATACATTTCTTATCACAGAAACTAGGCAGTAGAACAACATTTCCCTAGAAGATCTTCAGGACGTGGATACAATGGCAGCAGAATCATAAGACAGTATCATTGATTTACTGCCAAGTTAATAGCAACACAAATTCTTCATTTAAACTTAGTATATTCAATGACCAAACAATAAGCATAAGAGGAGCTTCGCACATCCCTGTCCTTTTTGCTGCCAAACTAAACACGTTCTATCTACTGCAGCTATGATCCTTCAAGATCCAACAGCTCTTGAACCATAATAGCATATAAAACATAATAGCATGCAGAAGCATTCAAGGATAACCAACAAAAGCTCTTGAACCAACTGGTATAACAAACATGGCGACTTAGATGGATCTAGGTGGCAGGTACGTACTTACAGAGTGGTCTAGGAGGCAGCGGTGTAGTTTCGGGTAGGGTCGTGTGAAGCATGGCGACCTAGGGCGGCAGCGCGGGAGAAGGCACATGGGTCGATGTCACTGCCGCTGCGTCGTTCCGGCCGCCGCTCCAACCTCCGTGCAGGGCTCCACCTCCCGCCAAACTCGCATATGGGGTACCTGCAGAGATAGAGAGAGACTAAGAACCCTAGACATAGTGATTATAGATGGAGTGAGGAGGGAAATAGACAGATGCGGGCAGATCGGGCGACCCAGACGCACATCCAGCGACCCCGACGCCGCATCGAGCGGCCTCGTCCATCTCGGCCGTGACCCCGATGACCCCGGCGGCCACGACGGCAGGTAGCGGCGAGAGAAGGTGGAGGTCCTGTTAGAAGGGAGGGAGGGGCTCGGGGAAGCGGGGGAGAGAGAGGCAGTGAAGCGTCCGTGCGCGCGGGTGATTTTGCGCCGTGGAGGGCGTCGCCGTCGCCGTCGCGAGAAGACAGAAGGGGATGGATTTGAGAGGATGTAGGGTTTGCCCGTGGCGGCGGCGACTCCCAGCTTATATCGTGGACATGTCCGCTCGCGGCCGTCGGATCACATCGGACGGTCGCAGCTCTCCAGCATCTGTCCAGCGGGCCTAAAGCCCGGAAGGGGGTCAGAGGCTGGACCAGTTTCGGCCCTCTTCAGCAGAATAATAATTATAGAAAAAACAACTAAAACTTTTGAGCTGAAATAAGCAGGACTTCATTTTGTTAAAGTTGGACACACCAATTTTCAAAAATGGGCCCAACTTTGGCACACATGTGCATTGTGGGATGGAAAACAATGTTGCCGAACAAAAATTCCGACATGTTCACAAAAAAAAAACCACTTTCCATTTTTCAAGTGCTAAAAATAGCGTTTTTTGTGAAGCGACTACCGAGAAAGTCATCCGAAATGGCATCGCTAAATTTTTTCACATAGTAGACATCATTTTACGAACAATCACCAAAAGAATGCATTTTCGAGCTCTCTGCCTATTTCCGGCAATTTAAACGGCTTCCTGCCGATTCAGTTGGAAACAGCTTGATTTTGAACCGCAGCTACCACATAGTTTGCCCGTTATTTTTCCGAAATTTCATTTTTAGGTTCACAGTTATCCATTTCATCAGAGATACATCAAAATATCCGCATGATTCAACTACTAGACACGAAAGGTCACGGCGGTGACTTTGACTATATTTTCAAATAAGCATACGAAATTCAAATAAAATCAGAAAAATGCAAAACCTTCACGTGGCATCATGATATGTGACCTCGTTACCAGAAAAAAATTATAGACTTGCAATTCGTAAGTTTTATTGAAAAAGTGTTCTCAGAAACTGCTATCAGGAACAAACATTCAGAGCTTTTAAGAAAAACAAGCAATGTTTTGGTAATATTCATGACATAGTTTGTCCAAATGTGCCCAAATTTGGCACATGTGTGCATTGTGGATGGCAAACAATGTTGCCGAAAAAAGATTCCGACATGTTTCAAAAAAAACCCACTTTTTATTTTTCAAGTGCTAAAAATAGCGGTTTTTGTGAAGCGACTACCGAGAAAATCATCCAAAATGGCATCACTAATTTTTTTTCAGATAGTAGACATCATTTTATCTACACTCACCAAAAAGAATGCATTTTCGAGCTCTCTGCCTATTTCCGGCAATTTAAACGGCTTCCTGCCGATTCAGTTGAAAACACCTAGATTTTGAACTGCAGCTACCACTTAGTTTGCCCGTTATTTTTTCGAAATTTCATTTTTAGGTTCACAGTTATCCATTTCATCAGAGATACATAAAAATCTCCGCATGATTCAACTACTAGACATGAACGGTCACGGCGGTGACTTTGACTATATTTTCAAATGAGCATACGAAATTCAAATAAAACAATAAAATGCAAAACCTTCGCGTGGCATCATGATATGTCACCTCGTTACCGGAAAAAATTATAGACTTGCAATTCGGAAGTTTTATTGAAAAAATGTTCTCAGAAACTTGCTATGAGGAACGAACATTCAGAGCTTTCAAGACAAACAAGCAATGTTTTGGCAACATTCATGACATAGTTTGTACAAATGTGCCCAACTTTGGCACACGTGTGCATTGTGGGATGGAAAACAATGTTGCCGAACAAAGATTCCGACATGTTTCACAAAAAACCCACTTTCCATTTTTCAAGTGCTAAAAACAGCGTTTTTTGTGAAGCGACTACCGAGAAAATCATCCGAAATTGCATCGCTAAATTTTTGTATACACCCAACCATTTGGTTATTTGTACATGATATGTGGTCTAATATTTTTCAAAAATGTTGTGATCCAATTTTGCAACAAATATTTGGTAGGTCCATCACAAAAAACCCCATTTTTTGCACTCCGGAAATAAAAAATGACTTTTTTGTGCAAAGAAAATAAAAACTTTCTTCGGCAACATTGTTCGCCACTCCAAGACGCACGCTTGTGCATAAGATGAGATCATTTAAACAAACTATGTCATGAAAGTGGCCATAACATCCGTCATTTGGCCTGAAAGGTGTGAATCTTCATACATGATAGCTCATTTCTGTGAACACTTTTTTAAAAAAATGTTATATTCCAAGTTTATTTTTTTTCTCGAAACTAGGTCACTTACAATGACACATCGTGAAGGATTTCCAATTTTTTGATTTTTTATGAATTTCTGATGCCGATTTCAAAATACGGTCAAAACGACGGACATGACCGTTCATACCTAGGTGTCGAATCCTGCAAGAATTTTGGTATATCTCTGATGAAATAGGTATTTTTGTATCTAAAAATGATTTTCACACACAACCATTTGATTATTTGTACATAAAATGTGGTCTAATAGTTTATAAAAATGTGGTTAATTTTTTCAACCATTTTCAAGTTTTTTTGCTGTCATAAATATTTGGCTGAACTGGGTCGAAACTGGCCCAGCCCAGCTTTATTAGGCCCGTTGGAAATCTGCTGAAGCACTGCGCACCGTTGGATGCGATCCGACGGTCGGGAGGGTGTGTGCCTCGTATATATGCAGCACGTCGCTGCCAGTTCTAACCCTAGCTCGCTCTATCCACAGAGCGCCAAACCCTAGCGACGGCGCCCAGAGATCGACCCGCAGATGCAAGCCGGCGAGGTCGAGATCCTGCGGGACGGCAGTAGAGAGGCACCGGCGTCCTCCAGGCCCCTCGCCGGCGCTGCGTGCGGCGTTGGCTAGCACGCAGCTCCGTCGATTGGCTCTGGGCGGCGCCCTCTGCGAGGCGACGGCGCACGAGCGTGCGTCCCCTCCTCGGCGTCGACTACCAGCGCTAGGTTCGGGACCCTGCAGGCCTCGGCGGGAGATCCTCCACTCCTATCAGGCCGCCGCCGCTCCTTTCCGACCAGGCCACCGCCGCTCCTTTCCGACAAGGCCGCCACCACTCCTCTCCGAAAAGTCCTTCGAAGCTCCTCTCCGACAAGGCCGCCGCCTCTCCTCTCCGACAAGTCCGTCGCCGGACCCCCTCCTCTCCGACAGAAACCCCTCCGTATCCACTCGTCCCCGACACCTGCGCTTTGGATCCGGTATTTGCGCTTCCTCAATGGCGGCTTGCCGGATCCGTTTTCAAGATGCACGGCAAGCTCTACATCGGCTTCTCTGGCCTCGCCACCGACGTGCAGACGATGTGAGTACCTGCCCCTCAGATCCCTCTCTTTGCCTCTCATTTCTCCTAGGATTATGTAGGTGCCTCGGATATCTACAGACTATGCGTCGTGTTATGCATACTACATAGGCTGCAGTGACCTTTTACTTAATGAATACAAGGTACTAGTGTTCATACAACAGTGAGCGAATTGTACTTGTGTCACTTGTTCGAATTTCATACCAGCTTACTGCATTAATCAGCTCTTTCTATGGGCTCTGTTTTATTGAACATGTCATGAGGTTTTTTTATATGCCTCTGTTATAGCAGTATTTTCTTAACTTTACTCAGCATGATGATGCATCAATGTACCGTTGTCCAATTAACACATGTCCAATCATTAGGTGCCCATGCACCAATATGTTTAAGCGAACTAGAATCTTTATTATTGCTTTTGGGTCTGTTATTTATACAAAATTACATCCACATACTACCTATAGTTGAAACACCTATTGCAGCAGAGAGCATCTGATCTTCTACCTAATAAAATTAAAGTATTAACACCAGTTTTGAATGCTTACTAGCTACTGCAATCCACATAGTTTGTCAATTTGCCTACCTGATCTGTGACCACCCTATCTGTCTACTAATTTAGATGGGATGTCTGGCTTTTATTTGTGAGTGTGTAATTTGATATCTTTGTATGTCTGATGATTTTACATCTGTTGTCATTGAAACTCTCAGATGTTAACCATACTCTTATGTGGTTGTTCATGCAACTGAATAGAACTTAAATGTTTTTTATGCTGGCCAGAGCTTGATAATTTATATCCACCATATTAAGCATTTTTCCATTCTATAGCTTGCTTTTAACTACCTATACTGTTTATTAACATGTTACTAGTTTATCCTTCTTTCAGTCTATCAAAGGAGATGAAATGCTGTAGTAGTGAAGCTAGTGATGTACACCAGGTAAGTGCCAGAACAATCCCATCCCTCCTCTTCTATTTCAATGTACATGGTGCTAAGGTTTGGGCAGTGCTTGCGACGAATATATCCGTGCACATATGTTCTCATAATCGAGTCTGTGTTGTTATGTAGCTGAATGCACATGGCCCGACTATCCTTATGAAACCTTAACCTGTTCTGTTGATTTGTTTTTATTACTGGCTGATGTTATGGTCCGGACGAGTATAACTGCTGCTTTTGTCTTGTTGTTAGGTAGTGAAATGACTATATTTTGAGACTAGTTACTAGTTGAGCCATTTGTACTTGCTAAGGTTAGTTCTCTTCATATGTTTCCGTCTAGATAGCTCTGTATAATCTTTCATGTCTTAATTATTGGCTGATCTTAGGTTCTGTATGAGTATATCTTCTTTTCATGTCTTGACTTTAAGCCTCAACAATTAACAAGATGCTGCAACTAGCTACTTATTAATTTGAACCATTAGAACTTTTTTTTGGTTTGTGGTGGCTGAGCTTCTCTTCTCTACAGATTGCATCTTAATGTGCTAATACAGTCCTTTTGCTTAACCTATTCTCCCTAATTTCGCAGATTGTGCATTTAAGATGGGAAGAAGGGTTCCTTTACACCCCGAAGAAAACCTGCACCCAGCAAAGTGTTGGAGCAAGTTCTTCTTTCCACCCCGAAAAAAACCTGCATCCAGCAAAGTGTTCTAGCAAAGTGTTGTTTTGATATTTAGTTGTATTTTCATTTCACAATACCTGATGTGTATTGTGTATGATTTTTGGCTGTTGTATAAAATATAATGTGTTTATTTGCTCTGTTTGAATCAAAATATTGGTTGCATATATGTTTTAGGACTGTTGGGTTTGACGTGGACAGCATGCCCAAGTCCCATCTGACTAGTGGGACCAAGAAATCTGACATGTAGGACATATAGTAAATTGTAAAAAAGATTAAAATTGACAAAAAGAGTGACATGTGGGACCGAGATCGTCTGACGAGTGGGACCTGATATTAATATGGACCCTAAAAGGCCTAGCCCAAAAAAGAAATTGAACTGTAAAAGGCCAAGGCCCAGAAAAGAAAAAAGCCGGGCTTTTTGGGCTTGGCCCATATAGACCACCAAAATGGACCGGGCTGAATCTGTTTTATGACTTTCTGATTTGGTCGCAATTTTGCCACGTAGGATTGACCACGTAGGAACTGACGTGGCTACGCCAGACAGCGCGTGACCAAATTAATTGGTCATAACAGTTATGACCCTCCGATTTGATCATAGATGGTTATGACCAATTCAAAAAAAAGGTCACATATGACCGTTTGAGACGCTCGGTATGTGACCTTCAGTTTTTGGTCACAAAAAGGTCATAGATGAAAAATTATGACCTTTTAGTGACCAATTTTGAGGGTCATAGGTCAGCATATTTGTTGTAGTGACGTAGCTACTCTCCGTACTCAAATAAGTAAGTGCACTACTTCTAGTTTTGTGCTAAATAACACTTTTTAATTTTGACCAATTTATTAAAAATGTAGCAATATTTATGAAGGGAATCGTATGTAGAAAACAAAAAATTTCCTAACAACGATAACCGAAGTAGCCAGGATCTATTACTATGTAGATATAAAGTAACGGAGGAAAAGGTATACATACCCTTGTAGACCATAAGCGTCGACGATCAAAAGATCTGTTTCGATGATGACGCGTGATGAAGACGGAGGGCGAAGACGACGGCGACGCCGACCTCAAGGTCATGTAGAGGAAGAAGACGTACTTCCAGTGCCACACGTGTAGCACCTCGTAGCTCTACACACGTATGGAGTTGACGACGACCTCCGAGCTCCTGATCTAGCGAAGCAGCGGAAGTGGAAGACTTGGACCCAGCAGCACGGCGGTGTGCGTATGGCGGAGAGAACTCTCTCAACCGTGCGTAGCCCCATTTGATGAGCCACGTCTTAAACGGATGAGAAAAAGAGAGAGAATTTGGTGAATTTCCAAGGCATGGGGCACCACTATATAAAGGGGATGGGAGGGGTGTCACCCTTGGTGGCTAGGCCATGTGGGACTAAACCCCACATGCCCAGCCGCACCAAGGGGTGCTGCGCCCCTTTTGGCCCACCTAGGGCAGCCCCTCCCCAAACCGCACCATGGGGGGAAGTTTCCCCCCTATGGGCATTCTCTCCCATGGGAAGGCCCATTTAAGGTGGGCTGCCTTTATAATTCTGAAAATTATTAAATAAATATGTATTTAACTATTAATTACACTAAATAATATTAAACACATATTATCTAATTTATTCCGGCTCCAAAAACCATTCAGTCGGCCCCCAAACTTAGCCGGATATGTCCCGGAACCATTCCGGTACTGTCCCGGAACTCTTCTCTATTTTCTCTTCGATATCCAATCTTATACAAACCGTCACCTACCCTTAAGTGTGCCACCATACGGTTCGGGATCACTCCAGACATGATCGAGACACGTTCTCCGATCAATGACTATCAACGGTGGCTGGATAACCGTGACAGTCCCTGTGTGTCCACGAATATCTTTTTATCGTTTGAACCTTAGACGTGCAGTTTCAACCTTTTGCCTGACTACAAGAAATATGCTATCCTATGACCCACAATATTGGTCACTGAATGGTCATATGTTTTAATTTGTGACCTTTTTGTGACCAAAAACACTTGGTCACGTTATGAGCGTCACTAATGATCCAATATGACCTTTTTTGTGGATTGGTCATAGACCTCTATGACCAAAAGAAAAGGTCACAGATTTTATGACCAATTTTTTGGTCACTGGTAATTTGGCCATGCCACGTCAAATCCAACGTGGCAAAACTGACGTGGCAAATTTGTGACCAAATGAAATGGTCATAGACCAGAATCAATCCGGTCCTGTTCGGCCGTCTACTTGGGCCGGGCCCAATAAATTAGCCCATTTCATTTTTTTCCTGTTAATTTTAGGCGCCTAAACGGGCCAAGCCCAATAAATTGGGCCTCTTATTTTGTGGGCCGTGGGTTGTCTGAGCGCATTTTCAGCTATTCTTTTTTATTAATATGGGGATAGGTCCCACTTGTCAGGTTTTAGAAAGAGGGTCCCAGATGCTAGATGTAAGCGGGCCCCTGTTGTCAGGTTCTTATTAATGTGTCCCTGTTTTCAGTGTCATATTTTGCAGTTTTCAATTTGCCAGTAAATAAATAAGCTATATCTATATCTATACTATTATTAAAAGAGCAAACTTGTGTTGATACATTGAATTTGATCCCTTCAATATTTGGCCAACGGTCCAGATCGCACCAATGTTTGACAACTCAACACAAATCCACTTTTCCCCGTTTTACCCTCACATCAAATCACATAATGCTGCTAATGCCATCGTACCTTTTCGTTTTCTAGAAATTACAGAGATTGCCACCACGCTAAAAGAAACGGTTCCGAAATTACATACGTGGCCGGGATATCCCGAGCATCCCCGCCAGCCTCGCCGTCATCTTCCCCAATCCCACAACTCTCCTTGCTCATCCCTTCCCGCCCTCCCCCCGGCTCCGGTGCTCGACCTCGCGCCGGCCGAGAAGCGTTCAAGATCGCACTGCACCAATCAATCCCCTCCTTGTACGCTACGGTATGTCGTCAATCCGAACGATGACTCCTCGCCGCCATCGTCCGTCCTCAAGTACCGTCGGAGCTGATGCTCGACCACCCGGGCAAGTTCGTGTCTGACGCGTGCCGCCTCGCCGTCGGCTGCCGCGTGCCGGGGGTGGCAGTCGACGAGCTCCTCGAGCCGGGCCGCGAATACTTCCTTCTCCCCATCGACATGCTCTACTGCGTGCTCACGGGGGACGAGATGGCCGCGCTCTCTGCCGCCTCCCACGGCGCCACGGCGTACTCAGCATGGAAGAGGATCGTGATCAGCACCAGGCCGACGGATAGCAGCGACGGCGCCGACAGCAGGGTCTTTCCGGTCGTCGGACTGCTGCAGCTCCAGGGCGATCACGGCGGCGAGAATGGAGCCGGGCACACCGCGGCGGCCTCTGGCGTCAAGTCGAGCGGCGTTGGGCTGCGGCTGCACAGGTCGTGGAAGCCGGTGGCCGGTGCTGGACACCATCGACGAGGCGCCGTGACGCGCCGGCCGGATCGGTTGCTGATGTGCTTTGTGTTAGGACTGTTAGGTAGCTAGCTTGAGCTGGCACTCGAGTGTACATGACTCAGCTTCTAGCTTCTTCTTGTTTTTGCTTTCTTTTATCTTTCAGTAAAGTTCACTATTCTGTTGGCGTGTGTCAAATTGACATTTTGTTTCCATCTATCTATATACTTCTATTAATAAAAGTTCAGAAATATGTGTTTTGTGTTGGTGTTTGCCTTAAATTCAGATATAAGCCGTATACCTTCCCCATCCGGCAAGTATCACAAACTGCCGGGACTGCAGAATTCGTTGAAGTCCCTTCCAAAAAGTGCTTTAAATGAAGAATGTGCATAATGTGTATTGTAACTCAAGTAGCAAGTTTAGAAAGTTCAGAACTGCTTACATCCCCAGAAAATAAATAAATATAATGATTGTTGTTGCCTCACAAACACACAAATCTATAAAAAAGGAATTAGATATTCTTCTTCCTCTCAGTTTGAAACCTTTGTATACAATTTATTCGTTCACTGGCTGACTGTAAATTAGTATATTCAGACTCTACATATGCAGTATTGTGTGTTACATCCATAAACAGGTTGCTGCAAAATTGTCATCGATCGGTGTCATTTTTTATATGTTTAACCAGTAGAATTTTCATGAGAAAATGTATCTTCTCAGCCGTTTGGGTTTCTGGCCGATTGATGTGGGTTTGGCCTTAGCTAGCTAGGCTTCTGTTGCTACTGATTTGCGCAGGCACTGGGGGTGGCCGGCAGCTGGCCACCACGCTGTGCGGGCTTGATGTGGCGTTGGGCGGAGGTATCCACCTGGAGAAGCTCAAGGAGGTCGTCGGGCCCTCGGGGATCAGCAAGACGCAGGTGAGCTGTTCACTCGAGGATTTTCTCTGTGTAGTGGCGCTGGCGCTGCAGGTGCGTGCATGTTTGTGGTGAACATGTCGGTCTATTGTTTTCTCAATTCCAACTTTGTATCCCATGCGTAGATGGGTATGCGACAGAGAAATAGAAGGAATGGACCTGATGTTCTGTTTTTATCCATCTCTGGTTGGTTTCTTCTACTGTAAATTAGTCAGATATTTGTACAAGCTAATAACACAATAGATGGATTTAATTAAGGACCGAGCTAGGGAGCGGCGCCGCTGAGTTGATCTGGCCAGCGGCGGTCAAACCCGTCAAAGATTTCCTCGCGAGCGTGGCACGCGAGTCGTTCATGGGCCACACAGCGAGCCCACTAGCAACTCCTTAGCCCAGAATTAATAGATTTCTCCACACCTTAGTATAATCTATATTTCAAACAGACAGAACCCACAACCTGATATATCAGAACGCACAAAAATCTGGAATATTTCCAGATCGGGAAAAATAATCCATCCAAACAACACACTGGATACGCCGGAGCTTTCTAACTTGCTACTTTTGTCTACTTTTCATATCCATATCCAACAAACACACTGGATACGTACGTGTGCAAAAACTTGGAACACATAAGAACGTAGTAGTTCTTGTCTGACATAGTATTTAAACCAAGGTAGATCATGTTCACCACACACATGTAGCAAAACAAAACCACGTAGTTACAGAAGGTTAAGAAACTTACATAATCTCAAATATGCTAAGAAAATAGTTTGAAATCAAATAGACATCTAGGAAACCATAACTTGATATTTTTAGTCACAGACTTTCACGTCATAACTTGATGTCTCTTTTAGTCACAGCCTTGTACATCATGTAACTTGATTCACCCTGTTTCAAATAGAAACATTTGCAATTAGTAACCCCAATAAATTGTCCAACAGTGAAACTATTATTTATGATAGCTACCATTTTAAAATCAAATAGAACTGCCATGTTAATTCATGCTAAAATCAGGTTAATTCAATCTAGCTACCTGTTTGGCATTCAAGCTAACTATCATGTTAAATTATTGATAGCCGATTTAAAAATCTAGCTACCAGGTTAACTCGTGCTAGCTATCAGGTTAATTGAATACAAATGCCATGTTGATACATGCTAGCTATCATGTCAAATTCATTGTAGCTAAACAAACCAATTAAACTTGTTGGTAGTGCTTACGTAGTTTACTAACAATTACCACATATTTGAACAGTTACTTGAAACTCTTTTTCCATGGCATGGACTACAGGGAATGCATCTACCGAACATAATGAACAAGGTTTGGTGGTGGTGAGAGAAGCTACTATGGGTATGGAAATTACCAAGGCTGAATCAAGTGCTCAAACATCCAGAGCTGAAAGGGACAATATGAATGATGGCATAGCAGAGGCTATTTCCACACCTCAACCCCCTTGCCGCGCTCGATGAATAAATAGCGAATGATGTATTCTCTAATTCCAGCACCAAATCATCAGTATTGAAAAGCGGTGATGTATCGCAACTATTCGTGGAAAAATCAAAATGAATTAGGGCTACCAAGATTTGAGTAGGCAACTATCAGAATTTGAATACACAACAATTAGGATTTTAAATACACAACTACTATGATTTGAATACAAATAGCATACACTAGAGAGAGAAATGCAGCCACCATGTTTTACATAGACAGCTACCACATTTTCCATACACAACTAGCAGATTATGAATACGTAGCTATCCGGATAAAAATACACAGCTATCAGAATTTGAATGCAAAAGCGTACATTGGAGAGGAAAAATGAAGCTACCATGATTTGAGTACATGGCTACCCGATTATAAATGCACAGCTACCAGGATTTATTTGTAAGGCAATCATATAAAAAACAATGCACATGAACAAATCAAGAAAAAAAACCAAATCAGAGGTGGGAGAGGCTAACCATGCAAAACAAAGAGGGTTAATTCAGATGGTGACCACATTATTTGATCAATATGAAAAAGAGTTTGGGACACACAGATACCAGATTTTATAACATATAATTTCAAAAAAAAAAACAATGCATACCAGGTTTATGGCACATACCTTTGAGGTTTGGGACACAGAGATACCAGATTTTATAACATATAATTTTCAAAACAAAAAATACAATGCAACTACCAGGTTTTCTAGCACACAACTACAAGGTTTGGACACAGAGATACCAGATTTAGTAAAAAAAAATCAAAACAAAAAACAATGCAGCTACTAAGTTTAGGGCACATAGCTACTAGGTTTGGGTCACAGAGCTACCAGTTTTATGGACATCACCACCAGCAATATTTCCTTGCCTTACCCTTGACATTATAGCTAGCTTTATTCCAACTGCTATGCACAAAGCACTGAACCAAACCCACAAATATACACGTCGGTACATTATCTTACTCCACAACTAATACGCTGGCACCTCCATCACAGCCAGCACACGCACAAAACACAATCTTCATGTCCATCCGGTGCCCCGACACGTCCCCAACATCAAAACCATCGGTTTGTACAAACAAATCAAGGGAGACCCTTATCAAAGCCAACCCTTAATAAAACAATTACCAGCAGCACAAATGAACACATGCATATAAAATCAGAGACCTACCGAAACACAAAACATGTCCACCACCGGCTGTATCCGGGCAGAATGGCCATAGAGTACATATATCACGAAAACATACAGTAAACTCGACGGTGTTGGGCTAACAACGACAAGCACAACGCCGGCGAGCCTCTCTGCCCCCTACCCCAATTGGTAGCGACGGAATGACGGAAGGGTGGTCGAATCTGGACCTAAGGAACAAGGAGAACGATGAAAATACACCGCGTAAACAACAAATCCAGATGGTATATGGGCTCACCACGCCGGAGACTACGCGTATGTTTGGTTGCTGGTTTAACAGGGGTGGGATGGAACCATCGCTGCATGTGGGTGGGATGGTCCTCATCCCCTTTTTTGTTTGGTTCCAGAGATTCTACGTGGTTGGAACGGAATCAGCAATTAATAGCAATTCATTAGTAGGTTAATGATATGGGGTTAACTGCAATTGGTGCGGAGCCGTCGTAAGGCATCACCCTGTGATCCTGTCCGCTCCTAGCGTCGCCGCCCAGATCGATGCGAACGCGCCGCCAATCCAAGTCGAGCTCTGTCTCCGGCCGCCACCCAGCCGGGGCGAGCTCCACCGCTGCCCAACTCGAGGCCAGCTCCGCCGCGGCCCAGGTGATGCGAAAGCCGCCGCCCAGCCCAAGGCGAGCTCTGCCGGCCACCCATCTCCGGTTTGCCGGCGAGACACTCTCTGTCCCTATCCCGTTGGCGACGACAGAAGGAGCAGACGAATCAGGACCTACCGACCAACGATTTGCTCCACGAAAAACAACAAATCCAGAGGGGAATGGGCTCACCTCATCGGGGCCCCGCGAGGACGAGCTTCTCCACCGGCGAGGAACCGCCGGACTCCGGTCAGCATACTCACGGACTCCGGTAAGCACGGCGAGAAATGGAGAATCGCCACCTGAATCGCCGGACGGGAGAGAGAGAGTAGAGCAGGGGAAAAGAGCAGTTGGAGGAGGATAACCTGGGCACGCATCCGTCCCATTGACCTGACATATGGGTCCCACCACATCATTATCCAGTATAGTTAGAAGCAACGATCGGTGCGGAACGCACGAATCGCAGCGACGGAGCGACCCGCCGCACGGTAGGGCGAGTGAGCGGCGCCTCCTGTTAGCTTTCCCCTTTAATTAAATACTGGGAGTCCATGATTTTGGGGGCATAAATACAGTAATAGCTTGAAATGTGGATGATTCCTTTTTATCATAGCTCTCTTTCCCGAGTTAAAATTAATCATTCGCATTTTCTCCTCCTCATGTTGTGTTTGGGAATTAAATCTTTGAAGACCAATTATATTAGCGATATATAAGCCGATCTTTCTATTTGACCAATTTTGTTTTTTGTAATTCTTCTTTCTATTTTTGGCTGTGTGCATCCGTAATGCCGCTAGGGCAATGCGTTGTTGCAGAGGCTGGGTGTAATTGGTATCTTCGCGATATTAATATATACTCTTTATTAAAAAAATATAAGCCGATCTTTGTTCACAAGTTTCACATACATAAATACAGGAATAGCTTGAACTGTGGATGATTCCTTTTTATCATAGCTCTCTTTCCCTGAGTTAAAATTAATCATATCACATTTTCTTCTTATCATGTTTTGTTTGGGAAGTTGTAGACCTTTGTGTTCAACCGCAAGTTTGTCCTCTGGTACTAAAATGCCATTAAAACTTTGAAGACCAATTATATTAGCGATATATAATCCGGTCTTTGTTGACAAGTTTCACATACAAGTTTCCATTAGTCAATACACTTATAAATTATTATGGTTGCAAAACCTAGACGTGCGTTGCACGTGCACGTGTACTAGTATTATTAAAAGAGCAAACATGTTGGGATACTTTAAATCTTGTCCGTTCAATTTTCAATCAACGATCCAGATTGTCCCGATGTCGAGCACCAAACACTTTCCATCTTATCCGTTCAATTTCTAATCAACGATCCAAATTGTCCCGATGTGATCTCACGTCACGTCACGTTGGAAGGAAAGAGCTAGCCCGCTACACCAAGTCGATTAATATCCGGTTTGTACACGACATGGACTCTCTGCAGTTTGTATGAGACTGGGCTATCTATGCTTTATCGTACGGCCGTACGCCTGCTCAAGTTGAATCTGTGAAAGCCGCCGGCGTGCATGCTGCGTCGCCTGCCGCTGCTTACTTTTCATGTTTCATCCACAGAACGCCGGCATCATACTAGACCGCCTTGGCGGAGACGTACAGCATGGACTGGACGGCCTCCACTTGGGCTGCTCCTACTGCGACCAGGCACGGCTACTCGACGCGGGCGTTGCACTGCCGGACTAGACGGCGTTGAGGTGGAGGTGCTGGCCTAGGAACTGGGCGTGCCGGAGGACGTGCTGCGAAACTGCATGCTGGCCGGCCCCGTCCAACAACTGCAACGACAGTGCTCCTGCTGGTCGACTCCACCCTTGACGGCGACCTTGAGCTCCTGAGCGCCCGCCCGCGGTGCAGCAATGCCCCGTCTGTGTAATGAATTGCTAACTCCTGATTGTGACGACGACGGGGACGCAGCGGCCGCCGGCCGGAATCCACCTCGGCACCGAAGACGGGACACATCGGCCACCGACCGGAATCCACCTCGGCACCGTCGTCCAGTCCAGCCGTCCAGGGACTCCACCGAGAGAAGACCACCGTACCAGAAGGTAGCCGTCTTTATTTTCTTTTACTTCCTATTTTCTGCTGTGCCGTTTACTCCCGGATGATTCTGTTCAAAAGGTAGTAACAACCATGCATGAGATTAAGGCAAATGCTAGAGATAATTTACTCCCGGATAAGCATGTTCAGTGAGAGATGCTATAAGCAAGGGTCAACTGAAGTATTGTACGCTACTGGAGTATTACTGAATCAATTTGTAGAAGCTGGTTGCTTTGGCCTTTGTCTCGCATGAATCGTACTTTTCCACATTTCTTTTAATGTAATCTTTACTTATTTGGATGGAAAAGATTGAAGAAGAGAAAGTCAACAGTGAAGTGACTTTTTTGGTTTCAATACTTTCTATATGGTTTTGAGTTTTAATCTTTCACAAGGGATTTCATGATTTACCACGATTAGACAAAAAATATGAAAAGGTTAATGTTTGTGTTGCTTGGCACAGTAAGCTAATTACTCCCAATTTTGGATTGCTCTCGGCATTTTTTTTCTTAAGACACATACTATTATGTTTAGAAAGTTGAATTGGGCTACATGGAAAATATTAATGATTTAACTATTTGTAAATTGTTATTTGATGTATCATAAAATGTGTTCAGCCAAACATGTGTGGTCATTTTGGACGATTAAGAGTGACATTCGGGGACAAAGATATCAATACTTCCAAGAAAATATACTCCCTCCGATCCGAATTAATTGTCACCAGCCCTATACAAAGTTGTACGGTCGTAGTTCACCATCCACGTCAATTATGTCGGATCAGAGGGAGTATATGAATTCATGGCTAAGCCGTATTATTAATTTGTTTGCATGTGTTTTCGTAAATATATTCTTATTGGTGGAGACGCGCATTGCGCGTGCAAAATTACAGTTTAAACCAAAACACACAGAAAACAATAGTAGCTCAGGTTTGCAATCAAAAGGTTTCAAAAGGAGCAAACCGCCAAAATTGGTACATTCCATTCAAACATACAACTCAGCTTTACAACTAAATATAGCTCACAGAGACACAGGGCATCCAGCTACCAAAAACACAACTTAATATCGAAATATAACTGGCTATCAAAGTATGACATGAGCTAGAACTCTGCTTCTTCCAACTTCATCCTCGAGCTCAAGAAGAAACATGAACGAAGGACATCATCTGCATGTTATAAAACAAAATGGTTAGGAAGAAGACATAGTTTCTGTCTAGTTATAGTATATATGCAAGTCTCAAATATATCTTGTTTAACCATATGCAAGTCCTATCACAGCCAATTTCAAAACATAACATGGTGCTGCAACAGGATTGAGCAAGACGAAAACATGGAAGTAGAACTAGTAGATGATTTTCTGGTGGAAGTTTTTCAAATGCACCTCACGAGAAACCATTCCCTATGCCATCTGGCTAAGAATGGGGACAACCAAGCATATATATAAAGCCTAACAAAGGAAATTCTCCCATGACAAGCACGATGATTTATTATTCTGGTTAAAAAACTGAAGGTAACGACAAGTAAATGTGAACCAGGTTAGGGAGGGGGAAAAGAGAGGAAGCTGCTTACTTTCTTGATCTCCCAGCTCCAGCCGCTCCATGCCCAGCTGCGTCCCGAGGCAGAGGTGGCCAGCGAGGGACACTACCGACCAGTGGTGTTGCTTCTTCATGATTTGGCTGCTTCAAAAGGGGCAAGCCAAGCCTACCACCGCGCGAGAGGTACAGGAGGCCACAGCCGGCCTAGAAGCAGCTGCAGCACAGCCAGAACTGGAACAGTTGGGTCACGCCTGACCAAAAAAACACAGGATATCACTAATGAGCACATTGCCAGAATATTGTTGATTGCATATAAAAAGTAAAACATACTATGAACATCAAGAAATCAAGATCACCATATAGTGCATGTTTTTTACAAGGAAATTCAGAAAAGCATCAACTAGTGCCACGAATTTGCATGATCAGGTACACCAATATCTAAACCAGCTAGATAGAGAGAAGGATTTGATTCACATATATAACCATGCATGACTAATGGAAGAGAACTACACAAATAGTGTCATTCAACAAGTGCAGCAATTAACATGTATGCTTCATGCAGAAGCTACCAAGATTGAAGACATATAAAGACGCTCCAAAATAAAACAAGGACAGTCATAATTAACATGTAAATTGTTTAGTTCATATGAAATAAATGGCAAGAGAATTTACAAGAAAAAAATGGGACTTAAACTTCATACAACTTATGAAATGCTTGGCCCAATTCATGCAAGGGGTGAAACAATTCCGACTTAATTATTACTTCATTTTGTGCATGGGCCGGCCAACCCAACAAGCCCAGTATGTATACATAAGAATGCTCAGAATTCTTCATGTATAGATATGTGTTTTATGCTTGAAACAGACAAAAGCATACAAAGAAACACTCACAGGTCGAGCTTCCACACAGATCACTAACAAACAACCTCAAACAGATAGCATATTAACTACCACTATACTGTTAGGCATCCTAAAAGATAAAAGGTAGATCTTACAATCTTTTACAAACAATGATGTCTGGAAGTTACAAATCAAGCCTCTGATTCACATAGCTTGAGTTTTCAAGATAAAAATCTCAATGCAATGGCAATGCAATCATGACTTCGGAGACCAATACTGAAATGGCAATGCAAATTTGTAAACTCATTGTGCATATTAATTCTTTGTGAGTTGCTTTACCTTTAGTTAGTCCTTAACATTGTGTAGATACATTTCTTATCACAGAAACTAGGCAGTAGAACAACATTTCCCTAGAAGATCTTCAGGACGTGGATACAATGGCAGCAGAATCATAAGACAGTATCATTGATTTACTGCCAAGTTAATAGCAACACAAATTCTTCATTTAAACTTAGTATATTCAATGACCAAACAATAAGCATAAGAGGAGCTTCGCACATCCCTGTCCTTTTTGCTGCCAAACTAAACACGTTCTATCTACTGCAGCTATGATCCTTCAAGATCCAACAGCTCTTGAACCATAATAGCATATAAAACATAATAGCATGCAGAAGCATTCAAGGATAACCAACAAAAGCTCTTGAACCAACTGGTATAACAAACATGGCGACTTAGATGGATCTAGGTGGCAGGTACGTACTTACAGAGTGGTCTAGGAGGCAGCGGTGTAGTTTCGGGTAGGGTCGTGTGAAGCATGGCGACCTAGGGCGGCAGCGCGGGAGAAGGCACATGGGTCGATGTCACTGCCGCTGCGTCGTTCCGGCCGCCGCTCCAACCTCCGTGCAGGGCTCCACCTCCCGCCAAACTCGCATATGGGGTACCTGCAGAGATAGAGAGAGACTAAGAACCCTAGACATAGTGATTATAGATGGAGTGAGGAGGGAAATAGACAGATGCGGGCAGATCGGGCGACCCAGACGCACATCCAGCGACCTCGACGCCACATCGAGCGGCCTCGTCCATCTCGGCCGTGACCCCGATGACCCCGGCAGCCACGACGGCAGGTAGCGGCGAGAGAAGGTGGAGGTCCTGTTAGAAGGGAGGGAGGGGCTCGGGGAAGCGGGGAGAGAGAGAGAGGCAGTGAAGCGTCCGTGCGCGCGGGTGATTTTGCGCCGTGGAGGGCGTCGCCGTCGCCGTCGCGAGAAGACAGGAAGGGGATGGATTTGAGAGGATGTAGGGTTTGCCCGTGGCGGCGGCGACTCCCAGCTTATATCGTGGACATGTCCGCTCGCGGCCGTCGGATCACATCGGACGGTCGCAGCTCTCCAGCATCTGTCCACGGGCCTAAAGCCCGGAAGGGGGTCAGAGCCTGGACCAGTTTCGGCCCTCTTCAGCAGAATAATAATTATAGAAAAAACAACTAAAACTTTTGAGCTGAAATAAGCAGGACTTCATTTGTTAAAGTTGGACAACACCAATTTTCAAAAATGGGCCCAACTTTGGCACACATGTGCATTGTGGTATGGAAAACAATGTTGCCGAACAAAAATTCCGACATGTTTCACAAAAAAAAACCACTTTCCATTTTTCAAGTGCTAAAAATAGCGTTTTTTGTGAAGCGACTACCGAGAAAGTCATCCGAAATGGCATCGCTAAATTTTTTCACATAGTAGACATCATTTTATGAACAATCACCAAAAGAATGCATTTTCGAGCTCTCTGCCTATTTCCGGCAATTTAAACGGCTTCCTGCCGATTCAGTTGGAAACAGCTTGATTTTGAACCGCAGCTACCACATAGTTTGCCCGTTATTTTTCCGAAATTTCATTTTTAGGTTCACAGTTATCCATTTCATCAGAGATACATCAAAATATCCGCATGATTCAACTACTAGACACGAAAGGTCACGGCGGTGACTTTGACTATATTTTCAAATAAGCATACGAAATTCAAATAAAATCAGAAAAATGCAAAACCTTCACGTGGCGTCATGATATGTGACCTCGTTACCAGAAAAAATTATAGACTTGCAATTCGAAAGTTTTATTGAAAAAGTGTTCTCAGAAACTGCTATCAGGAACAAACATTCAGAGCTTTTAAGAAAAACAAGCAATGTTTTGGTAATATTCATGATATAGTTTGTCCAAATGTGCCCAAATTTGGCACATGTGTGCATTGTGGGATGGCAAACAATGTTGCCGAAAAAAGATTCCGACATGTTTCACAAAAAAACCCACTTTTTATTTTTCAAGTGCTAAAAATAGCGGTTTTTGCCCGTTATTTTTTCGAAATTTCATTTTTAGGTTCACAGTTATCCATTTCATCAGAGATACATAAAAATCTCCGCATGATTCAACTACTAGACACGAACGGTCACGGCGGTGACTTTGACTATATTTTCAAATGAGCATACGAAATTCAAATAAAATCAATAAAATGCAAAACCTTCGCGTGGCGTCATGATATGTCACCTCGTTACCGGAAAAAAATTATAGACTTGCAATTCGGAAGTTTTATTGAAAAAATGTTCTCAGAAACTTGCTATGAGGAACGAACATTCAGAGCTTTCAAGACAAACAAGCAATGTTTTGGCAACATTCATGACATAGTTTGTCCAAATGATCCCAACTTTGTCACACGTGTGCATTGTGGGATGGCAAACAATGTTGCCGAACAAAGATTCCGACATGTTTCACAAAAAACCCACTTTCCATTTTTCAAGTGCTAAAAACAGCATTTTTGTGAAGCGACTACCGAGAAAATCATCTGAAATTGCATCGCTAAATTTTTGTCACATAGTAGACATCACTTTATCTACAATCACCAAAAAGAATGTATTTTCGAGCTCTCTGCCTATTTCCGGCAATTTAAACGGCTTCCTGCCGATTCAGTTGGAAACACCTAGATTTTGAACTGCAGCTACCACATAGTTTGCCCATTATTTTTCTGAAATTTCATTTTTAGGTTCACAGTTATCCATTTCATCAGAGATACACCAAAATCTCCGCATGATTCAACTACTAGACACGAACGGTCACGGCGGTGACTTCGACTATATTTTCAAATGAGCGTATGAAATTAAAAAATATCAAAAAAAATGCAAAACCTCACGTGGCATCATGATATGTGACCTAGTTAGCAGAAAAAAATATAGACTTGCAATGCGGAAGTTTTATTGAAAAAGTGTTCTCAGAAACTTGCTATCACGAGCGAACATTCAAAGCTTTCAAAACAAACAAGCAATGTTTTGGCAACGTTCATGACATAGTTTGCAAAAATGTGCCCAAACTTTGCACATGTGTGCATTGTGGGATGGCAAACAATGTTTCTGAACAAATATTCCGACACGTTAAAAAAAACTTTTTGTTTCGACCTCATTTTAAAACCTACATAAAAAATAAAAAAGGGAAATTTATTTTTTATTTTCTACGTGATAAACCATGTAGAAATATTCATGTAGGACTTCATGATTTTTACTATTATTACGATTTTCTATCGTTTAACTTGTTTTCAAATTTGTCTACAATGAGAAACCTTTTTTAAACTGATATAATGCAAAACTAGTTATTTTTCCTAGTCTCGTTATGGGCCGAATACATGTGGGCGTAGAATATGAGGGCATCCTTCCTTTATTCCCGCATGGGCCAAGGCCCTCTGGTCACACGAAAAAACAAGAGGTGGCCTCATCCACCAACGCCTAAGCCCAGTCGGCCGCCTATGTTAAGAGGAGTTTTGGCTCTATTCTATCACCAAGTTCGCGGTGGGCTGGTAGTTATGGTGGCCTTTACCGAGTGAGAGAGGTCGCGGGTTCGACTGCCGCCTGCTCCTCTTTTTGCTGAAGATATTCGCGAATTTGACTTGTCACGTGCGTGTATGGCTTACATGTCAGGTTTGTTGTCGGGACCCACATGTCAGGGTGGGGACTAGGACCCACTTGTCAGGGTGGGGCTGGGACCCACATGTCAGGTCCGTGGGTCTGGGTCCCACATGTCAGGGCTGAGTGGCGGCGGGGCCTACATGTCAGGTTTGTTGGGTGGGGACTAGGACCCACATGTCAGGTAGGGTGAGTGCGGGACCCACATGTCAGGGTGGGGCTGGGACCCACATGTCAGGTCCGTGGGTCCGGATCCCACATGTCAGGGCTGAGTGGCGGCGGGTCCCACATGTCAGGGTTGGATGGGGGCGGGTCCCACCGGTCTGGTTAGTTAGCAAGTCAATGTGTATGTTACAATGGGTCCTACCCGTCAGAGTGACACCTAAGCGAAAATGACACTGACACGTAGGCGAGACTGCTGAGTTGGCTGTCCTGTCAGAGTGACATGTAATCGAAAATGACACCTAATTACTGACACATGGGCGAGATTGCTGAGTTGGCTGTCAACTCATTCAAATGACCATTTAAATTGGTCGTAATCGGCTAGAAAAAAGGGCATATGCCAGTGCTAGCTGGATTATGACCAATTCATGTAACGAGACTATGACCTTTCTGACAAAATTGGTCATGATGTTGTGGGGTTTACACACTCAAAAACAGCGCATGACCAAATGGTTCGAAATGGTCATAGATCTATGACCAATATTTCGAGGGTCACTATAAAAGGTCATAGGATAGCATATTTCTTGTAGTCTCGATAGTTACTCTTGCAGATAGTGTGATATCATTTAACATGGAAGGCCATCATGGATAAAACATAATTTTTGGTGTACCATGTTATATGGAGTTCTCAAATTTAGAGGTAAAAAACTAAATGAGCGCAAGTGCATAATAGTGAGTTGCTGATTTGAGAAAATTTTGAATTTGCAACATAGTGAATGGCAGATTACATAAGTTGCATCCAGAAAATTGTTTTTGCAAATGAGAAATAATGTGATACCCATGAAAATTTACCTTTATTTCTACGAAATATTCAACCACTATAGAAGATGCCCGCGCATTTGTGAGGGCCACGCTAGTTGTGGTTTAATTTTAATAAAGCTAGCCCTATCCATGATGGCCTTCCCTCAGCCCCAGAGTGCTGCCCCAAGCAGCATCCCTCAAAGAGAAGGGTGACGTAGGTGTGGCTTGTCGTACACCGCCGACCTACGTTGGCAAAGAGTTGTCCCTGTCACGTGCTTTCGTTACTACTCCATCCATCAGCTGTCATCCGATTGAAAAAATTGGGTCTTCCATCGGATCCGGAGACACTACAATTATCGGACTAGTCAAACCAATCCCATTTGTCGTAGATGCACTTTATAAAAGCAGCAGACGACGGACGTCGAAAATGGATGCGCCTAGCTTTGCTCCTTTTAAACTGTAACCTAGCTTGCTCCTCGATCGGAAGCAGTAGAGTTATCTCACATGGAGCAACATCATTGGAGTGGCAGCGGCAGCTACTGCCCGTCGTCGGCGTCGGACATGCAGCTCCTCAACACCCTCCTCGAGAAGGGCGTCGTGGATTTCGATTTGTTCATGGAAACGTGTTCGTCTTCTTCCACCTCCAGCTCCTCCGACGACGGACGTCTCAAAGAGCAGCAGCAGCAGCGCCTCCTGCAGTAGTGGAGAGCCTCCCCACCAAGGTGGGGCTGATCGGCGTGCGGAAGCGTCCGTGGGGCCACTTCGCGGCGGAGATCCGGGACTCCACGCGCAAGGGCGCCCGCGTGTGGCTGGGGACCTTCAAGACCCCCGAGGGGGCCGCCATGGCGTACGACCAGGCCGCCTTCTCCCTGCGAGGCGCCGCCGCGAGGCTGAACCACCCCGTGGAGCGCGTCCGGGAGTCGCTGCGCACGCTCGCGCTCGAGGCCACGGTCGGGTCGCCGGTGCTCGCGCTCAAGCGGAGCAACCTGGTGCGCAAGCGGTCGCCCAACAAGCAGGCCAAGACGACGGCCATGGCCGTGCCCACCAAGATGATGCCATCCGCCAGCAGCTCGGCGGTGGAGCTGGAAGACCTGGGCGCCGACTACCTGGAGGAGCTCTTGCGGATCTCTTCCGACGAGCCGCCGCCCCTCGCTAGCTGCTAATCTATCTCATTTCCCTGCTGCTCTGCCTCTGGTTGAGTAGTTAGTTGCAAATATCAGCAGCTAGCTATGTGTAAAATTTGGAGTGTACAGCAAGCTAGGGAGTTATGTAGAGGTGTGAGTGATCACTCACGCATGCTTAAACGGAAGATTAAGTTAGTACTCCTACTATGATCCATCGGCACAGTTCCTGAGTTCCCGATGCAGCCACTTGCTCGGACGAGTCAATGTAAATATAAAGAAATAATAGAGATATTTGTACGTGCTCTTTTTTCTCATGGTACAAGAAAGGGTAAGAATCCAACTGTTTTAAGAAGGCCATGCATTTTTTTATAAGGAAGAAGGCCATGCATGGGAGAAAAGACAAATAAATCATGAACCATATATAAAATCTAACATGTTTTACCAATAGCAGGGAAAACTACTACTCCTCCGTTCACTTTTATAAACCATGCATTCTGTTTTTTATCGAAAATACACGTATCTGCATATTAAGTGTGTAGGTTCATTCATTTTGATCCGTATCTAGTCCATATTAAAATATTTAGAATACCTTATAAAAGTGAACGAAGAGAGTCTATACTACTACTCACATGGAGTAATAGTTAACATGTACGTGGCGATGGATTGATACTTGAGTTGAATCGACATTGTTGTACTCACATGGAGTAGTGTGTTGGTGGTGAACGTACTGGTGATGCCTGGATGCAGTAGTGCAAGTTGGAATACGTATGGGGTGGTGATCAGTCCATCCATCTCCGTCACAACATACATTATTTAGTTTTGGGATATATACACACACACCCATCCATCTATCTGTACCGCACGCACTACAAGAAATGTGCTCACTAGTGACCTTTTCTTAATGACCATGGGGTTTTTGGTCATAGATCTATGACCATTCTGAACCAAATGGTCATGAGGCATTTAGGAGGGTCCAAACCTTGAAGAATTACGACCAATTTTGTCAAGAAGGTCATAATTTTCTAACACAAATTGGTCATAGATGGATAGCACTGATTTAGGGGCTTATATTTAGCCCATTATGACCAATTTAAATGGTCATAGCATCTATGACCAAACACGATAAGGTCGTAACCTTGGATGAATTGACATTACTAGGCAGCCACCTCAGCACGTGGGTCCCTTGACTTGACATGCGGGATGAATCTGACAGGTGGGACCCATGCATATGACATGCGGGACCAACTAACCACTTACCATGACACGTGGGTCCCTTACGGCACGTGTGGGACCGCATTGACTAGTTGACTAATTTGACCGATGGGACATATGTATGTCGTGTGGGATCAACTAACAACCTACAATGACATGTGGGGCCCACATCGAGTAATTTAGCTACCCATCAATATTAAATGTTGATTAACATGGCAAATTTAATTACTTATAATAAAATTTAATGGAATAGGCAATTTTAATTATCCAAAATACAAAACAGAGGTGATAAACAGCTTCTTCACATTTTTTTGAACATTTTTCATATATAACATTTTGTCATATGAGTTACAGATTTAAAAATATGAATTTAGCAAGATTTGAACATATTCAGGGATTTCAGAAAAAACAGAAAAGAGCTTGGACATTTCTCACCGAAGGGAACTTAGCCCGAGCGGCTGACAAGCGGGGCCGGGCGCTGACTGGGCCGGCTGACTGGACTGGAGGAGCTGAGGTGGCGCCAGTCGAGGCTGACAGGTGGGACCCGGGTGTCTGTGGGACAAAGAAAAAAAGAGAAAAGGGTGGGACTTATTTGCCCAAGCTGGGGATCGAACCGTGGGCTGCTGCGCTGGTCCTCTGCTGGGCCGGCCTTGGGCTCTAGCTGGCTGGCTGGGCTGTCTTCGGCCTGGCTCGGCTGGCTGGCTCTCCCTTTTTTTCTTCTTTCTTTTTTTTCTTTTAGTTTTATGCAATAAAGTAAATGAGTTATTTCACCGTACATTTTGCATACCATCTCGGATCAAGTTGACCCAAAAAAAAATTTGGTTCATCTCGATGATATTTAAAACTTTCGTGTTATTGAACTCTCTAGTTTCACATTATGTTTTTGATTTTGTTTAATGTTCTTATGTTTTTTTAAAACGCGGTCAAAACGGCGGGGGTGACCGTTCTTATCTAGCATTGGAATCTTACTAAACTCTCTGTGGATCTCTAATTAAATGACTACTTTTGTACCTAAAAATGATTTTTAAAAATGTTATATTCCAAGTTTATATTTTTTTTCTCGAAACTAGGACACATACAATGACACATCGTGAAGGATTTCCAATTTTTTGATTTTTTATGAATTTCTGATGCCGATTTCAAAATACGGTCAAAACGACGGACATGACCGTTCATACCTAGGTGTCGAATCCTGCAAGAATTTTGGTATATCTCTGATGAAATAGGTACTTTTGTATCTAAAAATGATTTTTTTCAAAAAATCATGAGCAAACTACGAAACACTTCTAGTTCAAAATTGACCCGCTTCCAATTGAATTGGCAGAAATTTATCTTTTTCACGAGAGGTGGATGGAAAATTTTATACACCCAACCATTTGGTTATTTGTACATGATATGTGGTCTAATATTTTTCAAAAATGTTGTGATCCAATTTTGCAACAAATATTTGGTAGGTCCATCACAAAAAACCCCATTTTTTCACTCCGGAAATAAAAAATGACTTTTTTGTGCAAAGAAAATAAAAACTTTCTTCGGCAACATTGTTCGCCACTCCAAGACGCACGCTTGTGCATAAGATGAGATCATTTAAACAAACGATGCCATGAAAGTGGCCATAACATCCGTCATTTGGCCTGAAAGGTGTGAATCTTCATACATGATAGCTCATTTCTGTGAACACTTTTTTAAAAAAATGTTATATTCCAAGTTTATATTTTTTTTTCTCGAAACTAGGTCACTTACAATGACACATCGTGAAGGATTTCCAATTTTTTGATTTTTTATGAATTTCTGATGCCGATTTCAAAATACGGTCAAAACGACGGACATGACCGTTCATACCTAGGTGTCGAATCCTGCAAGAATTTTGGTATATCTCTGATGAAATAGGTATTTTTGTATCTAAAAATGATTTTCACACACAACCATTTGATTATTTGTACATAAAATGTGGTCTAATAGTTTATAAAAATGATGTGGTTAATTTTTTCAACCATTTTCAAGTTTTTTTTTGCTGTCATAAATATTTGGCTGAACTGGGTCGAAACTGGCCCAGCCCAGCTTTATTAGGCCCGTTGGAAATCTGCTGAAGCACTGCGCACCGTTGGATGTGATCCGACGGTCGGGAGGGTGTGTGCCTCGTATATATGCAGCACGTCGCTGCCAGTTCTAACCCTAGCTCGCTCTATCCACAGAGCGCCAAACCCTAGCGACGGCGCCCAGAGATCGACCCGCAGATGCAAGCCGGCGAGGTCGAGATCCTGCGGGACGGCAGTAGAGAGGCACCGGCGTCCTCCAGGCCCCTCGCCGGCGCTGCGTGCGGCGTTGGCTAGCACGCAGCTCCGTCGATTGGCTCTGGGCGGCGCCCTCTGCGAGGCGACGGCGCACGAGCGTGCGTCCCCTCCTCGGCGTCGACTACCAGCGCTAGGTTCGGGACCCTGCAGGCCTCGGCGGGAGATCCTCCACTCCTATCAGGCCGCCGCCGCTCCTTTCCGACCAGGCCACCGCCGCTCCTTTCCGAAAAGTCCTTCGAAGCTCCTCTCCGACAAGGCCGCCGCCTCTCCTCTCCGACAAGTCCGTCGCCGGACCCCCTCCTCTCCGACAGAAACCCCTCCGTATCCACTCGTCCCCGACACCTGCGCTTTGGATCCGGTATTTGCGCTTCCTCAATGGCGGCTTGCCGGATCCGTTTTCAAGATGCACGGCAAGCTCTACATCGGCTTCTCTGGCCTCGCCACCGACGTGCAGACGATGTGAGTACCTGCCCCTCAGATCCCTCTCTTTGCCTCTCATTTCTCCTAGGATTATGTAGGTGCCTCGGATATCTACAGACTATGCGTCGTGTTATGCATACTACATAGGCTGCAGTGACCTTTTACTTAATGAATACAAGGTACTAGTGTTCATACAACAGTGAGCGAATTGTACTTGTGTCACTTGTTCGAATTTCATACCAGCTTACTGCATTAATCAGCTCTTTCTATGGGCTCTGTTTTATTGAACATGTCATGAGGTTTTTTTATATGCCTCTGTTATAGCAGTATTTTCTTAACTTTACTCAGCATGATGATGCATCAATGTACCGTTGTCCAATTAACACATGTCCAATCATTAGGTGCCCATGCACCAATATGTTTAAGCGAACTAGAATCTTTATTATTGCTTTTGGGTCTGTTATTTATACAAAATTACATCCACATACTACCTATAGTTGAAACACCTATTGCAGCAGAGAGCATCTGATCTTCTACCTAATAAAATTAAAGTATTAACACCAGTTTTGAATGCTTACTAGCTACTGCAATCCACATAGTTTGTCAATTTGCCTACCTGATCTGTGACCACCCTATCTGTCTACTAATTTAGATGGGATGTCTGGCTTTTATTTGTGAGTGTGTAATTTGATATCTTTGTATGTCTGATGATTTTACATCTGTTGTCATTGAAACTCTCAGATGTTAACCATACTCTTATGTGGTTGTTCATGCAACTGAATAGAACTTAAATGTTTTTTATGCTGGCCAGAGCTTGATAATTTATATCCACCATATTAAGCATTTTTCCATTCTATAGCTTGCTTTTAACTACCTATACTGTTTATTAACATGTTACTAGTTTATCCTTCTTTCAGTCTATCAAAGGAGATGAAATGCTGTAGTAGTGAAGCTAGTGATGTACACCAGGTAAGTGCCAGAACAATCCCATCCCTCCTCTTCTATTTCAATGTACATGGTGCTAAGGTTTGGGCAGTGCTTGCGACGAATATATCCGTGCACATATGTTCTCATAATCGAGTCTGTGTTGTTATGTAGCTGAATGCACATGGCCCGACTATCCTTATGAAACCTTAACCTGTTCTGTTGATTTGTTTTTATTACTGGCTGATGTTATGGTCCGGACGAGTATAACTGCTGCTTTTGTCTTGTTGTTAGGTAGTGAAATGACTATATTTTGAGACTAGTTACTAGTTGAGCCATTTGTACTTGCTAAGGTTAGTTCTCTTCATATGTTTCCGTCTAGATAGCTCTGTATAATCTTTCATGTCTTAATTATTGGCTGATCTTAGGTTCTGTATGAGTATATCTTCTTTTCATGTCTTGACTTTAAGCCTCAACAATTAACAAGATGCTGCAACTAGCTACTTATTAATTTGAACCATTAGAACTTTTTTTTGGTTTGTGGTGGCTGAGCTTCTCTTCTCTACAGATTGCATCTTAATGTGCTAATACAGTCCTTTTGCTTAACCTATTCTCCCTAATTTCGCAGATTGTGCATTTAAGATGGGAAGAAGGGTTCCTTTACACCCCGAAGAAAACCTGCACCCAGCAAAGTGTTGGAGCAAGTTCTTCTTTCCACCCCGAAAAAAACCTGCATCCAGCAAAGTGTTCTAGCAAAGTGTTGTTTTGATATTTAGTTGTATTTTCATTTCACAATACCTGATGTGTATTGTGTATGATTTTTGGCTGTTGTATAAAATATAATGTGTTTATTTGCTCTGTTTGAATCAAAATATTGGTTGCATATATGTTTTAGGACTGTTGGGTTTGACGTGGACAGCATGCCCAAGTCCCATCTGACTAGTGGGACCAAGAAATCTGACATGTAGGACATATAGTAAATTGTAAAAAAGATTAAAATTGACAAAAAGAGTGACATGTGGGACCGAGATCGTCTGACGAGTGGGACCTGATATTAATATGGACCCTAAAAGGCCTAGCCCAAAAAAGAAATTGAACTGTAAAAGGCCAAGGCCCAGAAAAGAAAAAAGCCGGGCTTTTTGGGCTTGGCCCATATAGACCACCAAAATGGACCGGGCTGAATCTGTTTTATGACTTTCTGATTTGGTCGCAATTTTGCCACGTAGGATTGACCACGTAGGAACTGACGTGGCTACGCCAGACAGCGCGTGACCAAATTAATTGGTCATAACAGTTATGACCCTCCGATTTGATCATAGATGGTTATGACCAATTCAAAAAAAGGTCACATATGACCGTTTAGACGCTCGGTATGTGACCTTCAGTTTTTGGTCACAAAAAGGTCATAGATGAAAAATTATGACCTTTTAGTGACCAATTTTGAGGGTCATAGGTCAGCATATTTCTTGTAGTGACGTAGCTACTCTCCGTACTCAAATAAGTAAGTGCACTACTTCTAGTTTTGTGCTAAATAACACTTTTTAATTTTGACCAATTTATTAAAAATGTAGCAATATTTATGAAGGGAATCGTATGTAGAAAACAAAAAATTTCCTAACAACGATAACCGAAGTAGCCAGGATCTATTACTATGTAGATATAAAGTAACGGAGGAAAAGGTATACATACCCTTGTAGACCATAAGCGTCGACGATCAAAAGATCTGTTTCGATGATGACGCGTGATGAAGACGGAGGGCAAAGACGACGGCGACGCCGACCTCAAGGTCATGTAGAGGAAGAAGACGTACTTCCAGTGCCACACGTGTAGCACCTCGTAGCTCTACACACGTATGGAGTTGACGACGACCTCCGAGCTCCAGATCTAGCGAAGCAGCGGAAGTGGAAGACTTGGACCCAGCAGCACGGCGGTGTGCGTATGGCGGAGAGAACTCTCTCAACCGTGCGTAGCCCCATTTGATGAGCCACGTCTTAAACGGATGAGAAAAAGAGAGAGAATTTGGTGAATTTCCAAGGCATGGGGCACCACTATATAAAGGGGATGGGAGGGGTGTCACCCTTGGTGGCTAGGCCATGTGGGACTAAACCCCACATGCCCAGCCGCACCAAGGGGTGCTGCGCCCCTTTTGGCCCACCTAGGGCAGCCCCTCCCCAAACCGCACCATGGGGGGAAGTTTCCCCCCCCTATGGGCATTCTCTCCCATGGGAAGGCCCATTTAAGGTGGGCTGCCTTTATAATTCCGAAAATTATTAAATAAAAATATATTTAACTATTAATTACACTAATTAATATTAAACACATATTATCTAATTTATTCCGGCTCCGAAAACCATTTCGTCGGTCCCCGAACTTAGCCGGATATGTCCCGGAACCATTCTGGTACTGTCCCGGAACCCTTCTCTATGTTCTCTTCGATATCCAATCTTACATAAACCGTCGCCTACCCTTAAGTATGCCACCCTACGGTTCGGGATCACTCCAGACATGATCGAGACACGTTCTCTGATCAATGACTATCAACGGTGGCTGGATAACCGTGACAGTCCCTGTGTGTCCACGAATGTCTTTTTATCGTTTGAACCTTAGACGTCCAGTTTCAACCTTTTGCCTGACGATACTTAGATTGTCCGAGACTCGTTCTCCGGTATCACGATTACTGAGCTTGATCTCGTCACTTGACAATTCTATCTTTACTCGTCTATGATATTACATCTTCGTGACCTAGTCACATGCTTGCAAGCTCATTGATGTAATCTCACCGAGTGGGCCCAGAGTATCTATCCTGCTATGTGGATTGGCAAATCCCGCTCTTGATCACTCGCCTCGACCACTTCCTTTCTCACGACGTGCTATCTCATAAACCGTATGCCCACTCCTGTTCTTCAGCGCGATACACCTATCCATCGTCTTCTTCGTGTCCCTCCCAATTATACGTTTCTTCGCACTTTCGGTTGTACCTGCTGGCCTAGTCTCCGGAAGTATAACACGCACAAGCTCGCCTTCCGCTCCAAAATGTGTGTTTTTCTAGGATATAGTCCTATGCATAAGGGATACAAATGTTTGGATAGGTCCATGGGACGCATCTATATTTCTTGCGACGTTGTGTTCGATGAGTCCGTTTTCCCGTTTGCCACTCCCGGTGTTACGGTTGATGTCTCTACCCTTGAGCACGTCATCACGTTTCCGTCTTCAGAACCGGCTACGAGTGCTCATGTGCAAAATTATGACCTGTCCTATTTGTCTACTGACTCGTCTACCGCAGGCATATCATCTTTGCAGGTCCAACCTCCACCCACGCAGGAATCCTCTGCTGCTGCCGATCCGGTGATCGACGTGCATGTGCATGTCGCGACTCCCGATGAAGCGTCCTCTCGCGCGCCTGGCTCGTCGAGCGCGCCCACGCCCGATGCATCTGGGCCGTCTGGTCCATCTTCACCGCGTGGGCATGGCTCTCCCTTCGTGCCGCCTAGACCTTCTGGCCGGCTGCCTCGGCCCAGTCCGCGTCGCCTTCCACCAGTTCTTCACTGGTCACGATGCCTTCGACTGCGCCTGCGTCACCCCCGCCCTCGTGGACAGCGCCTGCCTCGCCCCCGCCATCGTCGACTGCTGCCCCTGGTCACGCTATGACAACACGCCTCCATGACGGCACTCGCCAAGAGAGGAAGATCACCGATGGCACCGTGCGATATGACCCCCGTCGCCGTGCCTTCTTCGCTGCCCCCCATCTCTCATCGGGAGGCTCTGCGAGAGCCTGCCTGGCGGGCAGCTATGTCTGATGAGTTTGCTGCACTTCGTCAGACCAATACTTGGACGCTTGTGCCACGTCCCCCGGTGTCAACTTGGTCAGCTGCAAATGGATTTTCAAGACCAAGCATTGTGCTGATGGTTCCGTTGACAAGCACAAGGCCCGACTCGTTGCTCATGGTTTCTCTCAGCAACATGGCATTGATTATGGTGACACGTTCAGTCCTGTTGTGAAGCCTGCCACCGTTCGCTTGGTTCTCTCCTTAGCAGTTTCTCGTGGCTGGACGCTTTGCCAGGTTGATGTGAGCAATGCATTCCTTCATGGTTTTCTGACAGAGGATGTCTATATGCAGCAGCCCCCCGGCTTTGAAGATTCCCAGCGCCCTACTCATGTCTGCAAACTGCAGCGTGCTCTTTATGGTCTTAAGCAGTCTCCTCGCGCCTGGTATGCCCGTTTGAGTGCTCGGTTACTTGAGCTTGGTTTCACTTCCTCCAAGGCCGACACCTCCCTGTTCATTTTCTCCCATGGAGCTGTTCAGATCTATATGATGGTATACGTCGATGATATTGTCATTGCCGGCTCCACTCCTGCTGCGGTTGATCGCCTCGTGCACTCTCTCTCCGATAGCTTTCCGATCAAGGATCTTGGACCATTGGACTATTTTCTTGGATTAGAAGCGTCTTCCAATTCAGGGGGCCTGAGTGTGACACAACGCAAGTATGCTCTTGATCTTCTTCATCGTGTCAACATGGAGAATTGTAAGCCCACTTCCACTCCGCTTGATACTTCCGAGAAGCTAGCTCGTGATGGTGGAAAATCACTAGGTGTTGATGATGCTTTCCGATACCGTAGTGTCGTTGGGGGTCTCCAGTATTTAACCCTCACTCGGCCTGACATTTCCTTTGCTGTCAACAAGGTGTGTCAGTTTTTATCCCAGCCGACAGAGATACATTGGGAAGCCGTGAAGCGCATATTGCGCTATGTCAAGGGCACCATCAGCACCGGTCTGTTCTTTCGGAAGTCCTCCTCCACCGGTGTTAGTATTTTTACGGATGCAGATTGGGCAGGGTGCGTTGATGATCGACGCTCTACCGGAGGTTTTGCCATCTTTGTAGGCCCGAACTTAATTTCCTAGAGTTCAAAGAAGCAGCCTACCGTCTCGAGGTCCAGTACCGAGGCGGAGTACAAAGCATTGGCGAATGGAGCTGCTGAGGCCATGTGGGTCGAGTCATTGCTCAAGGAGCTTGGCGTTTTACAGCAGCGCACAGCAATATTGTGGTGTGACAATTTAGGGGCCACCTACCTGACGGCAAACCGAGTGTTCCATGCGCGAACCAAGCACATTGAGATTGACTTCCATTTCGTGCGAGAGCGAGTAGCTGCTGGAGCTCTTCAAGTCAGGTTCATTTCCTTCAATGATCAGTTGGCTGATGTGTTCACTAAACCAGCCACGCGGCAGATGTCAGACCGATTTAGGACCAATCTAAATTTAGTCTCTAGAAGTTTAGATTGAGGGGGAGTGTTAAATATCGGTCTTGTATAGGCGTATGTACGCTGACCGTACACATGTATTGTAAACTGCTGTTTATATATATATACTGATCACGTGGAGGCTAGACCCCATGAAACCCTAAACCTAGTTTCTAACTAGACGGTTCTTATTCTTCTTTGAAAGAACAATTATGTTCTATTGGAAAAACTGGAACGAATATAAACATCAACTATCCACATCGTCAGAATTATTTTAACTGTTAGATCTGTAATTCACGGTTAGGATTATGTAAGGATACATCATGTAAAGACATATCGGTTTTATAAAAGAAGAGGCCGAAGGCCACGCTACACCGTGGTCGACAGAGTCGTCGAGCTCGCAACCACCAAAGGAAAAAAGAAAACAACTACTGGCCAAACCTGCACCTATCTACTGGGACAAGCCGCCTCTGAACAAATAGGATGCACACCACCGTTGAGCCTCCTCCACAAACCATGCTTTCAAATAAAGAGGCAATTAACGTGCGATCGCGTAATATTATTGTGGAGTCTAACATGTACGCTAAACTAAAACCATGCTTTGTCTTAAGACATCTACGCTTTTCATTTTTCAAGTCTAGAATTTGTGATTTGATTATAAAGTAAATACCGTATATGACAAATATATATAGGGGTAAATACATTTTGGATGGTGAATTTCGCTGTTAAAAAAACACAACTGTAAATAATATTTGTTCAAGTGTTCGTCATACCTAGGGATTTTGGATCCTCGCAATTATCTAACCTCTAGAATATTGAAGGATTTAAAATCATAATTTCAAATAAAGAAAAAGCTTTATAGCTCCTCACCCTCTGTATGAAAAGAATACACGCAGGTGTAATACTCTACAAAGAGGCAAGTATGTGCTGGTGACTCGTGTGAGAAATGGAAACGTAGTATATGTATAGTAAATTAAAATTATGATGTTATTTATTTATTTTTCAAATATATTAATTTGAGAATGAAATTTAGTAGATGGGCAACTCGATAATTAAATAGCTAAAGCACAATTAGCTTTGATTTTGTCCAATGAGTGTGCAGTTCCCGATTAAGTAATTAGATTGAGAACCTGATTTATTTATTTTATTTTGGAAATAAAAGATGAAGAACTAAGGCCACCGACTTTATTTTCTATCACAACTTTGTCGGGCATCTCGGTCAATCGACTTGCCTACTGGAACTACCTCAAGATTTTTCAAACACCTGCAGTAGTACCTTGATATTCTGTTAGGTTCAAAGCTTACGACATTTTTGGATCCTAAGCATTTTTATAACAAACTGCAAAGAAAAAATGAACGAGGCGGTGTTTACCCATAAGGGAGATCATTGGATCTTTTTGAACATATGTTTCCATACAGATAGGCAGTAGAGAAATATACTTTACTAAGGTTTTACATTTTAAATCAATGATCCCAATAGCCCATTTGGTTAAAAAAAAATCTTAGGAGTGGAGTGCTCCAATTCGAAGGCTCTGAATTACATTCGTATGGTAGTTTTGCAACGTGCATAAGGAAATCGAACGTGTTCCACTTTATGTATCATGGAACATACTTATTCATAAGTAGTGTTTTATGTGTTAGAAAATTATACTTCTTTGTTATCTTTTTTTAGATACAAGGCACAAAGTGCCCAGCTTTAAATTAATAAAGCCCAAACGGCAGGTTTTGTTACATAGATGCTGTTAAACAGCTTACACACAAAGAGACTACAGCAAACAGAAGCATAAACATGACAAAGTCCAGCTGGAGACATCGATGTCCTCTATCGTGAACGAAGCACCAGGGAGCGACGAAGGAGGTTGAGGTCGAAAACAGCGTAGTGGTCGACGCCGTCTGCACCAGGAGGTAAACGCCATTGCCTAACTGCACTCTTCCATGACTGGAGAGGGACCCCTGCCCCCCTCGCCCTGGCTCGAAAGGCGCCGTACCGCCGACATTGGAGAAGCTCACCCTGAGCATAGAGTGGACCAGGAATCTGGCCATCCCTCGACCAGAAACAGAGCTCGGCCGCTCGCTGCAACTAGCTCACCTTGAAGTCTTGTCGCCATCCACGGATCCACCCACGAGGAGATAATCTGCTGGACGAGGTCGGCGAAGAGAAGATGCGTCGAAGAAGAACTGCCACGACAGCTGAGTCTGAGAACCACCTGCAAAGAAGAGCACCGTGCTCCTACCGCCTCGCGGCCGCGCTCCAAGCGGGGGGAGGACCCTTCCTCTCCCTGCCAAGGTACGAGGGCAACGATCCTCCGGCGAGCGGGCATAAAGAGCGAACAGGGCCTACCAAAAAACGAAGCAGGGAGGAAACCCAGGGCTCGGACGCCAGCAAGGTTTGGACTTCGGCGCTGGACTACCGCTCTACAAACCAACACCCCCAACTCACCCAAGGCGGCACCTTCAGCAAGGGGAGGACGCCATAGCGCCGCTGCCGCCCAATCAAGGATTTGGTTTTCACCCGGGTAACGAGGTGGGGGCGGGAGGGGGACGAAGGTACCTCGACAGCGCCTCCAAGGAGGAGAACGGCGCCCACAGGCGTCGCCACCGTCGCGGCTGGCAGGCCAGCCAGGGATTTCTCCCGTACCTCAACTCCCACCTCCAGCACCGCCCGCAGCAGATCCGGCGGCCGGAGGCCACCAGACAACAGCTCCGGTAGGTGGGACGCACGAGAGCAGGCGCCAATCTTCAGATCTGGTTTGGGGAACCGCCGGCGCGGCGCCACACCACGGCCAACGCCCACCCTCTCCACGCCGCCCACACAGCCAGGGAGAAGGACCAGTATCACGCGCGCGCTGCTCGCCGCAGAGCCAGCGCCGCCTCACCACCCAAGGCCGCCGCCTCGGCTTCCGAAGCCCTCCACGCGAGGAAGCGGCGAAATCCCCACCGCCACCGTCCTCGGCGAGCCGACGAGCTTGCCCGCAGCTGTCTCTGGTGGCTACGAGGTGAGGGAGGGAGAGTCCCACCCAAGGAGCTCGAAGGCGAATTACATTCGTATGGTAGTTTTGCAACTGCTAAGGAAATCGAACAGTTCCACTGAGTTCATGCCACTTGCTCGAGTCTTCTTTGTTATCTTTTTTAGATACAAGGCACAAAGTGCCCAGCTTTTAATAAAGCCAAACGCAGGTTTTGTTACATAGATGAAACAGCTTACACACAAAGAGACTACAGCAAACAGAAGCATAAACATGACAAAGTCCAGCTGGAGACATCGATGTCCTCTATCGTGAACGAAGTTGAGGTCGTAGTGGTCGAACCAGAGGTAAACGCCATTGCCTAACTGGACTGGAGAGGGAAATAACATTGGAGAAGCTCACCCTGAGCATAGAGTGGACCAGGAATCTGGCCATCCCTCGACCAGAAACAAGCTCGGCCGCTCGCTGCAAGCTCACCTTGAAGTCTTGTCGCCATCCACGATCCACTAATCTGCTGGACGAGGTCGTGCGTCCTGCCACGACAGCTGAGTCTGAGAACCACCTGCAAAGAAGAGCACCGTGCTCCTACCGCCTCGCGGCCGCGCTCCAAGCGGGGAGAGGACCCTTCCTCTCCCTGCCAAGGTACGAGGGCAACGATCCTCCGGCGAGCGGGCATAAAGAGCGAACAGGGCCTACCAAAAAACGAAGCAGGGAGGAAACCCAGGGCTCGGACGCCAGCAAGGTTTGGACTTCGGCGCTGGACTACCGCTCTACAAACCAACACCCCCAACTCACCCAAGGCGGCACCTTCAGCAAGGGGAGGACGCCATAGCGCCGCTGCCGCCCAATCAAGGATTTGGTTTTCACCCGGGTAACGAGGTGGGGGCGGGAGGGGGACGAAGGTACCTCGACAGCGCCTCCAAGGAGGAGAACGGCGCCCACAGGCGTCGCCACCGTCGCGGCTGGCAGGCCAGCCAGGGATTTCTCCCGTACCTCAACTCCCACCTCCAGCACCGCCCGCAGCAGATCCGGCGGCCGGAGGCCACCAGACAACAGCTCCGGTAGGTGGGACGCACGAGAGCAGGCGCCAATCTTCAGATCTGGTTTGGGGAACCGCCGGCGCGGCGCCACACCACGGCCAACGCCCACCCTCTCCACGCCGCCCACACAGCCAGGGAGAAGGACCAGTATCACGCCGCGCTGCTCGCCGCAGAGCCAGCGCCGCCTCACCACCCAAGGCCGCCGCCTCGGCTTCCGAAGCCCTCCACGCGAGGAAGCGGCGAAATCCCCACCGCCACCGTCCTCGGCGAGCCGACGAGCTTGCCCGCAGCTGTCTCTGGTGGCTACGAGGTGAGGGAGGGAGAGGAAGGGGGCCGGCGGCGGGCTAGGATTAGGTCGCCACCCGTGTCGCCCCAGAGCAGAGCGACGCGCGGGCCGAAGGGGTCGTTTTTCTCATGGTACAAGAAATCACTCACGCATGCCTAAACGGAAGATTAAGTTACTACTCCTATGTTCCATCGGCACAGTTCCCTGAGTTCCCGATGCAGCCACTTGCTCGGACGAGTCAATGTAAATATAAAGAAATAATAGAGATATTTGTACGTGCTCGTTTTTCTCATGGTACAAGAAAGAGTAAGAACCCACCTGTTTAAGAAGGCCATGCACTTTTTTTTTCGATAACGAAGAAGGCAATGCATGGGACACAAGACAAATAGATCATGAACCATATATTTACCAATAGCAGGGAAAACTACGTACTCCCTCGGTTCACTTTTATAAGGCATGCATTCTGTTTTTTATCGAAACTACACGTATCTAGATATTAAGTGTGTAGGTTCACTCATTTTGATCCGTATCTAGTCCATATTAAAATATTTAGAATACTTTATAAAAGTGAACGAAGAGAGTCTATACTACTAATAGTTAACACGTACGTGGCGATGGATTGATACTTGAGTTGAATCGACATTGGTGTACTCACATGGAGTAGTGTGTTGGTGGTGAACGTACTGGTGATGCCTGGATGCAGTAGTGCAAGTTGGAATACGTATGGGGTGGTGATCAGTCCATCCATCTCCGTCACTTATGAGGAACAAGCAGCGGACTCGCTCCCGTGTCGCCCCCCCCCCCGCGGCGGCACCGGAGCGCCCCGATCTCCGCCGCCAAACCCTCCTCCCTCGTTGTTTCTCGCCGCCGCTGCCGCCGGCGGGCCTGCCGTTCTCCAAAGGGGGCGGTTTGGCGTGGGTCTGGGAGGCTGCATCGCTGCAGTTTCTGCCGACGTTGCGGCTTAGGCCGGCAGGTGGGGCGCGGTGTCCTTGGCCACGGAGGGGCAGCGGGGCGCGTGGGGAGGTGGAGCTGGTCGGCGCGGCGTTGGGGAGCTCGGGCTGCATCTGGGCCCGAGCGGGCCGGCCTTGGGCTTCGCTGCGGCGGGCGTCGTGCGGCTCGTGGCAGCGGTCGTCGAGGTGCCGGGGCGGCGGCTCCGGGCCTGGGAGGTGTCCGGCAAGCGGGCGGCTGAGGGGCGCCGGAGGTGCAGCAGGGGCGGGGCAGCGGGTGGTGCTGCTGTGGAGGTTGGCTGCGGTGAGGAGGTGGGCGGCGGCAGGTCGGCTGGTGGCTGATGCTTGCTCTTCCCTTCGACCGCCGGCCGGCTCCGTGCGGTCTGGTGGCGGGGTGGTGGCGGGGTGGTGGAGTTCCAGGTGAAATCCTCGCGATGGCCTTGATCGTCGCCGGCGACGGCGACGTCTTTCGACGCCGCTCCCCTCCTTGGAGGCGTCGCCGAGGAACTCCGGCTCTACCTCGCGACTGGGTCCTCTGGGTGAAAGCCCTAGCTCCGGCTTGGTCGGAGCGGGCGATGGTGGCGATTTCGTCGCTCCCCCCTTGGGGGCATCGCCTTTGGAGGCCCAGACCTTCGTCGGATGGTGAAGACTTGTGTTCTCTTGCTTGGATATGCTGCCGGCGGGCGTGGAGAAAGCCGGGGCGGCGGCCCCGGATGGTTGTTGTGCGCCGAGGCGGCGGCCTCGGGAAGCGATGCAGCGGCGGCTCTATGGGGTAGTGTTGTCGGCCCGCATGGCGTGGGCGACAATCTCGAGCTGCGAGGGCAGCGGGGTTGTCGGCTCGGTCAACGCACCCCAGTGGGGGTGGTCTGGCAGTATGTCGAGGCGGCGGCCTCGGATGTGGCGTGGAGGCCGTGGTCTGCGGGTGGTTGCTCTGTGCAGTTTGGGCTGCGGGCAGCTAGGTCGTGCGGCGTTGCAGCTCGGGTGCGAGCGGTGGCATGTCGGGGCGGCGGCCCCAGAAGGTGGTGCAGGTGGATTGCGCGGGGCGTGATGGAGAGGTGTATGTCGGGGCGGCGGCTCCGAGAGTTTCTGCAACATCGAGGGTGCTCCACCTTGTGTCGTGTGGGCGACAAGGTTGCTCCGAGGTGTTCGCGTTGAGGCTTCTGTGGCGACGGTGATGATGATGAGCGATGTCGGAGATGTGGCTGTGGCTGCGGTAGTCGGCTCTTCTCCGGCGTGTCCTTGGGGTTGCCTCGGCGTGTTTGGTTGCTGAGAAGTCGAAGCCGCTGTAGTTTCCTGGTGGTGTATGATGACTGGCGGCAGATGTTCCTTTCGGCGAGTTTCCATGGCGCCAGCCTGCCTGGTTCTCTCTTAGCTCTTCTTCGGACTCGGAGCTGCGCTGTCTTGTCGCAGGGGCTGAGTGGCACGGATCTTCATATGGCCTCGCACGGCCACGACAGTGCGGGTTGGCTCGGCGGCTGCCTGCGGTGAAGTCGGAGTCGCATGCTCAGAGTTTCGGGTTGGCGGCGTGGCCCCCAGGGGAGATGTGATGACGATGACGCCTTCATGCAGTCTCGGCGAGGCCCTCTCTCGAGAGGCGTGTGGGGTTTTCTTTTTTGGTGCCGCTCAGCGGTTGTGTTGGTTTTCGCCGGGTTTGGCCGGCGAGTGGTGCGTTGTGTTGTACGGTTTTTGGCCGGTTTTCCTTATAAACTGTCCAACTCTTTTTTCGGCTTAATCAATAGATTGTCTAAGTTTCGAAAAACAACATACATTATTTAGTTTTGGGATATATACACACACATCCATCCATCTATCTGTACCGCACGTAGCTACTATCCGTACTCAAATAAGTAAGTGTACTACTTCTAGTTTTGTGCTAAATAACACCATTTAATTTTGACCAATTTATTAAAAAAATGTAGCAATATTTATTACTTAAATTAGTATATACTGAAACTACATCCGAAGATATGTATCTAGTGATATTAATTCAATTTGTAAATATTGCTATGTTTCTCAATAAAATTGGACAAACTTGTTTTGTTTGACTTAGGACAAAACCTACACTTATCTCTGAACGGATGGAGTAGGGACGAGCATATATGGATTGCATGTCTATCGTTTAACTTTATTTTCCTTAGACGATTTAGTTTTACGGATATGACCTTTCACTCTTCTAATTTCGAACCTACATACAGGGAAAGGTAGGGCAGCCATTTTACCTTGATTTATGACGAAAAACATTCATATGCACGTGTTTTGAACAATTCAAGTGGGCATACGTAAAAACACGGACTCCATACAAACAAGTTACGTCTGTTTTAGTGAAAGCTGCACAAAATCGAATTCAAACCAAAAAACAAGAAATAATATATCTAGTCTAGTCGTCGGAAATCGACTCTTTCTCTTTACAATAAATAATTCTTAATCTAACCTAACACATACCCCTGAATCTAGATATAGAAGACTCTTGGTCGTGGGCCGGGCCGCCTGGGATTCCAAAGGAAGCTTCACAACAAAATCAGTTTACTTAGCACATTATGGGGCATCAACAAACTGCGATTTGGCCAAAGAAATTTGAGGGTCTTGGGCCCCTCTCTGCTGCAAGATCGCATGTTGGCTCTTCGTTAGAGGGAGAGTTTGGACTGTCGTCTGTTGATCGCCTTGCCAAACAACGCTTTCCACATAATGACATCTACGTCTTCTGCAAAGCTACGAGAGAAAACCACAATCATCTTTTCACCGGATAGTTATCGATTTTGCTAATTCTCAATCGCATGAGAATTAGCTTAGTTCTCATTCGCATGACGTCATCAGTTGCAAGTGGACTTGCAACTGATTCGGACCATTTGATTTGCTTCGTGATTCGTGCATCAGTTGCAACTCAACTTGCAACTGGGATTTGATGACGTCATGTGAATGAGAATTTCGAACTGAGTTGCGAGTGGACTAGCAACTGATCCGGACCATTTGATTTGCTTCGTGATTCGTGCTAATCATGAGTTGCAACTTGACTTGCAACTGGGATTGATGACGTCATGTGAATGAGAATTAAGATAATTCTCATTCAATTGAGCCCTAGAGAGACCCTATAGTTATCTACTTTTAGCTCATTTTGTAGTTAGTGTGGTTTGTGTCTTCGCTTTAGGGTCGTAAAGTCTTTCCTTTTCCTTGTGTTTTGCTCGGGTTGCAAACATTTGGCTTCTCGATGGCCACCTCCTCTTTTTAATATATTACATGCAGTTCTCCTGCATGGTTAGAAAAAATTCTTAATCCAACAAAATACGACTCTAAACAATGTCATAGGTGTGATACTTAAGGAGAGTTTCAGAGTATTTTTGCCAGCGTATGGGTGGTGGACGAAACCAAACTCTAGGTGTGCGATAACTTACTTTTTTATGTTTCTACTTTGGCTTTGTATATTTTATTGGATAAAATTTGAATCATATTAGCTCGGTCAGTATCTTTCTTAATGATGTGAGGAAATGTTTGCTGAATAGGAGAAATGATGGTTCATAACCCCTCTTTGAAGATGTCAATTTCCATAGAAAATGACATCACAATCATAATAATGGATGAAACGGTAACAAAATACGGGAGATCATTGGATCTTTTTGAACATATGTTTCCATACAGATAGGCAGTAGAGAAATATACTTTACTAAGGTTTTACATTTTAAATCAATGATCCCAATAGCTCATTTGGTTAAAAAAATCTTAGGAGTGGAGTGCTCCAATTCGAAGGCTCTGAATTACATTCGTACGGTAGTTTTGCAACGTGCATAAGGAAATCGAACGTGTTCCACTTTATGTATCATGGAACATACTTATTCATAAGTAGTGTTTTATGTGTTAGAAAATTATACTTCTTTGTTATCTCGATAGTTACTCTTGCAGATAGTGTGATATCATTTAACATGGAAGGCCATCATGGATAAAACATAATTTTTGGTGTACCATGTTATATGGAGTTCTCAAATTTAGAGGTAAAAAACTAAATGAGCGCAAGTGCATAATAGTGAGTTGCAGATTTGAGAAAATTTTGAATTTGCAACATAGTGAATGGCAGATTACATAAGTTGCATTCAGAAAATTGTTTTTGCAAATGAGAAATAATGTGATACCCATGAAAATTTACCTTTATTTCTACGAAATATTCAACCACTATAGAAGATGCCCTCGCACACGCTAGTTGTGGTTTAATTTTAATAAAACTAGCCCTATCCATGATGGCCTTCCCTCAGCCCCAGAGTGCTGCCCCCAGCAAGCATCCCTCAAAGAGAAGGGTGACGTAGGTGTGGCTTGTCGTACACCGCCGACCTACGTTGGCAAAGAGTTGTCCCTGTCACGTGCTTTCGTTACTACTCCATCCATCAGCTGTCATCCGATTGAAAAAATTGGGTCTTCCATCGGATCCGGAGACACTCTACAATTATCGGACTAGTCAAACCAATCCCATTTGTCGTAGATGCACTGTATAAAAGCAGCAGACGACGGACGTCGAAAATGGATGCGCCTAGCTTTGCTCCTTTTAAACTGTAACCTAGCTTGCTCCTCGATCGGAAGCAGTAGAGTTATCTCACATGGAGCAACATCATTGGAGTGGCAGCGGCAGCTACTGCCCGTCGGCGCTCTACCCGTCGTCGGCGTCGGACATGCAGCTCCTCAACACCCTCCTCGAGAAGGGCGTCGTGGATTTCGATTTGTTCATGGAAACGTGTTCGTCTTCTTCCACCTCCAGCTCCTCCGACGACGGACGTCTCAAAGAGCAGCAGCAGCAGCAGCAGCAGCCTCCTGCAGTAGTGGAGAGCCTCCCCACCAAGGTGGGGCTGATCGGCGTGCGGAAGCGTCCGTGGGGCCACTTCGCGGCGGAGATCCGGGACTCGACGCGCAAGGGCGCCCGCGTGTGGCTGGGGACCTTCAAGACCCCCGAGGGGGCCGCCATGGCGTACGACCAGGCCGCCTTCTCCCTGCGAGGCGCCGCCGCGAGGCTGAACCACCCCGTGGAGCGCGTCCGGGAGTCGCTGCGCACGCTTGCGCTCGAAGCCACGGTCGGGTCGCCGGTGCTCGCGCTCAAGCGGAGCAATCTGGTGCGCAAGCGGTCGCCCAACAAGCAGGCCAAGACGACGGCCATGGCCGCGCCCACCAAGATGATGCCATCCGCCAGCAGCTCGGCGGTGGAGCTGGAAGACCTGGGCGCCGACTACCTGGAGGAGCTCTTGCGGGTCTCTTCTCTTCCGACGAGCCGCCGCCCCTCGCTAGCTGCTAATCTATCTCATTTCCCAGCTGCTCTGCCTCGGGTTGAGTAGTTAGTTGCAAATATCAGCAGCTAGCTATGTGTAAAATTTGGAGTGTACAGCAATCTAGGGAGTTAGGTAGAGGTGTGAGTGATCACTCACGCATGCCTAAACGGAAGATTAAGTTACTACTCCTATGTTCCATCGGCACAGTTCCCTGAGTTCCCGATGCAGCCACTTACTCGGACGAGTCAATGTAAATATAAAGAAATAATAGAGATATTTGTACGTGCTCTTTTTTCTCATGGTACAAGAAAGAGTAAGAATCCCGCTGTTTTAAGAAGGCCATGCATTTTTTTTCGATAAGGAAGAAGGCCACATGCATGGGAAAAAAGACAAATAGATCATGAACCAATTATAAAATCTAACATGTTTGGCTACATGGGTTGAAAAGAATTTTAAAGCACGAATCCGTGTGGGAACTTGTGCTTTATTATGGTCCATTTGGAAATGTAGGAATGACATTATTTTTAACAAAGGAGGTCGGCCTAACTTTTTGCAGGTGATACGGATGGCTATCCACTGGATCCACGAGTGGGCTTACCTATTCTCAGAGGCGCAACGCGCGCTTATAAACTCTGGATGCACCCGGCTAGAGGTGGTTGCTTTGGATATCTATTCCCGGAGTACCTGGCGGCTGTCTAGAAGAATTCAAGGTGTCTAAGAAGCTAGGCACTAGAGAGGACGCCGTTTAGCCTTATTTCTTTTTATTCTCAGAACTATATTTTGTTTCAACACTTGTGTGTGACTGGTTATGTAAACTCTGAATACCTTTGAAACTTATAATAAAAGCCGTGTGCATCAATCGATGCAGAGGCTGGGGCTTCTCCCCTTTTCTAAAAAAAAAAACGTGGCGATGGATTGATACTTGAGTTGAATCGACATTGGTGTACTCACATGGAGTAGTGTGTTGGTGGTGAACGTACTGGTGATGCCTGGATGTAGTAGTGCAAGTTGGAATACGTATGGGGTGGTGATCAGTCCATCCATCTCCGTCACAACATACATTATTTAGTTTTGGGATATATACACACACATCCATCCATCTATCTGTACCGCACGTAGCTACTCTCCGTACTCAAATAAGTAAGTGTACTACTTCTAGTTTTGTGCTAAATAACACTTTTTAATTTTGACCAATTTATTAAAAAATGTAGCAATATTTATTACTTAAATTAGCATATTTTGAAACTACATCCGAAGATATGTATCTAGTGATATTAATTCGATTTGTCAATATTGTTATGTTTTTCAATAAAGTTGGTTAAACCTTCTTTTTTTTTTACTTAGGACAAACCTACACTTATATCAGAACAGAGGGAGTAGGGACGAGCATGGATTGCATGTCACGTGCATATTATATTTCTTTCTGAGTCTACCGTTTAACTTTACTTTCCTTAGACGATTTAGTTTTACGGATATGACCTTTCGATCTTCTAATTTCGAACATACATACATGAAAAGGTAGGGCAGCCGTTTTACCTTGATTTATGACGAAAGCATTCATATGCACGTGTTTTGAACAACTTGAGTGGGAAAACGTAAAAAAACGGGCTCCTTATAAAAAAGTTGCGTCTGTCTTAGTGAAACCTGCACAAAATCGAATTCGAACAAAAAACAAAAAATAATATATCTAGTCCAGTCGTTGGAAAACAACCCTTTCTCTTTACAATAAATACTCCCTCCGTTCGGAAATAGATGAACCCAGATACCCATGAACCCAGATATATCTAAGACATATCTCTTTACAATAAATATATCTAAGACATCTATTTCCGAACGGAGGGAGTAATTCTTAATCTAACCTAACATACCCATGAACCCAGATATAGAAGACTCTTGGTCGTGGGGCTGCCCGCCTAGGATTCCAAAGGAAGCTTCACAACAAAATCGGAGGTGCTCATAGGGGTAGTGTGTGCGTGCGTTTATAGGGTGAGTGTGTACACGTGTATGTGAGCGTCTGCGTTTGTAAAAAAATTTGCTAGGCCATCAACTCCTTCGAGGCCGGTCTCATTTTTTTAGTATTCCGGCAATTTTTGCGGAATGTGTGGATGTAGCGACAACGATCGGAAAGGTCAAGTTTAAACATTGTTATCGAGCATCTAATGGTGCGGCTCATGAGCTAGCTAAGTTTAGTTTATGTAATAAAATTTCTTTTAGTTGGATTAATGTCCCACAAAACTGGTTGATCAACAAATTGGTGGACGATGTAATTGTGGTTTAATTTTAATAAAGCTAGCCCTAGCCATGATGGCCTTCCCTCAACCCCAAAGTGCTGCCTCCAGTGGCATCCCTCAAAGATAAATTTTTAAAGTGCTGCCCCTAGCGGCATCCCTCAAAGATAATTTTTTATCATATGATAATTTGCGTATTTGTGGCAAAAGAGATGATTCCGATTGAAATTAGACATATTACGACGAAATTTAAACTAAAACTAAATCTAATATAAATGCCGGGAGCAGCCGGCGAGATGGGGCCAACCGAAAGCGAACACCATTTACGGGGGTGCCGTGCCGGTGGAGATTCTAAGAGAAAAGGGTGACGTAGGTGTGGTTTGTCGTACACCGCCGACCTACGTTAGCAAAGGGTTGTCCCTGTCAGTCTGTCACGTGTTCGTGCGTTACTACTCCATCCATCAGCTGTCATCCGATTGAAAAATTTGGGGGTCTTCCATCGGATCCGGAAACACTGTACATTTATCGGACTAGTCACACAAATCCCATTTGTCGTAGTATAAAAGCAGCGGACGACGGATCGAAAATGGATGCGCCTAGCTTGCTCCTCGATCGGAAGTAGTAGACTTATCTCCCATGGAGCAACATCATTGGAGTAGCAGCGACAGCTACTGCCCGGCGGCGCTCTACCCGTCGTCGGCGTTCGACATGCAACTGCTCAACACCCCCCTCGAGAAGGGCGTCGTGGATTTCGATTTGTTCATGGAAACGTCTTCGTCTTCCACCTCCAGCTCCTCCGACCACGGCCGTCTCAAAGAGCAGCAGCCTGCTGCAACGGCGATCCGGGACTCCACGCGCAAGGGCGCGCGCGTGTGGCTCGGGACCTTCACCACCCCCGAGGGGGCCGCCATGGCGTACGACCAGGCCGCCTTCTCCCTGCGAGGCGCCGCGGCGATTCTCAACCACCCCGTCGAGCGCGTCCGGGAGTCGCTGCGCACCCTCGCGCTCGGGGCCACGGGCGGGTCGCCGGTGCTCGCGCTCAAGCGGAGCAACCTGGTGCGCAAGCGGTCGCCCAACAAGACCAAGACGTCAGCCATGGACGCGCCCACCAAGATGATTCCATCCGCCAGCTCGGTGGTGGAGCTGGAGGACCTGGGCGCGGATTACCTGGAGGAGCTACCCCTTGCGGGTCTCTTCTCTTCCGACGAGCCGCCGCCCCTCGCTAGCAATGCTAACCTATCTCATTTGCCAGCTGCTCTGCCTCTGGTTGAGTAATTAGTTGCAAATATCAGCAGCTAGCTATGTGTAAATTTGGAGTGTACAGCAATCTAGGGAGTTAGGTAGAGGTGTGAGTGATCACTCACGCATGCCTAAACGGAAGATTAAGTTACTACTCCTATGATCCATCGGCACAGTTCCCTGAGTTCCCGATGCAGCCACTTGCTCGGACGAGTCAATGTAAATATAAAGAAATAATAGAGATATTTGTGCGTAGTAAGAATCCGGCTGTTTTAAGAAGGCCATGCATTTTTTTTTTCGATAAGGAAGAAGGCCATGCATGGGACAAAAGACAAATAGATCATGAACCAATTATAAAATCTAACATGTTTTACCAATAGCATGGAAAACTACGTACTCCCTCCGTTCACTTTTATAAGGCATGCATTTTGTTTTTTATCAAAACTACACGTATCTGGATATTAAGTGCGTAGGTTCACTCATTTTGATCCGTATCTAGTCCATATTAAAATATTTAGAATACTTTATAAAAGTGAACGAAGAGAGTCTATACTACTACTAATAGTTAACACGTACGTGGCGATGGATTGATACTTGAGTTGAATCGACATTGTTGTACTCACATGGAGTAGTGTGGTGGTGGTGAACGTACTGGTGATGCCTGGATGTAGTAGTGCAAGTTGGAATACGTATTTAGTTTTGGGATATATATACACACATCCATCCATCTCTCTGTACCGCACGTAACTACTCTCTGTATTCAAATAAGTAATTAAGTGTACTGCTAAATCAAACTTTTTAAATTTTGACCAATTTATTAAAAAATGTAGTTTTATTAATTACTTAAATTAGTATATATTGAAACTACATCCGAAGATATGTATCTAGTGATATTAATTCGATTTGTCAATATTGCTATGTTTTTCAATAAAATTGGTCAAACTTTTTTTTTGACTTAGGACAAAACCTACACATATTGTATTTCTTTCTGAGTCTATCGTTTAACTTTACTTTCCTTAGACGATTTAGTTTTACGGATATGACCTTTCGATCTTCTAATTTCATACATACATACATACATACATACATACATACATACATACATAGAAAGGTAGGGCAGCCGTTTTACCTTGATTTATGACGAAAGCATCCATATGCACCTGTTTTGAACAATTTGAGTGGGCATAAGTAAAAAATGGACTCCATATAAAAAAGTTACGTCTGTTTTAGTGAAAGCTGCACAAAATCGAATTCGAACCAAAAACAAGAAATAATATATCTAGTCTAGTCGTCGGAAATCAACTCTTTCTCTTTATAATAAATAATTCTTAATCTAACCTAACATACCCCTGAACCGAAATATAGAAGACTCTAGGTCATGGGCCTGGCCGCCTGGGATTCCAAAGGAAGCTTCACAACAAAATTAATTGACTTAGCACATTATGGGACATCTGTGGGGACCCCGGACTAGCTGTCCGAAATTCCCTTGTGCCTACAACATCAGCGATCCCATGATCAGTGTGTCGCTGAGCACAATCGAACTGGTATCAAAAGACCATCCATAAATACCGAATGAATAAACTTACTTGATTGAAGTCGTAAGTTTCAACAGGTACTTGCAGCGGAAATCATCAAACAACGTGGAGCCCAAGTCATTTGCCATAACCCTACAGGCAGCTGACTGGGAAGCGCCCTAGTTCGCATCGACGTCATTGAAAACTTCTCCTTAGAACTGCTCCTCTTCAAAATCTGGCTAAGACAACAGTCAGGGACGAAACCAATATGAGTACATTTGATTGTACTCGCAAACTACCCCCGAAATGAGCATGCACTACTCTTTTTATTGTTTAAATAAAACTTTGTTTGCTTTGAAAACTCTATATCCTTATTGGAAAAAAAAAGAAGGATAGACTTTTGTTTAATAAAACTTTGTTTGAAACCTCCATAAAGGAGAATTTTATAACTTTTCATAAGCCTGGTATTTTTAGAGAAACATCTCTATATCTTTGTTGAAAAAAAGGAAAGAAAGCTTTTAGAACTTTTTCCCATAAATTTGTCTTTGTAAGAAGTCTCTTTTAAAACGTTTCCCCGAAAATATATCTTTGTTCAAAAAGGAAAGAAGTCTCTTTTAAAACGTTTCTCCGAAAATATATCTTTGTTGAAAAAGGGTAAGAAGTTTCTTTAAAACTTTTTCCCGAAAATCATCACCAGGTTTATTTCCCCAAAACTCCTCCTTTTTCGACCATAGCCCTTCATGGTCATTTAATCCCAACAACTTCATACCGGCCCTTTGGTATAGTCGCATAAAACATTTTCCACTTTTAAAACACAAAACTTTGCACTTCTTGACCATAGCCCTTCATGGTCTTCCTCTTTTCCAGCAACCTCATGCCGACCCTTTGGCATAGTTGCATATATAAAACATCTCCATTTTATTTTCAAATCTCAAAACTTTGCAAAAACTTGCACATAGGTCGAAGTAGGGCCTTCCAACTGTCCATGACCGAGGACTCGGCTATTCGAATAGTTTTACCCTCTGCAAAGGTAGCACGCTTTTCCCACATCCATCCGGCAACTCATCGTGTCAGTCACGTCCCGCCATACAAGGTGTATGCGAAGTTGAGTCACCGACCATAGCCTCTCATTTGCTCATGCTAGTACAGGACCCTGCCCATATGACACTTTCCATCGACACTCAGTCCAGCCCTTCGGAACCTAAGTGTGAAGACTCATAGTTTTGCCCGGCGACCCAAAGGTGGCGTCTTCTATCCTCCTCATTATTTTTCTCCTTTATTTTGAGCGAGGACCCAGGTCAGGGGTAGGTCACCGAACCATCCCCTCATGCATAACGGAGTCATCTCCGTCGATGAGGTATCCCATACTAATATGAGCAAATTACATGACTAAGCCCCGTCCCATATGGGGTAAATGTGGTCGCACAGGGTATTGGCTGGTCGACGTAAGTACAAAGACACAATGTGCTTTTTAACAAAACCACCATTCTCCATTTCTTCACTTCAACACCGACATCTCGGCATTCCATATCCATACAAGTATTTTCAAAAGAGTTTTGAGTAAACAATATTTTTCCCATCCTATAGTTTGAAAAAGAATTTCCATATAATACCTCCATATAGGGTGTCCAAATAATATACTTGTATTTTGGAAAAAAAAGGTTTTCAAAATCATGGCTTTAGTGGCAAACACCACATAAATCACTTATGCTCTTCATAAGTAAAACATGTGAACCAAAATAGATGTATATAGATGCAAGCTCAGAGAAGTAGCTTGCCTGATTTCAGCATAATGTCCCTGGACTTCTCCTCACCAAAGATCCTTCTTCAATAAATCCTCTCCAAAGATCACCCCGATAGCATTGTTTTCTAGTGTCGCAAAAGAAACAACACTCAATACACAAGACAAGATCACAATGTTGCGCAAACAAGTAGATCGCTAATCTATAAAGTAAACAAACTAAACGCGCTACTCAAAGTAAAGAGACACTAGTCAAAACAAACTAACATCTAGTCAAACATACACTCGGATTGTAACAAACTCAAAGCTAATCAAGAAACTACTATTAACAGAAAGTCTACGTAAACAACAAGCTTAACACAAGCCATTTAAACTTGCTGCAATAAAATAAATTAAAAGCTTAAGTTAATTCTAAAACAACCACGAGACAACAATTACCACAAACTTAACTAGTAACTAACAAACGATTAACCAAATAGGCAAACAATACATGCCACTAATAAAACAATATCATACTAACAAAAGGCTAACATCACAATCATGCTAATATAACACAACATGAAAATACATTTAATTTGAAGATAAACAATAAACATAAACTAGGGCATCTTTTTAACAAGGCTGAGCATTTGGTAAATTCTTTTGTTTTCTACAGGATCTTTATTGAATACAAAATATACTATCAGCAAGGTATTGACTAGGAGAGTCCAACAAAGTTGGATTTATAATTTTAGCAATTACTGAGAATAAAATAAAATTAATCTAGTGAGATAACTCTAGAGTTGAGAGTAAAATAACCATTTAATAAATATAGCTCAGACAAATCTACTGAATTAGGACAAGCAAGGTATCAAGCAACCAGAGCACATGCAATTGGATTCACTTAAAAAACATAAACAGATTTTAAACTAAAAATCAAACAATGGCTACTACCACTAAAATGGTTTTCAAAACCATTTGAAAACTACAAGGCCTCTAGTAGCAAATTAAAATCTAAAAGAGAATACATGCATAACAAAAGAAATAGCAAAAGACCTCATATTTTTCTGATCCATAAAACTACACTTATTGATTTTACAGTTAAAAACACCCATTAAGTGGAATTTACTCTAGGTAAATGTACAGAGAAAAACTAGGCAAGAAACAAGTGTAGCCTGATCTAGCAAACCCTCTGGAACACTACAAAATTTACTTTGATTCATTTGCATGCACAGGGATTTAACAGGGATTTAAAACCTAAACTGCAATTAGCAGGAATAAATAAATACTCCCTCCGTATCAAAATATAAGTCGCACTAGTCACTTACCACACATATGTATGTAGACATGTTTTAGTGCAAGATTCATGTAAGTGACTAGTGAATCTTGCACTAAAACATGTCTACATACATGTGTGTGGTAAGTGACTAGTGCGACTTATATTTTGACACGGAGGGAGTAGCATATTAGATCTACTGAAAAAAAATATAACTGGGCCAGATCCGGCCCAGATCGGGTCGTGCGGCGCAAAACGTGGCCTAGCCAGCGGCCCAGGCGAGGCGAACGAGCGGGACGAACCGGTACGCGGTCGTCTCCTTTCTCTCGACACGCACAGAGGCGCGAGGAGAGCAGAGGAGAGGGCGGGGCTGGAATCTCACCGAGGGGATGCTCCGCTGCGTCGAGGATGGCTCTAGAGAGGTGCGGAGGACTCGGGGAGGTCAGGGGCAGCAGCAGATCTTGCCGGAGCGATCCAGGTTGACGGCGGCATCGAGGGGAGCCTCCACGGGTCGACCATGGCGGCGGCGGCTCCGGTGAACCTGGGACCATAAGAAGGGGTGGGTGAGGAAGGTCTCGGTGAGGGGAGCACAGAGACACAACAATGGCGGAGAACGGAGGCCTGTGTCGCCCGCGAGCTTCTCGACAAGGCGGCGGCATCCGAGATGGAAATCTCGCGTCCCTCGCCGGCAGAGGGCGAGAGGGCTCGAGTTCTTGAACGGGGTGCCAGAGAGGTGATGAGGGAGGGGAATGTACAAGGAATCGGGATGGGAGACGGTCTGTGGCTTCTTATCCTTACACGTGCCGGTCCACGGTGCTCTGGGTTCACGGGAGAGGTGGAGAGGGCACGGGAACGCGATTGGCTGTGCTGGGATATGTCGTGGGGGTCACAGAGGGTCAGAGAGTGCACTAGGGCGAGGAAATGGAGCGAGGCATGGGCGAGAAGACTTGTGGCCGAGAGGTGGCCTCGGCGTGCCCGCAGGTGCTCGATGGCGATAGTCATCATCATGGGCCAGGGTGAGTGACGTCGGCGTGTCTGCGGGGTCACGGGGAAGGCTGGCGAGTGGCTAGGTCGAGCTGGGCTTGCTGGGGTGCCGTGGTGGCGAAGAATGCCGTCGGCGTCCACGGCATGGCGAGCAGGGGATGGGCGAGCGGGATTTGGGGCAGAGGGGATGCATCTCGTGTGCGGCTTCGATGGCGAGGGAGGAGGTGCAGGATAGCACGATGGCGAGCGCAGGGGCTGAGGCATGGCCTCCTTCTTCCTTGCCCACACGTGCTTGAGAAGAGAGGGGAGAGAGAGGGATGGTGTCGGTCCTGTCCAGGGCACTGCAGCAGTGTCATCAGAGCTCTCTCCTGGCGTGCAGGAGAAGGGAGAGGGAGTGGGCAAGTTTTTACTGAGTTACCACAAATTTTGAGTTGATTTTTAGTCAATTTGGGTTTCTGCCCACCAGGTGTTCGACAGAATGCCTGGCTGGGATTTTTATTTTATTTTTGGTGAACTTTGTTAATGGTTTGTTTTAGAAATGTGTAAGATAGCTTGTGTATTTTTCCTGGATTTTTAGTGTAGGAGGAAATTAGGGTTTTCAATGTTGGGCCTAATGGTCACTGGTTGGATTAGCTCCCAAAACCATCATGGATAGATAAGTAAACAATTTCAAATCCTTCAATTCTTGAGTTGATATGGAAGATGAAATGGAGTAGATGAGATGTACAAAGATGTATTTCCAAAAATCCCAAGATTTAATCAAATGGGAAAGGCCTGGAAAGGCTATCGGTTAACATGAGTGAAGATAGGTTTTATTTGACAATTTTGGAATTAAAGAATTCTAGATAGGGTAGGTCAAGGTTCTAATGACTAGAGAACACCACCACGCATAAGCATCCTCAGGAATTCAGTACAAGCAAGTCACATACACAAAAAGGAGCAACCACACACACACAAGTCAACACAAGTCAAAACCTCAAACAAAAGGTAAACATCCAACTTCAAAACCTTCAATCTAAATATGTGGTAGACTGGTCACACTTAATCATGACAAGATGATGTTTAAAACTATCTCAAATCACAACTTGATAGTTTTCCAAAAAAGGTTTGCAGAAGAGAAAATATATGGGGTAGTATTTTTCCCACTTTTGTTATTTCCAAAAAGAATGAAAGTATGAGTTTAAAATAAGAGCTACAAATACAAGAGAGATATCAAGGTTGGAGATAGTATATAGATCTCCATAGTTTTAGAAAGACTTGAATTTCGAAATACTTTTGTTTTTCCCAAATGATAGATATTTTTGGTTGTTGCTAAAACCAAAACATCTTTGAAATAGAAATTGGGCCAAAATAAGATTGGAAAGGATATATGGGTTATTTTTCTTGTCATGACATGATCACCAAAGTTTAATATATTTTTACTTAGGTTAGGTTCTTGGATTAATATTTACTAGTCAACCAACTTAAACAACAAGTCACACAAGGTCAAACAGAGCAATAGAAAGGAAAAACTCAATCACTAGTGAACAATTTTATAAAAAATTGTTGGTTCTGATTTTTGGGTTATTTAAACTAAGTTTTTCTTAATCCCAAAATTTGGGATGTTACAACATCAACAAACTGCGATTTGGCGAAAGAAATTTGAGAGTCTTGGGCCCCTCTCCGCTGCAAGATTGCATGTTGGCTCTTCGTTAGAGGGAGAGTTTGGACTGTCGTCCGTTGATCGCCTTGCCAAACAAGGCTTTCCACATAATGACATCTACGTCTACTGCAAAGCTACGACACTAGTAGGAAACTAGCTATAGATAGAATTGATTTCTGTGGCGCATGCAAAAGTGCGTGTATTTCTGTGTCGCATATTTTTTCATGCGCCACAGAAATGTGGAAGTTCTGTGGCCCATATTGTGGATGTGCGCCACAGAAATACACATTTCTGTGGCGCATATTGTTGTATGCGCCATAGAAATACACACTCTGTGGCGCACGTTAACATGCGCCTGTGGCGCATATTGATATCTGCACCACAAAATTTCAAAAAAAAATCAAAATTTTCAAGAAAATTAAAAAATCCAAAAAACCAAAAAAAATTCAAAAAATCCAGAAAACTTGGATTTTTTGAATTTTTTTGAACTTCTAAGTATTTTTTTGAATTTTTTTGATTTTGTAGAAAAAAATCTTCTTTTTGAAACAACTTTTTTTCCTTTTGGAATTTTGAGGATCTGAGAGAAGTTCACCGAGTAAACCCCGGTGAAATCGAGCTCCAATTTTTCTCTAGTTTTTTTTTTAATATATTAAACGCATTTTTCCGACGTCGTATGCAAAAGTTATGGCCATTTTAATTTGTTTTTCTGTTTTTTGTAAAAAAGGTCAAAATTCATATTTCAAATTTTCTATGCCAACTAGACACTAAAACCTAACTACACCTCAAAGGATTTTATTTTTTGAAGATTTTATCATTTTCTTTTATTTCTACAAAACTAAAAAAAAAGGCGATCCAGGGGGTAGGCCGTAGGCATGCATGAGGAGGGGAAAAACCTCGATTTTTTTTTAATTTTTGGTCATTTTAAAAAAAATTACATTTTTCTTTAATTTTCGAATTTTTTGGATTTGTTGATTTTTTTTTGGATTTTTTGATTTTTTTTGAAGTTTTCGGGATTATTGAGTTTTTTTATTTTTTTTGGATTTTTTGGATTTCCTTTTGAAACTTTTGAAGTTTTTGATTTTTTCCGAAATTTAAAAACACACATATATATATACCCACACATAAACTACACATATATATACACATACAAGGCTTAAGAGGATTGATATGATACTTATATCAATAAGAACTTAATTTTCGCCGAGACAAGTGCAGTATAGTTATCTACTTTTAGCTCGTTTTGATGTTAGTGTGGTTTGTGTCCTTGCTTTAGAGTCGTAAACTCTTTCCTTTTCCTTGGGTTTTGCTCGGTTTGTAAACATTTGGCTTCTGGATGGCCACCTCCTCTTCTTAATATATTATGTGCAGTTCTCCTGCATGGTTAGAAGAAACTCTTAGTCTAACAAAATACGACTCTAAACAATGTCATAGGTGTGATATTTAAGGAGAGTTTCTGAGTATTTTTGCCAGCGTATGGGTGGTGGACGAAACCAAACTCCAGGTATGCAATAACTTACTTTTTATGTTTCTACTTTGGCTTTGTAAATTTTATTGGATAAAATTCGAATTATATTAGCTCGGCCAGTATCTTTTTTAATGATGTGAGGACATGTTTGCTAAATAGGAGAAATGATGGTTCATAACCCCTCTTGAAAGATGTCAGTTTGCGTAGAAAATGACACATCACAATAATAATAATAATGGATGAAACGGTAACAAAATACGGGCAAGAAAAAGGGAAGACACCAGGTTAGTAGTGTTGATTATTTTTATGGTGTGGCTGGACAGGTTCTATATTACTATAGATTCTAGTACCACTGGACCATTGCTTAAATGAGCTATCTTCATAATTGTTTCGGAATTTTTTTGTCTTGACTCAACAGAACTATTTTTTAGATTCAGTGTGAATAATCTTACTCGTCTTACATAAATTTATCATGGAGATTTCTTGAATTATGAACATAAGCATATACATGGTAATCTTGAACTATTCATTATTCATACGCAGAGAATTGAAAACAGTAGAAATTGTCTTTTATCGTCTTGTTGAGATGCCACTGCATTTACCGGTGGTGAAGAAAACAATCGAAAGGCATTTAACAAATATCATCAAGACCTGAGTTGTGCAGAAAAATACATCATTTTTTTGAGTTCGTCCTACCCCCACTGTACATAGCTCCGTAGCCACTTACATGCGTGGCTTTGAAAATCTATCCCAAGATCAAATAGTAAACGGTGATGTGTGAAGGTGAAAGGCGTTCGACGGAATCCATCCATCCATTTTATTATTATTATTATTTAGCACTACAAATTACTACAGTACAATTTTAGCGGTAGGTTTTGTCAAATAAAATAGCGGTAGGTCGATAAAGCTAGCGGATTCCGAATCAAAACCTGGAGGATTAAGCTTGAGGAGCTTGGCAATCCTCCGGGATTCAGATGAGACGATGACTGATTGGCACCAACACGCATCAACACGGCCGCCAGCTTGTTCCCACGCACTGCTACCTACTTCCTCCGTTTTTTAATATAAGATATTTTATGTTTTATCTACATGCACATGCACACACACTCATTTTAGTTTGTATATAGATAACATGTATACCACCTAAAACATCTTATATTAAAAAACAGAGGTTGCCAGCTCTACTTGCTCGAGTTGATTGCCGAATGCCGATAACATCTATCCACCCGGCCGGCCTTATCAACGCAACACCCAACAAAGATCTACACGTATGTCTCTGTCCGTACACGTGGGGCTAGCTATCCAGGCTAAATCTTCGTCTTTTATGCTTCCTCCGTTCACAATTATATTATGTTCAGATATTTCATTTTGGACCATATATGGCATCACCGCGTGGATTGATGCTCATGTCACGTGTGCGCGCGTCCGTTTGAACTGGATGTAGGGAAAACGGTCGAAATAGTCGGAAAAACTGTCCAAACAGTCTACCGAGCAAAACAGTCGAAACAGCCTAGGAGCGGATCAAAACAGAAAGCGTTGGGCCAAGCCCACTTACGGGAGCGTCTAGGCGGCGCCAGGAGCTCCTATAAGACGCTTCATGCGTCGGTTCCGCGCGTGGGCTGGCCCAGGAAGTTTGCTTTCAAGTTTCATTCTTTACCTTTTTGTTCGCCTTATGTATTTCAAAAAGTCCAAAAAAATGTTATAAAATTGAAAATGGTTCATAAATTTGAAAAATGAGCCATTTAAAAAATGAACTTTTTTTTAATCTGAACCAATTTTAAAAAATCGAAAAATGAACATTTTTTCAAATATGAACATTTGTTTTGAAATTTGAACCATTTTAACAATGAACATTTTTCAAAAAATTGAACCATTTTAAAAATGAACAATTTTAAAAGAAACATTTTTGTTCACTTGTTAAAATCGTTCAAGAATGGTTTATGTTCACAGATCTTTTGTGTTCACTTTTTAAAATAGTCCAAAAATAGTTTATGTTCACACACCTTTTCTTGTTCACTTTTTAAAACCGTTCAAAAAAGCTTTTGTTCACCGAATTTTTCGTTCCTTTTTTAATAAGCGTTTTAGAATAGTTTATGTTCATTGACAATTAAAATATATGTTTTAATTGAAAAGAGTTCAATTTTAAAATATATGATCTTATTTTTTAAATCCGACGTGGCGGTTCGGCGCCAGGGCCTTCGGCGCCGAAGTGTCGGGTTCTCTGAATTCCTACGTCGCTGTTTCGGCGCCCCGCGCTCTGGCGCCGAACTTTTAGGGTTATTTACATCTCGCGAGTAACCGATCTGGATAGTTCCCGTGTCCCAGGTTTGCTCAGCACCGAAGACGCCGGTCGCCGCCATCCCCGCCGCCCCGCCCAACCACGCCGGTACCTCCGGTCACCGCCGTCCCCGCCGTTTTCCCTCACCATGTCTCTTCTTCACAGTAATCTCTCTCAAATCCACTCCTTTTCATCCATTTTAACTTGACATTAGATCTCATTTCTGTTTCCAATGGTCCTTCATCCTAAATATATAGGTTAGTAGCCACTAGATCCATTATCATTTTGTTTTTTGGTGCCTAAATGTGTTGGCTACGATTTTAGGAGGCACTAAGATTTAGGATTCCCAAAATGCATTATCTTTGTAGAATGCTACGATTTTAGAAGGCAGTAAGATTTGAGGAGGCAATAGATGCATTATCTTTGTGCTCGTTATGTGGTGTATAATCTTATAGGGTGTACTGAATGCCTTACTAGATATTGTACTGGGAGAAGTTCGGTTGAAGATCAATTCAAGCTATTGTTTCCTTACTGCATACTTAAATGCTTAGTCCTAGTTTTGTCGTATGTTTCATATTTTGTTGCTATGTCCTAGATTCCCTAGACATTTACAAGCATCTTGCGCGTAAGATGAAGCTCGTAGAAACAACCAAAGGAAAGTATCCCAATGTATCATGCAAAGATGCGCCGGTGCCACCAAGATATCCGGTTCTGAATTGTCCTTGTGGCAATCCTTGTGAAATATCACAATCTATGCACTCCGCTACGGTCGGTCGTGCGTTTTACATGTGCAGTGACTCTCGCGTGAGTTTCTTATGTATTTTCCTTATAGTCAATTCAAAATTTATTTGTATTTGATTTCTTATTTGCTTACTAAATTGATAGGAATACTGTACATGCCACTTTTTCCAATGGATTGATGGGCCTGAGGTGTATGATGACTACCTTCTTTCACCATATGTCGGGATTCTATCGGGACCATGGCCGGCTGAGACTTGGAAACGTCTTGTGCGTCCACCTCCACCTCCACCGGCGCTATGGAAACTAGACGAGACCACGCCAAAGGCTCCTCCATTGGTTTGGTGTGAACATTGCCAAGACATGACAAGGTGGTGCCCCCTTTACGGGGCCGACACTTTGGATGAGTCATGGAAGGTTTTTGATGAAGAAAAAAGGCAAGAAGATGAAATATGGAATAGGGAGCGTAAGAGAAAGCTAGCTGAAGAAGTTGTGAAGAGACAACTCTTGGAGGAGGAATTAGAGATGGACCAAAAGGAGAGGGAGGTACAAGCCAAGAGAAGGAAGGAAGAACGGGCAAAGGAAAGGGAAGAGGAGAGGAGGAATGAGGTGAATGAAAGCAAGGAATTCTTGAAAAAATACAACGCGGGCTATTTCAAGAGGTGGCCTTGATTACCATTCGTGGTTGAATCTGTAAGGTGGTTGTTAGTTCATGTTGTGGGTTTGGATGTCATGATGAACTTTACTTTATGTTGAACCGTGATATTTTATTTAGGAATCCCTGAATTATTTGATCATTATTGTAATGTTGAGTACTTTGTTGTTGTAGTTGAGGTGGACGGTAATGTTAAATTATTGGTAATGTTGCTAGGAATAAGAAGATTAGCATGTGTTTCATATTTGTTGGTATTGTATTAGCAGGACAACCTCGTGGAGAATGGCAGACAATTACACTTATTTGTTAGAAAACAAAAATTACAATGATGGTGCTCGGGCAATGTTAACCATCGGCCCTCTCTAAAGATACGATACATGAGCTCCTTTTGGAATGAAATCTAGAATACAAGGAAATAAATTTGTCTTGCCAATTTTCCATACATGTTCTAACGGTTTCTTCGGTTGGCCATCTTTTCAGCACACCATGCTTCATATTGTTTTTTATTGCACTCTCGGTGCTCTTTTATCCTCTTCTCCTCTTGTTTTGCGGCCTCCTTTTTCTCCACATATGTGTCTCCATACCAATACATTTGATAGTGCCTTTCGGTTTCAAAAAAGTAGTTCTTACTGCAACGAGCTCCTTCCTGTTGGAAAGTATCAAAATTAGTACCATCGGTTATTAGTTAAGAAATGTTAGAAGCGAAGGTAACACTTACAAAATAGGGCGCAGGACCCGTGGTGTGGCCGCACACAAATCCCCAGCTTCCACCGTATCCTCCACTTTTGATCTTTTCCGCATTTGCGGTGTAGCAGCACTCCACACCGCAACCGCACTGGATAACCCATGGCACATGACCATCTAGCTCTTCTCTTGGTGGCATGTCCGGTGGCACGAATGTGCCACTACGAGGACCTACGAGTTCTATGGCTGGCTCTTTCCCTTTGCCTCTCCCTGAAGAGGATCCCGCTCCGGCCATTGTGACTGTGTTTTGGTGCCTCTCGATGGGTGAGTGTGGTTGATTTGTAGTGAAAACATGCAGGCACCGAATGCTATTTATTGATAAAATCCGGACGCAACGAACGGAACTGAAGTAAAATGAATACATCCACGAGAGGTTGGCTTGGACCCACATCATACTCACAACGGTCGTCATTGTTTGTTTCAATAACCGAGGGATGTTTGTTCAAATCCAGGACAACTCCTAGTCTGGAACGACCGGTTATGTCGACCTTGAAGGCAACGACGACAAGTGACTTGATTTGAGAGTTCTCAACAAGTTCTTTGTACAGCTCCCACTCTTCGTTGCCTTCGATAGGTATCATTTGAGTATAAGACCTAGAGCCACCGGCATCGTATCTTCCTTCCAAACCAACACTGGAACCTAACCAACCCAGCGCCGTTTCAAGCCTCAAAACAACCTCACGCAAACTAGGACTATGCGGGAAGAACAAAACTTTACTCGTCATCTCCTCAAACTCAACGCCACAGCTAGAGGACACAACACGGCCTCCGTGATGAACATGAAGAACCTTTGAGTATGCCATCTATAATCGGAACAAAATGTCTCTACCATTAGAACTTGTTTTACCCAAGCAAATAGCTCTCATTAACAAATTAATTTGATACCAACAAATAAAGCTACTATCAGCAAATTTATTCTAGACTCCATTGTTGGCAACTTAACAACTCCAATTTAGACAACACGGGCACCAAACTGAAGCTAATCTATTGTAGACACCACTGGTACCATTGCCATTTTAACACAAAAAACAAATCGGGTACAAAATTGACATATGCCCTATCTCTAATATAGACTACATACACTTAAACCATTACCAGATTACCAACATAGTACACTTTAAAAATGGGGACAAATTAATTTCACATACACATGATTTTGAGTGCGGTACAAAGGGGAGGTGCGGGCAGGCAGTATACCTTCACGGAGAAGGAGCCGAGGCCGCCGGCGGGCTCTTGGCTGGCGCCGGTGACGAAGAAGCAGGGGAGGCCGCGGTGGCTAGGGCTGGGCACGCGCCGGCCGAAGCGGAGCTGGATACGGCGATGGTGCTCGGGGGCAGGGGATGGCCGCGATGGAGCTCGGGGGCAGGGGATGGCGGCGACGGACCTCAGGGACGGGCGGCGAAGCGGGGACGGGCGGCGAAGCTGTGCCGGGCGCCGGTGTGGGTGGTCGGCGGCTGGGGGGCGGTGGATCGCCGCGACGGGGGTGGGCTGGTGAAAAGTGAATGCGTCGGGTCAATTTAGATCGGGTCAATCTACTTGACTTAATCGGTGGACCTTGGACCGCTCCTTCCCCATCTACAGGAGCCAGGAAGGCGATTTGTGAGCGACCGTAGGCTCTCCACCTCGCCGGCGCCGAATCGGCGGCTTCCTCGCCATCCGCCGGCCGCTCCGGCGGCGGGAGGACGGGGAACGCCGATTCGCGTCGTGTACATAGCGTAGGTGAGCTTAGGGTAGGCGGCCGGCGGCGGTGTGGCGGTGGACTCGTTGGTGGTTCGTTTTTGCAGGTGGTGGATCCTCCCCGTGACGGCGGCGCTCCGTGGAGCTCTGGCGTCGATCTGCTGCCGTCGTCGGGTTGGCGGCTCTGTGGAGCTGCTCGCCTCGACTTCCCCGTGCCGGAGTTCGTGGCTCGATGGCGGATCCGGCTGTTGAAGGTGTCGAAGCTGCGGTTGCGGTTCGGGACGGCGGCGTCGACGGCGTCCTCCGGTGTGGCCCTGCGGGGCCGGCGATTGGTGACACTCCCGTGCGCTCGGGGGCTGCTCTCGATCCAAGGCATGAAGGAGAGCAGGAGCGGCGGCACGCCACCGACGGCGCCATGGATGACGTTGATGCTGACCTGCAGGAAGGAGTGCTTTGTATTTTCTGTTTCTTCGAGGACCTTTCTGTAATTGTCCCGAGCTGTTGACTGTTGTCTTCTCTAGCAAATAAAAAAAAAATCTACTTGACTTAGACGCCACGTTCAGCGCCAGAGCGCGGGCGCCGAAACAGCGACGTAGGAATTCAGAGAACCCGACACTTCGGCGCCGAAGGCCCTGGCGCCGAACCGCCATGTCGGATTTCGGCTGGTCCCAGCAGCGACGTTCGGCGCCACCATAGTTTGGCGCCGACCTGAAGTACGACGGCGCCAGGCCATTTGGCGCCGACCCGAGGGGCCAGATCCGGAAATAGTTTTCCGGAGGGGCCAGATACGAGATTAGTTCGGCCAAGAGGTCAGATTTGGCAAAAAATACGAAAAAATCCAGCTAGGTCGCACCTAACAACGTACGCAAAACTGAATGGGCCAGACCCAGGAGAGCGCCAGGTGTACGCGGAGCGCAATAGCGTCCGCAGTACGCCGCAAATAGGATTTCCCACGTGTATGGGCGACTATCCGTCGAGCGCGACTTGTTTGAATTTCGCCTTGCCCGTTCCAATGTGGCCGCCAAAATTGCCCTCAAAGGCCATTGGGCTAATGGGCCGCTAACTTTCTGGACCTCTCTCAATCGCGCCCAAGATGGACTCGTAGTGTATTTCAAACGAAGGAAGTTCATCTACACTTTGGTTCTACGCGAATAGTCTTAAAAGTTTTTACATATAGTCTTTGCATTCATGCAGATGATGATGTGATGTGCATGTACAGCTGAAAGCAAACGGAAGTAATGGCATTGCCGCTAAGACGTCACGTCACAGCAAAAGCTTTGACAAGGACATCACAGTAACTCCGTCCCGCGCCAAATCAATCTTTTTCTTCTTTTACATCTTACAACGAAACAGAGATAGCCATGAGGATCTCTATGTACATGTTCCAGAGCTGTAATTCACAGTTGTTGTTTCATCCTTCAATCCACCCACCACAGTAAACTGTAACAAACACTAAACTGCTACAAACAAATTAATCAATCTCGCAAGCAAAATGCCTCCTTTTCCTTTAATTCCGTCTCAAATCTGCACTCATGGTGATTTGCCATTAATTGGGTGGTATACTTGGTTAGGGTGTAGACAGCTCCAAATGCATGCAAAGAGCATTTGAGTGTCTGTCTTCCAATGGCGTTACCGATGATGGTGCATATCTATCACTTGGCCGGGCAGCCCATCTCGTCGCGGACCCTGAGGAAGACGATGGCGGCGCCGTAGTGCGCTAGTGCGCCGGCGATGACGAGCAGGTGAAAGATCTGGTGGCTCTGCCCGCAGAGATCAAACATGCCGGGCCTCCACCGCTCCGGCACGCGCGTGAGGTAGAACACGGTGCCGATGAGGTACGAGGCCGCCATGGCGCCCTCGTAGGCGAGCGTGACGTTGCGGCGCGGCTCGTGCCAGTTGACGGCGGCGGCGTGCACGGCGGGGACGACCCCGGAGAGGCCCATCCCGACGAAGAGCAACGCCCGGTGCGCGCGGTACTTGCCAGCGCTGAGCCGAGGCGACATGAGCGCGTAGACGGTGCCAGCCCCGGCGAGGGAGATGGCGGAGAGGTAAGCGATCTGCCAGCGCGGCTCGCACTGGAAAATGTAGTAGATGGGCGGGAAGAAGGAGACGACGATCATGACGGCGATGCCCGTGTAGTCGAGGCGGATGAGGAAGAGGTTGAGGCGGTGTGAATGGCACGACAGCAGGTGGCACGCGCAGCTGCTGAGGAGGCAGAACATGGCGCCCGCCAGGAAGACGAAGAAGGGCCACCGTGTTGTCGGGCCGACTCCCGCCGCCGCCGCCATCGCTAGGCCCGGGCTCGCCTGCATGAACGACGCCGCGCCCTGAAAAATAAACCCCGTAAGTCGTCGTCAGACATGCGTCGTCAATCAGTTTTCAGTTAAAAACACCAGGAAATACCATCTGCGATCTATAATAAGTGTCGCGGTTTTAAACTAACACTAACTCAAAACTATGACACTTCGTAACAAGTGTCGCAGTTTTAAACTAACACTAGCACAAAAAGGTGACACTTATTTTATTTTGGATCCAAAGGAGTAGGATGATTTTATCATGCGTGCGTGCATATGTGTGTGCCCAATTGAGTGTACCGGCAGACAGTCCAACTACGGCCGCGAGAGCCATGTGAAAAACGGATGGCTCACAAATCTCAAAACAGAAAGAGAAAGGGTCACACGGGATGAACTCCGGGTTCACGCAGACAGCACCGGGCATCACGATGAACTTGATCACAGCAAAACTTCAAGAAATCCTTGTATATATCGACCACGAAAACATGTGTGTATTTTTTTGTCATGGTACCATAAAGGTTGCATGCATTTGGCTAACAACAGTAAGTGTGTGATCAAGTAAAGTGACATGGATTGATGAAGCTCCCACCCACCCTCCAAATTAACTTCAGATCGATCATGCAGGCACAACAGACAGACAAGCCAAGGCAGGCAACAGCAAGCTAGCTGGCTCATAGTACTGCTAGCTGAACAGGTGAGGCATTGATCTCCTAGACATGCGGATCTACCGACCGACAGATTTTTTTATTTACCTGGAGTGTTTTCTTGTTATTACCACGTTAAGAATTATTACCTTTAGCTAATGAACAGTATAAGGTATAATGTGAAAATGTTTCAGGAAATGGTATATGTGCAGCTAATTAGTGGTAACAGCACTTACAGAGATGACGTCCCCTATGTTGCTGGACACATTCTCTGCAACCTTTGAGATTGGCCTGCAATAAAACAAATACACAAATCTCCAATCAGTCGATTTCACTGAGCAAAAAAGGTAACCGTCACATCATACATGTTTTCTTCGATAAAAAGTGGCAATAAAACGTGAAGAAATAAAATGTAATTTTCAGTGGCAAAAATAGTTAATGGTGGTGAAGGTCGGAAGAGCTTGATAGATTGATTACCAGGAGAGGTGGCCGATGAGGTGCGCCACCTGGGGAAGTACTGGGCGAGGTGCCACACGGTGAGCCCCAAGAACAGCACGAACCCAAGCAGATGCCTGCAGCAGATTCATGCAGATTTCAATACAAAACCACACAGATTCACAGTGGAGAAGAAGCTGAAGAAGAGATTCTCGATACGTACGTCCAGATGTTGATGGTCTCGTTGTGCCATGAGAAGACGCTGAGGAAGGCGTGGAGGAGGGGCCACTCGGAGCGGTAGTGGTTCAGGATGAACTCGTTCTCCTTCATGTACTCCGGCAGCTCGTCGTAGCTCACCAGCTTATACTCCCTCCGAGCCTTCCTTCCTCCTTCCGACGACCTCCTCCCCTGCTTGCTCCTCCTCTTCTTGCCCCCTCCTCCTCCCTCCTTCTCCATGGCTGCCGGCAGCGGCGCTTCCTGCAGCACCACGGTGGTGCCCTCGCTCTCGTGGTCCATCGTCAACTGCCTTTCTCTCTCTACACTGCTCCTCTCTCTCTCTCTCTCTGGAGCTGCAATTATCTCTGTCTGGAATTCTCGGAGAGGAGGAGAGGGAGTATGATAAAGGGACTGTTGCTGGGGGTTAAAAAGGACACTCACGCATACTACTGCAGCAGAACAGGGTAGCTCGAGCTTGAGCGAGCAAGGCAAGAAATCTAGACGTATTGCTAAGCTTTTTCTTAATTTATTCACTCCCTTTTATTGATGAGTATGTTGCTCCAGGGATCTGGTGGCCATGAGCTAGAATAGCTCTGCACTGCACATGTGTATGTGTATATTCTAGTTGGGTATATTCTTAGGTTTGGTTTGGCATCGTTCGCCTGCAATGAATTTGAAAAAGACAAATGTAGGTGCAGCGGGAGGGCAACCACATCTGGTCACGTCGGTACTGTTGGTAGGAAATGCAGCGGCCACATCAAATACTCACTAGCCAAGGAAACTAACTGCATGTGGGCCATCCCTATGCATTTACTTAATTTTGTTTAATTCCTGACTGGATCTTCTAGCGTAAAAATATCGATAATTTGTACTACCTCCGATCCATAATAAGCGTTGCAGTTTTGAACTAATCCCAGTTCAAAACCGCGACACTTACTTAATTTGGATCAGAGGTAGCAGTATAATTTTTTACCTCTTTATTAATCTCGACCGCCTTCGGGTAATTGTTTTGCCGATGAGATGAATCAACTTCCGGTAGCCACAAACCGTCCGGGTAGGTATATCTGCGTCGAATTCCACTATGAAGCCTGGTTTCATTATCTCTTTGTCTTAAATTCGGTTTGCGGTTGCTGAAGTGTGTTACGATGTTTCTTTTGTTGTGTGCGTGTTGTGAAAAATAAGTATGAAAACAGGAAAAAAAATCTAATCAAGAGGAAAACCCCACTTGAGCAGACAAGATCATCGTAATCCACCACAATGCCAAACACAGTTTCTATCAAGCCACCGATGCTCCGAAATTTGCCTCGCCCACCGACATGGACCCGAAAAGACACACAACAAATCCATTATACAGCATATTTTCATCTTAATGTGTACACACATCCCATGTGTAATCAAGCATCCTCTTTTCAGCTTAATGTGTACAGCGTACACACATCCATAATCAAATAGTGGCTGAGATTTGCAGGAGAAATCAAACTTATTATGGTTAGCTAGGTTAGGGTAGCTATAGCTGCTGGTTGCCCCGCCTGCCGGTTCCGTTCCGTTTGAGGTTTGACCCGTTTAAGCCGTGTAGTTGGTCCTTTCTGGCCATCCATCCGTACGTCCGTCCTCCCACCAGCCAAATTTAATTCGCCAGCAAGCACCGCCTCCTGTACCTCCCTGGATCCGTGTGTGGCTTGCAGTGCAGGCGAACGTTGAAACTTTTGATGAGAAAACAGTGAGAACACAGTAGTAGTAAGCGCAGCAAGGTTGCGAGTTCAAGCCTGATTAGTGGTTGGGAGCTCGCAACCAACTCCAACTAACTCCCCCTTGGATCGATCTAATCATCCCATGCCGCCGCCCGTGTGACTGCCAATCAATGAGCTGCAGTGTGGCTGTGTGGGCAAGAAAGAAAGAATTCGCTGACTTAAATCTTTTTTGAACTTGTTCCCTGTCTTAACTAGTTTGTATCTCGATCGATGGAGTCAAATGTGGACGGCTTACTTGTTTCTTCAGCTTGTTTACCAAGCCAACTCGTGGCTTAATACGCCGTACCGCGGTGTACACATGCAGGACATACATCTTAATTATTTTCCAGGGTACACGTGTACGAAGCTAAGAGCTTGTTTGTCACCCATCATTTCATTTCATTTGGCAAGTGAAATGAAGTGGTTAGGGATAGGAATTGACATAACATGTAATAGGCATTTGCTGAAATTCCAAATGAATGACATGTCCGATTTCATAAAAGCCGAATAAGTTAGGTACGGAATCACAAATGAATTACATGATTCCTGATCAAAATGATGGCTACCAAACAACCTCTAAGATTTTCTTAACACAGGTTTCTTCTATCCAGAATTCTTGGTGTTTCAGAAGGTTGCTTGAACTAAACCTGATTTATCAGCAAAAGGACAATGCGTTTGCTTTGAAGCGATGATAATTCTGGCGAGTCAAAAAAATGATACGTACGCATGCAATATCTCTGCGATTTTCAGGGCAAAGTTTCGCTCAGTTGAACCTACCTGAAACCACAACACCTGTGCAAATCATTCATTTCTCTTCAAGGTCTCACGCTTTCACACACACAGAAATAAGGGCACGACGTTGACGAGCGGGGTATTGCTTGGCGTGTGCAATGTACAGGTCCTGAGATCCCTGGGGCCAACCACAAACAAACCGATCGCCAATCACTCCAACTGTACCGAGCTGCAAAATTTCCAAGCGGTTATAGGTTGGCATCAACCCTATGGATCTCCCTCTTCAGCCACTCATCCATTCATCCGTCAGATAGGAACACAGGAGCAAGCAACATGACAGAGACTGGTTTTCCCAGGAGCAAGTTAATTAGAAGGATGTTTCTAAAACACGTTTTTTTAATAAGATGAGGCAAAGCTAGGAGAGAAGGTGTAGCTGCTGCAGCTACTACACCAAACTACAAGTATGTATGCTTTGGATGCAAGCCATGCACAGTAATGGCGTGTGCTTAACATTCAGATACCACATTTGCTTTGGGTGCAGAACGGTGGGATTCATATAGTAGAGGCATTTATAAGATGGAAGCCGGGGTTGGCTTCTAGCACTTAACTGCCACGGTGATTTCTTTCATCTATCGTACGGAGTAGCCACCTCCGATCAGCAAAGCATGAAGTTAATGCTATGACTATCGATAAGACAAAACTCCGAATATCTGAGGAGGAAACAAGGTTACAAAACTGAACCAACCTTACCCCAGCAGAGCTTTATGTAGAATGGATGACCTTAATCCAATTCACAAAGCAGGCTTGATAAGAGTAGAATAGGCATATATATGTTTCACTTCTCACTAAGAGGGCAACTGTAAGCTTGGTTTAACATCAGTACTGTTTTGGAAGGCTTCCGTGCTAAGTTGGTGCTTGTTCATTCTGAGTTTTTTCCACACACGGGTCTCCGTGCGATTTGGATGGTTATTCACAACTCACTGGAGGACCACACACACATACACCCTTGTGACTTACAGGCAAAATCGGTATTTCCATCAAGCGTGGAAATGATGGTATTCGTCTGCTATATGTGTGTATCGTTCTTTCTTTTCATCACCATATATAAACCAAAAAGTAAAATTTACGTCTATTTGTGGTCATTTTGCCGGTATACCGAGCTTTTCCAGAGTAGACCTCATGTCGTCGCTGCTGCAACCCTCGATTCCGACAATGTTCGAGCAATCAAGCGCGATGACGTCTTGTAATGGGTACCGCCTGACCGTATGAATTCTGTTTGCAGGCGTGTTGAACTCGCCCTTAAGGACGACCGTCTTGTGAAGGCCTCCAAACAGCTCTTCGTAGTCTGAATCGCCGCTTTCGCCGACAAGGATCGCTACATTTGGCAACTCTATGCCCCAGCGAACAGATAAGTACCTATAGGAACAGAAAAAATGTTAATAGCGCTACACGCATGTAGGTCGGTTCTGTGTTAAAATAATTTTCTCAACCGATATGTTTATTCTTCTGTGTTAAAATGTTGATAATTTCCATAGAACAAATCATCCATGCTGAAAACCGCATCCTCATTTTTAGGCAAGATTCTAAAAACTGATTCACACCCTACAATGCTGCAGTTAGGAGGTTTGTAAACAAACTATCTACCTTTTCAATAAAACACAAAGCTTTTGCGTTTTCTCGAAAAAAAATAATACAAAAGAAATTCAGAAAGTGATAAATGCATGAAGTAAGAAAACTGAGAAATACCTTATAGCCTGAGACCGTGATGCGTGGATTGGAATTACAGATAGCCTGGTAGCACTGTGGTTATAAAGAGCATGACAACGTAGTGACTGGACTCTCATCAACTTCTGTAGCTCCTTTAAAGGAGGTAGCTGCAAAACGACATGTCAAGTGATAATTAGAAACCCTTGCATAAAGGACTAGCATAAAACAATGCACTTGAACAGTCCACACAATGGATATGACAAGCGAAATTCTAAAAAATGCCAGAAGATAACTGAAAGGAAAGGCTTACATAATTTGGATTGACCACTCTAAATGCAATGCAACATGTCGAGGAGTGTTCTGAATCTTCAAAAATAACTTGCTTTTCCATTCTGCCCCTCCTTTCTACTATTGAAGAAGCCCACTTCACTAGGTACTTTCTTAAACCTTCTCCTCCCCAATGGTACTCGACATGAGACTGGTAGTTACGGTCTAATGCAAATGTCACCCGGGATGTGCTTGGTGAATCACCAGATTGTGAAGGGTAAAATAAATCACTCCCGCTATTGCATATGAAAGCATCAAAATCGGTGGGAACCATCCCTGCGGATAGTACTAGAGAATGTATCTCCGCTATCGTTAGGGAAGTCGACAACACGAAACCCGTTGAACCTGACGAAGTTTCTGTCTGTGTGGCCTCCATAGAATTTCTGATAATACAGGCCAGATCTTTCTTACTGGCAGAGTCTACAGCAATAACAACGATATACTTTCTTCCCTTGATAGGTGCCGTAATCTGGTCTTCATTGCTCGCAAAAGCAGGGTATCTTGGGCTAAGAGTTAATATCCTTGACAAGTAATTCTTGCAATGTTCAGGCCACGAAAACTGATGTATATTCTTCAGCCCATTCTCTCGACATCTTGACCAAAGTTGTTTTTCAGAAAGAAGTTTATAGAGTGCATCCGCAATTGCATGCTGATCATGGGGGTCAACAAGAAGACCGTTGTTCAGCACCTGCAAAGGCATTCACCAGAAATGAGCTTGATATGATTTTCCTTGTAAAATCAAGTTAATGTTGATGCACGAACCTGGTGAATTTCAACAGGAGCTCCATTTTTTGTTGCAATTACAGGTAAACCATGCATGGCAGCCTACTCTCACAAATAACATACTGGAGGTAATTAGAATGCAGAAATGGTAGCAACCACAAAACTGAATTTAAATTTCAATGATTATTACCTCTATCAAGGTGACACCAAATTGTTCAAAGTAAGCTACATTTACAAAAGCACCCTGCAGATGTTCAGTGGATAATCGGCATCAACACAAATAGTACAGGATATAGGTACTAAAGTCGAACTGGTAAAATCTACCTAATATAACAAAATCGTTGCTCTAAGCATTTAACTTCACAGGATCTGATTTTAAGACCTTCAGCTATTTGAACAATTTAATTTACTTAAGTCATGAGTTTTCTACCTAGCAAAATAGATGAATAATTAAGCATACAAACAGTTCAGGAGCTAGGTTTTAAAACAAGGGAAGGAATGGCACCAACTGTTATATTCTCGAAAAAAGAAGAATGGCACCAGCTGTTTCCTATGCTCAGAAATAACATACCTTTGTTCTCGCTGCTAAACGATAAATATCAAGAACTTCTGAGTGTTTGTGATGCTTTGGGTATGCCACTTGACCATACAGATCATATTCATCAATCAATGTAAGTACTGATGTCAAAACAGCTGCACTCATATTACTCATTTTGGAAATAGCCTCGCGGTTACCCATAATAAGTGTCTGGAATGCAACATCAAAAGTTCGTACGAAATAAAGTGTTAAAAGCATTTCAGATAATTAGCAGCTACTGAACTCAATGCATCCACTCATGATATTAAAATATCGTATGTACAGAATATCATAATGAGGTTTTTATCTTACTAAGTTAGCAAGCTCCCTCAATGGTCGGCATTCACCAAAAGCTTTCACAAGTGTTGTAATATTCTTTTCTGGGTAAGGACGAGCAACAGCCAGAATCAATGGTTTTCTAGGATTTGTAAAGAACCGCATTATCTGTCATCACATGCAAATTATCAGGGCATAGATTAAAAAAATGCAGGATAAACATAAAAAATATAACTGAAGCAGTATGTCATACATCGAAATTTTATGTAAATGAAATGGTAAGTGAAATATTCCGTATAAAATCTCAAGAAAACTTTGCCACCTCAGACCAAATAGGTGGATCTTCGGAGGCTGGGGATGGGCTATCTTCCTCACCATCCATATCAAAATCCTGAATCATATGGCCAAATTCAACACCTGGAGGAATTATCTGCAGAGCAGCGAATACAAAGTTAATGAATATTAAAATGCTACAGCAAATACGGACAGCAACGGCAGCTGATGCCAAGTTGCTAACCACCAAACTATGAAAAAATTCTAGCACAATTTCTCAAACAATAATTCCACCACAACAGTGATTATTATGGTAACAAAATAAGAATCAGAGTTGCGATGTATACAGTATACTCACAACCATACGAGGCATGTAACGGCCATAGCAGTTGGCACCACGCTTGACTCTCGCACGAAGTTTCCTTGCAAGCATGACCTCAAAACCATCATACAAATTCCATTGCTCTTCTATCTCTTGCCTAGTACTCGCAATAACTATTTCAGATGCATCAAGAGACAATTCCTCTGCCTCAATTCGGCGCATTATTTTGTATGTCATATTTATTTCTTCCCTTGTCTGTTTCCCTTGCTTGAGAAGCCCTTCTAACTTATCTTTCCCAAGAAAATGCCCTGTAAATACCATGTGAACATTAAGTGCTCCAGATAGTAGAGCAGCAGCAACTCCTGCACTGGCATAATGGCCATGAATCACAGAAGGCCACATTGGATGCCCACTGCCAATTTCTTCACCTATGATTTTTGACATGTTCACTATATGACTGAGAGCACCATCAACAAATTCTTGAATGTAAGGCCAGAGATGTTCTTTAGCTAGATACTTGTCTTTTGGTCCAAATGGTATTCGGATGATATATGCACCACTGTTATCTCCTCTTTCGTGTTTAAAATTCTTAGAGCTTGTTGGTACCAGTGTCTCTGATGGTTCGCCATATCCACGGTCATAATTTGGTGCCAATATTTGCCTTGTCAAAAGATCAACCCGGTATACTCCAGGGCATGAACTCAATGCTTTAGCAAGTTCCACGACATATTTGACCTATCAAACGACACAATGGAGCAAGTGAAATCATATCATTATATGTTCCTGTTACGGGCATATTAGAAAGTCAAATGGAAGTAATATCTACCCAAATTAACTTGAGGATAAGGAGTTATTCATGTTGGGGAACAAAATGCACTTGTGCTTAATTACGCAAGCATATGCAGCAACAATACCTGTCCACTAGTGTCTGAATCCCGGCCAAGCTCCATGTTCTCACCACGGACCAGGCCATGAAGGCTGCAGTATAATACATCACAAAGGAATTAAATGGGCGATTCAATTTAACACAAAATATTGGCAAACCTGCAGATTGCATCATATATACATCAGTGTAGGTAATAAAGCAAGACTACAAAATGTGATACCATGTCTGAGTCTAAGGGTTTGATTATTAGTAGGTAGGCTAAATCCATAAAAGATGATACCTTTGATCATCATTCGTCATCTATTTCTAAAGAATGGTATCATGGAAAAAGTGTTGGCGCACAATCGTATACAGCAAACAGGTAGTGGAATAAAGATCTTCCCCACTAACTGTGAGGTTATTTGCATCTGATATGAATAATAGCTCAGTGCGTAATGATCTAATTGTTTGCAGATTAACCGGTAATTAACATGTAGTTTCCTTACATCACACAATTTGCCTACAAAATACAAACAAGAAGTTAAAGAAACTATTCCATACCTGATCAACACTATATATAGCTTGTCAACGGCACTGATCCTAGGTGTGTTCCCAGCAGAGCTGTCACCATAGGCAACAGATGCATCACCAGCATCCTCTCCCTTTTCTCCTTCAAAGAGATCTTCAGACATTTCTGCAGTAGCATCAGTTTGGGGCTTCTCTGTCTCTAGGCGACGTTTTAAACGGTTGGCTTCCTCAACCTGAGTAACGGCACAATTAGGTAATAAATAAGGGATAAGAAAGTTGGAAGTATGAAGCACCAATGTGAGTAAGAATCTAATTATAGAAAAAAGTGAAATTCTGACACTAAAACTGAACAGAGAAATGGAACAGACTAGGAGTGAAAGCGGCATTGAATGCACAATGCAAGAAAAGTTATGTGACTAAGTTTTCTAGGACGAGGGGAAAGCCCATTTATTTTCAGTAGAAAAGCCGAAACATAACCATCAAGATACTTAAATTGGGATATATTGCATGGACCTAGCAGCTAGCATGGTAACAGCAAGCGATATAGAAGTAAAATTGCCACACCATGACATAACAAGTTAAATCCAGCCTGTAGTAAGATAACTGGCCAACGTAACAAACAACACATTGTTAAAAATTACAATTACAACGAGAAAAACTGCTTGGTCTATGAACACGCTGTGCACCAACAATGTATGAAAGTGTGACTGACAGCAGGAGCATCAATCAACTTTTTCATGCAGATTTTATACACGGGCTTACACTCGTGTATCCAGTTGCTGCCTCTGCATGGATCTCCTTGTTTGATTTAAGATGGTTCCTCTAATAACAATATTATAGTTTGAGTGTGTTGATCTCTGACAAGCTTAAAATGGTCAAATGGAAATTACTAATAGAGATTGAGAGGAAATTCAGGAAACTACGGATGGTTGATTTGCAGGTGTCAGTGGAGCTCCAGGTATCTGCTTCCACATCAGTAACAGGGAAGGTAAATTCTGAACGGTTCCAGAATGTAGACCTTTTAGTCAAAGATCTGTGAGTTTGGTGCTGTCAGTGTAGGAATGTTTTTTAAGTATGCATGGTTTTTGACTTTTTTTCGCACCACATAAGACAACATGTGTTGGCTCTATTAGAGAGTGAATGGTGAATGGACAAACATTTAATGTGGATGCGAACAAATGCGGGGCTTGAAAAGAGGTTGCAAAGAAATAACATTAGGACCTAGGCCAAATTCTCTTTTGAAAAATATGCAAATACTCCCAAACCCTGATGTTCAGTGCACTTCTGTACATATCCTTCTCTATTTGAAGAAAGGGCTCCTTTCTCAATGCATTGCACTTCAGCCACATAAATGTTTTTTGTGATTCCAGCAGTGGCGCAATACACATGTTGCTCAGACTATCCAAACCAAAACTATAACACTGTCAACCATCTCTCTGGCTGCATTCGTCATCTATTTGATCTGTTACTACTGAAAGCAAAAAAATAGACTGCATTTGGACAATTGGACTGCTGTTCGGTAGAAATATTCGCAGTGCAGTATGGCCGACCCTGGTGTCTTCGGGGCCGACAGATACTGATCGAGTTTGACATGCTCCCAGCATACCCGAGGTCCATGCTAGCTTCTTTCAGATGGCACCACTTCATCAAGCAGCGTTTGGTAAACCGACGAATTGACCACGCAGAGAGAGAGGCCAAGCGTGACAGTGGCAGGAAACATAAAAACTGTCCAACTGCGTGCAAAATTTTACAGGGGCCAGCATAGTTCATCAATCAAATGAGGCAAGAATCTACCTAACATTGCAGGAATTCATGTGGTACTTCTGGGTACTTGAGATCATCTAGAATGGCGACAGATCAATGGTGTCAAGATCAATCCCGGCTTTAGACCTCCCTTCCTAGGAAAAAAAACCTCACACTAATCTCTAATTTATCCCCCCACTTGCACGTCCACATAAAAAATCACCACCGCCCGGCTATTGCCTACCGCAGTCAGAAAACAAACTGTACAACAGAGCCAGCAGGCAGCAGCAGCAAGGAAAAAGAAAGAAACGAACCAAGAGTGGGAAAGGCACACCTCCTTCTTCTTCCTGGCGAGGTTCCAGATCCTCCACGTCATGTTCTCCAGCCGCGTGTTCCGCTCCTGCGGGCTCCGCATCGCGTTCGCCTGCACCCAAACACGGATCGATCAAAAAACGATCTTTGAGCGCAAATCCACAAGAACGGACGCGGAGCCAAGAAAATCCGGCGGAATCGTATTGAGGACGTACGCGGGACCACGTCTTGTAGAGGTCGGTCTCGTCGTAGCCGGTGATGACCTCCTCGACGAAGTACCGGGCGGGGGAGAAGTGGCCGCGCTCGCGGAGGAGGAGCGAGGGCCGGTCGCCCCCGCCACCCCCTCCTCCGCCGCCGCCGCCACCCCCGCCGCCCGAGGCGCCCTTCCCCGCGTCGAGGATGGCGTCCAGGTAGCTGTTGATCCAGTTGTCGTTCCCGCACATCCCGCCCACCATGCCCACGCCGGCGGAGGGCCGCTTGCTCGCCGGAATCGAGCGGCGGGAGGCGGCGAATGGGTTGGGGTGGAAATTAACCAACCGCAGAGGGAGTGGTGGCAGGAAAACCAATTACTCCCAACAGAAAAGGGCAGATGGGCTGCGGGTTTCGGGTGATCGAGGCCGTTGGTTTCAGATCCAACGGTGCGGATCTCGCCGTGTCTCCGCCACCTCCCAAATCCGTGGGCTTCCTTCCTCCCGTGCGCGTTGGGGAATTTAAATGGTGGTTTTTCATTTTCTTTTCTTTTTGTCACTGAAAAACTGCATTCCTTTCATATTCTTAACTGATTGCGTATGACAAAGAAATGTCCATGTCACAGCTTTATTTCTGAGACATCCATGTACTTGTGTCACCGTGAATTTAATTGGTTTATGGTTGTAGGTTTCGGTCGACATGGACGGAAGATATTACGATGTGAAGTATTGCGCGTCGGTGTCTTGGAATAGTATTTTTCATCTTTCCTTACGGGGGTTTAATTATGAAAAATTAATAAGAGATGGACTATGCTCACATTTAGTTCCGTAAGAAAAGCAATTGCCTTAGTCAGCTTTTAAGCTTCGTCGAATTTCCTTCTCGCGGCGGTGGCCCCTCGAGGGAAGTTTGTAAGGCGTTCCCTGCCTTGCAGGCAATGGCATCTAGAGAGAGGTTAGTCAAGTTGTTCTTTTTTCTAGAGTCGGCATCGATCCGTATTGGAATTGCTGGCCAACAACACCCAAACCTCATCTTCCGCATACTAAATGTAGTTCCTTTGCTACCCACGCTAAATGTGAATTCTTTCCTTTGCTCATGGACTAAAAAGGAGTTTGTACAAGCTGCAACAACTTGGATTGTTTTCCCCCCTCTTTGCAAGCAGGTGCAACGATAGAAACCAGACTACTCTTCTCTCGTCGGTTCTCTATCCGCATTCCGGTTGCTACGAAAGATTCTCTATTCGCATTTTGGATGCTGCGGGTTTCGGGCGATTGAGGAGGTGCATACGTGTTCCATGTGGATGGATGCCGTCACAAATTCAAATCATCATAAAAGAAAAGCTAGGTATCGTTTATGATGCTTAGCTATTGGGAAATTTGGAGAGTTGTCTCGAAACATCTCTACTTTATGAATGTCAGCGAGATCCCTGCATTATCTCGCTTATTTCATGATGAGGGGGATGGCAAGGACTTTACCTTGCGTTGTCATGAAATTTAATGCCGAGACGTGGGAAATTGGTGCCTACAATAGTTGGGACCCTTTGGTGGAAGTCCCGCTTTTGTTTTCTGGTTACCAAACTCTCGTTCTTATTTAGTGAAAACAAATAAATCCTACGTACGCGTTCTTGGAGCGTAGCTCACACCTGGCCGGCGCGTACAGATTTGGAAATGTTTCTAAATCCAGGCAAAACCACCACACCGTCAGTGGCTTTTTTGGAGGCCATGTCATGCCGCCGTGTCACGGAGCTGTATAAAAGGTGCAAAGCGACGCATAGTGGCTGACTTCGTTTCATTTAGGTCGTCCTTTCATGGCTCCAAAGGGCGTCTAGTCAGCCAGTTCGTCTTCCCATCCTGAAGTTCCTATAATAGTGTGAAAGTACGACGATAAGAGTACAATGGTACAGATGTGTTTCATATAAAATGTAGAGGTCCAACTGTATGTGTAGTTTGCCTATTTGTGAAAGAAGAAGAAGAATTAGTCAACCTTCTCTTACTTGGAGATATTATATATACTGTACTTATTACCGTACGCCGGAGAGAGCATCGATCCTCGCCTGGGTATACTTCCTCCGTTCTCGATTACCTTCTGGGTTTTCTGTCAGATTCAATTTTTGTAAAGTTTGACCAAATATTATCACGTTAGCATCTAATATATTCTAATATTATAAGCATTCGATACAGAAGAAGCATGTACGAAAAACTGCACGAGAAGGAGGAAAGAAATGGCGCTAGGGGATCAGTGGCGGAGAGGATCGGCAACACCAAAACCCAATGATGATCCGTCGCCGTCGGGTCGCCGCGCTAGATCGGCATTCCCTCAACTTGCCGTTTGTTTACGCTACGCCACAGGAACAGGGCGGCTAGGCTATCTCTCTCTCCCCACCCGTTGGTGCGCGCCAAGCGGCAGAGTACGTGCTTGTCAACCTCCCCCTGCTCATCATTAGTTGGGATGATCAGGTGCGTGTCCTAGCTGGAGCCAAAGGAAGGCAGTGCTAATCTACATTCGGTGGAGTATTTACTTTGGGCTTTGACTCCCATTTTCTATGTCAACTAGGAACCTCACCTGGCCATTTGATCTTATCCGACGGAGTATTAGCTCACGGTGGCGGTGTTTGAGGTTTTCTTCCTGAATCTCTGATGGACTTTAGTATTCACAATTACTTTTGCGTTCTGGGTTTAGTCAAGGTTAAATTCTATTTAGTTTTACCAAAATTTCTCATTTTATATGCATTTGATTTTATGAATGTTGATATTTTTTTCTATATTCTTGGTCAAGCTTGAAAAGTTTGACTTCGACTAATCACAGGACGCAAAGTAAAATAAAACAGAGAAAGCAAGGGTTGTCTCGTCGTAACGACATGCTCCAAGATGCCCAATGGTGAAGTTAGGACTTCTAGGGTTGCCCGATCTTCACGGATTGACGGCGGGAGTGGACGAACGCACGCAAGAACACGAGGAACACGAAGAACACCAAGAATACAAGAACATAAACCCGATACAAGAACTGTTTCCCTTACCGGTCGGTCCAACCGGCCCAATAGAATCCACACGAGGGTGGGAGATCGGCAAGTAGATACAAGAAGGGATCTTGGGTGGTTGTTTCTCCAACGGTCAACCAAACCGCTCCAATAAAGTCACCCGATGATGAAAAATTGGCAAGTAGTCAAACTACAAATAGAGGTCTCGAATCCATTAGAGGGATCTCCTCCACAATGGGAGGAACTATCCCACAAGGGGATGAAGGAGACCATCTTGAGGTGAAGGAGCACAGCTCTACTCTAATCTCAAAACATAGTCTGCCCCAAATCTGAGATGGGGAACTCCTATTTATAGTCTAGAGGCAAAAGGGAAAGGTAGGTGGGGGTAGGTGGAGATTACAAGGGAATATTCCCTGCTGGTTTCCCGCAGCAGCGGTAGTACCGCTCGTCCGGGCGGTAGTACCGCTGGGGCGGGCCAGAGCGGCGTTGACTTCGGCGCGGGCGGTAGTACCGCTCGACCGAGCGGTAGTACCGCTTGACCGGGCGGTAGTACCGCCGGCAGTGCCGCACATTGGCGCGGAGGGCCGTTTCCGACGGCACTTGGGGCGGTAGTACCGCCGGCGCGGTACTACCGCCTCTGAGGGCGGTAGTACTGCCCAGTCTCTTCTTTCTCTCCATCTTCGTCTTGTCGCTTTCTCCTCCTCTTCCATGCGTACGCCTCGGATGGTCTTGAGTCTTGGGCTTCCTTGGCATCTCCCCGAATGTCCGTAGTCGTCATGTGATACCTAGCATGGCAAAGGGGTAGATGCTCAAATAGTATACCATCCAAAGGAGCGCGAAATGGGTTCTCATAGAGGAAGGAGTTCACCTTTAAGCTCAATGTCGCCTTGTGATATGTTGGAGTGTTTGACATGGTGATGGATGTGACTCGGGCTACATCATCTCCCCCCCCCCCCTTTAAAAAGAGTCGTCCTCGACTCTTGCTCTTCATCACCATGCAAAGGAGGCAGATGTGTTGTCGAAGAATTGGAATTCACCATGCCTACAAACACCAAAGATCAAGCAAACCATGTGTGTGCATGAAAGAGGAGCATATCAACAATGACATGTCCATTCTTGTTCATTACACCATTAGCCCAACACAAATATGTGAAAGTCAAATCATATGCAAGGTCAATGTGCAAGTAATTTCTCGAAACATTCTCAAAATGTGGGAACACAAAAACTCCACGAAAATTTGAGAAGGCTATGGAAGCTATCTCATTTTGAACCATATGACCAACATTGCACACAATGCATTGGAAAGATAATTTTGTCAACATCATTGAGGCGGTAAGCGGAGAATTTGGCAAAAAACACACGATGAAAAATGTCCAAAGTATCAATATGGGTGCAAACAAACCATAGGGAAGAGCAAGTTTTCGAAATATTTGTTGCAACACCAAATTGGTAGAAACCAAAACACTCATGACAAGACATGCTCAAAATGTCATTATGGTTGCAACAAGTCATCGAAAAGAACAATTGTTCATCATATTTGTGGCAACACATAAATCATCCATGTGAAAGATCAAGTAAACATGCTTGTCATATAGGAGACCAAAAGCAACATCATGATTGCAAACAAACCCTAAGCAAGAGAAATTGTTCAACTTGTTTGATGCAAAACATGAGAAAAGTATTAGAGTTGGATTCAATCCACAACTCACATGTATGCTCTCAAGAGCTCGTATTGTCAACTCATGCTCAATTGAGGTTGACATTCTCATGTGTTTATCGGCACACAAAAGACACAATATAAAAAAATTATGTGCACAATATATGAACATATCATCCATCATGAATTGTCTCTTCATTTGCACATCACAAACCACACAAAAATCAATTGGAAAATATGACATATGTGGATAGTGTTGCATGTAAAATGCATACATGAACTTTGCACTTTATTTACTCATATTCTAATCATATTTGCATCATATAAGGGTTATATCAATGTTTTATAATGATTTTGGAAATATTTCATAGTTTTCCCATTTATTTGGAATCAACCCTGTTTTCCAGAAAACGTCTTTTTTAGTGTTTCAGACTTTCCGGGAGCTTCGGGACTCTAAAAAGGGCAAGTCCAAGAGCACGGTTCAGAATTTTCGAGACGAACGCAATGGGATTAAAATGAGGGCCAGAAGCACAACCAGCTGGAAATGAGAGGGCCCCACGCGGCCTAAAATCTTGGCCGCGTGGGCCTACCTATTTTGGGCCTCGGAGCTCCGCCGCCGTTGATCTTTGCTCCACCGACTAGTCGTGACCTAAAAACGCCTATAAAAATTGTCCCTCGACGTTCTCTAGAAGGAGGCGGCGGAGAAACACGAACCACGAAACAGAGAGTCAGAAGGCTGCCGCCGGAGAAGATCGGAGGGGGGAAACGCCGCCGGAGTCACCTCCGGAGGGCTCCACCCCCCTCCGGCGTGTTCATCATCAACATCTACAGCAAGAACTTCTCCACCATCATCACCATGATGAAGGGGGAGTAGTCCACCCCCTGGACTAGGGTTTGTGGTGGTAACTTTTGTATCTCTCCTCTCTCTTGAGCTTCACTAATTAGTACCGTATGAGCTGCCAAACATGATTACGGTCATCTATGTAATACCTTTGTGGTGAATATTGTGGTGTGAGATGATTTGTTATGCATTTACCGTTGTGTTGGAGCTTTTGTGATTTGTCATACTTTGAAGTATGATGTATGTGGGTACGGGATGGCCGATGTGACACGGCATAGGTATTGAGTGACACAGTACCGCCCAACATCCTTTATCTGGGGGTAAAAAGAAAGAGTATGATGTGGGAGTGAGAGAAACCACGCTAGCCTTACGAGGGTGACCTAGCAACACAAATGAGTATTTCTTTCAACTATGTGTTTTAGGACATATAGCCGTCATAAAAGCTACCATTAAAACATGACAATTGTGTGTACTTTATCTATAACATGATGATCACCGTAGATGAGAGAGAGAGGATTAAGTGAACCCATGAACCATGTCCATTGTTCCTATAAGAAACACACTTGAGCTTGTCCTCTTGCTACATAGAGGATTGGGCTTTCTCTCTTTGAGAGCTTTTGCTTGCTACCTTTGTCTTGTCCTCTTGCAAAGAGGATTGGGACACTTTTACATCCATCCATCCATCAACCACCTTGTTCTCTAAACTTGTTTAGTGCATAATCAACTAAAACTTGTGACACTTTAGTTGTAGGGAATAGATAACTTTTCCTTCTTGCTCCTGCGGATCGATACCTTACTTCCACATTGAGAGGTGCTACAGTGATCCCTTGCTCTTGGGGGTTATCAAGTACTTTTCTGGCGCCGTTGCCGGGGAGCGTAGCGCTTAAGTTTCTATTCTTGTGTGCACTAGACTAAGCTTGGGGAGGTTCTCTTTTATATCTTGCAATCATCTAAGCTTGGGGAGGTTCTTTAACTTGTTTAATGATACTATGTCTCCCATTTATGATGATGAATATGATATTTTCAGTCCACCCACTATTGAGTATAAAGTTTATTGTGATTATGATATGCCTCCTATATATGATGATTACAATGATTATTATGAATGTTTTACTCCCACTATTCCTAATGAAACTGTTTATGCTTATGTGGAGAGTAATGATACTTTTATGCATATGGATCATGATAAGAATGTTTCATGTGATAGCTATATTGTTGAGTTTATCAATGATGCTACTGAAAGTTTTTATGAGAGAGGGAGACATGATTTCATATATCTCAAAAATATTAAGTCTTCTCTCTTTTTGTTGAAAATTTTGAAGTTGCACTTGCTTTGCCTTCCTATGCTAGTCACTTTGTGCTTTATTGATTTATTTTCTTACAAGATCCCAATGCATAGGAAGTGGGTTAGACTTAAATGTGTTTGATATTTGCTTCTTGATGCTCTTTTATATTCAACTCTTATTCCTATGGGAGCATCATTAAAACTATCAAGCCTAGCTATATGGCTATAAAGAAAGCGCTTTGCGGGAGGCAACCCGGTTATTTTTTGTGTGATTTTCTTTGTGTCCTCTTGCTGTACAAGAGACTTTGTTTATAGTTTAGGTTCTGGATTTTCAATAAAGTGCCAAGTTTTACCCTTTTTGGTTTGAAAAAGTTGCTTATAGCGTTCGGAGATTTTATTCCTGCACGAATCAGTGCACGGTATGATTTTTAATTCTTATTCTGTAACTCCGAATGAGCTCATATTTGAACTGTAGTTGCAACTTTTCATCCTCTGTATGCATGAATTTTTTCGGAATTTTTCGAGAAAGTTTGGTAGGGTAGAAAAATACGTTTTGCTGCTGCTGTTTTTCTGGACAGATTCTGTCCCATTTTGTTTGATGCATGCTTTGAGCTTTTAAGTTGAATCTTTTTGATCCAATTGAGTTTATGAGTAGGCATACAACATTATACACTTTCTGGACATCTCATATGAATTTTTGTTCAAGGATTATATGCAGCAAGAAACCTATTTGTTTATCACTATTAATGCACCCCACAGAAAAGAAATGGGAGAAACGGTGTTTTGAAGTTTTTTCACAGGGATTGGAGGAGATGCACCAAGAGCTATCCAAGGATGGTGAAGACCATAAGCTTGGGGATGTGAAGACAACCCCGCTGGACCTACACACTCTCGGTTTGCACACGTCCAACTTCTGTTTTTCGATCGAAACACTTTATCGCATAAACTTGGAGCGTCTTTTTTTGTTTTTGTTTGAGTCTTGAGAGACCACCACACTATCATTTATATATGAGAGAGCTACTGGAAATATGGGTTGAAATATGTTGGATGCTTTTATAAGATTGGGAAAAGGGATGTTTGAGTTGATTTTTAATGATACATATAGTTGCATGATTCATGAGCTTGTTTATGAGTAATAGTTTGCAAATTCTTTTTGAAGAGCTATCACTTATTCATGTTTTGGTGCTGATTGTTATTTTACTTGGTTTAACATGGATTAGTTAGTTCTATGGACACTCATGCATGCATCTAGATGGTCAACTTTCTCCCTTTTGCTAGCCCAAACTCCAACAAGTCAAAACTTGTTTCCAACACCTTCAACCAAAGTTATTCCAGTGAGTCCACCATATCTACCTACTAGCTATATGCTATTCCGAGTATGTTCATCATGATATTTGTGTTATCTATACCTCTGAATGAAAATGATTATGTTATTGATTGCATGGAAAAGTTGGTTATATAGCTCTCACGAACTTGATGCACATTTTACTATCATTGCAATAAAAAATGACCCATTGTGATTAAGATTATGATGCTAGTGGCTTGATAAATGTTCGGGTTGGAGTTAGCCCATATGTGCTGTCACATGCAAAGCTTTCAACACTCTTCATCTCATTTAGTTGATATCATGTACTTTTGTTATGGATGCCTATCATGTGAAATGAGGTGGAAATGAAGTAGTTTAAATGAGTTTGTATAAATGGTTAGAGAGACGCCTGGGCCGCTAATCTAAGCCATGCATCATTCATGGTGGAAATTTACTTACATGCTATGGTGAACCTCTGTGATACACCTTATAATAAAAGCTATTCCAATGGTAAATAAAAAGGGTGTTGAGGTTGTTCATCTTGTTTGTTTGTCTTGTCATTTTGATATGGGCTTGTTCCATATCCTGGGACAAGAGGTACCCCAGTTGACGCTCTTGATGATACTATTATTACTTACAATGATATAACTTGAACTTGCTTTGTTTCCTAAGTTGAGTAATCATGGTGTAGGTACTTGTATTCAAGGGGCATGAGACACCTAACCTTTACTTTGTCAAGCACACTACTCATATTTGCTCTCACATTAAACTTAATCATTCAAGATGCTATGATAGGGGAATGAGAGCTTGACACCAAGTATTACCACATTGCAATCATTAACTTAAGTAGAAGAGTTTGGAGGTTAGATGAAACTTATGCATGCTTTACCTCTACTCACTTATACATCTTTCCAAAGTGTCCACCTATCATATTCAGATTTTCATCATCACTCTATGACCATGTAGGATGTCTACTTATCATTATGCATACATGTGTCCATATACTATCTGTTATGTTACACTTTGTGAACTATCATTGAACATCCTTGTCTTGAATACTTGATATCACTTCATAAACTATTTGCATATTGCTACTCCTTTGAAGAATGAATCATTTGACTTATGTAGCAATAGTAATCATCTTTGATATCCATTGTTAGTATTAAATTGCAAAGTCCATGTTAGTTTTATCACTTCATACTCGAGGACGAGCATGGTTAAGCTTGGGGATGTTGATGCATGTAAAATGCATACATGAACTTTGCACTTTAATTACTTATATTCCAATCATATTTGCATCATATAAGGGTTATATCAATGTTTTATAATGATTTTGGGAATATTCATAGTTTTCCCATTTATTTGGAATTAACCCTGTTTTTCCAGAAAACGTCTTTTTTAGTGTTTCAGACTTTCCGGGAGCTTCGGGACTCCAAAAAGGGCAAGGCCAAAGAGCACGGTTCAGAATTTTCGAGACGAACGCAATGGGCTTAAATGAAGACCAGAAGCCCAACAGGCTGGAAATGGGAGGGTCCCACGCGGCCTAAAATCTGGCCGCGTGGGCCACCTTTTTCCTCGGAGCTCCGCCGCCGTCGATCTTTCTCCACCGACTAGTCTTGACCTAAAAACGCCTATAAAAAAGGTCCCCTGGCGTTTCGCGAAAGGAGGCGGCGGAGAAACACAAACCACGAAACAGAGAGTCAGAAGGCTGCCGCCGGAGAAGATCGGAGGGGGGAAACGCCGCCGGAATCACCTCCGGAGGGCTCCACCCCCCTCCGGCGTGTTCATCATCAACATCTACAGCAAGAACTTCTCCACCATCATCACCATGATGAAGGGGGAGTAGTCCACCCCCTGGACTAGGGTTTGTGGTGGTAACTTTTGTATCTCTCCTCTCTCTTGAGCTTCACTAATTAGTACCGTATGAGCTGCAAACATGATTACGGTCATCTATGTAATACCTTTGTGGTGAATATTGTGGTGTGAGATGATTTGTTATGCATTTACCGTTGTGTTGGAGCTTTTGTGATTTGTCATACTTTGAAGTATGATGTATGTGGGTACGGGATGGCCGATGTGACACGGCATAGGTATTGAGTGACACAGTACCGCCCAACATCCTTTATCTGGGGGTAAAAAGAAAGAGTATGATGTGGGAGTGAGAGAAACCACGCTAGCCTTACGAGGGTGACCTAGCAACACAAATGAGTATTTCTTTCAACTATGTGTTTTAGGACATATAGCCGTCATAAAAGCTACCATTAAAACATGACAATTGTGTGTACTTTATCTATAACATGATGATCACCGTAGATGAGAGAGAGAGGATTAAGTGAACCCATGAACCATGTCCATTGTTCCTATAAGAAACACACTTGAGCTTGTCCTCTTGCTACATAGAGGATTGGGCTTTCTCTCTTTGAGAGCTTTCACTTGCTACCTTTGTCTTGTCCTCTTGCAAAAGAGGATTGGGACACTTTTACATCTTGCATCCATCCATCAACCACCTTGTTCTCAAACTTGTTTAGTGCATAATCAACTAAAACTTGTGACACTTTAGTTGTAGGGAATAGATAACTTTTCCTTCTTGCTCCTGCGGATCGATACCTTACTTCCACATTGAGAGGTGCTACGGTGATCCCTTGTTCTTGGGGGTAATCAGATAGTCACTATGCAAAGTGAAGGATGGAACAAGCTCCATAAGAGAAAACGAAACATCTCCAAAAAGTGAGAAAGCTATGGGGGCAATATCATTATCAAGCATTTCAACATTATTGCAAGCAACACATGTGAAAGAGAAATTGTTCAACATGTTGCATGCCACAATGGGAGAAAAGTGGAAACATTCGTAACAAGGCATGCTCATGGCAAAATCATCACAAATAGGTAATTCCACATGATCAATATTGGTTTCAAACAAATTATCACAAGGGAATAAGAACGAATCATATGATGTGTCAATCAAATCGTCCATAGCATGCGAGCAATCATAGTTCATCATGTCCACTAGCGGGATCATGGTCACATCAACACCCATACCTTTGTAGTCCCGCTCATGTGAAGTAGGTGTTGAAGTAGTAGGGGCTTCCATGTAGCCGACTTGTTCATCTTGAAGTAGACATGGGGTGGCATCATCATCCTCCATGTACATCTTCTCCATTTGAGGCATCATCAAGTCGAGTAGTGGCGTCTCATCATCCATGGAACCTAGCACACAATGAGAAAACACACTAGAGGAAGGTGGTAAGTTGTTAGAAATCGAAATGGCCTCACAAGACCTATCAACTACCTCTCTCAACTCAAGTGGTGTATCACTCATTCTCTCAAAGTGAAAGCACTCAAACTCACATATGGTGGAGGCACTCAACTCACTCTCACTCTCACTCAAGTGGGCTAAGTGGCTCTCATGCTCACATGGGATTGGTACCATATCATAACTCAAACACATGAGGGTAGGCTCAATGTTCTCATCTCCAAACGCCTCCGAGGTTGAAGGAAAACTCCCATGCTCAACCTTCTCGACCATCTCGCCTCCAAAGGTCAATGCCATAGTGTAGGCATCATCACTCAACTCCTTTGTCGAAGGGAAAATCCCATGCTCGGCAACTTCACTTGGCGCATCAACCAAAGTGATAGCATCATCCATGCTCGCCTCCTTGGTCGAAGGGAAAATCCCATGCTCGACCATCTTGTCATCGCCTTGGTCACCGTCTTGTTCACCAACTTGGCATTCCCACATCAAGTAACCTCTTCTATTGCATAGTGGGCACAAGAGATTGGGACATTTTCGTGGATCATGGTCTTGGCCTTGGCAATTGTCGCATAGGAGGTCTTCATCTTGACATATGGGTGCCAATGTGGTGGTGGCACTTGGTGTAGAAACCATATCATGAGAAGTGCTTGAGAAGGGCGTCCTCTTGGTTGTGTCCTCACAAGTGTTGCCATGCTTCTTGCGGCATCGACGTGACCTTGACCGTTGCTCGAAGAACTTGTCGAAGTCGGCCATGATCTCGTCAATGCAAGACTCAAACTTTGGCAATTCGCCGAAGGTGAACCTTGGAGCTCTTGCTGGCGCCAATGTAGTGGTAGCACGAGTTGCCACCTTCTTCTTCTCATGTCGACGTTGACGCTCTTGAGTGGAGGGATGTCGTCGAAAGTCGTTCGGATGCTTCTCCTCATGTTGGCGTCGCCGTGCTTGTTGCATTGTGATGTCTACGCACACTTCTATTCTTGTAGACAGTGTTGGGCCTCCAAGTGCAGAGGTTTGTAGAACAGCAGCAAGTTTCCCTTAAGTGAATCACCCAAGGTATATCGAACTCAGGGAGATAGAGGTCAAAGATATCCCTCTCAAGCAACCCTGCAATTAAGATATAAGAAGTCTCTTGTGTCCCCAACACACCCAATACACTTGTCCGATGTATAGATGCACTAGTTCGGCGAAGAGATATTAAAATACAAGTAATATGGATGATTATAAGTGGTAATTGCAATCTGAAATAAAAATGGCAGCAAGCAAACATGTAGCAGAACTGGTTGTAAACGGTGTTTCAATGCTTAGAAACAAGGCCTAGGGATCATACTTTCACTAGTGGACACTCTCAACAATAATAATATAATTGAATACATAGATATTTCCTCTTCACTATGCTACTCTGAGTTATTCTCTCGTTGGATAACGAACACCAATCCACCGCGTAGGGCTATAAAAGCACACCTTAAAGTCGCATTCCATATCTAGGGAACCCCACACTGTCAACTTGAGCGCCCTAAATAGTACTAGACAAACACCGCAATTTCATAGAGACATCCAACGCAAATAATAACTCATGATAAGTATTCCTGTTATCTTTAGCCTAAGAGCCACACACGGGGCGCACACTGTCAACTTCGCACCGTGGGACAAAGGTGACTCCGGAGATTACATTAATAAAACCACTTGAGTAGCATATAAGATAATGAAGAGTAACATCTATGGATTCAACTAGATTACAAAGCTCATGATCACATAAAGATCACACCATGGGAGAGAGAGATAAACCACATAGCTACCGGTAGAGCCCTCAGCCCCGATGAAGAACTACTCCCTCCTCATCATGGGAGGCAGCAACGACGATGATGGAGGCGGTGGCGTCGATGGAGATGGCTCCGGGGGCAATTCCCCGTCCCGGCAAGGTGCCGAAACAGAGACTTCTGTCCCCCGAATTAGGGTTTTTGGTGGCGGCGGAGCTACGGAACTTCTGGAAAATCGTCGATCTTCTGGGTTTTAGGTCAGGGCAATATATAGGCCAAAGGGCGTCGCGAGGCGGTGCACGAGGGCGACACCACCCCTCGGCGCCGGTGGGCCCTTGGCCGCGCCGAGCCCACGTGTGGGGCCCTCGTGGCTCCACTTCGTCTCTCCTTCGGACTCCAGGTGTCTTCTGATAAAATAGGGGCCTCCGTAAATTTTCGTCCAATTCCGAGAATATTTCCAGACTAGCTTTTCTGGAATACAAAAACAGCAGAAAACAGGAACTGGCACTTGGCATCTTGTTAATAGGTTAGTCCCAAAAATGTATAAAATGATATAAAGTGATGCAAAACATGTAGCAATTGGTATAAAACAGCATGGAACATCAAAAATTATAGATACGTTTGAGACGTATCAGCATCCCCAAGCTTAGTTCCTGCTCGTCCTCGAGTAGGTAAACGATAAAAACAAAATAATTTTTGAGGTGACATGCTACCATCATAATCTTGATCAAATAATATTGTAAGGCACATGTAAATGAATGAAGTGATCCAAGTCAATGGTCTATAGTTTGCTACCAAATAGATAATGAGTAAACAATGAATCACACAAGCTAAACGTTTTCATGAATAGTACTTTCGAGACAAGCATCAAACAGTTTTGCATAAGAGTTAACTCATAAAGCAATAGTCTCTAATAAAAGGTATTTAATCAACACAAAGGAAGAATTAAGTTTCAGCATTTGCTTCAACTTTCAACATATTTATCTCATGGATATCGTCAACACAAAGTAGTATAACAAGTCCAATACGTTGCATATAACGCATGTTGTAACAAAGTTGACACTAGTGTTTGCTTGTGGAAGACAGAAAGAATAGGAAAACTGACTCAACATAAAAGTAAAAGAAAGGCCCTTCGCAGAGGGAAGCAGGGATTAAGTCATGTGCTAGAGCTTTTAGGTTTTGAAAGCATATAGAGATTGCATAAAATATTTGACACTCCTCCCAACCTTGCTAACACAAGCCATGGCTAACCGAATCCTCGGGTGCCTTCCATCAATCACATACCATGGAGGAGTATCTATTTTTGAGAGGTGTTTGTTAATTGTCAACGAATGGTAGCGGGTGAGAACAGTATTCTACCTGTCAAACGGACTTTTAAGAGCGGCTCCCATGAAGGACGTTATTTCTACCAGCAAGGCAGATCATCCCTCTTTCTCTTTGGTTTACACACATGCAGGTATTTCACTGTTTGTCATTGCTTACTGATGAATCAGGGCAAAAGTGTGAAGAGAATTAATGGTTAAAGTTGTAATTAATTGGGACTGGGCACCCCGTTGCCAGCTCTTTTTGCAAAATTAGATAAGCGGATGTATATGCCGCTAGTCCAGGTGTAAAAGTCCATTTGACAAATAGAATAAAGAATAACCACACTAATTCCTCATGAGCTAGTAAACATTGACACAAAAAGGGAATAATAACATTTTGAATAATTTAAAGGTAGCACATGAAAAATTTACTTGGAGTGGCAAGGAAATACCACATATAGGTAGTTATGGTGGACACAAATGGCATGGATTTTGGCTCAAGGATTTGGATGCACGAGAAGCATTCCCTCTCAGTACAGAGTTTAGGCTAGCAAGGTTTATGTAAGCAAACAAGAATATCAACCCGTACACCAAGTTTTATATGACAAACATATTGCAAACGTTATAAGACTTCATACCGTCTTCCTTGTTAACCAAACCCTGTTATTAGAAAATATCTAGACCTTAGAGATACCACCGATGCAAACCAAATTTTCAACAAGCTTTACGGTAGTTCTTCACTAATAGGCTTAACTCATGTGATGCACAAATTTAATCATGATCTACTTGTTAACTCAAAACAATTGACAAGCATCAAGTTATCCAAATTAGTGATCTACAAGATTAAGCAAGTTTTTCCTTATACCAATTACCACATGCAACATTTTCTGAACCAACCAAACACCAATCAATTTATTTAACAACTCTCCAAACAATATAAGTGAAGCAAGAGAGTACTTTCTACAAAAGAAAGCTAATAGCTCTGACAAGAGATACATGAAAACAAGAGCTAAAAGCTGAACAGCGCTAGATATGAATACTCAACAAATATAAGTGAAGAATAGGAGTATTCTCATGAAAAAGCGGAGCGTGTCTCTCTCCCAATCAAGAATGCTAGGGTCCAGTCAAGCTTTATTGAAAATAAAAGTACAATACTGAAAATAAAAGCACACAGACGCTCCAAGAAAAGCACATATGATGTGAAAGAATTAAAATATAGTTTCACTAGAGATGACCTGATAATTTTGCCGATGAAGAAGGGGATGCCTTGGGCATCCCCAAGCTTAGACGCTTGAGTCTTCTTGAAATATGCTGGGGAGATCCATGGGAGCCTCCCCAAGCTTAAGCTCTTCACTCTTCTTGATCCTATTATATCATCCTTCTCTCTTGACCCTTGAAAACTTCCGTCACACCAAACTCAAAGTAAATCTCATTAGAGGGTTAGTGCATAATCAAAAATTCACATGTTCTATAAAGACGCAATATGACTTGTTACTTTAAACATTAGCTACTGCCACTGATGTTATGTGAAGCTCTTCCACCCAAAAAAGAATTTCACTCAACACTAGTAAAAGAGAGAATGCAAAATAAAAAGGCATAATCTGTCTAAAACAGAACAGTCCGCAAAGACGAATTTTTTCGAGGCACTTACGACGCTCAGATCGAAAAACTTTGAACTAATGAAAGATTCAGACATTCATAAAGATTACGCACAAAAAATTTCAGATTTAATTAACAATCTGGTGATTTTAGGAATTTCGTACAGTGAACAGCAAAAATCTGTTTCTGCGCAGCAATCAAAATTAGCATCATCTTCCTATTAGAGGCTACTTGGCACAACAATGCAAAAAAAGATACAAAGGAGTTGCTACAGAAGTAAACAAACCCTTGACTCAAATAAAGAAAAATTGCAGAAAATAAAAATAATGGGTTGCCTCACATAAGCGCTTTTCTTTAACGCCTTTTAGCTAGGCATAGTGATTTTTATGATGCTCACATAAAGATGAGAGTTGAAACATAAAAGAGAGCATCAAGAAGATATAAAAACATTTAAATCTAACACTCTTCCTATGCAAGGAACTTGTAAGAAAACAAATCAATAGCACAAAGTGACTAGCATAGGAAGGCAAAACAAGTGCAGCTTCAAAACTTTCAACATAAAGAGAGGAGACTTAATATTATTGAGATATATGAAACCGTGTCTCCCTCTCTCATAATGACCAGTAGGTCTTAAAGAAACCATCATATAAAAGCACAAGAGAAAGCTCAAAACTTTCATCACAAAGAGAGAAATTTAATAACATGAAGATTTCTATACCCATATTTTCCTCTCTCAAAATAATTTTCAGTGGCATCATGAATAAACTCAACAATATAGCTATCACATAAAGCATTCTTATCATGATCCACATGCATAAAATTATCATTACTCTCCACATAAGCATAATCAATTTCATTAGTAATAGTGGGAGTAAAACTATCACAACCATCATTGTAATCATCATAAATTGCAGGCATAGTATAATCATAATAAACTTTATCCTCCATAGTAGGTGGCACCAAAATACCACTATCATTATAATCATCATAAATTGGAGGCAAAGTATCATCAAAGAAAATTTTCTCCTCAAAACTTGGGGGACTGAAAATATCATATTCATCAAAACCAGCTTCCCCAAGCTTAGACTTTGCATAGCATTAGCAATAATGGTGTTCAAAGCATTTATGTAATAACATTGCTACCATCATGCAAATAATTTTCCATAGGTTTTTTAATTTTCTCTTCAAAAGCATCATGTCCTAATTCAAGATAAATTTCATAAAGCTCTCTAATTTTTTGTTGTTTTCCATTAAGCCTAACTAGTGAAATAAAAACAAGAAACAAAAAGATATAATTGCAGAATCTAAAGGAAATACCTTCGAGCACACACACGTCAGCAACAGTGCTAGAAAATAGCTAAGTAGCTGGAGGATGTGAGTACCTTTTACCTTACCTCCCCGGCAACGGCGCCAGAAAATAGCTTGATGTCTACGCACGCTTCTATTCTTGTAGACAGTGTTGGGCCTCCAAGTGCAGAGGTTTGTAGAACAGCAGCAAGTTTCCCTTAAGTGAATCACCCAAGGTTTATCGAACTCAGGGAGGTAGAGGTCAAAGATATCCCTCTCAAGCAACCCTGCAATTAAGATACAAGAAGTCTCTTGTGTCCCCAACACACCCAATACACTTGTCAGATGTATAGGTGCACTAGTTCGGCGAAGAGATATTAAAATACAAGTAATATGGATGATTATAAGTGGTAATTGCAATCTGAAATAAAAATGGCAGCAAGCAAACATGTAGCAGAACTGGTTGTAAACGGTGTTTCAATGCTTAGAAACAAGGCCTAGGGATCATACTTTCACTAGTGGACACTCTCAACAATAATAATATAATTGAATACATAGATATTTCCTCTTCACTATGCTACTCTGAGTTATTCTCTCGTTGGATAACGAACACCAATCCACTGCGTAGGGCTATAAAAGCACACCTTAAAGTCGCATTCCATATCTAGGGAACCCACACTGTCAACTTGAGCGCCCTAAATAGTACTAGACAAACACCGCAATTTCATAGAGACATCCAACGCAAATAATAACTCATGATAAGTATTCCTGTTATCTTTAGCCTAAGAGCCACACATGGGGCGCACACTGTCAACTTCGCACCGTGGGACAAAGGTGACTCCGGAGATTACATTAATAAAACCACTTGAGTAGCATATAAGATAATGAAGAGTAACATCTATGGATTCAACTAGATTACAAAGCTCATGATCACATAAAGATCACACCATGGGAGAGAAAGATAAACCACATAGCTACCGGTAGAGCCCTCAGCCCCGATGAAGAACTACTCCCTCCTCATCATGGGAGGCAGCAACGACGATGATGGAGGCGGTGGCGTCGATGTAGATGGCTCCGGGGGCAATTCCCCGTCCCGGCAAGGTGCCGAATGATGGCGTGAATCACACGCTCGTTGGGAGACCCCAAGAGGAAGGTATGATGCAGTTCAGCAACAAGTTTTCCCTCAGAAAGAAACCAAGGTTATCGAACTAGTAGGAGCAACAACTCTTCAGAAGGTTGTTGGTGACTCACACGGCGCAATACGATCACCAACGTGGAATCTGCACACAACACAATCAAAGTACTTTGCCCCAATGAAACAGTGAGGTTGTCAATCTCACCGGCTTGCTGAAAACAAAGGATTAAACGTCTCGTGTGGAAAATGATGTTTAAATTGCAGAGAATGAAAAAGGAACAGTTTGCAGTTTGTGGTGGTTTAATCGGTGTAAAAGAATGGACCGGGGTCCACAGTTCACTAGTGGTGTCTCTCCATAAAAGATAACTAACATGTTGGGTGAACAAATTACAGCTGGGCAATTGACGAATAGTGAGCGCATGACGATGCATATATATGACATGTTGACTACTATGATATTTAATTGGGCATTACGACAAGATACATAGACCGTTATCCAACAGCATCTATGACTAATAATCCACCGCTGGGTTGTCATCCGAGTCCCCCGTTGGTATTAAGTTGCAAGCAACGGATAATTGCATTAAGTAAAGCGCATAATGTAAACAAACACATATGCCCGTGGACATAGCATAGTTAGGTTATCCCTAGTGGCAACAGCACATCCGCAACCTTAGAACTTTCTGTCACTGTCCCAGATTAAATGGAGGCATGAACCCACTATCTAGCATAAATACTCTCTCTTGGAGTTACAAGCATCTACTTGGCCAAAGCATCTACGAGTAACGGAAATCATGCAAGATCTTAAATAACATATAAGATAAATTGATAATCAACTTGACATAGTATTCAATATTCATCGGATCCCAGCAAACACAACATGTAGCATTACAATAATATGATCTTGATCATGTAGGGCAGCTCACAAGATCTAAACACGATGACACAAAGTGGAGAGACAACCATCTAGCTACTGCTATGGACCCGTAGTCCAAGGATGAACTACTCACGCATCACTCCGGAGGCAGGCATGGCGATGTAGAACCTCCGGTGATGATTCCCCTCTCCGACAGGGTGCCGGGAAGAGGTTCTGAACCCTCCCGAGTTAGGGTTGATGGCGGCGGCGTCTCTGGAACTTTTCGTGGATTTTGCTCAGGCACTTAGGGTTTTCGCGTCGAGGGGAATAAGTAGGCGAAAGGGCGGTGGCTGGAGACCCGGAGGGGCCCACACCACCCTAGGGCACGGCAGAAGGGGGCCCGGGCCCTAGGTGCGTCTGGCCTCCTGGTGGCCCTCCTCTGTTGCTCCTTCGCTCCGTCAGGTGAGTTTGGTAAAATAGGGACCCCCGTGTAGTTTCGTCCAATTCCGAGAATATTTCCAGACTAGCTTTTCTAGAATACAAAAACAGCAGAAAACATGAACTGACACTTCGGCATCTTGTTAATAGGTTAGTCCCAAAAAATGTATAAAAGTGATATAAAGTAGATGCAAAACATGTAGCAATTGGTATAAAACAAGCGTGGAACATCAAAAATTATAGATACGTTTGAGACGTATCACCGAAACAGAGACTTCTGTCCCCCGAATTGGGGTTTTTGGTGGCGGCGGAGCTACGGAACTCTTCTGGAGAAATCGTCAATCCTTCTGTGAGTTTTAGGTCAGGGGCAATATATAGGCCAAAGGGCATCGCGAGGCGGTGCACGAGGTGCCCACACCACCCCTCAGCGCGGGTGGGCCCTTGGCCGTGCCGAGCCCATGTGTGGGGCCCTCGTGGCTCCACTTCGTCTCTCCTTCGGACTCCAAGTGTCTTCTGATAAAATAGGGGTCTCCGTAAATTTTCGTCCAATTCGAGAATATTTCCAGACTAGCTTTTTTGGAATACAAAAATAGCAGAAAACAAGAACTGGCACTTCGGCATCTTGTTAATAGGTTAGTCCCAAAAAATGTATAAAAGTGATATAAAGTGGATGCAAAACATGTAACAACTGGTATAATATCAGCATGGAACATCAAAAATTATGGATACGTTGGAGACGTATCACCTTGGCGACCTTTCCTTGGAGCTTCCACTAGAGCTTGGTGACATTTGCCGAAGCTTGGCAAGTGTGTCGATGTCGTCTTGAAGCTTGGACATGTTGTGGTCCACCGTGGCATCTTTCTTGTGGTGCCTTCTTGAGCTAGATGGGTCTTAACTTGGCTTGGCCTTGTCGATGCACTTCTTGGGGTGCCGCCTTGTTGTCGATGTAGAATGTCGAAGCTTGGCGCTCGTGGCGATGTCCTTGTCATGGCGCCTTCTTGAAGTGGATGGAGCTTCGTAGGATGAATGCATGGTGGCCTTGTCGGTGCTCCGTCATGCGCTTGAACCATAATAGGTTGTGCCATGACGCTTGGTGGTGCTGCTCTTGAACATGGTGGTGATGGGGGTCCTCTCCTCTTGCATGTTGTCGAAGTCGCCGCACATGCTACAAGAGTAGTAGTCGTAGACGTTCTCCACCATGTCATCGGAGTTGTCGAAGTAGTGGCGCTCCACCATGTTGTTGTAGTCGAAGTCGGTACCATATGATGAGGCATGTGAAGACACTTGCGTCTCATTGTCGTTGGAGCTTGTGTAGTCAGAGTCGTGGTAGATTCATGTGTACTTGGAGTCGATACCATATGATGAAGGTTGCTCGAAGTCGTGGTACCGCTCCATGTCGTGGATGCTCGTGTACTCGGAGTCGGAGTAGTGGTAGCGGAAGTCTTGGTGATGATCCATCATGTCATGGGGGTCATTGTCGGTGTAGTCGTAGTAGTCCCCCATGTCCTCAAAGTATGAGGCATTATAGTTGTTGTGGCTCATCGTGTACTCAACATCATCTTGGCCTCCATAGTGGCATTCACTCTCGCTAGACATGTTAACTCTCAAGACAAGTGTATATATGTGGAGTGGAAGGAAACTAAAACACAACCTCTCACCTTTGTAGATAGTATTGGACGTCGTGGACAACCAAAGGGAACGATCACAAAGTAAAGTGCTTGTGTTCAAGTATCCAAAACAAACTTCAAAACACACACGGCTTAAAAGTTTATAGGGAGGTATGGAAGGTGGAAAGCAAATTGAACCAACCGGAAACCAAGATATTGTCAAAGCAAGTAGAGAACCACAATGATTACAAAGCAAAAACAAGTCAATCTCAAAGATATGAATGTAGTTCAAGGAAACACACGCACGGATAGATAAATGGGACTCATGCAACCAAGAAGTGAGCTAAAGACCCATATGATCCTAGCGAAGACTATAAGCTCGTGTTGCACAAGTACAAGAAGAGCCACTAGCTCAATTGTAATTTATTTGGTGGGCTACAAGATTTGCACAAAATGTACCACCTACTAGATGTTCATCGAGCTTGCGCGCTTCCTACAAGAGATATGGCAAGTGGTGTTTCTTCTTTTCTTTTCTCTTTTGATTTGGCACTTTTTGCTTATTTTCTCTTTTGAGTCTTTTCGCTCACCCACTTTTTGATGCCAACAACAAGATATATCAACTAGCGCACACAACGTTTGCTCGGAAACTACACGGTGCAAATGTGCAAAACCCAAGCAATCATCAAGAGCTAGCCTCAATAGGACATGGTAAACGCAAAGATATAGTGTGGCTCACAAAGGAATGGCAAGGGGAAAAGATTCGCGATGTTATACCTTTCGTCGATGATCTTTGCCCTTTGTTGTAGAAGTTTTGTGCTTATCCACGAATTTTGGGTGGTGGTGGATCTTCCGCAATGGTGATGAAGGTATTGTTCGTAGCTTCGAAACGAGCCAAAAAACACCAAAAACGGAGTCCGGAATCAAAAGATATGGCCCAAACAATTTATCAGAAAATGCAGTTTTTGGTAGGGGCGGTAGTACCGCACATGCGCTCCAGAAGGTCAATTTTGAGGTACCGCGGGCGGTAGTACCGCTCCGGGACGGAGATTGGTGCCCGAAACGCGATTTTGACCAATTTTGGGCGGAAAAACTTGCACGAAAACGTCAAATCGGAGGCCCAAATGATGGATAGCCCCAGAATTAGGCTATGGGAACGCAAAGGAAGGTAGATCAACTAGTATAGCAATAGATCTATGGATCAAAACTTGCAAAAACGCACTCAAATCTCAGATCGATCTAAAAGCAATTTGGGGCTATTTTTGGTGGAAATTTTCGAATTTCTCAAAATCAAAGAAAAATTTGGGGGATTTGGGGGTGGAAACACAAGTCAAATCCGTGGCAACCATGCTTTGATACCATATGGTGAAGTTAGGACTTCTAGGGTTGCCCGATCTTCACGGATTGACGGCGGGAGTGGACGAACGCACGCAAGAACACGAGGAACACCAAGAACACCAAGAATACAAGAACACAAACCCGATACAAGAACCGTTTCCCTTACCGGTCGGTCCAACCGGCCCAATAGAATCCACACGAGGGTGGGAGATCGGCAAGTAGATGCAAGAAGGGATCTTGGGTGGTTGTTTCTCCAACGGTCAACCAAACCGCTCCAATAAAGTCACCCGAGAATGAAAGATTGGCAAGTAGTCAAACTACAAATAGAGGTCTTGAATTCACTAGAGGGATCTTCTCCACAATGGGAGGATCCATCCCCACAAGGGGATGAAGGATACCATCTTGAGGTGAAGGAGCACAGCTCTACTCTAACAAAACATAGTCTGCCCCCGATGTGAGATGGGGAACTCCTATTTATAGTCTAGAGGCAAAAGGGAAAAGTAGGTGGGGGTAGGTGGAGATTACAAGGGAATATTCCCCGCTGGTTTCCCGCAGCAGCGGTAGTATCGCTCGTCCGGGCGGTAGTACCGCTGGGGCGGGCCAGAGCGGCGTTGACTTCATGCGTCTGTGATACCTAGCATGGCAAAGGGGTAGATGCTCAAGTAGTATACCATCCAAAGGAGCGCGAAATGGGTTCTCATAGAGGAAGGAGTTCACCTTTAAGCTCAATGTCGCCTTGTGATATGTTGGAGTGTTTGACATGGTGATGGACGTGACTCGGGCTACATCACCCAAGAGGCCGAGATTTTAGATTGGTGACATAACTATGTTGTTGCAGCAACCGACGCGGATGCTTCGTGGTATAATGCGGGAACATATCATGCTAAAACTCGATATTGGCCGTGGATTGGCTCTTTCTTTTGAAAGCTCTACAAAAGTTGGGATTAGGCCATGCGATGGATGGTGTGGGTGTGTGGACTTAGCTCAACGGCCAACACGAGGGTGATGTCCCTAGCTCGTGTTGTTTGGACTAGTGATGGACGTCTTTCTTCTTACACTTCATGTTGGATAGAGCAACAAAGGACAGCGGTCCTAGCGGGGTTGGCCTGTGCGATGATGTATTTGGATCTACTAAACAAGTCTTTGGTTGGAATGTTCAAAAAGGAAGCGAGGTGTGTAATGTGGCGTGGAGCAAGGTATGCTCATCAAAGTTGATGGGAGAACTTGGGATCCCGAATATGCAGTTCCTCCACTTAGCTTTGAGAATGAGATGGCTTTGGTTGTGGCGGATCGAGGGTGATAATCCTTGGATGAAGTTAAGGATCCAAGTGTCGAAAGAGACTCTCGATATGTTCGAATCGGTGACCTATGTCAGGTTGGCCATGATTGACACCCGCATTTGAAAGGATAGACGGTATGATGGAACACGCCAGAAGGATAGTTTGCTGCACCTAGCCCCACGGGTAAGAAGGAGGGAGACGGTTAACCGCATTGTTGCACGCATAGGCCAGACATGTCGAGTGGTTGACAAACGTTGGGCAAGACTTAGGGGAACCATTGATAATGGAGTTCTTTGCCCTCTGGGGCATTTCATCGACGATCGAGAGGGATGTAACATCTTGAGGTTGAGCTGGGAGAGAGATGGGTATACCCGGGATGTAACATCTTCCAGCTCGCCGAGAATCCGGGATCAACGCGTCATTTTTACGGTAATCATCTTGGTCCAAGGGACATTGATCGGATCATCGGGCGGAAAGTGGAGCAGAGCGGGGCTTCTACGTGGAGATCCTTTCGGTGGGTATGGCCAAGGGGTCAACGGCGTGGAGGCAAAAAAAAAAAAATTTGCGAATAGCGGGGAGGCAAATTGAGTAGTGGGTCTGTACTAGGTTGAGCGGTGGGGTAACACTGTATGTGAGAGCATGAGTTTGTCGCCGAAGGCAAATTGATAATTCTCGAAAACAAATTATCTCGTCCAGAGAAAGATAATTTTGTAGGCCGCCTAAAACCGACTACGACGACTTTGTTAAATTTCACGCTCCGTGAGACGGGACGTGATCGAGCGCTTGTCGAGCTACAGTGGGATTCGCGTATCCGGACAAGCAACCAACCTACCCTGCGTGAAGTGGAAACCTACGTTAACGTCACCTATAAATTCCGCTGTACTATCAACTCCAGCTGTGGCATCAAAAAAAAAAAAAAAACTCCAGCTGTTGTTTCAGATGGCACGGCACCAATGGAAAACGATGTCGGCACGATAAAGCTTGATTTTAAGAATGATGGTTCCGCTTGACCTGACGCAGCTGTCGGTTTCTTATCTCCGCCGTGAACCCACGCCGGCGAGAACGAAGGCCGCCATCACTGTCGGAGCAGAGAGGCGCCGCTGGGTTTTAAGTATGATCATGCCGCTGTGTCGCCGCCACGCCATTGGACTTGGAAGGAAGTGCGTCGTGGTGGCTACATTCTATTTGTCTCAGCTCAAACCTCTAAATATTTCATTTATTTGTGTTGATCTGAACAATCCAATTGGCCATACAGCGGCATGATCATACTTTACTAGTAGTAGTAGTAGGAAGGGGATGGGGAGAGCTGTGTTGTCCATCGTGATATTTTACATGTGTGACAGCCAACTTCTCAGGCTCTTCATCATTATACAATAATAATAATACAGTCATGCAAGAGTGGAAGAAATTCCACAAACTTCTGTACGTATCCCTTGGCACGAGACCTGATCTGCCCATCAGCCAAGGCTGCTTGAAAAGGCACCAGGCACCGCGAAGCAACGGAGCTATTCCGCCAATGTGCCTGAAAGTTCTGTGCGGCGGACGTTCCGGGAGAACAGCTCCTCCTCTAGAGTATGGACATGAGGTCCTCGAGGCTCTCGTAGCGCAGGTGCTTCTTCTTCAGCCTCCTGCGCCGCGTGTTGCTCGCCCTGCCAAAACAGTCGGCCAGTTAGAAACGGCGCGGTGGGGTTACAACAGTGCAGCAGTCCACGTATCAGGAAGCACCGACAGTAAACAAGGAACAACTATCGCCCTTGGATAAAACTACTCACCAGTACTGGTTATGGAACACCACGTTGTCCGCTGGTACATTCTTCCCGTCGTCGTTTCTGTTCCACTGGTAGACGGCGTGGGTCCTGTTTTTCAGTTCCAGAGTCGAGTGGCCGTAACTGGCCTCCCTGTACGCCGAGTAGTCTGGCTGCGGATCGTTAAACCTGCAGCATTCGAGGAGATTGACCAAATGATCAAGCATTGCAGAAATACCATAAAACACAATCTAACCAAAAATTTCTGGCTAATAACGTGTCCCTCCTCTTACTTTGATGCGAGTCCTTCCTGGTTGCCACCATCACCGACTGTTATGTATACAGGAGCAGATTTGTCTGCCACTGGGTATCGACTTCCGATGTTATGTTGTAGTTGATATTCGATATACGATACTGCAAGTAGTTCATACAGAAAAGTATCATGAGAAATCGACACCGAGAGCTCTCGTAGAGTATAACTCAAACACTTGAATAATTTCCAATCTGATTCAACTCTGAAAGATCAACGTACAAAATTTCGAACCAGAATCAGCAATTTATTCATACAGAAGGAGCGGGTGCCCAAGTATGAACTGAAGAACTTACCGATCTCTCATACGCATGGACATGGCCTGCAAATACCAAGTCCACCTTGTACTTCACAAACCATTTCTCGAAAGCAACCCTCATACTCTCGCCCTCCATATAATGTGCATTGTTGCTGTTGTACATGGGAGAATGCATGAGAACAATAAGCCAAGGTGTCTTCTCCCTGTCCACGCACTTCAGTTCACCCTTCAGCCATATGTATTGAGGACTGTATTTTACTGTAAATACAACATGCAAGTTTAGTAGTTTACAAAACATACTTGCATCAAAATAGGCATAATCAAAAAAATCGTCAAGTGTGTACACCAGAAAAGAACATACAGCTGTCCAATCATGCATGCTTCTAAAATATAATATATAATGGTCAGAACATGCTGTCGCGGTATAAAAATATTACTTGTGATTGTCAATCATTTAGCATAGCATTTCACATCAAAAACATCAAATCTGAACCAATTTTGGGTACAGGGTTCAGGTTTACAGAAGAATTTAAAAGAAGTGTTACACCGTGAAGGTATGAACCCAAACCATGTAGTACGACTCGTAAGGACCACACCGCTGGTAACTCCAACTACACTACAAGTTTCGAACAATGTCTTACAGTTATACCCCAGAAAAAGGGTCTCTTGAAGAGAAAGGTTAACATCATTTTCAGACTTTCAATGAAATTAGACACGTTTTTGTTGATATGGTAAAAGTTTCAGATGTATCAACAGACCAAATAGAAAATGAATCTAAAATCCTCTTCTTCTTTTTTCCCGAGAAAAGGGTATAAAATTCTCTGGTATTTTGCAATATCAACTGTATCATTAAGAACACAATAAGGCCAAGAGTTTGGAATTCCCAAGTCACCAGAGCCAATAACACATCCTGGTGCTATATCAGAAACTTAATGGAAGAAACAGAAACAAAACAAAGCAAGCAGGAAAAGGAGCTTACCAAATGGAGAATAGCTAGAGAGCACGATAATATGAGCAGATGCACGCCTGACTGCATACCACATTTGGGAGCTGCTCTTTGATGCCAAATATGGTGTTCTATATCTGTGAAGATACGGCTTAAATGTAGAAGTTTCTCCCTAGAAAATCAAATATGATTAAGGTCAGAGTTAAGAAGTGACAAGGGCAACTTGATCAGCAATAAAGCAAAATAAAGCTCGATACTTCTTAAGCTCAGTTCGTTAAATGCTCGAATGGAAACCCAATTCTACTCTAGAAAAGGCCTCCTTGTTTGTATTAAAAAAAACTATTCTATTTTGAACAAAGGCTAAAAGATTGAAATTGCAGAACCATAATAACACACAGATGAGAAGACTACATACCAGATCAGGCCTGTATTCTATTTCATGGTTCCCAGTATTCCAGATCCATGGTTGATATGCAGTACTTCGTTCAACAAGTCGACCCCAAGAATCCCACCGAATGCCATCATTATGTTCATATCTATCAGCATATGACAAGTCCCCAACAAACAAGACACTTTGTCCTCCACTTTTCAAATAATGTTGAAGAGTTGAGAGCGAATTAAATGTTTGCCCCAGATCACCTAGTAAAGTGAGCCAGAAAAAAAAAGAGATCACACTGCCTGAATGGCTGCATTACTAAGCCCATGTCTCATCTACTATCTGGTAAACCCCACTTTTTTGTTAAGTCCTAACTATGACACACTAGTCTAGAATTTGGAAAGGAAAAGAAAATGCATAGTTGGGCTAAATTGTCAAGGGTACTGCTAAGAGAAAAGATAAAAACATGAATTTAAAGCCAATTAGCCGAATTCCCCGTTCATGCACCCAAGTCCCTAGATACAGAAAATGTTGAGACGTCCAAAGTAATGCAAAGACAACACGTTATAAACAACAGGTAAATAAATAAGAGATGATAAACCTATGATGCCAAATGTGTAAGATGCATCTGCATTAATTGCTGGAGGTGTTTGAAACCAAAATTCTCGAGCTGAATCTCCGGTTCCAATCTTGTAATAATACTTAGTGTTATACTGCAAACCAAGAAAATAATCAGAATTTTATGTTGGAACTAACCAGTACAAGGTTAGGTAAAAGCATAATGTCTTCATCATATACTGGGATAGCAACTAACTCCACACATACTAGGAAATGGATGAATCAATTTCTACAGTGTGTATCATGCAACGGAATAAACATGTACTTCCCACACACACAAAAAAAACAGAATCAACCCTATAGCATTGAAGATTTTGTATACTTTGGAAACTCCAACTTTGCATAACAATGTAGATAAATTGCACAAGAACATGACGCAAACTATAAAGGACATAACAAAAAATGAGGTAGATTACCTCAAGGCCATCAACAAGGCAATGATGTATGTATCCAGATTTATAGTCGTAAAATGTATAATTTGTCATCGTTCCTTCTGCTTTCTGATCATAGTGTTTCTCTTCTTTACTGTAAAACACTTCACTCGGCGCAGGTTCTGATGCAGTAACCCATGATATTATAACAGCTTTTCCGTCGTAGTCACCTTGAGTGATATGAACCTGGCAGCCAAATAAGCAGTGAATACCCAGTACATTACCAAACCACTATAATGAACTGATATCTAAGCGGCAAAGTTCCGTACCTGCTGTGGAGAATTATAACCATTTGGAGTTGCAAACCACTCACTTTCTAGAGGTATGTCGGTAGACGGGAACTCCGTGCGGACATAGGAGCTCGTGCGGCCAGAGTAGGCACCGTTAACCAGACATAACACCAACAGAGCATGCAGAAATAACAACACCACCAAGCCCCACCCCTTCATTTGTTCAGAACAACGGCGATGCCCCCTCCGCCTACAAGAACTGAAAACAAAACACACATAAGATTCACACGACTGTGGTCCATCGAAATCCTCTCATCGCCAAACACACAGCAGAAACATTATGCATCAATGATAACACCACCGAGCCCCACCCCTTCATTTGTCCAGAACAACGGCGATGCCCCCTCTCCGCCTAAAAGTTCAAACTGAAAACAAAACACGCATAAGATTCACGCGACTGTGACCACAGGCTGTCCATCGAAACTCTCGCATTACCAAAACACAAGGCAGAAACATCGTGCTCGTGAACCAGCTAGCATTTGTGCGGATATGGCATTACTACTGGTGGAAGACACAGAGTTGGGACAGGTAAAAGAACAACAAACAAACAAACAAACAAACGGCCGCGATCCGATGTCATGTAAGATCTCGTCAGTATGATATTCTAACTCTGCTCCTAGTCCTAAGATCCAAAGTGAAGCAAAGGCGACGATTGATCTAAATCTAGACTACCACTACCTCCTTGCTTGTCAAACCATTGGTACCACTAACCTTACTCCCCCCACACAATCACTCACTACTTCACTAGCACAAATTAAGAGACAGCTCACTTGCCCCTGCCTACCAACTCCAAGTCCAACCTGCGAGACGCAGCTATTGATGCTGCTAGTTCCGTTCGGCGATCGGTCGGCTGCTAAGTGCCGGCACTGATCTGGGCAACTGCCACTCTGATCCTACCTCCCAACGGCATCAAATCCAGCCCACCCCACTAAGCAAAACTAGGCAGTCAGAACCGCGAAATCACCAAACGCGCCCGCTAATTTACTCAGATACGAAGAGGGAACCAACCCCGCGGGATCTGACCCGCCGCGGGCGAGACCCGGAGCGGGACGACGCTGCAGAGGAACAGGGGGAGAACCTTACCGTTGCCGTAGAGCGGGGAGCCGCAGTGGGCTGGAGCCAGAGTCCAACGGCGGTGGATATTAGCGGCGGGGGAGGAGATGGCGTGGCCGCGTCGTCGCCTCGTCGGAGCGTGTGGCAGCCAGGCAGGACAAGCAAGCCGCGGAAGAAGATGCCGGCCAGATGAAGTCACTAACATGGCGGCTCGCCTCAGGTAGCTGCGCGGGTACCACCCCGGGCCCACCCACGAAAGGTTCGCTTGGTGGGCCGCGTTCACCAGACGGGCCGGCCCAAGTAAGGCCCGATAAGCGCAGGCCCAGACGTACAACAAGGCTGGCGACGAGGATACCCAAGGAAGAAGAGCTCTCTCCTCCTCCTCTACTCCTCGACGACGACGACGACCTCCGCCGTTCGCGACGATGAGCCCCCTCCGCGTCCTCCTCGCCCTCGCCGTCCTCGTATCCGCCTGCCTCGCCCCCGCCGCGGCGGATCAGCCCGGGTAAGTGCCTGCCCCTCGACGCTCGCGGCAGTTCCGTTTTCGCGTGTGATCCAATCGGCAGGAAGCTCCAGCTGACCCGTCTCTCTCTCTCGTGTCGCCTTCTGCCTGCAGATCCGGGGAGGGGTACACCATCGCCGGCCGCATCAAGATCGCTGGTTAGTATGATCCCAGCTCCTCCTCACACCGGCTTGAATTTAGTCTCGAGATGGGTGTTGATATTGGGTTGTTGCTATGCTTGGATCGCTGGGGATCGCGCCTTGCGTAGCTCTGGGTGCAGAATTACATGCGTCTGATAAATTTAATTGTATCGTTTATTTGTGGGTAAGCGTGATCCAGTTTCATGCTTGGCTCGGACGAATTTGGCGGAATTCTCTTTGGGATCTGTAGATGTGGTTAAAGTAGTGCCTAGTGTGTTGTCGCTACTGATCTATTTTCTCTGTGCTGAATCACTACTACAAATTGCAGTCTATGCTAATATGGATTCTGAACTAGGAGTACTACTCTGTCTGAACTTCGTGGTCGCTTAGGTGGTATGCTATGTGGCGTGGGAGAGCTTCTAGGGTGCGCAGCTGTAATGTATTAAATGTGTGGATCTTTGAAATTTGAATCGGGGTAGAGCTGTAATGTGGCTTCTGTGTATATGTTACATCCTTTTGTTCTCAATAACAGAATCAACAGATGTAGGAAACCGTTTAAACATTAAGTCCTTGCTTCGATTGAGTGTAAAAATAGTGTGTCCATGGGCACTGAGAACTAAATACTGGTGCCCCTACTAATTTTACATCCATCTGAAGCAGGCCCTCAGTAGTTTCTCGTAGAGGGAGTGAAGAATGTGGGAATTGTCCAGACCCACACAAGCATCTCCTTACCTCTGCTGGAAAAATATATACACATCTTGGTACATGTGTCGAAACTAGTGTTCAAGCCAATGTTTCTTGGCCAGACTTACTGTGGACTGTTTGAAAGCACACTAACGAACGAATGCTGCATAATGTTTCATTGACCAGTTGTGGTATTGTCTTACTGATAGCATTTTAGCATGTGGATAGTCATTGGATTTTTTGTGCTATATTATTTCAGCTGATTATAAATTGCTAAGGCGGGTTTCTATGTTGGTTTCTTTGCATCCAAATAACTGATTAGGATTTGGGTATTGCATTTTGCTTCTTGAACTGCTCTTAGAGATTAAGTTTCCATATTTGTGGAGCTGCAAGGTGATAATGTCCTCCCATGAGGTCAACCTGATAGTATTTTTATTTGTTGTGCTTATAGGTGCAAGTGCAACGGCTTTGGTCTTCCAGCCAAGACAGCGAACACAAAAGTGATACTTAATGGTGGTCAGAAGGTTACATTCGCCAGGCCAGATGGATACTTTGCTTTGTATCCTACAAAAGAATTGTTATACCACATTCTTACAAATATATTTCGACTTTTCTTATGGGGTGGAATTTGTGTTTATTTTAATTACGTCTACTTTATCTTTCTCGGATGCATCATTGTCTTAAATTGTCCATTTTTATGAGGATACTTTTCTTCTCAAAAAAGATAGAAGAGTTTCGTAGAGGTGCTAAGTAAACAATTTGTCGTTGTCATTATGTATCTACCTATAGTTTATTGTATTTGTATAAAGGTTTCATTGTCCTTGTGCAATTTGCCTGAGCTTACTGTTACTCCTTGACCTAATATTCTTTAGCCACAACGTGCCAGCTGGGACTCATTTGATTGAAGTCTCCTCACTTGGCTACTTCTTTTCACCAGTAAGTATTTACTTGCCAACTTAATTGTAATATGAGCGAAATGGACACTAAACAGTTGATTGTCTATTCTGTGGCGTGATAGGTTCGAGTGGACATCAGTGCCAGGAATCCTGGGCACATTCAAGCAGCGTTGACTGAAAACAGAAGAGCTCTAAATGAGCTTGTTTTGGAACCATTGAAAGCAGAGCAATACTATGAGGTTTCTAATGCTATAGCTTTTTGTTTACCTGTTTCCCTCACTGCTTGCTGTTATCAAATTCTTTCTTAACCGACCTATGTATCTGTTACTTATTTTCCCCAGGCGAGGGGGCCTTTCAACGTTTTGTCACTTCTGAAGAGCCCCATGGGTTTAATGGTCGGTTTCATGGTCCTAATGGTCTTCGTTATGCCCAAGATGATGGAGAACATAGGTACGTGGCCCATAAGTACATTTCAAACCTTTTACTCCAAGAGAAAAGTAGAAACTTCATGTTAGTATATTATAGATACATCCAAATTTTGAGATAGCTAAGACATCTATTTCCGAACGGAGGGAGTAGAATCTTGGCAGAACAAGGTTCATGCTAAATGCCCGCATAACTCGTACAGACTTATACGGCTACGGCAAGATATAAATTCAACTTTGTTGCTATGTGGCATTTCCCAGCTTGTTCCATTGGTTATAGTTTTAGTCCATATGAATTGACACATTCGGTAATAACATTTATAACATTTATGAAATAAATAAAAGTTGCCACTGCTCATTTGTGTGGTGTGACTGATGCTCTGTTGTCATAATATATGCACTACACAGTATCTGCCTTTTCAGCTGTTGTATCCTAAGCGGCACTGATACTGATACAAGTATCAGTATTGGGCCGATACAGATACGGAAATACGACATTTTGAAAATGCGCCAATACGAGGATACGTTTCAATATGTTTATAAATAAATAAATTTAGTAGCTAAAAACAACAGAATAGCAGTCGACCAACACTACATGGCAAAGATACAGGTCTCCCTTCGATCTTTCTAGTTCTCTTTTAGCAATCTCAACCTCTCTTCTATGGGCTTGCATTCTCGTAGCTAGAGGTGCATAGCTGCTCACATAAATTGCATTCTCGAGTAGCTAGAGGACCGGTAGGTATCGAAGGGGTATCGGGGTCGTATCCGTATCAGATACGGTATCGGACAAGGACACGAGGTCCAGACCATGTATCCGTGCATCATAGGTTGTATCTACATTCTACAGTCCATTGCTTGAGTCTAAGTTCTTTTATGATGGGTCGTTTGTTTCATTTTAATACAATGATTTTGTAGCAGTGACACTTTTATTCATAGCTCCTTGTTTCTCTTATCAGCTTTACATAATGCAAAATATTTCCGTACATACTGACAGATACTAAGAGATACTATCTTACTGATCTGTAAAATATATGCTTCAATGAATAGTTCCTTGCAATGATTCTGTGTCGATTTAATTCCTGTATCTACCTGACTTTCTGTGTGTTTTATACTTGAAGATCCCGAGGAGATAAAGCAAGCTCAAGAACAAATGAGGAACTCACCCGTCCCATCCTTTTCTGGTTTACTAGCCAGAGCAAACAGCTAGATGTAGAACATGTGTATGACGTCTGTGTGGTTTAAGTCTACTATGAGACACAGAGCTGTACTAAACCGCTTCACGCTTAAGTCAAATTATCCTTCCCTGGGGCGCTAGGACAAGGTGGAGACTCTTTTGCCCATTTTTACTGTAATTCTAAGATGTAATATGTTTGTAGCAGGCACTTCTGACTCCTGAAACACCTTGGCTGGAGTAGTCTTATAATTGATTTATAGCTCACGTTGAATTCAGTGTGTCGATCTTTTAACCATTGAATGTTTGACGCCTTGATGAGTCATTGGCTATCGTAGAGACATACCTGATACTCAAAAACTTCATCAGACTGGGGAAAAAAATTAGGCCTCCTGTCAGGCACCTATGGCAAATACATGTATTCGCTGAACAGAAATAAGGGCCGGTTCATGGAGTGAATAAGGTGGACATGGGGGCATATGCTCCCTCCTATTTGAAATGTCAAAAATATATCAAAAACATGTCCAAAAAATTTGAAACAAAAATTGCATGCATAGGTTTTGAAAAATATGTGTCTTGCACATGAGTTTCGTGAAGAAATTACTATTTACTTTTGCCTCGGTAAAAAAGAGAAATTTTTAGTGCTATATAACAGCAATCATGTGACATATTTTTGTATTTTTAAATAGGCCAACTAAAAAGTCGTTTCTCCGTGAAACTTTCTACGCACACATGGAACATGCAGATCTACGCACGTAACTTTAAACATTTAGAAAATGGTTTTTCGAACCGGAAGCGAATTGCCCCCATGTTCAAGTGCTACTTTCCCCCGGTTCATGGTTCAACTCTTCTCCAGGTTATGTAGGACTGTTTTTCTTGGTAGCCCTTAGCAGTATGGGTTTTACTCCACTGATGATGGATGATACTAGCTGTGTAGTCAGTCGAGAAAGTAGAGTCCACTGTCCACATGAAAACCCTGTCAATCTGTTAGGTTTGTCCATCGTGCAGCCCTATCAATCTGTTGTGAATAAATCCTTCCTTCTTGAAACATCAATCTGTCAAGGAAAGTAGAGTCCACATGGAAATCCTGTCAAACTATTACGGTTCGTCAGGCGTGCAACCCCTATCAATCTTTCGTGAATAAATACTTCTTGAAAACATCAATCTGTTATGCTATATTCCAAAAGCATTTACTTTTAGTATGTGATGATAACGTGTCTCGCTCGCAAGACGACCTTGGTATGCCTACCCTAGATTGGTGACAGGATGGAGTATAAAGATGACTTAGAAATGATACCTTGGTATGCCTACCCTAGATTGGTGACAGGATGGAGTATAAAGATGACTTAGAAATGATGTCCTGTAGTCGTCTAATCATAAGCAAGTCTGGTTAGAACTACAGGACATGTGTGCATATCTTATACAGTAAAAAAGGTTGGTTTCCACCGGCTCCACTGGATATGTGCATCTCTTTTTAGATGCTGAAAGTGACCATATACTTAAAGAGTTAAGACAGATAGAGATGCAGAGTAGTATAAATCCAGACGTTCACGCCTCTCCTAGTGCTTATTTATATGTACACAGAGTGTGTGAATGTGATTAGCCTGCTTAGTACACACCTTTTTGTTTTGTTACTTCATGTTCTTAGGATCACCATTGCCTTGGTGTCCATCCAGAGACTCTATGTAGCACACCTCCTTTTTGTAGTATAGCGATATAAGAGTGACCAGGATTTGACACGAACAGTATAGAATTCTTGTGTAATTGACCTGGACCAATCTCCTGACGCCGTGACCTGTGCTCTGAACACGCAGCGAAATTCAATTTTATCTGTGGTTCTGAAAATTTGTCATGTTTTGCAGTCATCTGTGGCCAAAGTTAATATCTTGGACCAGCTGTCTCCCACACGAAAAACAATCGATCGCGTGATATAAACCGGGACTAGAATACCTCTACGACCGCAAAGCTGGAAGCAAGCTTGGAAACGGATAATTTGCAGGAAATCCCGGCGTAATTTGACAGTTGGACACCATGTGCTTACCATGATAGATAGAGCCACAGGACATGTTCTGTATGCTAGAGTACAACTTATGCATCTTTCTCGCTATAACTGCTGCACGCAGCTGGTCACGCTCAATCACAGGTCACAGCCATCCATGGATGTGGAGCTTGTGTCCTCCAATGGCTTTGAAGAAGGATAAGGCAGAGCAGGAAATGCCTGAACCAGATCACACCTTGGGTTAGCCTGAATGTGATGTGCTCCACCCTGAGAATCACACACTTCCGTTCTGCTGGATAATGCAGGATATATATATTCTTGCCATATGTTCAAAAAAAATTATTCTTGCCAACCAGCCACAAAATTCTCCATGATTATTTTTTACCTCCTGGCATTTTTTGGGTCTTTCTTCTGTGTGCTACCGAATTGCCAGTTTCTTGGAGCGCGTAAACCGCTCTGTTCGTTTTCGCTGTTTTTTTGTCGGGTTTGGGAGATATGGTGGTCAGTGCTAGCTGCTGCGAGTTGCGGGATTTTTTTTTTTTTTTTGAAACAAGGCAAAAGATTTGCCATTTCATTAAATAAGGGAGAAGTTTTAGAGTTGTTACATAACCAAATAAGGCCTTGCCCACACCGGCAAGGCCAACAACAAAGTCTCTACTCTCGCGGCATCACATTACACAACGCTTTGGCACCGGCGGTGCCCCACATCACCACCTCATCCTTAATATTTTGAATTAACATCGTCGCGGTGGTGAACTTGTTTTGAAAGACGCGGGCATTATGCTCCAACCAAACTTCCCACGAGACGAGCATGGCGAGAGAGGCCAACGCTTTCCTATGGGCTCCCCTCTTGTGGATAGCGGCCATCCACCAATCTTGGACACTTTGAAAGGTATGCCACTCCGAGGGATCTAGATCATGAAGCCCAAGCCAAGCCTTCAAAGAAGATCAAAAATCTTTTGGTGAAACGGCATTGGAAAAGAAGGTGTGCAGCCATCTCTTGGGCTTGGTTACATAGCTTGCATTGGCCGCAATTTTGCAATCCCCTCCGCTCAAGCCTATCCGCCGTCCACACCCGGTTTTGAAGAATCAACCAAGAGAAGATCTTGCATTTGGGAGGCGCCCACGGTTTCCAAACCAAGGATGGCATCATGGAGGTGGTGTGGCCCAAAAATTGCATCTTGTAGGCCGAGGACGAGGAGTACTTTCCATTCTTGGTGAGTTTCCAAGTAATCTTATCCGCCACCTCCTCATGAAGTTGCACACCTTGGAGCAACGTCCAAAGGTTGACAAATTGGGATATATGATCTAAAGATAGACCTTCTTGCATGTTCAATTGTGATACCCAAACCTCATTGGCCAATCCTTCCCGAACCGTGCAATTTCTCCTCTTGGAGATGTTGAAAATAAGGGGAGCCAAGTCCCTAGGCTGCCTCCCATCAAGCCAAGACGAGTTCCAAAACGAGGCTTTGTCGCCATTTCCAACCTCCACCCTAGTAGCGGCCGCGAACAAAACCTCATCCTTGGAGGTGCAAGGGTTTCCAAGCCCAACCCACGGTTTGGGATCATCATCCCACTCAAACCACAACCACCGAAGGCGAAGAGCAGCGGCAAACTTCTTGAGGTTTAATATACCAAGACCTCCTAATTTTTTTGGTTTGCATACATGCTCCCAATTCACTTTGCATTTACCACCGGAGACCTTCTCACAAACCGCCTATAGAAACGCACGCCGAATGCTATCAATCTTCAAGAGAGTCTCCATAGGCACGTCAAGGCCGGTGAGGAAGTAGATTACCACACTAGTGAGAACCGACTTAACGAGGACCGTATGACCGGCCATAGTAGCATGCTTCCCTACCCAAGGTCGGAGCTTCCCGGCAACTCTATCCTCCAAGTGTTGGAAGTGAATTCGTTTAAGCCACGTCACAGACAATGGGAGACCAAGATACTTCATAGGGAACGTGGTGCGAGTAGCCGGAAAAGCTTGGAGGATGCCATCTAGATCGATTCCTTCACATCTAATAGGAGCCACTTGGCTTTTGTTGCAATGGTAACGAGGCCGGTGACAATGCCGAATTGGGCAAGAATGTTGGCAAGGTAATCGATGTCCTCTTTCTTTGGAGCCACGAAAATGGCGGCATCATCGGCATATAGGGAGGTACGAATGGTGGGCGCCCTCCCCCCTATCTCATGAAGGTGCCCTTGGTTGGTGGCCTTGCGAATGATGTGGTGGAGAGGATGCGTCCCATGCAAGTTACGTGCAAGAGGAATTTGGATTTTTTTCCTTATATTTTTCGCACCTCGATTTAGCTTTTGTTCTTTAGGTGGAATATGTTCTTGAGAAGATAAGAGGAACATAAGAATGTATAAAAGGAGATGACCACTTGCAGTAGTAGTGGAGGCTCTGATGAGGAGAGGGAGCAATTGGGGGGGGGGGGGGGGGGGGGGGGGGGGGGGGGGTTGTGTGTAATTTTAGTTGTACCAACAGCCTTCAGGCCACTTGCTGCACTACTGATAATGCACATCAATAGCAGTAATTAATTGGTTTTCTTCCTTTTTTATTGATTAAGAACATTGTCACTTCTATTTCCTCTTGACTGTTTGTTTGCTAGCAGACAACATAACAGCAATAGCTGGAATTGATTAGTTACCTGAACTCCAGGTCCAGGATTGTTAGTTCTAAGCTGTGTATGGAAGCTTCCTGGTTATTGTTGGGTCATAGAGATTCAGATCTTAACCTAAACTATTGCAGTTAGGCCAGTGTCCAAATCTAGCCAGCTTTCTGTGTTGTATTAACCCTCTATATTTGGACACGATGTTTGATTCATAGGTTTAGATGCACCCATTATGAAAAAATCTTAAATGCATTAAAAATGTTTTAAAAAATTCCAAACAAAAATTTCGGTTGTATATCCATACAATCTATGTCCGCACAAAAAGTTTCGTTAAAAAAAGACATTTTCTGTGGCATGTATAAAAAGATAAAAAATGTCTCGTGAAAAATTATTTTGGAACACCGGAATTTGTCTTTTTGACATAGGCCACATAAAATGTTTTTTCTGCAAAACTTTTTGTGCATACAGTGTCTATATGTACACCTACGAGTCAAAACAGATTTTCCTCTATATTTGTTTATTGCTCCTTGTAGAGAGGAAAGTGTCGGCAACACACTGGTTGGAGGAAATGTGCTGCTCCCATGAATCTAGAAAGTAGACAGAGCATCACCATCAAGTGTCTCACCTACCATTACTCCGAGACAAAGAGATATTAATAAACTAATCAGAACTAAGAAATAACATGGGGCAAAAAATCTTATGGGCCTGCCTACCATCCATTGTTGGGTGCGAGTGTGAGAGATCATCTTGACTTGGACATATGTGTTGTGAACCATGTGCATATGTAAATAGGTTAACATAGCCCCGAATTTCCTGATCCCATATGTTGCCCACAGACCACCTATGAAGTATTCCAGCATGTATGGTTTCTCCCATTGATTTTCCTCATCATTAAGAAAACCAATCAAACAGTTAACATTTCCATCCACGGATTATATAGTTACCAGAAATTATCCTGTGGCAAAACAGAATTTTACCAGACCACAGGGCAAGGGTGCATCGCATATACTTTGGAGTATGTATTTGATATCATTGCTGCATGCAGTCCAGGCATGTGTTATCTGACCCTAACGATAATCTAAAACAAATTGGTCGCATATCTGGACCTAGATCCACCTAAATGTTAGGACAAGTGTTTCTATTCCACTATTCCAGTGATGCAGATGATGTCTCCTCCAGACCAACCAATGACAGCCTCTATCGACTAGTTAATTCCCCTTGACAGTCAGTGATCACTACTTCCCCTTGACAGTCAGTGGTCAGTGGTGATCAGTACTGTGCTGTGCTGCGTGATCATCTACTTGTTGCATTGCTGTTCATTGGTACTGTTGTGCTATGTAATATATTAAGCATAGGTTATTTACATGAATATGTGCATATATGATGATAGAGATCAATTTATTATTGACATGTGGCAATGCTCACTGCTACTAGTACTACTTCACTCCTGTAAGTAACATGCCATCCAGCTCAAGTGCACTCTGCTCAAGGTGGCACCGACATTGATTTGTGAGCTACTGCCAGGTGCAAGCAAATAATAGAGAGCAGAAAAAAAGAACAGTACAATACACACGCACATGCACATTGCAAGAAGAGTACGTGTATGTCTATCTTGCATGCGAATGGAGCCACAATGCATGTTGTTAGTCTATGATACGCGGAAGGCATCTAGCTAGAACAATTTTGCAGATTAATAAAACATACAATCGGAAAAAAAGTCTTAAAGAAGATAGATAACCTAATAAAACCCAAATGTAGTACTAGTGCTCTAGCTAGTAGCCCTTACTGGAGTACAACCTAGTTAAACCCAAAAATCTAGTGGTGATTTATGGATAAACAATATTTTGTGTTACGGAGAGTGATTATTATAGTATTAGCATGTGGCCCTGTACTGTAACACACTTATTTCTATCTTGACACGCCGATCGCCTAGTTGTGTTAGTGCCGCAAAAGTGTGATTCTAGTTAATGGATTTTTGAAGGACGAAGTGCCATGTGTGGCAGATCACCTCGGATATATGCCTACCTCTTTTCTTCTTGGTACAACCGTTAGGATTCTGGTGCCTCCTTAATCGACCTTTTACTTTATGTGCCACATCGCTCCATGAAACTCGCCTTATATCTTTGTTTTTTACAAGCGTTCATCCTAATTTGTAGAACAAAGATATAAGGGATTTTAATATTTTTGTTTTATTTTTTTAATATCATATTTTTCGCCCATGCATAAAGATAGCCTAGGTCAAACTCTCTTCCATGAAATTATACTTTTAAGAACCAAAAAGGATCTTTATCCAATATATATTGTCCTGCCGATTCTCCATTATCACGAGTCGGCAATATATAGGCCCAAGGTGCAAGGATTTTTAATCTGTTTTTTTATTTTTCCAATATCATATTTTTTTTCCACCCTGCATAAAGACGGCATAGGTCAACCCATGCTACGTGAACTTATGTTTTATACGAACCTTTATCCAATAAATATGATATATCTCGCTTTTGCCGATTATCCATTATCACGAGTCAGCGACGAGTCATCTAAATTGATAAATATTGACATTTGTTCAGAGATATATATTAATGCGTTCATATAATGCAGTACATATGGTCAAGCATGGTGACGGAGTATCAAACCCGCTGTTTAATTGAGTCTTAAATACTTTAGATTTGTAATATGTATGATTTATATGCTTGAACTCCCTTCTACCATAGAAAATAATATATGATACGGAACGCGCAATATCATGTCATATCTCATCATCAATTGACTTATGGTAGTTGGTATCTTAACACTAAAGTCACTTCCCTGGGTCAATGTGACGAGAGCACAAATGTTGCAACTCAAACAAATTTGAGCTCAACCCAAATTGGTGTCACTGCTCTTGTATGTTTGTTTTTCGTGGATGTGGGGTTATAATTGGCTTGTCTTGTGTATCCGTTGATTGGTCGGTAGACAGACATAAGTGATAGTAGAACGTATAGTGGGAGGCAATATACGGATGGATACCGCTCATTTAATAACGGCTTTCTTACCATATTATTTCGAAGAAAAATGTTTCATGGGACAATTATCTTACTATTTGTTTACAACTATCAGATTAACAAGATTAGTCACAGTAAATAAAATCAAGCTCAGTCACAGCCCATGGAATGCCCTAACATTACAGTGGCATAGGTGGTTGTATTTCATAAACTCAATTTGAACATTGTCATGTATCTATGCTAATATTTTCTCGTGCACTTTTCTTGTTGTGCGTGGTCACCCTATTTCCACTAAAGCCAAATTGTTTCGCATCTCAACAACTATCTTATTTACCACAACAAAGCAAAAGCTGATGTCACCATGCTTTTGCGACCGACAAATCATGACTGTTGTCACATACATCGAGTACAAAACATAGACGCTTCCTCGCTCCGTGCTAAAACTATCTCAAAACAAATAGGCGAAGCTAGAATTTTTTTATTGGTTCACTACTTTGTAAAACTAGGTTCAAAGTAGGTATAAGTATAACCAGTAAATATATAGTGATTGTAAATAGATTAATTAATTTCATTGGGTTCATGTGAACCCAATTGTACATGCCAGTTCCGCCACTGCATATATACAAACACTCACACACAACAAACGTGATCGAAGACCGGAGCCCTGAAGTTTCAAGATCTAAGTGATAGTGGAACGTAGAGTGGGAGGCAATATACAGATGGATATTGCTCATTTTTTTAAATCTTTCTTACCATATTAGTTTGGAGCAAAATCTTTCATGGGAAAAATTATCTTCTTTGTTTAAACTTATCAGATTAACAATATTAATCATAGTAAATAAAAACAAGCTTGATCACAGCCCATGGAATGTCCCAACATTACAGGGGCATAGGTGGTTGTATTTCATAAACTCAATTTAAACATCGTCGTGTACCTATGCTATTATTTTCTCGTGCACTTTTCTTGTTGTGCGAGGTCACCTCTTTCCACCAAAGCCAAATTGTTTTGCATCTCAACGATTATCTTATTTGCCACAACAAAGCAAGTGATAGGAGAATGTAGAGTGGGAGGCAATACACGGATGGATACCGCTCATTTTTTAAAGACTTTCTTACCATATTAGTTCCAAGCAAAATCTTTCATGGGAGAATTATCTTCTTTGTTTACACCTAAATAAACAAGATTAATCACAGTAAATAAAAACAAGCTCAACCACAACCATGGAATATCCTAACATTACAATGGCATAGGTGGTTGTCTTTCTTAAACTCAATTTAAACATTGTCGTGTAACTATGCAAACTTTTTCTCGTGCACTTTAATTTATTGTTGTGCGTGGTCACCCTCTTTCCACTAAAGCCAAATTATTTTGCATCTCAACAACCATCTTATTTACCACAACAAAGCAAACGCTGATGTCACCACGCTCTTGCGATCGACAAATCATGACTGTTGTCATAGACATTGAGTATAAAACGTAGATGCTCCCCCGCTCCACGCTAAAACTATCTAAAACACATATATACAAACACTCACACGCAACAAACGCGGTCGAAGATCGGAGAGCTGAAGTTTCAAGACCAACGAAGTCACACGATGCATGTCAACGGATACATCGATCTGCTTATCATGAAAGATAAATCCAACATTCGCGAGACATGATGAGACCTGAAATGTTGTTTTGTTTTCAACAACTAACCATATTTACTACTCGTTAATATTTTTTAAATACATTCATCTGCCAAATAAGCCATGCTTTATCTAGAAAGCACTCAAAGGAGAACATGATGTCACCATGGTCTTGCGACCGACAAATCATGATTATTGTCACGGTCATCGAGTACAAAAACGTAGACGCTCTTTCCTTCGTGTCACAACTATCTCAAACACATAATACGACGTCGGATGAAGACTGAAACACCAGAGTTTGAAGACTGACAAAGTCACCGCATTGTATGTCAACGGATACAAGGTCTACCTTCCACGAAGAGAAAATCCAACATATGTGAGGGACGCAAGATGCTAAATTGAGATTTACATGAGTTCATTTCTCGGTAAGCAAGCAATCTTGGTTTTCAACTACTAACACATGATTACTCATTAATTTCAAATAGAAAAAACATTCATTTGCAAAAAAAACCACTACATTATCCACAACACACTCACAAAAATAAAAATCTCATCCGGATAAACCCAGACCTTGTTTACTTTTTTTTTTTTTTTGATTTTTCATACTTGTATTCATACGTAGAGGAAAGTATTACAAGGCCAGATACAAGCAAAGAAAAAACAAGGAGAATACAGAGAGCAGCACTGCTGCAACACGCCGTTTTCAACCTCAAAGAACCCCAGCACGCGCAACCTCCACCGCCGGAGACGACGAAGATAGCAGCCGCCCGGAGCCCTGCACCATGGAGCGGGAGAGCTCCTAGCCCGAAGGCGTTGAAGAGCCGCAACATCCACCAGCTCCGACGAGCTGGATCTGAAGACGGAGATGGACCATCGGCCGGGGACCTGCCCAAGCACCTTCCGCGCCGGATCTGGGGCCAGCGCCGCACCACCTCACCGGAGGTGGCCAGATCCACCACTGCACACCACACACCCACACAGCAGCCGCCTCGCACCTCCTCCACCGGCCTCCTGTACACCGTCACCAGCCTGCCGCCGACGCCGAGAGAGCAGCGGCAGAGCGAGACGCACCTGCAGCCCGAGAGCATCGTCGAGGACGACGCCGAGGAGGGGAAACTGCAGAGCTCCAAAACGACGGCGCCGACCACCCCGCCACAGCCGCGCCCCCGAAGCCCCTTATCTACACGCCGGAGCGAGATCTGGGGATTCCCCATCCTCCCGCCGCCGGAGCGGCCGACGGAGGGTGAGAAATCACCAGATACGCCGGCGGCCGCCGGGAAAAGCCGAGTCGCCTCCGCATTCGCCTCTGAGCAACTGTAGATGAGGAGAGGTTACCAGAAATAGGACGAGTGTCTCCTGATGAGTCCTGCCTCGGCGTGCCTTGTTTACCTTTTGACCAGGAGGAAGGTGAAACTGAGGATAGCCCAAAGACCCCAGAATCACGGAAATACCCTCCACGTCAGCACCTACCCTTCATCCCTCTTCCTCTGCCTCTCGGTTATAAACTGCGGCTCCTCACACCCGCTCCTCTCCTCTCCTCTCTCGTCCTCCGGCAACAGTCCATCCAGATAATTGGCTAGCGTGGTTCTGATCTCACCGGAGGCGGTGGCGATGGTTGCATCGGCGATCCTGCCGGAGCTGGTCACGCAGCTGGTGGTGCCCGTGGCGGCGGCGGTCGGCATCGCGTTCGCGGTGCTGCAGTGGTTCCTGGTCTCCAAGGTGAAGGTGACGGCCGAGCGGGGCGGCGAGGGGGATTCGTCATCGGCGGCGCGAAGGACGGCGGGAGCGAGTACCTCATCGAGGAGGGAGGGTCTCAACGACCACAACGTCGTCCTCAAGTGCGCCGAGATCCAGACCGCCATCTCCGAAGGTGAGGAGCTCGTGAATCTCAGGTGGTTTAGCCGTAGATCTCGGCGGGGCTCCCGGTGCTTCGGAATCGGGCGCTAGTTTTGCTGCTTTGATTTATCGTTTAAAAAAAGATTGTTTTGTTTGCTTGCGCCGTGAACCCTGTCAGGAACTCTGCCTCTTTGAATTTGCTGCGGCGCGTAGCGTGTATTGATGCATCATGCATGGATTCATACATATTTTTGCTTTTCTCTAGTCTCTTTTTTTTTGTTCTGAATTTGTTACGCGCCTTGTTATTGTAGATCATCGACTGTTATATTAGTCCTACGATTTAGGCTGGTAGCTAGATCTACGCAGACATTATAATATCGATGTTCCCGCTTTGTGCAGCACATGTTATAATAATTCTTAGTTCAGCGTGGGCCAATTGCGGTTAACTAATCATTCAGATTTTTTTTGAGATATTTTTTGTGGAACGGGAATGGGTCACAGTAGTTCAGCGTCCTCTTTAAAAAAATCTAGAACTTGTTCTTACTTGGAGGGTCCCATGAAGGCCAAAGCAGTGACCACGCTGCGGGATAGATAGATAGGATAAGTTAACTGCAAGAAGAGGGACAAATTATTGCACCTGTGTGGTCCTCCGTCCCTGACGCTCGTTTTAAGATAAGATGACAAATTTCTGCGTACCCTACATTATTGTAGCTGGTAGGAGTTAGTTGCAACTTGCATCCACAGGCATATACCTACCTTGGAAGGAATACGTGTCCTGTTGATCAGTGTTCCATGTAAGACAGTTTGGGAGGATTGCTGGACTCTGACTGGTTTTAGGCAGGTATAGTCTCGGCGGTATTGGTTAGTTTTAAGATGTTGCCAGGGTTAAATGTAATGTAAGAACATTTGTTGGGTCAGTCAGCAATCCTTGCTGGGGTAATTAGAGGTTGACTTATAACTCACAACACCTTGGAGCTGTTGAGTTGAATTGCAGAACTGTACATTGTTATTACTCTTTAGCTTTGGTATTTCATAATGGTGCCAGCGTTTTATTATTAACAAACTTTTAGTATCAATTTTTTTTTGTATATGCATCTGTGGTCTGAATACTCTTTCCTTTGCTGCAAACAGGAGCGACTTCCTTCCTTTACACCGAATACATTTATGCTGGAGGATTCATGATAATTTTTGCTGGTCTGATCTTTGTATTCCTTGGCTCTATTGAGGGGTTCAGCACAAAGAGTCAGCCTTGCCATTACAGCGGGGCAAGACATGCAAGCCGGCACTCGCTAATGCCGCGTTCAGCACAATTGCTTTCGTGCTAGGCGCAGTCACCTCTCTTGTATCTGGTTTTCTCGGAATGAAGATTGCAACCTATGCAAATGCCAGGACAACCCTTGAGGCAAGGAAGGGTGTTGGGAAGGCATTTATCGTTGCTTTCCGCTCTGGTGCTGTGATGGGCTTCCTTCTTGCTGCAAGTGGCCTTTTTGTTCTTTACGTTATAATCAACTTGTTTGGACTTTATTATGGTGATGACTGGGAGGGTCTTTTCGAGGCTATCACGGTTATGGTCTCGGGTTCTTCAATGGCTCTTTTTGGCCGTGTTGGCGGTGGGATTTACACTAAAGCTGCTGATGTTGGTGCTGATCTTGTTGGGAAAGTAGAAAGGAACATCCCTGAAGATGATCCCAGGAACCCTGCTGTAAGAGTCTATACTCTATTGTCAACAATAGTATTAATATTTTGATAGGTATGTTTATCTACATGTGAGAATGATCATTCCTTCATCCATGCAGGTCATTGCAGACAATGTTGGTGACAATGTGGGAGATATTGCTGGAATGGGTTCAGATCTCTTTGGTTCCTATGCCGAGTCCTCTTGTGCTGCTCTTGTTGTTGCCTCAATCTCTTCTTTCGGAATTAACCATCAATTCACCCCTATGATGTTCCCACTCCTAATTAGCTCTGTGGGTATAATAGCTTGCTTGATAACAACTCTTTTTGCAACCGATTTCTTTGAGGTCAAGGCTGTAGATCAAATAGAGCCTGCCCTAAAGAAACAGCTTATAATCTCCACTGCTATTATGACCGTTGGTATTGCACTGGTCAGTTGGTTAGGCCTCCCGTATACCTTCACAATCTTCAACTTTGGTGCTCAGAAGACTGTGCATAGCTGGTATTGCCATCTTTTTAATTTGAAATTCCTTATTTTTGTTCAGATCTTGCTCGTTAGATTCATCACCTCACTTCACTTCAAATTTTGCAGGCAACTGTTTTTATGTGTGGCGGTTGGTCTCTGGGCCGGTCTAGTCATCGGATTTATTACAGAGTACTACACAAGCAATGCATACAGGTACTTGCAATTTTGGTCATATATTTAACTGTTGTTGTAATCAACATCGTTGTTTCAAGTTCCTGACGATTCGACCCCTTCAGTCCTGTGCAGGATGTTGCTGATTCCTGCAGAACTGGAGCTGCTACCAATGTCATCTTTGGGCTTGCTCTGGGATACAAATCAGTCATTATCCCTATTTTCGCCATTGCCTTCAGTATTTTCCTCAGCTTCAGCCTTGCGGCGATGTATGGTGTTGCTGTGGCTGCTCTTGGAATGCTCAGCACAATTGCTACTGGTCTTGCCATTGATGCCTATGGCCCTATCAGCGACAACGCTGGAGGCATTGCTGAAATGGCTGGCATGAGCCATAGAATTCGTGAGAGAACTGATGCTCTGGATGCTGCAGGAAACACAACTGCTGCCATTGGGAAGGTACATGCTTATCTTAGCATCCTTTGTTTTTGTTTTCATTTAAAGAGCTTAATGACCCTATCACAGTTAAGGAAGTGTGATCTATTGTAACTGTATAGATGCTTCTTCAGTTATGTTTTCTTTCCACAGATTTCATTTCAAACTACTGAATCGTTTCACCGTGATTTTTACCTGTAGGGTTTTGCCATTGGCTCCGCTGCCTTGGTGTCCCTTGCTCTCTTTGGTGCCTTTGTGAGCCGTGCTGGGATCACAACTGTTGATGTTCTGACACCCAACGTTTTCATTGGGCTGCTTGTTGGGGCTATGCTCCCATACTGGTTCTCTGCAATGACCATGAAGAGTGTTGGCAGTGCGGCTCTCAAGATGGTGGAGGAAGTGCGGAGGCAGTTCAACGAAATCCCTGGGCTCATGGAGGGCACTGCCAAGCCTGACTATGCGACATGCGTGAAGATCTCAACTGATGCATCCATCAAGGAGATGATTCCCCCGGGTGCTCTTGTCATGCTCACGCCTCTTATTGTCGGGACCTTTTTGGTGTTGAGACCTCTCTGGAGTCCTTGCTGGTGCTCTAGTTTCTGGTGTTCAGGTTGGTGGAACATTATGTTTTGGGGACTATACTGCAGCACTTATTTTCGTACCATGTTGTATTCATAACATGTGTGTCTCATCATAACTATTTTTGTATTCAGATCGCCATTTCAGCATCGAACACTGGTGGTGCCTGGGACAACGCGAAGAAGTACATCGAGGTAAAAACCTTTGACTGCAGTAGCAACCATCAGCCAGGAGGACTCTTTTTTTCCCCATGATTGCCAAACATTATTAACTGTGGTTTACTTGGTTTTAGGCTGGCGTATCTGAGCATGCAAAATCCCTCGGCCAAAAGGCTCAGACTGCCACAAGGCTGCTGTGATCGGTGACACCATTGGTGATCCTCTCAAGGACACCTCAGGCCCCTCGCTCAACATCCTCATCAAGCTCATGGCGGTCGAGTCCCTCGTGTTCGCCCCCTTCTTCGCCACCTACGGAGGCATCCTCTTCAAATATCTTTAGAGGGAGAAGAATGTCGACTATTTTAGTTTTGCCGGTCGGGAGTGCGCTACTTCATCTACTATATGTCATGGAGCTCCTTTAGATGTCCATTACGCGCCTCTTGTGTTTTCGTTATTCCGGGTCTTCCGCCATCATGTTGAACTTATCTTGTTTTCGTTCGGGTAGCTGTAGTGGTAGTAGAGGGTAGCAAGATCAACGGCCGTCAGACAGTTTGGCCAAAGAACTGTCTTGGGGAGCTCCATTTTGCATGTGGATGGATGATGATGATATGACACGAAGATGATGATTCTTGTATGACTAGTGGCGATTTTCTGTCTTGAAATTTCTCTGGGAGCTTTCTTTCTATTGTGTAGGTGAATGCATGGCTGCAATATGACACTGTGGTTTATGTTTTGTCTCTGCTTCTCTGTGAAGTTGCTCTCGGCTGGTTACCTTTGAAGTTGGAAGTCAGGCACACCTATATTTGAACTTGGCTCTAACAATTATCTACTAGTATATCTTCTTTTTTGCGAAAATTCTACTAGTATATCTGAAGGTGTATTTTTCTTATTCCAATAGAATATGCAAATGTTGCTAGAAGAATGGGAGAGATAAATAGTTAAGTATAAGAATTGTGTCTAAATCAAAACTATTTCTACGTTGGTAAATAGTCCCTTACTGAATACATATGGCATGAATAGGATTATGACGTGATGCTGAAAAGTGCAAATGGAGCCCGCGCTCCATGAAGCTCTTTAAAAAAAAATTTAAAATTGGTATTTGAAAGTTTTAAAAAGTTCAAACAAAATTCAATGCAATTCTTTTCATATTCTAGGTAACACAAAAATGACAAACCTAACAAAATTTCAAGCACCGATGCAGATCCACACATTTGCTCACGAGTAGAGTTCAACATTATGTACACTTAGGAATTTTTTGAATGTTTCAATTGCCAATTTTGAATTATTTAAAAAGTGAACTCCATGAAGTTTGGCCTCGAAAACGCCACACTCAATGTGATGCCTGTTATTGTGACCATTCGACGAGTTTCAATCATGTACAAGTCTTGATAGGTACTTACGTGGTTGAATTTCTCCCTGTTTTCCATCTCCCACGAGAGCGCACAATGACAATGAGTTCGGCTACATCTTCAATGAGAAATTTGAGGTCTAGGGTCTTGGTTGTGTAGTTCCTTTTTTTACATCGTTGTTGTATTTGTGCATTAAGCTCTGACATTATTACTTTGCAAAAACGAGGTATTTTCCAGGACTTGAACCACTTCAAGCCATTCATTGCGAGAACGACTCCACGGATTGGTGGTAGATAATACTCCATCTATCCCATAGTACAAGACATTTTTTAGCTTGCCAAAATGTTTATAATATGGGACAGAGGTAATACATTACATTGTTTTTTGCATGTGTGCCCTAAGTTATCACATTACCTCGTTGTATCTAGTGTTATCTTTATCCTTTTGAAACACATAGATACAAAAATGAGGTGTTGTCTTGAATCCTATCCACCTTTAGGCCTTTCGTCGCAGAATGATGGTTGCTCACGTTACGATTCGGCATGCCCGTGTTGTGCGAAGGCACCTCGTCGCTGATCATGCTCAACATGGTGGATTGGGAAGCATCGCAATACGCAGGGGTGGATTATCGTCCCTTCAGCCCGGGGTGACCGGGCAACACTTACATTTTAGGATTATTTCAAAAATTTGGCATAGTCAACTTGTTTGTCCAGGATTCCGGAAGTTTCTGGGTCCGCCACTGGCAACATGTCTGTCTTCCACAACGCTCGGCCCTCCATGACCTCCTTTTTTTTTACACGATTAAAGTTGAGTCACGATTGGTGGACTCCCCTAAATTGACTCTTTTGACTTGTACAACAACCTTGTTTTTCAATGTATTTTGTGTTTTGGCCAAAATAGAAAGAAAGAACTTAGAAGCCAATGAAGTTTGATTGAATGCTTGGTAGAGAGGCTTTTGGCGAAAACCTAAAATGGAGCTCGGGTTACATGGAGCCGTTTTTTTTGAAAATTCGAAATCGACATCTTTTATTTTTCCAAAAATCGCGAAAACTACCAGATGTAGATATTATCGAGATATACAATCGTCAAATTTTCAACTCCAAATTAATTTTATTTTGGGCTTCACAAAAAAGACAAACGGTGGATCTGGGTGGTGCAGAATACACAGTTTCAAAATTTTGAAATTTCCCCCGATTTGTCTTTTTGTACTGCCCAAAATACAACTAATTTGGAGCTAAAAATTAGCAAGATTGTAGATATCAACAATATCTACATCCGGGATTTTTTCGTGATTTTTAGGAACTTAAAATGCAGATTTCGAATTTTCAAAAAAAGGGCTCCACGGTTCCAAAAATCCACTCTCGGCTTTTGGAAAGGAGTTTGTAGGAAATACGGGGAAACGAAGGTGCTGACACGCGAAACCACCTCCACATTCGTTCGTTCCCCTCTCACGGTCTCACCTTCCCTCCCCTTCTCCGCCCGCCGGCCCCCATCAGGTCTTGTTTACCTCTAGTGTATTTTAGGGGATGGGAGGGGATTATCCCGGATTCTGGAAAATCCCCACTAGTTTGTTTACTTCTAGTGTATTTTAGGGGATGAGAGGGGATAATCCCTAAATATCCCCTACCAACCATCTCATTTTTGCCTAACACAAAAACTCTAGTCCATGCTAGTGTATTGTAGGAGAAGAGTATTTGTGAGAATTTGTAGGAATTGGGTGTTCACCAAATCCCCTCCTATCCGCACTCTTCCCATCTCCTAAGAAACCCTTGAGTAAACAAGGCCTCACAGAGGAGAGTAGGAGACCAGCCGTCCAGCCGCTCGCCCAGTCGCTGCCGGAGACAAAGCCAAACGCAGCGCACGTACGTCACCTCCTCCACGCCCAGTCAAACGCTCCACCCCACCCTCTTCCTTCCTCTCCCTCACCAAGCTCCGCCTCCCAAAACCCCCGGCTCGATCCCCGCTCATGGCCTCCTCGGAGATCGAGGTGCTCGAGGACACCACCACCACGGTGGCAGCGGAGGCGCTTCCGGAGGCGGCGGCGGCGCTTCCGGAGGTGGCGGGGGAGGAGGCGCTGAAGGACGACGTGTACACGGCGGCGGCCTACGGCGATCTGGAGAAGCTGCAGCGGCTGGTGGAGGCGGAGGGCCGCGCCGTCGCGGGCCCCGACGCCCTTGGCCACCACGCGCTCCAGTGGGCCGCCCTCAACAACCGCGTCGCCGCCGCGCAGTACATCCTCGAGGTCAGTTCGCTTCCCACTCTGCGGCAGGTCGCTGCCGTAGCGCGGCCCGGTTCTCGGTTGGTTAGGTAGGTCGCGTGCGTCGTGGAGCAAATGTGTCCATGTGCGTGGCTTCTCAGCGACACGACAGTAGATTTATTGCTGCCTTCTTGCTTAGTGTTTGCTCAGAATCGTTGAGAGGGCATCGGCTTGCTGGTTGTGGCATTCACTCCTCTACAGTTCCTAATTTAAGCGAATGGACGGTGTTAGGCTTGAGATAGGGTCTGCTCGTACAATGTGGTCTACTCAAGACGATCAGTAGTACTAGTAGACAGCCAATACATTATTGTTTTCAGGTAGTTGTCGTTGAGACCTATATAGCCGATTTTGTAATTGTTTGTGGCTCCTTGATCCTTATAAACCGCCTGCTGTGAATGCATTTTGTTTGGCCGCGTGATGGTTCTGTGGTCTTTGGACAGCATGGTGCGGATTTAAACGCTGTGGATCAGACTGGGCAGACAGCACTTCACTGGTGTGCTGTACGTGGGCATGTGCAGGTTGCCGAACTGCTTCTGAAAGAAGGAGCGAAGGTGGATGCTGCTGATTTGTATGGCTATCAGGTATGTATATACTGACTTTTCTTCCGTGGCTTGCCCATGTTTTGCCTTTGTGTTTACTCTTGGTTGGATGTTCTAAGTTGGTTCATGACCTAGATAACTTTGACATATGATGTTTCTGCATAAAAAAGTTAAGAATCGACGACACAACATTCACGTGTGGCGTTGAACTTGTTATAACTCTTTAAATCGATATTCTGCTCTTTGCAGGCCACACATGTCGCAGCGCAGTATGGTCAGACAACCTTTATTTATCATGTTGTTGCAAAATGGAATGCCAATCCAGATGTCCCTGACAACGATGGAAGAAGCCCATTACACTGGTTTGTACCATCTGCTCTCCTGTTGCTCATTAGTCTATTGATCATTTCTGCTGGTGCATATGTAACGTATGGCAGCATATGTAACTGTGGCATCTCCTTTTACATTTACACTTTTATGTATGCATGTTACCTTGTAGGGCTGCTTACAAGGGCCATGCAGATTCTATACGTCTCCTTTTGTATTTGGATGCTTATAGAGTGCGGCAGGATAAGGAAGGTGTGTGCAAAATTTATTCACTGCTCTTATTGCCTGCACGCGCATAGATATGGCCACGCCCAAATACACGCAAGCGCGCACACACACCCCAATTATTTGGTTCAGTTTGGAGCTTGAGATTTATTTCTTTATTACAATTGCTGCCTTAGGTTGTACTCCTTTGCATTGGGCTGCTATTCAGGGGAATCTGGAGGCATGCACTGTGCTAGTTCAGGCTGGTAAAAAGGAGGATTTGATGGTGAAAGACAATACTGGTTTTATGCCACAACAACTTGCTGCTGATAAGAGTCATCGGCAAGTTGCATTTTTTCTTGTGAGTGACATGGACTACGTGATCTATATTCTGTAGTCTGCATGAGCTATTCGTTTGTAGCACCTCAGAGTCTTAGTGCATTAACAATATCATCTTATAAGAATTCTTCGCAAGTATTTATTATGGTTTGCATAGACATATACTCATAGTAATATTTGATAGCATCATCGTAGATTTTGTATGGCTGCTCTCTAATTATTTAAAACTGACAAGGAAGAGCTTTGTTTCATGATGAGAAACAGTAAACTGAGTCGGTGAATATATTGAATGATGCACATATAAGCTCTATGGACCCAATACTTTACATGTAGATCTGATATAAGTACAAGTCAGATGACATGGATATGCTTGCAAAAAAACCAGATACTATTTTTGCCAGAAAACACCATAAACTGGCAGCACATGCATAGATGTAACCAAGGAAGAAAACTTCTCTTTGCGGTGACCTTTCTGATGCTTACATACTCTTACATATATTTTGTAGATTCCATGTGAACTTCATATTGAAATAATTCGCTAATTATGTGTGATTGTCTGATTGCGGTTGTAGATTAATACCTCTTCAGTCTCACAATTTATGATTTTCTTCGTAGATCAATACCATTTCACTTGTTTCTCAATGCATATTACCTGGCATAGAGTGATCATGTTGACCTTGAGCTGAAAGGACTTGTGTTTGTGATATTAACACTAGAAAAATCTGTCTGGAACTTTATTTTCTTGTTTCTGGAAAAAAGACTTAATTTGCTTGATTCCTTACAGGACAATGCTAGAAGGGTATATGATAGAGGATGTAACAGGAATCCTACTTTTGTGAAGCTATCAAAATTAGGGCTTGCTCCGCTTCTTTGGTGCATTGCTATCGTCTTGCTTGTTACATATATACACTCTGTTATAGCAGGTAAGTAGCACTTTTATGGTCTCCTCACTTCTGTCGTAGGGTGCTTACTATATCTTGTTCCTTTCAGGACAATACATCATGGATATGACAGCACCATTCGCCTGTTTGCATGGTCGGGAGTTTTCTTTGCAACTGCTGGGTTGGTCATGTTCTATAAATGTAGCAGGTACTTCTAAAAAATTCATTAGGAAAATATAGACGACCAAAACTGAGGGCAAGGGCATATTGCTAGCATGTTATCCTTGCCAATTACTACCTGACAATATTTTGAGATGATAACAGAGTTTATTTTGTGTATTCTTGCAAAGTTGCACGTACTCTTGTATATTGTAATACATATCAAATTATTTAAATCATTATACTCTTGTTATTGCCATATATATGTGTTGAAGTTTTGCTCTTTTACACTGCTACTTTTGTATTACCACCAAGTTAGAGATATGCAACCTAATTATCATATAACAACACCATGACCATACGAAAGTTGTTTTTACATTCTGCAGAAAAGATCCTGGCTACATCAGTGCAAATACAAGAGTCTCACAGAATCAAAGGGACGATGTAAGTTCAAAATATTATCAGAGTTAATTAGTTTTCTGCAAGCACTTTTATCTTTGTTTTCATTTTGCCGATTCTAGATTTTTTCGTTTTCAGACTTAATGTTGAACCATGATCCAAAAAAAAATCATTTAGGAACCGCTGTTGAAGACGGAGTTAGACAATCCTGCACTTTTGGCTGGTAACTGGTCACAGCTTTGTATAACCTGCAAAGTAAGCAGTACATTGTACAGTGTTAGTCGACTCTTTCCTATAAATTCTTAGACCTCTGATTTCTGAATGTCATTCTACAGATTGTCAGACCTGTTCGTTCGAAACATTGCTCTACATGTGATCGCTGTGTTGAGCAGTTTGACCATCACTGCCCCTGGGTATCTAATTGCATTGGCAAGGTACTTGGATGTTCAGTTATTTTATATGTCTTTTGATCCAGTGTAGTTATCAACTCACGACCTCTTCTGGAGATGTATTGGACAGTTTATGTGGCTTCATGAATATTATTTAGACAGAAGGTTATGCTGCAATCTCTCTTTTAAGAAAGCAACACTTAGAAGAGCCTGCACTGCCTTATTGCTGATCTTTCTATCTCTACCTTTTGTTTGCAATTTGTTTTTTCTTTGAAATATATCTCTGCTTGTTCTTCAGTCTGATCTGTAGTGGAATGTAACTGCAGAAGAACAAATGGGAATTCTTCATGTTCATCACTCTAGAAGTTTTTGCAATGATCATTACTGGTTCTGCTGCGATTATAAGTAATGTTCAAGTCTTCTGTGGCTTTCCCTTATAATGTGGACTGTAAATTTTTCCGTAAGACTCATTGCTGTTTTTGTCGCAGGGACTGTAAGAGACCCTAATTCTCCAGCAACCTTTGGCGATTGGCTTGGCTATTCTTTTGTTTACCATACCGGGGCTGTTGCTTTTTTCATGATGGACCTTTTCATCTTCTTCGGTGTTGCAGTTCTAGCAGTAGTTCAAGCATTCCAGGTATTTAAAGTTTAATGTTTTTGAACATGATGTTCTTACCTGAGAAAAGCATGCTATTTTATTCTAAATTCGTGAAGTCATTGAAATGCTTGTGTATTGTGCACAAGCACACTCTTAAACATTGTTTAATTGCTAACTAAACTAAAACATTAAACTTTTATAAAAGCACCCTGAACTTAAAATGGGAAAACACACTACTGCTTTTTTTTTAACTGAACACAACACACTACTGCTGTAATGCCTTTATTAGGGTTTGCCCAGGTGCGTTTCGCTGGATCTGTTTTTTTGTAACGAAAATTGCTGGGTCTGTCAAATTGGCATGTTGCTGTCAGCTCACTAAGACTAGCTACAATGGGGGTATCATAGCTAGTATCATGCATGCCAAGTTGGCAAAAATCTGATGTGGCACACTAATTAATGAAGAAAGAGGGGATAGTGGTATCTACCTATGTTACGGTATCATAGCATGTAAAATAAGATATTTTAATAGCAAGTTAATCTTGTACACATATTTGTATTGGGATACTACAAACACATATCTGCAAGGCCTGTTTGCTCTTCCCCTCTCACCCGAGGCATTCATTGAACTGGAGCAAGTTAGAGAGATCATCGCTGGATTTGACATGCGCCTAGCTGAGCCAGATATTAAGGTGTTCCACTGGGGCAATTCAACATACACTTCGGCGAAGTACTACAACTTCCTATTCTCTCATCTAGCAGTGGATCCGGCTCTGCAAGCTATATGGAAATCGAGGTTGATGCCCAAGCTTCGTGTGTTTGCTTGGCTGCTTCAGAAAGATCGTCTTAATACAAAGGACCTGATGATCAGAAAACACTGGCACATTGATGGTGGCCCGGCTTGTGTACTGTGTCCTTCCTCTCTGATTGAGAATCGTGACCATTTGTTCTTCAGCTGCCATTTTGCCCAAGACTGCTGGAGCTCTATAGGTTTTACTTGGGATTGCACCCTTTCGATCTCCGATCGTTTTATCAATGCTAAGCGTCTCTTTATTGGGCCATGTTTTATGGAAATTGCTGTTTGCGCCATGTGGAATATTTGGAGGAGTCGGAATGACCTGATCTTTAAAAAACTTCAGCCCTCTTTGGCTAGATGGAGGGTTCATGTGCAGGCTGATATTTTGCTTCATCAGCATAGAGTGAGGGTACATTCAGTACAACCACTTCTAGATTGGGTGCTTGCTACTTTCACTTAGATGGCTATTTTTTTCATCTTTTTATATCACTTCCTCCCTCCATAAGAGGTTTTTGAGCAGAGTTGTAAGCTTCATTTGTAAGGAAAACCACTGGTTTTTCTATTAATATAAATCCACACCGTAGGGTTTTTTCCCTACGGTACTCTGTTAAAAAAAACACTACAAACAAATAAATAAGATGTGGCTATGATACTACTATATGATACTATGCATTGTAGGGGTAGTATCATACACTAGTATCATATGCATGATACCGATTTATGATACTCCCCATTGTGACTAGTCTAATGAGTATGTAAACATCATGTTTAGAATTAAATAGCAATGAGTAAAATTGTACCATGTTTAGAATTTGATAGGAAAGTTGAGAATCCAATTGCTGAACAGTGCTAAAATCAAGGCCATATGTGAAATATTGTCTGCTTTTGATTTACTGAGCTATCTCTGAGATTTGTGTGTGGGACTATGTTTTCCATCCAGTGGCTATAATTATATGAGAGGGGCATTTTTTCTTACCATGTATTCTTCTTGATGCCTTATTTCGTAGATAGCAAGGAACATCACAACAAACGAGATGGCAAATTCCATGAGGTACGGTTATCTGAGAGGTCCAGGTGGCAGATTCAGAAACCCGTTCGACCATGGGGTGCGCAAGAACTGCTCAGACTTCATGTTGAACGGATACAACGAGGACGTCGAGCGGCTCGTCCATGCGTCGCCCGCTGACGAGGAAATAGGCATGATACAGATGACAAGTGCAGTCTCGCAGAACGGCGAGGGCCATTCACATCATGGTGATGGCACTGACCATGCCTGTGTTGATTCGCATGCCGACCCAAACTCTCGTGGTCAAGGAGGTTCCTCTCAGTGCTGCGACCACGGCAAGAAGAGCGATAAGACACAGTTCCCGTTCGGCCTAGGGTTGGGCCTTGGACGAAACAGCGCTTCCCGGCAGTATATTCGATCTATTCTCCCATTGTGACCGGCTGGCCGCATCACTTGCAGAACTCGTGAATCGTCGCTGTAGATTGTACGTGTTCAGTGCTCAGGTTCCATCAACCAGTTAGCTGCTTGTGACACGTGGTACCCTATAGCCTTCGCTAGTTTGTGTTCATATCGCCTAGCGCCTGCTATGGAGGACTCTGGGTCTGTTCAGCCCCAGTAATTTTTGTGGTGAATATACATATATATATGAGATGGGTGTAGCAGTGGGGGCCACGAATTTCCACTGATCAGCAATTCGGAGATGTCAGGTAGCTCCTGGAAGAAACTGCACGAGCATGTTTCCGCAGATGCAGGCACGCCACAGCATGATATATATGTCGGTAATTTGTGAAGTAATAGAATTGTAAATTGATTAGTAGCTCCACTGTTACATAAGCCGTTGTTCTCATCTTCCTCTTTTCTCATTCATTTTGAGTAGACTATTCTTAACAGATGATGTAAAAGGTATTCTGGGTGTTGGGTCGATACACCCAGCGGTTGATTTTAAAGACTACAATTGGTTGAGTGCTAAGAATGGCAATGTGGTGCTATGTAATTGTACTTGTCGACTTGTGATCGATCACGTCTCTACTTGCCATGTGACTATTGCGCGCGCGCGAGAGAGTACATGTAAGGGCATCTTCCTTTGTGCCGCCAGGCCGAAAAAGGGCGCTATTTTGGCTCGCCTGGGGGCAACGGCGCGCTGGGGGGCGGCGTTTCCCAGTCGCCGAACCCAGACCGCCCTCAGCTGGCGATTTTCGTCCAAATTTGACATAAAATTTTACAAATATTTTGGTATACAAATCCACACATAAATAGTTTAACATACAAATTCACACACAAATAGTTCAACATACAAATGCACACACAAATAGTTCAACAATGCAAGCAAATAGAACAAATAAAACTAGGCATCGGCATTGCCATTGCCTTTGCGTCTTCACAAGTGCTCTACCAGATCATTCTGCAGTTGTGTATGCATCACCGGGTCTCGAATCTCCTGACGCATAGCGAGAAAGGTTGCCCATGTTGCCGGCACCTGGTGATCTACATCTGCAAGAGGACTATGTCGGTAATATGGCTCACTATCATCCATCGGATCATTCCGCTCGCTCACACAACAGTTCATCACCTCAGACATATTGGCATTGGACCAAGTCAGAGCTGGGTACCAGACAACAGCGAATCGAGACTGCAGCGCACCAAATGCCCGCTCAACATCCTTCCTGCAGGCCTCCTGGCACTTGAAAAACCAAGCTTTCGTGCTTCCTGGCACAGGGTTGGAGATAGTCTTCACAAATGTTAACCACTTTGGGTAGATGCCATCTACAAGATAGTAGCCCTTGGTGTATTGGTGCCCATTGATCTCATAGTTCACCGGGGGAGCATGACCCTCAACAAGCTTGTCAAATACATTCGAGCACTCCAGAACATTGATGTCATTGTAAGTTCCTGACATGCCAAAGAAGGCATGCCAAATCCATAGATCCTGTGTAGCCACAGCCTCAAGAATCACACTGCAAGCTCCTTTGTGACCTTTGTACATCCCCTGCCAAGTAAATGAACAGTTCTTCCATGTCCAATGCATGCAGTCGATGCTTCCAAGCATCCCAGGGAAGCCTCTTGCTTCATTGGTGGCAAGGATCTGGGTAGTGTCTTCCGCATTGGGTGATCGCAAGTATGTTGGCCCAAACACTGCCACCACTGCCCGGCAGAACCTGTTCAAGCAATCAATGGCAGTGGACTCGGACATGCGCATATAATCATCCTGCGAATCAGCGGGAGCACCATATGCAAGCAGTCTCATCGTCACCGTGCACTTCTGAATTGAGGTAAAGCCTACCGTGCCGGTGCAATCCTTTTTCAATTTGAAGTAGGTGTCGAACTCCCGGTTGGCATGCATAATGTCGAGGAAGAGCTTCTGTTTCATCCTGAAACGGCGCCAAAACACCGTCTCGTCCTGCAGGGGATGATCGGCGAAGTAGTCGGAGTAGAGGATGCAGTAGCCTTCGTAGCGCTGCCTCGGCTTGCTCTTGCGGCGACCGGGCGCCGAGCCACCATGCCGCGGCCTCGCCTCGTTTGCGAGCAGGCCGGCAAGACAGGTGAGGATGAGCAAGTGTTCTTCATCGTCGATGGCGGCCTCGGCTTCCTCATCAAGCAGTTCGGTGAGCAGCTCCTCGTCGTCGGAGTCCATGGCTGGGCGGACAAAACGTCGAACACCTAGCAGGCGAGGTGGGCGCGAGCCTTCCCGAGAGCCTTCCTTGCGGCTAGATCATGGCGGAGGGAGGAGGGGTGGCCGGCGGCGTGGATTGGGCGAGATGGTGGGCTTCCTAGCTGCTTGTGTGCGGCAGAGGGGGGAGGGGTGGTGCCGGCGGCGACATGGCGGCGACGAGACGGGATAGAGGAAAGGGTGAGGCGGGGTGGGGAAATGCGCTGTCTCGCCGACAGTGCTGGCCCACGCGCGTTTTTCTTCCACCGACGGCCGACCCCCCTAGGCGGAACCCAATGGGCTGGGTCTGGCCTGGGAGCGCCAGCGCTAGTTTTGGCCGAAACGGCGCTATTTCGGCTCTTGGGGGCCGACTGGGAGAAAAACGGCGATATTTCGGCTCTTGGGGCGCTGGGGGGACGGCTGGAGATGCCCTAAGAGCGTCGCACCATGATATTTGATGACCGAGACTTTGATTCAGTGCCTATATGTTTACTCCCGTATGTGTTATTTTATTTTGATCAAAATGGGCAATGTTTAAATAGAGGCTGGCCATTCGGAGGCCACCGCCCCCATTGGGTCGAACATGTATTCGGCACCCCCGAAAACGGACACATTTTCGGAATTGCCGGTGAAGATGAAAAGTGGTCTCCAACATCAGCCCGTGATGTATATTTCATTATTTTGGCAAAAAACTTTTAGGGCGCGATGTAAATATACATCACTAGAGGTTGTGCCCTAAAACGCATGCAGCCGCGCGCACGTGTAACTGTCAATCTAAACATTCACCTCGCCCACGCGCCGCCGCGATCCACCGCCTCCGTCGACGCCGCCCACTCTCCCCGCCGCTGCAGCGCCCGTCCCTGGCCCCATTCCCGCCGTCGTTGTTGCCGCCACGGCCTCCCGCCGGTCGTGGAAGAGGAGGTGGACACCTGTCCCGCTGCCGCCGCCTCCGCCAGCCGTGGAAGAGGAGGTGAACGCCCCTCCCATCGCCGCCTCCGCCGGCCGTGAAAGAAGAGGGGGTTCGAAGAAGAAGGTCACCGTGTCGAAGGGACAAGGAGGGGAGGCGCAGCTAAGGCTACACGCCACCGCCTCGTGCCGCGGTTGCTGCCTCCACCGACTGTGAAAGAGGAGCCGTCGATATCGAGATCAACGGAGAAGAAGTTTGAGTGATTAAAATACATCACATGTTAGAGTTAGACACTTTCGATGATGTAAAAATCACGTTTTTGGTGATGTATATTTTACATCACACTATTTTTGGGCTGCTATTTTACATCACCTATTGGAGATGCTCTAAGAACATCTCCAACCGAGGCCCCCAGAGGCCGCCCAAACGCCCGGGCGGTACACATGGATAGCCTTTGGGCCAAAAACCGCCACCCAATCGAGGCCCCCATAGCCATCCCAAACGACCGGGCGGTCCAGCACACCCCAAACCCAGCCCATATATAGGGCGGGTTTGGGGCCGCCTGGACGCGTCTGCCCCGTGGTCGCTGACAGGGCGGACCCACGCTTGACCGCCCGGCCACGCGGTTTGGATAGCTTGACCGGCGTCGGCATTCATGGCGCATCGGTGACATTCATGGCGTACCGGCCACCTCCGACTATAAGTGGAGGTGCCGGAGCAAACCCTACCTCCACACTACATCCGCATCTGTCGCCGCTCTCTTCTTCTCCACACCCGCCGCTCTCTTCTCCTCCACAAACACCACTGCCGAGCCCCATCCTCCACCTCCTTCACCATGCCTCTGTGGCGCCCCGACCTGACTGCTATACAGAGATATTGTGTCTCCGGTTATCCGATACCAGCAGGCACACTATCAAAGCATAATAGAGAGATCAAGACTTGTGGAACAACTGGCACATCACAGACTCTACGACACAAAATCATATAGTTCAACTCTTATAATAGAGAAAGATAGCAAATGACAACCAGAGGTCACAGACCCAACATTACAACATGCGGAAGCGAAGTGTGTTGTTCTAAACAACAAGAACCAAATTACGGCCTAAGAGGCCTGCAAATAAACATCCAGCGCCAGCTGTTCCGTGATGTCCCAAGCTGCCACCTGAGAACCCCAGACTACTCGTCGACGTCCACAAAGAACCCACCTTCGAGGGCGGTGAAGTCCTCTCCTGAAAATAAGCAAACGACGTTGAGTTCGACGAACTCGCAAGATTAAGAGCTAATATATGCTCGATGATTGGCTTTCAAGGTTTTATGCCTGTTTTGCATAAAGCTGATTTTATTTTAAAAAAAGACATAACTCCATGTCATCGGCTAACCAGATTATTTTGAAAAGGGATAAGAAGTAACCTCTTTTCTGGTAACCATTTCCATCATAACCATCACCATTCTCATCACCTATCTACTAGGCACCTCCCCGCATCACCCTCGAGGAAGACAACCTTGGTTATTAGTAGTACCTTTAGTACTCAAATTTTTAATCATTCCATTCCAGTTATTCTATGATCATCGTCCATTCCCAAGTCGTCCGTAATCGTGAACACGGCTTTTCGAAAAGATTTAACCCTGCAGGGGTGTACAAATGTTTGCCACGCGTACCGCCCGGCCCATTACCTGCGCATTAGCTCTCTTCCTTGGAAAGCCGGGTGGGTGGGAACGGTGTCGACTTCTCCCTCGTTAAGGACTTTCAGGATCATCAGTGGCGGTAGGACTGCCAGGATCACAACACCCCGCCCCACATCCACTCATTTTCCTAACACCACCATCCTCATCTCAGTTCATACCACCATCATCACGTACGCGCAAATGGAAGCCCGAACTAGAGGACCTGGCTAGCCCCGCTCGAGTTATTTAGTCTATGAGGGTTCCTGCAATTGCATAGGCCTCACACATGGTTGCACGCTCAGTCTTGGTTCGGGAGGTAAAGAACTCGCACCTAGGCGGCGAGAACGAGACAAAACACCACAACCACAGTGGCCTCTCATCCCCGCCTTTAAGCATTTTATTACCTGTCTCCACAATTCTCCACCATCAACCACACATCTCAACACCTGTTTCCAACATAAACCATCCATCCAACAGCTATGCAATTAGCTAAGCATGGCTAAGCATCAGCATAACATAGTAAGTATCTCGGCCAACAATACAACCCTATGGTTAATAGGAGAGAAACAGTAAATGGCATTGGAATTCTTAATGCAACTATAGGATACTCTAATCCAATCAAATTGACATTTGAAACCGCATGCAATATTATAGTGGAGAAAATATTTGCGGAAACATAGGATAAGATATGCTCAGAGGGGGGATTACGCTTGCCTGGTTGAGCGGAGTAGTCAAACTGCTCGTCGGAGTAATGATGCTCAACTCCAATTCGTGATCTACCGGAGAGCAAACAACACCGGAAAGCAGAAACAACAATCAACACATGGCAATTGTGCAATGCATACAAAAATGATGATATGACACTTTAATGCAACTAGGGGATCCTAGACATGATCATCAAGTTAAATGGGGTCCCGAAGTATAATTAAGAGTTATTCGATTAACCACCCATATTTATCTTAATGTCCAACATGTTGTTCTAGTTATGACCTGTATCACAAAATGATTGTACATGCATGAGAATGATGTTTTCAGTTAGTCTTTAACTTGCTGAACATTGTGATATGTTGTTTGCAATTTTCGGAGCAATTATGAATATTTGGGAGTGTTTCAAATTGCTATTTGAATCTGCCATTTTAGGAAATGCAATTACCATTGATATTAAAAGTTCATTCTTGTGTGGAACTGCTTGAAAACAGTTGGTATATGTTTCCCATAACATTTTGAGGTAGTTCACCTTTCTCGGAGTATTTTGGTAGAACGAACACAATTTTCTGATGTCTCGACAATAAGTTGTTGCATTATGAAATTCCTTTTAGATATCCTCCTTTTATCATTTAAATTAAACAACCATAAAACTTATTTATACCATTTTGAAAGAAACAATGTGAGAAGAAATGGAATTTGTACTGGTCATCTTCGGATTTTCCGAATTTATTCAAAACCGGAATATCCGATCGAACCACAGCACTAAAATCGGCTAAGGAATAACAATTTGCTAGCACTGGTGTATATCGGATAGTCCGAATTTTTACTGGCTCAGAATATCCGATGGCAGAAAATGGAGAGCACGGCGATGAATTCCAGCGGCGCACGGGCTACGGCGGCTCGGCGAGCAAGACGGGGAGGGAGAGGATGGAGGGTGTCCAGGCGGACCGCAGCTCACCCTGAACTCGTAATGGAAGACGGCGAGGCGCGGGGAAGTCTGAGTCGACGGCGGCGTGCGAAAAAGGGCGGCGGCCGACGATGAAGACGACGACGACGCAATACGGCGGCTCCCGGCATTCCCAGCTTGCACGAGTTGACGGGGAGGCAGAGGAGAGGCCGACGGAGAGTCCTGCGTGCTCAGCGAGGCTCGGGGTTGATGGAGACGGCGTGAATCGCCCGGCGGAGCGGCGGCGGTGGTCGGCGGAGAACGTGGCGGCACGGTCGATTCACGGCCTCCCGCGCCGATTCCTTCGGCGGAGATGGAGGAGACGACACGGCGGAGCTATTGGCGGTCTTGGTTCATCTCGGGGAAGCCCACAACGACGGCGCGAAGCTCGGCGACCATGGCGACGTCTCGGTCACGGGGAGAACAGAGAGGAGAGCGAGAGGGGGTCGGGCTAGGGTTAGGGTTCCGGGGTGCGCTTCTTATCCACGCGGGTGGAGGCAGAGAAGGCCAGGCGAGGCGCGCGTGCGGCAGGGCAGCGACGAGCTCGCGGTGCGGTCGAGCACGAGCTCCTCGGTCGCTACAGGAGGAAGAAGCAGATTTCACAAAAACCCCTGGATTAATTAGTTTCCTCACGGATAGGTCCTTTTCAGCTTTTAAATTATAAAACCTTTTAAAACCAGCACTGTATTTGATTTAATTGGAGCACTTAAACACTTCCAAAAATTATAAAATAATCCGTGTGGCCTTTTCATCTCATGTGGGAGCTCCACAAAAATTGGCGTCTCAAAATAAAATATCTGGACCAACTTTTGTTCATAGTGTTGAAATTCGTGCATTTTGCTAAATTCAAAAATGTTGCTCCTTTAACAATTTGGAGCAAGTGCAAAATATTATTTTGTAGCTCTTGGAACTTCCTTGACAAATATAAGTTGTCAAGCACTTATGTTTTGCAGGTTTGAAAAGAGGCAGAGCATGAGAAGGATTGAGAGGAAAATCGTGGGGAGAGAGAGCAGCAGCGGGCGGCTGGCAAAACTGGCAGATTTTGGTGGCCAGCTCGCGAGCCAATCGAGCCGAGTCTCGAGCCTGTCGAGCCGAGCTGCGGGCCCATATTTTATAAAACTTTCACTGCCAAGCCGAGCCAGGCTCGGCTCGTGTTTTGACGAGCCTGGTCGAGCCAAGCCGGCTCGGCTCGGCTCGATTCCACCCCTAGTCCCCCCCCCTATTTCCGCCAGTGCTCCTGCATGCAATCAAGGACAAGACGCCTGAGAGCAGTGTCCATACGATGCGCTAGCCGTATTCTCTGCGCGTAGGGGGCAGCCTAGGGGGCAGCGTAGGGGTCAAAAGCGTTTGGAGGCCAGCGTTGGGCACGGATCCCCTCAGGACAGCGCATGATTCAGATTGCCGTTGCGCGCGATAGCAGCTACGCTAAGGCGTTTTCGGTTGGGACAGGGTCACCTTGAGCCTATGTATGACGGTACGAATGGGATGCATCTTGAGGAAAATGGACACGAGTGGTTCATAGACATGGCCCAATGCTTGAAGATGCAGCTCCAAGTCCAAGACAGGCGAGACGGCAGTGACCTGTAGTTGCAGATGTTTCTCTACTTCGTGTGCCAAGTAATCTTTGTTCAGTGACAATGATAACGGGATAAAGTCCTGCAGAGTCAAATAAACAATTTCCATCTTGAGCTCTGCAAGCATTTGAGTAGAAGGAGCAGGTGATGAAAGTTATTACTGTGGTCACATCTACGCGCAGCACCACCGAAGATCGTCGTCACTGATCCACCACCGCCGTGTCCGCTGTCGATAGCAAGCTCATCGCCACGAGTGTCCAGCAGCCAAACCGCAATGCTATGCCGCCATAGTAGCACCGCCACGAGACCTTCTCTACCTTCGGCGCCATCACGGAAATCCTGAGGTTGCCGTAGGGGTGGGCGGACACGGTTAGCTGCTCGAGCATGGGGGCTGCAATGTCGATGCTGCGCGCCGTCTTGATCTCGTCAAGGACGAGCTCACGCAGCGACGCCGAGTGGACCGTGATGTGTATTGGATAACAGGAGCAAGGGCCGACGAACCTAAGCACGCGTAGGCGCGGGCAGCGGAGGACCAAGGCGGCGAGCTCGTGGACGGCGCATCCGGTGAGGACGAGCGTCGTGAGCGTGTGGAACTCGTCGGACGGCGGGTGGAGGATGATGGGGGAGGCCGCGGAGAGCGAGATGGAGGTGGCGCGGGCGAAGTACGACAGCTCCAAGCTGGAGTACAGCGGGGCCGCACCCCACGGGAGGGCGAGGACGAGCTGCTCCGGCAAAAGCCGAGCAGCGATGCGCAACAGCGAGGATACGTCCCCTAGTTGGGTGTCGCCGGGGCCGGTGGATAAGGTTCTTTCTGGAAGGCGGATGTCGAGGAGGGAAACCGCATTGAAGGAGGCGGAGGAGATCACGCAGGCGAGCGCCTGTTCGAGGGAGGGCAACGTGACGTCGCGGAAGACGAGTGCGAAGAGGCTGGTCCAGAGCCCGCGCCACCGGCGGGAGAGGAGGCTGGCGCGTGCCGCGGCGGTGGCGCAGCCGAGGCGGACAAGGATTAGGATGATCAGATCGTCGGGGAGGGCGCTGATGCGGTCTGCTGCTCCGGCCGATCCCGGCGGTGCCAGCGTGTCGAGGTGACACCCCGATCGCAGACTCGATGATTTCATCGTACTTCTCGTTTTTGTTTTTTTCTGAGATTTCCTGGTCTCAGTACAACTTGTAGTATCTGAACTCACGCATTACACACTCCACACACACAACATCACACACACGCCACCCGTGCGCAAGCTAAACCTAACCAGACTATACTAAGACTTGAGCCTCCGCGAGGCTAGATCTTTCGGGAAACCCTGCGGTGGTGGGCACACCACAATACCAGTGAAAAACCACGGCAGAAATTGGCTCCGAACACTGTTCACGTGAACAGTGTTTTGCGCCGGACGCTTCACGTAAATAGTACCGTGCAGGTGAGACGCTCGGTGAATTTGCTCCCAGGAGTCAAACTCACGAGCAGGCCTGCATGCCACTGCCCACTGCGCCACATGCGCGTCCTCATCGTACTTCTCGTTGGACGTATCGGTGGAATCGATCTCGATCGACGGAGCCTACGTACCCCAATGCAAGTCGGATTGGTCCGTATACGTACTGTACAGATCGAAGACAAATTCCATCTCTTTTGGAAAGAGGAAACCCTTGGCAGCTGGCACACTTTTTTGGTTCACGCAGCGCACGCCAAGTGGTGGCGTTAGTTCAGTTTGGTCAACCTATAAATTGTGAACATACTTCGTTGGCTACTTGGCTGTGGTCGTAGCTTTAGTGCAGAGTTTTTTTTTTTGCAGTTAGCTTTAGTGCATAGCATGGAAACGGTGGACATCCAACTATATTGGATCTTTTTATACGAATCGACATGCACAAAGATCACAAGAAAATACATTCACACCAACCACAAAGTAAAAAAGATATGAGGCATTACTCTTTTCTGCTTAACTAGACATTTCGTAACAACTATAAAAACAGAAATTCACATTGACTCCCGAGCTCACATGTTATGTCCAACAAAATTATAAAAATAGTAAAACATATGAAAGAACTTCTGAAAAAATTGGAGACATATATATATAAATTTTCAACACGTGTGCAATGTTTCAGGATGAAATAATTTTCTGCTCTATGCAAAAAGAACAAAATCAATGACCGGAATGAGATCTAAAAATAGATATTTGAAAGCACCGCTTTTTTTCGCAACAAAAATAACCTAAATATTAGAAGAGCTCTAATATACTCGCACAAACTTATTTAATGCCCGCACCAATTTGTGCTCTTGATCAAATCATATATACGACCTTTAGGTGCACGCCACCTGCACCGACCGCCTCCATCGCTGCTCCCTCCAAAGGATGACTGTTGGCGCCGCCGCCCCCTCGTCCTCCCTTGCCGACGAGGCTTCTCAACCCCGGCCTCCTCCACGAGCTTCGGACGGGCCGTCTCCCCCACGACCACGGTCGCGCGCCCTCATGTGCCTGCCTCCTGCCGACGACCTATCCTGGTCACTGTCACGAGGCATTTTTTTCTCCGCGCTCGCTCCGCTTGCCGGACCATGTCCTGGTCGATGTAGCACATGGTCGCTCCGTTCCTACCAAGCATGTAGAGAAGCTCGTCCGCGGTGTGGTACCGCCCTCTTGGACTTCCTCTGCCCAAATTGAGGAGTGGCGGCGCCGCTGCGACTTGAGGCTGCCATCGTGCTACCGTAGGTCGACGACGGTGCTACCATTTGTGGTGGCAAATACTGCCATCAGTGGATGATGATGCTACCGTAGGTCAGTGGAGGTGCTACCATCGTCTGTCGCTGATGCTACCATCGACCACCGTTGGTGCTGCAAGGAGAAAGCGAAAGTGCTGCCTGCAAGGTCTCGTCGGAATTGCTATAATAGCAAGATTAAAAATTGCTACGAATGGAACCCTTTTTCTCCATTGAAGCATTTGCTACAAGTAGCACAAAATTTCCACTATGAATGAACCTTTTGATCCGTAGAAGCTTTTGTGGGATGTGGGAGGAAATTGGACATTTCCTACAATATTACAATTTACAAAATGCTTATTACAAACGAACCATTTTTACTTTATAGAAACATTTGCGGTATTTTGGAGGATTTGGACATTTACTACAATAGTATAAAATTCTTATTACAAATGAACCATTTTTTCTTCATATAAGCATTTGCGGGATTGGGGTTGGAGAGACAAGTGTCAGCTCTTGGACCCGGGGGATTTTTTGCCTCAAATCCCCCAGGGGACGCCCAACACTGCCCCTCTTACATTATATAGGATGGCTGGTCTTGTCGTGTAAGTCATGGTCTACGTGTTTACTAATGCTAAACTAGGCAAGTCTCCAGCTTCGTACTGGAATTGGACTCCAAACGTCCTAGTCGCTCGTAGATTGAAGTCGTTATCACTTCCGTGTAGAGCAGGTTTCGCCAAGCCTTCACGCCGAAGTAGATTTGCCTCTGATCATGTTGGATCAGACCCAAGTGCCCTGATTGGTTTCGTCTTCACGCTGTGAATGGACGTATGTGTCCAAGTCGAGATAGCCTTTGTACATAAGTAAGTGTCTAGCCGTCACGGAAGCATAATCCACTTCATCTCGGTGTCGTCTCCGCCTTGTGGTCGGCTTCCCCTTCAGGCGCGATCCTGTTGGCACCTGGCAACATGCTTTCTAGAATCTTCCTCGCCTTGCTTTGTCATGCCAAAGTACTACTTCGTGCCTGGTTCCGCCTGAACCCAACTTTGACTCTGAACGTGTCCACTCAAGCCTTCAATCTTTTACCGGATTTCACAATAAGCCAATAGTCGGTCAAAAATGATTGCCAACAAAGTGAAACCGTAGGATCTTCGGTCCTCCCTTTGTTCCTTCTCATGAGGTATATTAGTTATTTGAAAATCGACTACACTATCTTTGACTGAGATTCTAGAAAAGACTACCAACCTCTGCAATATCGAATCAATATCATCATCATGAAATATATTTCTATATTTTATTCATGCAATACTGTAGAAGCTGATAATAGTTTCTGTAAAGATTCAAATTTGACTTTTCAAAAAAGTGACACTTCCATTATTAGGGATGAGGCAGCCCCACCATCTTGATGTCTCTTTTGACAAAAGTAGTTACAAATTTATGGAATATCACATTTAGGAAAAAAATCTTCTGTTATTTCCTTTGTTTTTTGAGCTTTTCTTTCCTTTATATTCTCGCGTTCCATTAATAAAATTAAAATGCAACTCTCAATTTGCAATAAAAAGAACACGACAAGCCCATGTATATCATGCAAACTAGGGTACATGCATTCATGACCAAACTTGATAATTGCCATGTTTACTCACATCTCCATATATAGCACAAATTCAAGACGCCAACACCATGAGTTTAAGCAGGTTTCTTACGGAACCTCAAATTCTTACCGCGTCTAGCTTGCTAGCTAGCTAGGAGCCATGATTGGAGAATCGGAAGATAAAACATGGTAGCATTTCGCACAAGGATGCGCCTTGAAGAAGTCATGATATTCCGTGTCGGTTGGCGCGACCTTGCCGTACTGCTTCAGGGTCACTCTCTTAATCACCGGCGCACAAGTGAATAGATGTTCTAGGAATTCAAACTCCTGGTCGGCTCCTTGGAAGTTGTCGATTTCCACTTCTTCGAGCTCTGGTAAAAGGATAGTTTGCCTTGTCCAGGGTTGGGGGACACACCCATAATATTCACTGCATTCCCTTTTGTCCTAAGAATAATAATCAGCATTAGAGGAATACTATATATGCATTGAGAAAATAACTCTTTTGGACAAGCATAAGTAATATATTACTAGATGAGAGCAAGAATTAAGTAATTAAATAGCTACCGTCCGTGTCGTCTCGGGTTGGAGCAGGGTCACCTTGAGGCTACGTATGGCGGTACGAATGGGATCCATCTCGAGGAAAAAGAACACCAGTGCTTCATAGACATGGCCCAAAGATGCAAGATGCAGCTCCAGGGCCAAGATAGACGAGTCAGTGGCGACCTGTAAATGTTTCTCTACTTCTAGCGCCATGAAGTGTAAATGTTTCTCTACTTCTAACGCCATGAAATCTTGGTCCAAGAACGGATCCTCGGGAAACACGAAACGGTTCTACAGAGATTTGAACATAAAATCCCATCATGATCTTATTACTTTTGGAGGAGGAGGAGGAGGTGACGAGGTTATTACTTTGGCCACATCTACACGCAGCATGACCGAAGATCGTCCTCTCTCTGAGCCGCCGCCACCGCCGCCGGTGTGGATAACAAGTTCATCGCGTCGAGCATCCAGTTTCCTGTCCCGAATGAACCACCAGTATAGCGGATGCACCACGAGACCTTCTCTACCTTCGGTGCCAGGATGGAGATGTGGAGGTCACTGTGGGGACTGGTAGACACCGTTAGCTGCTCGAGCATTGGGGTTGAGATGTCGATGCGGCGCATCCGATTTATCCCGTCGAGGACGAGCTCGCGCAGGGACGCCAAGTGGAACTTGACTTCGCCATTGAATGAGGAGCCAGAGCCGACAAGCCTAAGCACGCTCAGGCGCGGGCAGCGGAGGATCAAGGCGGCGAGGCCATAGACGTCACATCCAGTAGGGAGGATCAACGAGCGTCGTGAGCGCGGGGAACTCGCCGGCTGCGCCGAACGGCGCGTGGAGGACGATGGTGGAGGCCACGAAGAGGGAGATGGAGGTGGCGCGGGTGAACCAAGGCAGTTATACGCTGGAGTATAGCGGGGCCGCGCCCGACGGGAGAGCGAGAGCCGTGCGGCGGTACGCAGTAGGGAGGATATGCTCTCGCCAGTGCGGGCGGGGAAGGCTTGCTTGGGGAGGCGGATGTCAAGGAGGGATACTGCGTCGGAGGAGGCGGAGGAGATCACGCTGGCAAGCGCCTGTTCGAGAGAGGGCACCCCAACATCGCAGAAGACGAGCGCGGGGAGGGGAGGCTGGTCCAGAGGCTGCGCCACCGGCGGGAGAGGAGGCTGGCGCGCGCCGCGGCGGTGGCGCAGCCGAGGCCGACGAGGATCAGGAGGAGCAGATCGTCGGGGAGGGCGCTGATGCGGTCCTCTTCTCCGTCCGGACCGCCGGCCGAGCGCGGCGGCGTCGGCGTGCCGAGGTGACACCCCGATCGCAGCTTCATCGATTTCATCGTTGTTCACGTTGCATGTGGCGCGGTAGAATCGATCTCGATCTGCTTGTTCGATCGATCGTACGCAAGGTTTTGGTTCAGTGGAGCCTACGTAACCCCACACAAGTCGGATTGGTCGGTGCACCGTGCACGGTGCACGTACAAATCAAAGGCAAAATCAATCTCTTCTGGAAAGAGGAAACCCTTGACACAGCTATGATGCATCGTTTAATATCAATCAACATGCACAAAGACCACAAGAGCATTGACACCAATTGACAGAAAGATATGAGGCAGTGCTCTTTTGGAAAGAAGAAACCTTTGACGCACTTTTTTTTGGCCTACTGCCTCCTCACTGCTCAGTCAAACATAATGTATTTTGATTTATTCATCAAACTAATATACCGTACGAGAAGGAATGGAGAGAGTATTAGACATTTCCATTATCAAGGACAAAGCAGTCTCACCCTCTTAGCGTCTCGTTTGGACAACAATGTCCGACTTTATGGAATGTCATATTTTGATTATTATTTTTGTTCTTTCGTTGTTTCTTTTGAGCTTTTGTTTCCTTTTTCTACTTGTATGTATAATATAGATTATCAATGAAAAATGATGAAAATGCAGCTCACAATTTTCTGTAAAAAAGAGCTGAACAAGCCCATATATGTATATCATCAAACTAGGATACATGCATTCATGGCCAAACTTGATAATTGCCATGTTTTCTCACATCTCCATATATAACACAAATTCAAGACGCCAACACCGTGAGTTTAACCAGGTGTCTTGTGGAACCTAAAGTTCTTGTCGCGTCAAGCTTGCTAGCTAGCTAGGAGCCATGTTTGTAGAATCGGAAGATAAAACGTGGTAGCATTCCACACAAGGATGCGCCTTTAAAAAATCATGATGTTTCGTGTCAGTTGGTGCGACCTCACCAGACTGCTTCAAGGTCACTCTCTTGAGCATTGGCGCACAAGCAAATACATGTTGGAGGAAATCAAACTCGTGGCCGGCTCCTTGGAAGTTGTCGATTTCCACATCTTCAAGCTCCGGCAAAAGGATAGTTTGCCTTGTCCACTGTCGGGGGACGCAACCACAATATTCACTGCATTCCCTTTTGACCTAAGAATAACAATCAACATTAGACAATAACTATAATGCATTGAGAAAATAACTCTTTTGAATAAGTGTAATTAATATATTAGATGAGAGAATTAAGTAATTAAATAGCTACCGTGCGTGTCGTCTCGGGTTGGAGCAGGGTCACCTTGAGGCTACGTATGGCGGTACGAATGGGATCCATCTCGAGGGAAAAGAACACCAGTGCTCCATAGACATGGCCCAAAGGTGCAAGATGCAGCTCCAGGGCGAAGACAGACGAGTCGGTGGCGACCTGTAAATGTTTCTCTACTTCTCGCACCATGTAATCTTGGTCCAGGAACGGATCCTCCCCGGGAAAAACGAAACGGTTCTGCAGAGATTTGAACATACAATCTCATCATGAACTTATTACTTTTGGAAGAGGGGGAGGTGATGAGGTTATTACTTTGGCCACATCTACACGCAGCCTCACCGAAGATCGTCCCCTCTGAGCTGCCGCCACCGCTGCCGGTGTCGATAACAAGTTCATCGCGTCGAGTATCCAGTTGCCGGACCCAAATGAACCGGCGCTATAGTGGTTGCGCCACGAGACCTTCTCTACCTTTGTTGCCTGGATGGAGATGTGGAGGTCAGTGCGGGGAGTGGTGGACACTGTTAGCTGCTCAAGCATGGGGGTTGAGATGTCGATGCGGCGCATCTTATTTATCTCGGCGAGGACGAGCTCGCGCAGGGACGCTGAGTGGACCGTGATGTCGCTATTGAATGGAGAGCCAGAGTCAACAAACTTAAGCACGCTTAGGCGCGGACAGCGGAGGACCAAGGCAGCGAGGTAGACGTCACATCCAATGAGGACGAGCGTCGTGAGCGCGGGGAACTCATCGGATGGCGGGCGGAGGGTGATGGGGAGGCCGTGGTGATCGAGATGGAGGTGGTGCGGTTGAAGCACGGCAGCTCCACTTTGGAGTACAGCAGGGCCGTGCCCCACGGGAGGGTGAGGATGAGCTGGTCAGGCGAGAGCCGCGCGGCGGTGCGCAGTAGGGAGGAGACGCTCTCGCCGTTGCGAGCAGGGAAGGCTTGCTTGGGGAGGCGGATGTCAAGGAGGGATACTGCGTCGGAGGAGGCGGAGGAGAACACGCAGGCTAGCGCCTGTTCGAGGTAGGGCAACGCGACATCGCGGAAGACGAGCGTGGGGAGGCTGGTCCAGAGGCCACGCCACCGGCGGGAGAGAAGGCTGGTGCGCGCCGCGGCGGTGGCGCAGCCGAGGCGGACGAGGATCAGGATGAGCAGATCGTCGGAGAGGGCGCTGATGCGGTCGGCCTCTCTGCGTGGACGGCCGGCCGATCGCTGCGGCGCCGACGTGCCGAGGTGATACCACGATCGGAGCTTCATCGATTTCAACTCGTAGTTGTCGTTGTACCTATCGGTCGAATCGATCTCTTTTGGAAAGAGGAAACACTTGGCACAGTTTTTTTTGGTCACGCAGCGGCAGCGCACGCCACGTGATGGCGTTAGTTCAGCTTCGTCAACCGATAAACTGCGAACATACTTCGTTGGCATTGGTCGTAGCTTTGGTGCATAGTTTTTTTTTGCCGGTATAGGCGTATAGCTTTAGTGCATAGTTGAGAGATTGAAACGGTGGACATCGATTAGTAGTATGATGCATCTTTTATATGAATCGACATTCACAAAGATCACAAGAACATGGTCCACATGGATTCACCAACCACACAATAAATTGACACAAAGATATAAGACACTGCTCTTTTTCTTCATTACACATCTAGTCATCACTAAAAAAAACACATACTTGGCGTACCCAAGGAGATTTTATATTTTTCGACACAACTATACTTGCATCTTACATGTGCTTGTAATTATTATAGCATACCCCAGTTTTATTTAGATCGTGTGTCTAAATTGGATAATAGTACAATGTTTAATGATACATGCATAGGATTGTGCGAAAACACAGTACTATATACGATAAGAGATTACTACCACATGGCATATGTGGTGAGCAACCAAAAACACATCAATATCAAGATAAGAGATTATATAATCATCTCTCCTTATAAAAAACTTGATATGGCCAGGGCCGGCCCTGGGGGGTGGGGGTGGGGGGGTCTGGAGGGGCAGCCGCCCCGGGCCCAGGAATTTTAGCCCCCCCCACCCCCCCCCCCCCCCCCCCAGGTATATGTATACGGTATACTAGGTATAGTAGCACGTAGAAAAATATAAAAGGCAAATGGCCCGTCCCCTGTCCGTCCGTGGCTCTCTATGAGGCTGCTATCGATTGGGCCCAGCTAGGCTTTTTTATCTCCGCTGTGCGTGCGCTCATTGCCGAGAATTAACAGGCCCGCTGGCGAGTGGAATTGGTGATCCATCAGGTGTCCTTGCTAGCCAAGGACACGGACCCATCGATTGATTTGACAAGATCTTTTAACTCTCGACGCTCGTCCGATCAGAAAAACAACTGATCACAGATCGCTCTAATCTTTTGTGCTTCGTCTAATCGTCTCGCCCGCCGGCCGCTGCACACAGCCCTGATCGACTGATTGTTGGCGTATATCTGAACGCCCAAACCCCAAAGCGCCGCGCCGCCGCCCACCGGAATCAGGTAATTAATTGATTAAGTTCGATCCTGATCTTTTCTAGTATATAAGTGGTTTATGCCCTAATCTTGACTGTTAACTGTTTTTAAATTCTCAGCGTTATTATGAAGCAGTTATCTGGTGCTGCAAAACGGAAAAGGAGAAGAGATGAAAGAAAATTGGTAGATTCACAGAGAGGATCTATTCACAAATTTTTGAAGAGTAATGCGGACACTGCAAGAAATCCAAACGAGTTGGCGCTAGTTGTATATGTGGGGAACAGAGTAATGCGAATTTGTAAGATGAGACCCATACGGAAGACAATGTTGAAATCAACGTGAAAGATAACAATGTGAGTAATCATGAACACGTATTCAATTCATCTCCTACATAATCTGCTAGTGTTGATGAGGAACCAGTTCATGTGGATATTTATAACCCGGCAAATTGGGGTAGTCTTGATAATAAAGCAAGGGACACATTAGTTTAGAAGGGCCTATTAAAGAAGAAAATATTAATTTTCCTTTGACTGAGAAGAGAAGACATTTTTCGTCTGATCATTACTCTAGAAAATTGAGCAATGGAGAGGTAGGTGATTGAAAATGATTAATTTATTCAAAGCAGGTTGACAAAGTATTTTGTTTTTCCTGTAATTTGTTCAATCCTCTCAATTGCAAGAGTAGTTTGGTGCCCAAATTTTTTTTTTGCTTGTCTATACTAGGGCCCTAAGTTTTAATTTCACCCCGGGCCCGAAAATCTCAGTACCGGCCCTGGATAAGACATGCTAAGAGGCGTTGCTATACCAGAGACGCGTCATAAACCACATTAGTTAGGAGCATGTGTGGCCGACAAACATTGAAGTCTTACTCCGACTTAATTTCCTCTCTCCGATGACCATGAATTGTCAGATGGACAATGGGCCCTGTTTGCGTTCCATGGTGGTTGCGCAGCCGAAGCGAGAGAGGATAAATGTTGCTCGCAATAGATTGATTGAATCTATTGAGGAGGATGCTATGGTACCATGTAACACTGTATGTTTGATGGTTTCAAGGTGTGTTGTCGTCCAGTTCCGTGTTGTGTGTCGTTCAACCAGCCCCCGGAACACATCGTTCTCCTCCGGGCTCCATAGGCTAGTACGACATACATGGAGAATACTAGAGAATCCAGATACCCTGGGTTCAGGTATCCTTAAAGCTGTTTATCTTCCGAATTGTGAATTTTTTAGGCACAAGTTGGACATAAAGTAGCTAGAAAAGCACATCTTTAGCGACTGAAATGCTCCTTGATATGTTACTTTGCTGTCAAGCAGCTACTGCCAAACCGTGATCTCATGTGGTTTCATTACGTTGCTCATACCCAACTCAACCACTTAGCCAATATGGAGTACAATAGACTTATCATAATGGGAGACGGTAGTGCTGATTGTCTGATTTATGCTAAGTTTTATCTTATATTTACCTATGAGTATAAACTGAACAAAAACAAATGTAGAATGTTGTTTTGAAATTGAAAACATGTGAACAAGTCCATGATGCACTACCCCCGATGAAAAGTCTAACACCATCCTTAAATCTTTCGTTGAGGTATGTCGCTTTGGCCCGTGGCAGCATGCTAGTAAATTATGGCGACGTGCCTTTAGGCCACCATTTTTAGGATGACTCCAACGGGGCGACCCAAACGGACACCGATTTTGTCTGGATTTTGTCCGTTTGGGTCGGCGTCCGGTCGGGCGGACACAATGCGGACACGACGCATTTGGCAGTGCACCCAACGGCATACACGACGCATTTGATGGACACTAGTACTCATCGCCTCCGGCGCCGGCGCCTCGGCCAACCCTGGCTTCACCCAACTGCACTACCCCATCCCTCCGCCTTCCAAGCAGCGGCGCCGGTAGCCTGGTTCGCCGGCCCTGCCTATCTCCGCCCCATCTGCCGCCTACCAAGGACAGCGGCGAGCACCTCGCGCCGCCGACGAGCAGAGTCAAGCTAGCTAGCTATTACCGATTTGGAATCGATCGATCGATCGATGGCCGCATACTAGTACTACACAGTCAAGCTAGCTAGTACCGATTTGGCCGCGTACTAGTACGAGGAGCTGCTCTGCCACTCCATCCGGAGTACTAGTACTAGTGCGTGGCCAGCTGCTCCGCCGACGGTGATGTCGTTATTGGCGAGCTCACGTCGCAGTCCTCGGCGGCGTTTGCCAGGCCGTGCCCGTGCACCATGGCCACCAGCTGCTTCAGGCGGCATCGACGCCTGTCGATCTTGGGACGGGGGCTGCTGGGCGAGCTCCTCTTCCTGCATTTGCTGGGAGAGCGGCCCGAGGCCGAGGCCGCCATGGTCGTCGCCGAGGAGACGCCTTCCTCCGCCTCCGTGGTCTCGCCGCCGTCGCCGTAACCTTCGATGCAAGAGATTGGCCGGCGAGCTCAGGCTGCTGATCTGTGGCTAGCTGCGGGTGGGAAATTTTTCGGGAGATAGGAGAGAGAAGAAGTAGAGGTTGCAGTGGGTTTGTTTGACTGGTAGGTGGGCCAGACCATGTGGGGAGAGCACAAAGCCGAACGTGCAACGGACGCAGCAGGATGCGCGGACGCGTCCGTCCCGACGCATCGGTGGCCCTAATTTGGGACAGGAATGCGTCGCGGCGGACTGAAAAACGGACCGCGGTCGGTCCGTTTGCGTAGTCCCGTTGGACTGTGTTTTTGACCTCCACGGACAGGAACGGAGGCGTGCGGACTCGATGCGTCGCCCCGTTGGAGTCATCCTTACACCGTGCGAGCCGACTGGGCTAACATGGTGGGTCCATGAAGCTTTTGACCGAGACATCTTGTAGTTAGCATGACATTCTAAGTGTGGGCACCATGAAAAAAAATACCGAGATTTTGCAAATTTATTAAATTTACGTCAAATTTATCAATTTTCACAGAGTCGTTGTGGGAATTAAAATCATCTCTCGAGAGAAGCACCACATGGAAAAAGCAGAGGAAAAAACAGATTACCGGTGTCCACTGCCGGGTCGCCCCGAGGAACCAAAGCAGAGGAAAGCCCTCCTCGCCGGCACACCTTGCCGTCGTCTCCCGACCCTCCACCACGGCCACACCTCTCTCAAGCGCTACTTCGAGCGCGGCGGCGCGAACCCCAAAGCAAGAGCCGCTGTCGCCCCGCATTTCTTCATCGGCCGCCGCCCCCGGATTTCTCGCTCCGTCGCAGCGAGTGGGGAACCAGAGCCGCCGTCTCATCCACAGGTCTGGCTTCTCTAGTCGCTGTACTACACTCGTCCAGCAGCTCCGATTCACTCCCAGCAACCACGCAGCAGCTTTATCTCTGAACATTCGTGCTTTCCCTTCCTCATTGTTGCGATTTCTTACGATCCTTTAGAAAAAGTTCGATTTCAGCTGGGAACGCGATTCCTTGAGTAAACGGATAGTTCACTTATCCGGAGATTTTAATCTAGGCACAACTTTTGGCAAACTCCTGCATGCTCCTGAAATTCAAGCTATATATCTTACTCTTGTTTTAATATCACCCGTGTCAAAATCGCGCGCTTCGTTCCATCTTGACGTCTGTACTAGTTAACTAGTTTGTTTTAATATCCAGATAATTCGAGTCCAGGAATAATCTTCACTCGTGCTCGTGATCTAATGATCTGTCTAAGCTATGCTATTCTTGTTTTCCCTTACCCATTGTTGCGATTTCATATGATACCAGGAAAGTTCGATTCAGCTGGGAACACGATTCCTTGAGTAAAGTAGACGGATACTTTACTTATCCGGATCATTTTCATCTAGGGACAACCTTTGGCATACTCATGTCATTGATCTGTCAAGCTATGCTACTATCTTGATTTAATGCCATCACAATGTTACCCAACAAAAATGTGATGAACTTTGCCATGTTCTTTTCAGCTTTTAAATGGGGAACTGTCTCACGAGTACCAGAACTGCCCATGTTCAACCAGCAAGGGAACCCACGGCTGACGAGGGAAGGCGAAGAATTAAGCTTCAAGACCTTCCCGAGGTAGGTATCCCTGAAATGTGTCTTTCCGATCAATTTTCAGGGTACACAGATTTCTAAACTGTTTTTTTTCCTTCATTTGTCGCTGAAGAACGTGTTAGGCGTGATTTTATCAAAACTGCCTGTAGAAGAGGTTGTGCGGACGAGTGTTTTATCGAGCGAATGGAGGTGTTTGTGGACAGGTTGCCCAACGCTCAATTTCAATGGTGAACAAGGTACCCCGAGGTTCATCGACTCTGTTAACGCAGTTCGGCGACAACATATAGGCAAGGGTGTCGAGGGACTCAAGGTTAAATCTTTATTCGAAAATAAGCTAGTTGATCATCTAGATAATTTCATCAGTTTTGCTATGTCCTCCCGTACGAAGAAACTAGCTCTTGCTCTGGCACCGCTTATCAGAGTCTATGAATACGATGATCATGATATGTACGTATTGCCTTCTGAATTTTTCGACAAGGAAAGTGCATCGTGTCTGAGGCGTCTTCAAGTCAGTTTCGTATGCTTGAAACCTCCTTCCCAATTCTTAGGTTTCTCAAACCTAAGGGTGCTTGAACTCCACCAGGAAGGATCTCGAGGATATGTTATGCAATTGCTGCAACCTTGAGTGGCTGAGCATGGTCAAATGCTCTCTCCGGGATAAACTTATGGTGGTTCAGCCACTGTCCCATCTGCAGTACCTGCGAATCGACCAGTGCAATGTAACTAAGATAGAGTTCCATGCTGCAAACCTCTCCACATTTGTGTATCATGGACCGTGCATACCTATCGCTCTACATCATGCTTCAAAACTGGAGAATGCACAAGTTCAGTTCTCTGATAAATATCCTAAGCAAGCTGTTACTACTACTGTACTTCTCAATGGGATCCCGGAGGTACAACGCCTCACGTTGAGGTTTGCAGTTGAACGAGGAAAGGTATGTATGATGTTGACACAACTTTTCTTCAAGTAGATCTCACTTTGTGTGACTTGATTTTGCGACAACTTTTGCTCTTTTATGTTTCAGCCCCAATGGATTTTGAGTAGCCGTCACATGTTTTATCGGCTCAGGCATGTACAATTACGAGTGATTTTATCCTCTCAACATAATGACAGGATTATCAACTTACTTCCTTTTCTGAGTGTTGCTCCGGTTATTGAAAAGCTCGAAGTATACGTGAGTGATCTTCTGGTTCCTCATTTTGAATAGATAGTTATTATTTTCAACCTAGCCTTGTTTCTTGGGGAATCTATTACATTTTAGTTTATATTTATGAGGACGCACAAGTCTTGGTGTTTACCTCTTTTGAGACATGGATCCGTGATTAATTCTCCTTTGTTTTCAAACTATTATAAGTTATAATGGCATGAGTGTAAATGCAGCTTCGCTGCACATATGTAACCATAATAACATTTATGTTATGCCTTTGCAGTTCGGCGGCGACATCTAGAGCGGGCGCATGTGGCGTAGCTCAGCGGATATGCTAGGGCGGATATGAGCTCCTGACTTGCTTGGGGCGGTTAGGTAGGTTCGAGATCTAACCGGGGAGCTGGCGGTGGATATGCTACCGTTGTGCTTACTGTTGTTGCTTTGGTGGCTTTGAGTTGTATGATCGTTGTTTTATGGCTTTTGCTAGCTGTTGTTGAATAATGAATAAATGTTGTGTGCATCGCTCGATGCAGAGGCCGGGGCTCTGTTCCCCATTTCGGAAAAAAAAAACATGACTCCGTACCATACAAAGCATCGTTTCCTCTTTCCTCACCACTGTACCCGCCGTTCATGCCCATCGTCGTCCCACTTCTTTTTTATCTAGCTCTCAGATAGCGATTAGTGTATCGCTTCATAGCCCCATCTGCACTTAGCACACAGAGACAATATAACTCAACTAAGTATATATCAACCAAAAGCAGACATGGACTATCGGTGATTGCTACTCCCTCTGTTCTACAATATAAGATGTTTTAGTCATTTTTCACATGCACACACATGTATCTAGACATATTTAAGTGCATGTGTCCATTCTTTTTAGTATGAATCTAGACATGCATGTGTAACACCTAAAACATCTTACATTGTGGAACGGAGGGAGTAGATATTGTCTCTCCTTTCTTAGTTTTATTTATTATTATCGGGGTGATTTTTTTCCCGTGAAGAAAAAAAAAGCAAGATTCTGTGCGACGTACATGTGGTGCAGGGTAGGGGTTGGGGTGGGGGTGGTGCGTCAGTCGGTTGGATCGAACCACCTGCGCCCGGTCCACCGTCAGCGTCTCCATCCAACGTGGGTTGGCCTCTCCTTCCCCATCTCTCTCTATCTTACCGTGACGATGGTGGCGGTGGTGGTTTGGTCTCATCCTCTCTCTCTCGCCGCACGCCACCGCCGCCGGGGTCGTCTCGTCGGAGATCTTCTCGCCGGTAAACCCTAACCCCGCTCCCTCCAGGGATCGATCTCTCCCCTCCCCTGTTTGTTCCCTCCGCGCCGTGAATCAATCAATCCATAGCAGGCAGGCAGGCTGGCTAGCAGCAGCGAACCCTAGATTCCAAATCCGACCCAGGTCGGCCTGGTTCTAGCCTGATTTGCGAGATCGATCCTCGCATCCATGCGCTCTAGCCTGCTGCTAGTCCTCGATTGTCGATGAACGCGCCATCTTATCTGCCTAGATTTGGATGGGATGTGCTGTGATGTGCTAATAGGATTCTTAAGCCATCGTTCTAGATTTCGTCTTAATTAGCAGGTCGTCGTTGCTGGCTGTGTGTGTTCCTCCTCGTAATTGTGGGAACCAGATCCTCTAACGTGAAGGTGTAAAGTTAGACAAGCTACAGTAGTCTAACTTTCCTTCTTCCAATCGATATGATTTGAGTTAAAACTGATTTAAAATAATTTGCAAAATACAAATCTAAGGTATACATCTACAGTAAGTACATGCAAAGAAAATTATGGTGCAATAAAATCAATTTTAATTTTTTAGATCTACAGTAATTACCTACATTAACTAAGTTGCTAATGGTCCCTGACTTTCACTAGTAGAAAACAGGCCTTTCGTTCGGCCCTTTTGTCCTGGCCGTGACCCGGGCCGCGACCAAATGTCCGGCCACGTCGCCCGAAACCGGCGGTGGTGTACGGCCCCTTTTGTCCCAGTTCGTTAGGGCCCTTTTGTCCCGGCTCGTGTCACCAGCCGGGACTAAAGGGGTATGCCACCCGCTGCGGCCTGGTGCCCCCCTATAGTCTCGGTTGGTGATACGAGCCGGGACTAAAGGCCTCAAACGGTTCGGTTCCCGGGCGGTTTCAACGCGTTGGAAAGTTGATCGTCGCCGCGCGCCATTGGAATTTGCATCGATCGCCGGCGATTAATCACACGCGCACGAACGCGTCGGAATTTGCATCAGCGCCGGCGCAAGTAATCACACCGCCGGCCGCCGGCGCCACCAGCTGTTCCCCTCCCTCTACCTTCTACTATTTATAAGATGCATATCTTAACATTTTCATAAGCACACCGGCCTAGCTTTCCACTACCATTTCTTCTTCCTCTCGGCGCCGCCGCCTGTTCTTCCTCGTCCACCATGTCCTATTGGTCAGCCAAGGACGATGGCTCGGAGATCACCCAGACGATACACATCGTCCCCCATGGCACGACCACGCTTGAGGTCGTCTACACCAATGACCCCCTCAAGGTGAACGAGATCCTCCGCAAGTACGAGGGATGGCTGGATGAGGAGAAGCACAGGTTCGTAGGACTGAATCTCGAGTACACCTTGGACCAGAAGAGGTGCGCCGTGTTGCAACTCTCAATGAGGAACCACGTCCTCGTCTACCACTACGTGAGGTACGTTTCTATGCTCTTCATAAATCCGGTATTTCTGCTGTTCTTGTGAAATTAAATTCGTATGAATACTAATTTTACTTCTAATACACACTGCAGGCGGACCCACAAATATCAGTGCGACCTGTCTTCTTTTCTGGGAAATAAGAAAATCACATTCACTAGTGTTGACATCTCGAAGGACACTACCATCCTTCACGAAGAGTGGCTGCCTATTCCATATCCGTACCATCTTGATCTCCAGAACGTCTTCAAGATTGAAGGAAGGAAGAAAGCTGGCATGGCTAGTCTTGCAGCCGAAATCATCGAAAAGTTGTACGAGCTTATGAAGAATGACTTCAAAGGCGCCGAGGACAGGGACCGCCGTATTGGGCACGACTACTAGGAGTACAAGCCATTGTCCCAGATGAACCTCAGGTATGCTGCCATCGATGGATGGGTCAGCTACGAGATGTACCGTCAGTTGATGGTAATGCAAGATTTGACAAAGCACAACCGACCACCACCACTCCTGATCTCCGAGAACCGCAACTCTGGCACCGGCGAGGGATCATCGATCAGCACGAAGTCCCAGCAGCTGTGGGAGGACGACGAGTGGTGAATGGCAGGAAGCGCCCCCAGCAGTGCTCTATGTTAGGCATCAAGAAGTCAGTGTGTGTGTTCATGAACTATGTATGGTTGTTACTTGCTTCTGAATTGTCTGTGTGAACAAAGTAGTATGTTACTTCTATTTTATTTGTCTGTCCGAACAATGTAGTATGTTATTTGCATTATATGTCTACATGTGTGCGTGAAAAGTTGTGTGCTTCAGTTGTTGTTTCAACTTTGTGAGTACTATCTATCGTTTGTTGTTCAGACAACTTCCAGAATTACATGAAGACAGTGATCAATAAAAGCATATGGATGTTCCTTACAAAGTCTGAAAACATACATAAGTAATGCCAACAAGGAAGTACTATTCATCATCTGTGTCCTCATCGTCGATAAAATGTCATTCATCATCACTCGTGCGTGTATCGCTGACGTGGCAGATGCATGAACAAAACCCTGATGTGATCATATGAGCATGTCTCCTTCTTTTGAGATACTGTATAAGATTGGTAGCGGTAACGCAGGAACCCCCACCGTGAAACCACCACTGGGGCGCCAGCTGCCGCCGCAAGCAACAGGCCACCTGTACGCTGGTGGGAGCGTGGGTAGAGGTGGTGGGTGCAAGAACTGCGACATCGAGAAATCGAAAGTGGGCTCTGGAGAGAGATAGCATCCCGCTGGAAGGAGTTCCATCGGAACGAACGGCGAAGCTACGGGATTGAGGCGGGAGACGGCGGCCATTTGGTGCTTTCTTTCTAGCTTGAGGACTAGTAGTACTGGGGTAGGCGCTCTATGGAAGAAGAAGAAGTAGCACGGTGTTTATAAAGGATCAGGACGGAGAGAGAGGGGGTAGAACGGAGCGGTGGTCTTTTTTTTTTCCGGACTCGGGATTTTTTTCTCTTTGCTCAAAACAAGAGAGCGGTGAGCCGGTGATTGTCTACTCGAGAACTAGAAAGTGTTCTTAACTAAAGAACGAGAGGGTACCGTCGACGCGTGGGTTGTGTGCTTGCTCAAAACAAGAGAGCGGTGAGCCGGTGATTGTCTACCTCTACGCCGACGGCCAAATGCCCAATTAATATCTTATTTTATATTTATACTTATTTATTTATTAGTATCAATTATTTTACTACCGCACTCCGGCGAAGGAAACACACAAACTGCAACTGCTTGATCCAACGGCTCCCAAGCTCTCGAAGAAAACACACGATCCGCGTACTTGTTCCTGATTGGCTAGCCGAAGGGAGTCATTCGCTTGATCCAACGGCTCCCAAGCTCTCGAAGGAAACACAAAATCTATAACTGTTTGATCCAACGGCTCCCAAGCTCTCGAAGAAACACACGATCCACGTACTTGTTCCCGATTGGCTAGCTGGAGGGAGTCACTCGGAGAGGCGGGTCTATAAGAGAGACAGGAGTACACTTCACATCCATCATTGGCAGTACACGGGTAGCAGAGAGCAAGATTTTTGAGAAGCAGGAGTTCCTAGAGCGGAGGCTTAAGGTGAACCCTCCCCTCGGTCGGATCCAAGCAGCGGTAAGGATCTCTGATGATTAGCAACATCCCCAACACTTGTTCGGACGGTTGCAGGTCATCAGAGATGTCTTGGCGCTGTTTGGATCGAAGGCCGATTTGCCGTCTCACGACCACGCGATGATTTGCCGATTTGCCGGTCAGAGTGGCCACTGGAGAAGGTAGGCAACTTCGATCCGACGTGGTTCTGAAAGGGGCATGGTTAATTTAGGTAGTCCTTGCGCATGGTTACCATCACTGGATAAATTAGTTAGAATAGGATAATAGTTAATGCATTTTTTAAATGAAAATGGCAAAATGGTTAATAATTTGACTAGTTAGAATAATTATTTTATAAAACAGAAAATGGTTTTGGATTATTTATTCAAATTCAAACACTTTTCATGTTGACAGTTTAGTGAGATTCAAAAATATGGAAAAGATAATAGTTAATGCATTTTTTAAATGAAAATGGCAAAATAGTTAATAGTTTGACTAGTTAGAATAATTATTTTATAAAACAGAAAATGGTTTTGGATTATTTATTCAAATTCAAACACTTTTCATGTTGAAAGTTTGGTGAGATTCAAAAAAATGGAAAAGATAATAGTTAATGCATTTTTTAAATGAAAATGGCAAAATGGTTAATAGTTTGATTAGTTAGAATAATTATTTTATAAAATAAAAATGGTTTTTGATTATTTATTTAAATTCAAACACTTTTCATGTTGAAAGTTTAGTAAGATTCAAAAATATGGATATATTATTTGTCAATTTTCGATTTACAGATTTAAAGTTATATTATATACCATATTATATGATAATAACAAAAAATGAATAAAATATTTACAGATTTAAAGTTATATTATATACTATATTATGGATATATTATTTGTCCAATTGCGATTTACAGATTTAAAGGTATTAATTATGCCATATTATATGAACTAGCAGAGTGCCCGTGCGTTGCCTCGGCCGGTTAATTTTTTTCCACGAAAAGTCAGCCACATAGTATTTAAACATTAAGACTCCACTTCGCTTGAAATGTGTTTTGCAAAAACCATAATTATATGCATGTAAAGGAAGAAACCAAATATATGGTATCTTATTAAATAAGATTTACTCCGCCGCACTTTTAAGGTATTGTTGTTCAACATTAGGATGTTGTATTCATCTTCATGTGCATTGTACGAAGTAGGTGTAACCAAAAAGTTTTTCTCTCATAAGTCATCACTATCTTTATGTTTTAAAGGAATCAAATTTGTATTTTCCAACTTATTAAATCAATAATTCTAAAATGAATCATATTATAGCATATAATAATGAAGGATTCATTGATGTATCAACCGCTATGTCATCTAAGGCCTTCCCCAACCCCAATGCATTGCCTCTTAGCAACTGAGTTCTAGATATTCTATCCAAGAATAGTTTCATGTTTAGGGATTATACTTGTACCCAGTATTGGAGCCCATTTGTCACATAATACATATAGAAAACATATACCCACCAAAAGAGAGAAACAAATTGTAAACATACCGGTGGTTTGTTTTGTTGTATGTCAAACATGTTCTCTGGTAGACTTAGGTGTGTATCTAGCCAAGCTACAAGTATGCCTACCTTTTCCACCACATGTTTTTTATATCCTTAACTTATCCTTACCAGCACATCCGCATGTACTACCTGATTTTTTATCTTTCCGTTCTTATTTTTCCTCTTTCTCTCTGTAATATACATCCATGGCCATGACAGCCGATCTCAATCCCCTTCTCCAACAATACTTTTGGCATCAACGTGTTCTACTCATTGAGGGGATTCCATTTTTGTTGTAGTGTAGCTCCTCCATCACCCATAGCCATGCTTTCTCCCTGGGGACTCCCACAGCGAGCAACTCCCGGCAGCCGAGCAGCGTTGGAGCTGAGGAGATGAAGTAATCGGAGGCTTGTTCATGAACAGAGAGGAGGGAATTGAGATGGGGGTGGATGGGTCGATCCGCGTCGGATCCCCAGCTCCTCGTCGCAGCGTGGCTGCAGCCTGCAGGGGACAAGGGTTGACCTGCAGCTCGCACCATCGCTGCAGGGGCGGTCCTGGTATGGCCTGTGACTGGAGCTAGCGTCGGTCTCGGCTCCTCCAGCTGGACTGGTTGGGGCGGAGCCGGCCGGTAAGGCACGGATCGGGGCAGAGCAGCCTGACGAGGGACGGATCAGGGCGGAGCTTGCCGGCGAGAAACGGAATCATGGGCGGAGCTCGCCGAGCAGGGATGGCCGGTTTGGGCACGGGGTGATCGGAGCCGCGGAGGCCGTCTGGCCGGGACCCTTCCGCCAATCTCCCCGTTGGCCGTTGCCTCGTCGACCTCCGGGACGGATCCGGCCGCCGCCGCCGCCGTACACGCTCACGCCGCCGCTGGGTCGTGCGGGTCGCGGGCCTTTATGTGTCTGGTCTTTCCTGGATCGCGGGTTGATATCCCAGTTGTGTAGGGGGTAAAACGCAAAAAGGCCACGACGTACCAAGACAGACGTACGACCGCCACGGTTACTCGTATTATATAGTAGATAAATGGCAATAAATGAATAAAATAGTTTTATTACTTATTTTATTTTCATTAGAATTCAATATTATTATTACTTATTTTATTGTTTACTTAAATAATTGTTTTTTGTTTTAAAAAATACAGACATGTGACACAAGGATAAGAGTTAATAGATTGATATGGTAGTATTGACAACAAGGTACAATCAGATTCGTTGGACCACAGCAGAAATAACAGAGAAGTTAAGCGTGATGAGGGTGGAGTAGTGTGAGATGGGTGACCGACCGGGAAGTTTGACCAAGACTAGAATTTGACTAAAGATTAAGTGTAATTAGTGTTAAAAATGGTCAAAATGAGAGAGTAAAGAGTCAACAATTAGAAAAAAGAAATTGAAAAAAATTAGAAAAAAAAATTGAATTTCTTTTTTTGGAAAATGAATTCTCGCCGCGGACAGAAAGTGCCCAAATCTCTGCCGCGGCAGAGAATCTTTAGTCGCGGTCCGTCATACGAGCCGGGACTAAAGGGTTGCCCCCAGCGCGCTCCGCGGCGGCCACGTGGAAGGACATTGGTCCCGGCTGGTAACCGGGCCTTTTGTCCCGCTTGGGTAGTCCCGGTTGGCCAACCGGGACAAAAGCCCCTTACGGGCCGGGACTGGAGGCCCCTTCTCCACTAGTGTTTGCTTCTTCATTTTACACTAGCCTAACACTGTAGCACGTGACTTTGCTTCTTCAAGTTAGAGGATCCGGTCCCGTAATTGTGCTCCCAGGACAAGTCTGATGTACTGCCGGACAGCAAAACCCGGGGCTGGTGCCTCTTGCGAGTGCTGGCTGAAGAAACACATGTCATGCCTCTATGACCAAGCCAAGGAAACAAATGCTCTCTGGTCTGTGGTGGTTGCAGCTGCCTTCGTTGGCCTTGTAATCGTGGCGCAAAGACAAGTTGCATATTAGCTGTCGTAAATGGCGTTCTAGCTCTGCATTGAGGTATGTTGACCTGTTGTTTCTTTTCGAACGTAATGCATGTTAATCCTATTGCATGTTTTGGAAAGAATGTTGTCTAGCCCTTTCCCTCTTTTGTAGTGTACAGTTGGTATGCATGTATGGTCACTAATTTGCATGACAGGAGCTTAGTTGGTGCGCACCGGCACCTGTACTCTCTCCCCAGCATGTGTGCAATTTTGGCATAGGATTTTCTTTGCCGCGTAGCGTAGTGTTGCTTCAATCAGTAGTACTAGCTGAATGTCCGTGCGTTGCCACGAGTTATCTATATATATTTTTTATGACATTATGCATACGAAAATTCATGTGTATAGATCACTTGATTTTCTGTTAACTGAACGTTGCAACCTTATTTTTATTACAGCCCTTGATTTTAGCAGCTACGTGCACCGCACATGTGTTAATTTCGTGAATAATTTGTTCTGCTATTCTGGATGCATACCAAATTAGCCAATAGCTTGTTATTTCAGACGATCAAGTCGTTTTCAAACATGTCAATGCTGGCATCTCTTAGACTTTTACCACCTTGAAAGTGGTGTAGCTTCAACTGTATAATGATGCTTTAATCAAGAAATGGTTACAAACAAACCATGAAAAGTTGCATATATCTGTAGACAGAAAATTATGCAAGCACAATCTGGATTATAGATATGAATTACCGCCTAGTATAAAAAGCTAAACATTTCAAAAGCTGCAAGGAATCGGACATGACGTTCAGAAATAGTAGTCCCAAACTACTGTTCTTGTAAGAATCTTTTTCTCTATATGAAAGCTATTTATTTCATCAAATATAGTTGAAAGGCCGCAGAAGACTTTGTCATCACCTCGCAAATTAGATAGACTGAAGCATCGTATGTGAATCACCATTTGTCACTAAAGCACCGGATCAAAATATTTTCCATCTACAAATACGGACGTGCGATATTCAGTACCACAAGATGTTTCTGAAAAGTATAGCACTATCAATTGGGAGCTAAAAATCTTAACAATCATGTTTAGAATAATTCAAGCCATTATAATCTGAACCAACCATCTCCATTCTAGCAACCATGTATTGGCGATGGAAAATATCTATAAAAAAATGTATGGTGGACCACTTAAAGCTAAGGATTAAGGAGGTAGTCACAATTAAAATTAGCATGAAAGTAGTTAGGAATTTAGGGGGTCCGTGGCAGGATGAACACCAAATTGAAATCAGTCCACCCACACGCACCGACACAGAGCGCATTCTCACGGCGCCATCGCATCTAGTAGAATGATGCAACTTCGATTTCCTGAAAAACTTGAATTGAGACTTGTCCACAAGACTGAGAAACAACATGATCACATATGTTTTCAGGACTGAGGGTCAATAAATAATGGTTCAAAAATATTTTTTGACAAGTAACGTGTTCTCTCTTGGGAGAACTGGTCTTATGCCATGTTACCCTGATTGTAGTTGACATGAACATGGATAGTATAGGACTCGAGAATGACTTTAATTTCAGACCTGACATGTCAATTTATCCAAAAAAAAGGACAATATGAGCCAGCAGTACTTTCCTTTCTCCCAATAATTCCAGAAATATATATGCAATGTTTTCCTTTTTTTCATTTCCGTTTGCTATCCTTCCTGATCGTGTTTTCTAGAGTACTCCATACAGAAGAGATCAAAGCATCGGTAGAATCATCCAAACCAACATTCAAAGGACACCAAAAGAAGAAAAAAACTGAAGCACTTAGAGCATGCACAGATTTAGCGGCGTATATACCTTGTTGTCCTGGCACGGTTGAACCACCTGTGAAGGCCGCCGACCGAACGGAGCTGATGACCCATTCGAGCACACAGCTGTAGTAACTTTTCCCAGCAGTAACAAGTCATCCTGGACAAGGTCCGATCGATGGATAGGCAAATGTGTCCTCGCCATTGTTGTGTCGAAGCCGACATGCGAGACCGCTGCCTGTTGGCCGCCGCGCTTAGGTGGACGCGATGTGGGGAGCCGCGCTGGGAGGCCGCGGGCGCAGGCGCGGACACGACGTTTGGACGCGACCCGGGGCTGTCGTCGTGCTTCACACAGCTGCACCGCGTTAAGACCTGTCGAGGGCGGATGGTCGTCGCTGGAGGACGTCGTTGTGTGATTGTGTCGCGCGCCCCTACCGACAGAGCGGAGGGCGCGGTTGCTAGAGCGGCGGCAGCCCGGCGAGCCGGGGTGCTGAGGTCATAGGACTTCGCCGCGCACCAACTGACGTCGGCATTAGGGGAGCGGTGATAGACTGTTCGTAGATCATATTTGGAGGCATCGGAGGTGGAGCTTGTTTTTTTTCTTACTCCCTCCGTTCGGAAAAGGATGTCACAAAAATGGTCTATCTATAGTTCATTTTTGTGACATCCTTTTCCGTCGGAAATTCCGAACGGAGGGAGTATTTGTTACGAGCTGTTGGGTAGCGCCTTAGGGTGGAGGACGTGCGAACAGCTGGGTTGTTAGGATTAATTTCAAGTTTTTAGCTAGGGTTGTTAGGATTTTCACCACATGGATTTGCAGCTCCGAGACGGGAAACTCGGAAACGGGAGGCAACGTACCACAAACCTCGCAAACGCTCGACGATTTTTAGGCCAGTTTTTAGTTGTGGCGTCAAGTTGGTTGAGATAATCACGGTGGTTGTTGCTGTTGTGCATGCGTGAGGAGAGAGATAGAGAGAGCGGTGGCATTTGTCATGTAATTATTAGAAATGTGACACCATTCACCACACATCACCACAAGTTTGCTTTTAATAGTAAAAAACTAGCAAAATCCATTCTGTGCAGTAAGTCACTCTTTCTGTTACTCCTTACTGGATTATGGGCCTCAAGAATGATTGAACTCCCTGGTACATCTCCTGAGCAGTTTAATCCTTACCTGCATGCACATGCCCATGCAGTAGATAAATATGGTTATGGTTTAGTATGTGTGTCGATATCTTCTCTTTGTTAAGAGGTTAGTGTTGCGTAGTTTTTTTTTTGAAGGTTTTGTAGAGTTATAGTGGGGCATTGTCTTTACTGAAGGTTTATTAGTGATATGGTGGGATATGGTTAAAATGAGCAGTAGAACTGTTGGGATAGTTCATTACTTATGAAATTGTGAGATATCTCTTTGGTTTCAATATGACCTACGAAATAGTGGTAGGTAATGGAATACTTAATATCCAATTATTTTCAGTCTACTTGTAATATAAACTGGGCATTCTGTTAAAATAAAGGGGGCATGTTACCAATATTTTATCATGGTAATGGTTAGTCTGCGTAAAATGGTGGATTATATTTTAGCACTTGAGATATTAAGTTACTTTACAGTAGCGATGAGCCTAGCTTCTCTTTTGCAATATTATGATACCCAATTGTCATCTTGATTTAACATGTTTGCTCTCGCATTCATGTTCACAGAACTTTGTGCAATCACTAGATTGGTCTTGCAAGCATCAAATGAGATCTTCTTGTCTCAACATTTATTTTTATTTCACGTCGTCTGCCCTGGTTAGATACATTTCACCTAGGACCTTAGCCTATGATAATCATGGTTAGACTGCTTGCTTTGATGTGTTACCTAGTTATTACAAGCAGCATGTTACATCGTTTCAAATGTTTTTATTGTCGAAACCTGAGACCACTCCAATCGTTAGGTAGGAGCAACGTTTATGCCTGATATTTCCAGCAAAACATATTTTGTTAGTTATACAGATACTTTAGAGTTGTTCAAGAGGTTGCTGATTGCGTATTTATGGAGAAAAGGTACTTATGAAATGTTAAGAGCAAATGTGAGAGAAAACATAGGGCGGCACTTCTTTAAATAGCGTTGTAAGACGAGTGCTATCAGGATACAAATTTATTGACATTAGATGTACTTCTATTAATGCAGAAATGACGCATGGCTAGTCACTGATTGAGTTAACACTTTTGCTATTTCTCAGTAGCTGAGGCTAATGAAGATAACTATTTCTAAGTGAACCCTAAGAACCATCCAATCTAAACACCAGACTTTTGTGCACATACAAAAGGGATGAGAAGATCTTGATCAGACGACAGTCAATGTAGACAGAAATAATTATTTCTATGTTGACTGAGCTAACTTAAATTACAGGTATTAGTTTTCAAGAACATTACAGATAATGGTAAAACTTAGTCTTTGTTTGCCCTCATGTGGTTTTCGAGACGAATGCTCCATGAAATCCATAGGGTACTCTTTGTGGCAATGTTATTTTAGCGACTGCTGCACTCTCAAATCTCTGTGCGTCGATGATATGTGCCTGTTACATATAGAAGGTTGAAGCATGATTTGTCATACTAAGATGTGACTGTACATAATGCATACCGTAATTGTAGTAGTACTAACCAAAGTCCTTTCTTCCAAATTTTAGTGAAATAGTCTTAGTAATAAATGATATCGTTTGATGAAGTATTTAAACTTGTTTCCTTCTAAAAACAGACATATCATGCTTTCTTATATAAATACGTCAAGAGAACTTGTTTTAATGGTCGATGTCCTAAGTTAACATTTAGGGGAATTTTATGTTGGCAAGTTGAAGGGGTTAATTATACGATAACTGAGTTGATAAAATTCAGAACTATGTCTGAACTGGGGATCTAACTTTCTAGATACACCAGCTACTGTAGCAGACAGATGGCAACATTGTTAGGGTTGAGACTTGCCTGTGATATATTTGTGCCCTCATCGTGCACGAAGGCGATTATCCATCCATCATCCTCATGTAATGCATTGGCCTTTGCCACAAAAGTTGCTCCTGAACAGAATTGATTTCCTTCAAGGTGGTGGTACTCCACATTGATTACATCTCCACCAGACTCCTTCAAGCATTCCAAAGTATTACTGACAAGTACTACATGGATGGATTTTACAGATGATAGCTAAGCGATGTGTTACCTTCATTTCTTGATCAAGATATAGTTTTGCAAAACCTCCAAACTTTGGTCGCACTACAAGATTAAAAATACTATTAAAATCTACCATTTGACTTGCAGTGCATACTTGAGTTGATCTTCTATTGCCTAATCCTAATATTCTATGGTTTATGAGCATCTACCACTAAGATGAGATCATTGAGGCAAATTAATCCTTGGGGATGCTCTTTTTTTTTCTGTTTTAGGACGCCGCAACTCAACTTCTTGATATAATTGATTCATCTATGTAGTAAAATGGTACTCTACTGTACTCACAGGAGTACCAGTACTCCTGGAAGTATGTACTCCATTTAGTATATCACATATTCCCTCTGTCCGGAAATAAGTGACTTAGATTTATCCAAATTTGTACGCATCTATATACTCAAAAGTGTCTAAATACATGCGAGTCTAGACAAATCTGAGTCACTTATTTCGGACGAGGGAGTAGATGAATTGATTATACCTTTTTATTACTTTTAATATACTTTATTACTAAATACTAGATATCCCAAAGTGAGTTTTGCGAAAATTTCATTTGAATCTACGTACTTTGTATTATTTGCATATATACTGCTTTTTTGTACGTAAAAAATGTATATTAAAAAAACTAAGGGCTCTGGTGCAATTTTTTCATGCTATTTATATTGAGGTATATTAGAAAAATGAATTGAAGTATATTGGGAATAATAAAGGTGTATAATACACTCGTTTAACATGAACGTGGGAGTACATACCCCCACGAGTATATAGAAGAAAATTGCAATGCTTGCTTAAAATTACCTGTTCCACAACCACCAGCCAAACTGGCTTGCACGTCCACCACTTGTGCGTATGCATACCTGTGATGCAGGCCAACATATTTTTCATTTATAACTGGAAATTCAAGAGCAACATCTGTCCCTGTTAACCATCTTCCTGTAGCAGCCTTGCTTTTCAGGTTCAGTCTCCACTCGTACAATCGAGAGAAGTATTCCTCATTCAAATCTTGATCACCAGACTCTTCATTGCACTCAAGCGTTGGGCCCATAATGATAGAAGCCGGCACACGAAATCCCCTGACAACAACCTAAAAGAACATAATTTGAAGGTAAATTGAAAATAAATATTGAGAATATGCAACTTATTATGTATGTAGGCATCTGGATTCCCATAAAGACTAACTTATCTGTACTCCATAGTTTGTAATCTTTGCAGATTGCATCTTAATTGTATCTTGACTGAAAACACATTCTATAGCATGATCGTTGATGATAGTACGATACTGTACCTCATCACCTTGCTCGAAGCAGTTGATGAGATGCACTGTGCAGAATGGTTCTACATGGAACCATACTACGGACTCTGCATCTCCATTACGGGGCATTACCCCGATTCTCGCATAGCTTTCCTTCCCATAATCCATCACACTGCATGAGGGTATATGATGAACGCGTTGGCAACATAAGAAAAGCTAGTCTTGATTGATGTTTAGTTCATTCAGTACTCACGGAGCTGCTCGTAGAATCCTTCTTGGGTCGAGGGTAAGTGGCATATCCATGATAATGTTGTACCTACATTTGTATGGATAACTAATCATTTCATTGAGTCTCTTGCTACATATAATACTCTTGCGATTTCAATGGGCTCCGCTGCTGCCTTTCTTACTTTCTTGTGTGTTTCGAGTTGTATGTGCACTTTGTTTTCCTCCATACGGAGGTTCTTTGAGAGCTTGACAAAGTCAAAAGCTGAAAGTGTATTTTGAAAAAATTGAATAAAAAATCACCTTTTTTGTTAGTTACTTTATGTCTGGTTACAAAAGAAAGATATAGTAAATATAATTACATGAAATAGATTGTTGCAATTAGAAATGCTGAGTACTAGTGGCATTCCGCGGTCGTGTGGAAATTGGCTGTTTAGGGATTAGAACATAAACGCTTGTAATTTGTTGCCGAAACTACGATTAGATTATATTGGTTTCCCCTTTTCAGCCCAGTATTAAAGAATATTCAGAAAAGAATATCAAATAGAGTTTGATACATTTTACACACAGGATATTTTCTACTGATTGCCATTTGGTTTTCCAATGATATAAGTATGCAATCTCCTGCCAAAATTCTTAGTGTCATAATGTGTATTGATTTACAGTTCACTGGCAAGTACCAAGTCATGTGAGGGTTGAAGCTACTGTTACCACTGACCAAAAGCTGATTTTAGAGCTCTTTCGCAAACACGAATCTATTTTAAGAAGCAACCATGATATCTTTTGTTCTGTTGCAGTGTATATGTGCCCTATCTTCTGTTAACTTAAATCGATGCTATATTTGAATACAAGAGAAAATTTTGGTGTGGATAAATATGAGTCATTTGGTCAAAAGATCCGCAACTAGCAGTAGGAACAAACTTACATTCTAGTAATGCCTATTTCATGACAAAATGTGCATCTGTCTAGCTTCAGATCAACCTTCTGTCTGAGTTTCATTCCATCCTCTGCAGTAGGTTTGGTGGAATAAAAAAAATCAGCATCTATTTTTGGTAAAGAAAACGCAACATAACAGGTTAGGCTTTAAAAATGGGAAACCTGAGACAACTCCAATCGTTAGGTAGGGCTTCACAATGTTGATCCCGGAGATTACCAACTCACCTGACCCAGGGACAACCTGCTTACACATGAATGTTGCATGTCATCGGTAATATTTTTGAAACAAGCTAGGGAGCTGCTGATAATATGTGTCGGTGAACTTTTTGGTTCAGAAGGACGCAACATTCAATGTTTTATTTTATTTTATTTTCAAAAAGGAAGGAAAAGTCTTTCGGTCTCTACATCCTCAGATGCATACAACCATAGTTTTATTGGATATATCAAACACTAAGACCAAATACATCGGCTCACAAAGGAGAGTAAAACGAGGCCATCTCGCCTCGCGACAACAATAATTTACCACCAAGGATACAAGTACGCCAGACGTGAACCCGTCGTGCCGACACGAGAAACTCTTCACGGAGGTAGGGGTACGGAAGGGAACATGAGGAGGACAGGTGGTCGCCCTCCACCGTGCAGGGTTTACCTGCCGACGATGGCAAGGAGGAAGAGAGGTGGTTTGGCGCTACTGGTGGCTGCTACAAGTGCCACCAGCGGGATGACGCGTGGGCTTCTTGATACATAGATATTTAAATAAATCAATTCAATATTTTATTATCGAGAACTTATATAAACAGGTGTGAAACACTAGATACCGGATCTTTCGATGCATTTTTTTGTTTAACTCAACAGGGAGTATATATATACCTTTGGGTGTGATGTGAATGGCATGAGCCAGCCGCCACCGACAGACCAACTTCCGATCGTGTCAAGGCTTTGCAAGTCTATCTCATTGGGCATGTCATTATCTGCAGCCGCAAAGACTCTGCCAGCATGCACAAACACACTGGTGTTGCTAATGTTCCGAAACACTTTACCAAACCTCAGCTACATGCATGCACGAATGGAAACTATAAGCGTGGAAAAACATCACCATATATAGCAGCAAGATACGGATACGCTAATAATTTGCACACCATGTTTAGAATGCCTCCAACAACCATGGCGAGAGGATTTCCTTTGGTGACCGAGAGGAAGCATGGTCTTCTACGAGCTGTTTCGACCATGAAAGTGTCAGATTGCACGTAGCGGTTGTCGTAGGAGAAGGACCAGGTGCCGGTGCCATTGTTGCTCCTGGTGAAGTAGAGAGCGTGGAGCATGCCTTCTCCCTCGACCCAGATGTCTTCGGTCTGCCCGAAGATGGAGCTCACCATGTGTAGAGCTCCGAATAGAGGGTTCGAGCCTGCAGCGCAAATCATTTCATCATCAAGAGAGTAATTCAAGGTACCCAGTTGCATGATTATGGACAAATTTAACCTTAGCTTTTCAGCCATGTATATGTTTGTGTTTTCCTGATAATAGGACTAGAAACTGAATCAAAACACTGCATCCAAACGAAAAGAGTTTACACCCATCCGATCCTTAGCTAGGATGAACTCAGCCCATACAGGAAGTAAAAAAAGAAACTGCAACAGACAATGGAGTCTAAGGTAATGGAGGACAGATCCGAAGACTAAACCACCATTCATGTTGGTAAACACATTCTCAGTCACAGGCCCGTCGACAAGCACGTGCGAGATGTGCGATGGAACAGGGCCCCAAAACTCTGGGGCCCCCAACTCTCAAGTCCACGCTAATCATGTTACTAATCACAGGCCCAAAGCTAATCAATCATGTCCACCTCCCGCAGCGTGGGCATAATCTTCAGAAGTCCAACCCTTCGTGACTTTGAGGCTAGCTAGTCCAAACCATAGGCGAGGTTGAGCGACGATCTATCCATGAATCGATCGATGCGATCGCAGGCAGAAAGATCTGATCTAGGAAGGCGGGGGCCTCGTGGTCCGCGGTGGTTGTTCGTCCATGGCGGAGAGGCGGTTCAGGCCAGGCGTCCAGCTCGAGGGGCGGCGGCATGCGAGCCTAGCATACATTGGAGAGGATGTCGCGCTCTCGAACTATCTGTGCGTTTCTTGCTCCGTCCTCGTCTTCTTCTGTGATTTTGTCCCTTTATACCCCTTTGTTTGTCCAGGTTACTCTCAACATTATGAGATTAGGATACATGAACTAGTTACACTTTTTTAGTTTTTGCTGACTCCCAGTCAATTTAATGGATTAATTCCATTCTGTCTTGGGGAAAAATAATTTGGTATATTTTAAATAAAATGCCAAGTAATATATATTAAAGTTACAACTAAGTGAAAATATGCTTTAGTTATATTTGATAAATGAATTATTTTTGGTAAATTTTAGGGCCCCATTCGCATTTCGCACCGGGCCCCCAAATTCTTGGAGACGGCCCTGCTCAGTCACTCTCCATGCAAGTGCATAAATGTTTGTTGTTGTCAAGTGTACATGTTCTACAGGTTAATTGTAGACCATATATCCATCTAATGCGCGGTGGAGGAAGAATTAAAGTATATATATCATAACCTATCCCTTTTCCATGTAAAATAAGAACACAACATGGCAACCGCAACAGTTTGTCATGGACGCGGAACCAGCGCCTAACCCAAGGCATGGGCAGAGTTCTGTTCATGTGTAGTGCAGCACAAGAGATCCGAAAATCATCGAAAGAAATGAATAAACTAGGATACATATAGAAATTTAAACAGTATGAGAAATAAAGATGTGGATAATGGTAATTTATTTTTTATGAATTTTATTCAAGTTAGGGATTATTATTATTCTCTTACATGCTAGGTCGATCTGATATTCTGTGGAAAAGATGAAACACGTACTCACATCCGTGACAGAATTTGGGTCATTTCCTATAAACAAGAATTGATAGTTTTGAAGCTAAAACATGTATTTAGGGGTTGTAATGTAATTACCATTTCTAATGTAAGCACCCTCTGGAAAATCTGCGGGGATCATGCCTTGTATATCCATGGTTTTTGTTCTTTCGCCGATCTCATCGACCGGTGCAAAATTGCCCTACAATCAATCATGAATGGATAGTTCCAGCTTAAGCTAGGTTAGACATATTGCGAGCAGAAGAAAGTTTTATTTTTCCTGTAAACTGTTTCTAACCTCAGTGGGACGCAGAGGCTGCTGACGGAATTTGAAGGTGGAGTCAACAAATGCATCTAAGAATGCGTTGGGAAAACTGCGGATCGCATCTGATCCCCTGGCAAGCCTGGCGGTAAGATTTCGCTGAAGCTCCTTGAGATATGGCTGCAGGATCCAATGCAAGCAGTGAAAACAGCATCATTTATTTATATACATGCATCGTGTTGAGTATATGTTAGGATCCGTCTATTTAAAATGATGCCGATCCAGCAAATTGTGATGATTGAGTTGAACAAAGAAAGACAATGAAGCTACGAAGGAAGGAGGCGTGATTTTACAGTGGATGTGACCTGTGGTCGTTTGATGGGCGGGCTTCTTCTAGCTCCACTGCACGCGTGTGGCTGGAGAGATGCGGCAGCTACCACCATTGTCATGAGATTTTACTGCCAGGGTGGGTGGTGTTTCCGTGCAAATTAAGCTGAGTGTGTTTGTTCGCGAGAATGGATTCCTCGTCAAGTCAGAGGGGGGATGTGTGTGGGGGGGGGGGGGGGGGGGGGGGGGGGGGGGGGGGGGGGGGGGGGGGGGGGGGGGGGGGGGGGGGGGGGGGGGG